>OX424529.1:5000-605000 GCA_949152445.1 Cerastis rubricosa
TAACCTAACCTAACCTAACCTAACCTAACCTAACCTAACCTAACCTAACCTAACCTAACCTAACCTAACCTAACCTAACCTAACCTAACCTAACCTAACCTAACCTAACCTAACCTAACCTAACCTAACCTAACCTAACCTAACCTAACCTAACCTAACCTAACCTAACCTAACCTAACCTAACCTAACCTAACCTAACCTAACCTAACCTAACCTAACCTAACCTAACCTAACCTAACCTAACCTAACCTAACCTAACCTAACCTAACCTAACCTAACCTAACCTAACCTAACCTAACCTAACCTAACCTAACCTAACCTAACCTAACCTAACCTAACCTAACCTAACCTAACCTAACCTAACCTAACCTAACCTAACCTAACCTAACCTAACCTAACCTAACCTAACCTAACCTAACCTAACCTAACCTAACCTAACCTAACCTAACCTAACCTAACCTAACCTAACCTAACCTAACCTAACCTAACCTAACCTAACCTAACCTAACCTAACCTAACCTAACCTAACCTAACCTAACCTAACCTAACCTAACCTAACCTAACCTAACCTAACCTAACCTAACCTAACCTAACCTAACCTAACCTAACCTAACCTAACCTAACCTAACCTAACCTAACCTAACCTAACCTAACCTAACCTAACCTAACCTAACCTAACCTAACCTAACCTAACCTAACCTAACCTAACCTAACCTAACCTAACCTAACCTAACCTAACCTAACCTAACCTAACCTAACCTAACCTAACCTAACCTAACCTAACCTAACCTAACCTAACCTAACCTAACCTAACCTAACCTAACCTAACCTAACCTAACCTAACCTAACCTAACCTAACCTAACCTAACCTAACCTAACCTAACCTAACCTAACCTAACCTAACCTAACCTAACCTAACCTAACCTAACCTAACCTAACCTAACCTAACCTAACCTAACCTAACCTAACCTAACCTAACCTAACCTAACCTAACCTAACCTAACCTAACCTAACCTAACCTAACCTAACCTAACCTAACCTAACCTAACCTAACCTAACCTAACCTAACCTAACCTAACCTAACCTAACCTAACCTAACCTAACCTAACCTAACCTAACCTAACCTAACCTAACCTAACCTAACCTAACCTAACCTAACCTAACCTAACCTAACCTAACCTAACCTAACCTAACCTAACCTAACCTAACCTAACCTAACCTAACCTAACCTAACCTAACCTAACCTAACCTAACCTAACCTAACCTAACCTAACCTAACCTAACCTAACCTAACCTAACCTAACCTAACCTAACCTAACCTAACCTAACCTAACCTAACCTAACCTAACCTAACCTAACCTAACCTAACCTAACCTAACCTAACCTAACCTAACCTAACCTAACCTAACCTAACCTAACCTAACCTAACCTAACCTAACCTAACCTAACCTAACCTAACCTAACCTAACCTAACCTAACCTAACCTAACCTAACCTAACCTAACCTAACCTAACCTAACCTAACCTAACCTAACCTAACCTAACCTAACCTAACCTAACCTAACCTAACCTAACCTAACCTAACCTAACCTAACCTAACCTAACCTAACCTAACCTAACCTAACCTAACCTAACCTAACCTAACCTAACCTAACCTAACCTAACCTAACCTAACCTAACCTAACCTAACCTAACCTAACCTAACCTAACCTAACCTAACCTAACCTAACCTAACCTAACCTAACCTAACCTAACCTAACCTAACCTAACCTAACCTAACCTAACCTAACCTAACCTAACCTAACCTAACCTAACCTAACCTAACCTAACCTAACCTAACCTAACCTAACCTAACCTAACCTAACCTAACCTAACCTAACCTAACCTAACCTAACCTAACCTAACCTAACCTAACCTAACCTAACCTAACCTAACCTAACCTAACCTAACCTAACCTAACCTAACCTAACCTAACCTAACCTAACCTAACCTAACCTAACCTAACCTAACCTAACCTAACCTAACCTAACCTAACCTAACCTAACCTAACCTAACCTAACCTAACCTAACCTAACCTAACCTAACCTAACCTAACCTAACCTAACCTAACCTAACCTAACCTAACCTAACCTAACCTAACCTAACCTAACCTAACCTAACCTAACCTAACCTAACCTAACCTAACCTAACCTAACCTAACCTAACCTAACCTAACCTAACCTAACCTAACCTAACCTAACCTAACCTAACCTAACCTAACCTAACCTAACCTAACCTAACCTAACCTAACCTAACCTAACCTAACCTAACCTAACCTAACCTAACCTAACCTAACCTAACCTAACCTAACCTAACCTAACCTAACCTAACCTAACCTAACCTAACCTAACCTAACCTAACCTAACCTAACCTAACCTAACCTAACCTAACCTAACCTAACCTAACCTAACCTAACCTAACCTAACCTAACCTAACCTAACCTAACCTAACCTAACCTAACCTAACCTAACCTAACCTAACCTAACCTAACCTAACCTAACCTAACCTAACCTAACCTAACCTAACCTAACCTAACCTAACCTAACCTAACCTAACCTAACCTAACCTAACCTAACCTAACCTAACCTAACCTAACCTAACCTAACCTAACCTAACCTAACCTAACCTAACCTAACCTAACCTAACCTAACCTAACCTAACCTAACCTAACCTAACCTAACCTAACCTAACCTAACCTAACCTAACCTAACCTAACCTAACCTAACCTAACCTAACCTAACCTAACCTAACCTAACCTAACCTAACCTAACCTAACCTAACCTAACCTAACCTAACCTAACCTAACCTAACCTAACCTAACCTAACCTAACCTAACCTAACCTAACCTAACCTAACCTAACCTAACCTAACCTAACCTAACCTAACCTAACCTAACCTAACCTAACCTAACCTAACCTAACCTAACCTAACCTAACCTAACCTAACCTAACCTAACCTAACCTAACCTAACCTAACCTAACCTAACCTAACCTAACCTAACCTAACCTAACCTAACCTAACCTAACCTAACCTAACCTAACCTAACCTAACCTAACCTAACCTAACCTAACCTAACCTAACCTAACCTAACCTAACCTAACCTAACCTAACCTAACCTAACCTAACCTAACCTAACCTAACCTAACCTAACCTAACCTAACCTAACCTAACCTAACCTAACCTAACCTAACCTAACCTAACCTAACCTAACCTAACCTAACCTAACCTAACCTAACCTAACCTAACCTAACCTAACCTAACCTAACCTAACCTAACCTAACCTAACCTAACCTAACCTAACCTAACCTAACCTAACCTAACCTAACCTAACCTAACCTAACCTAACCTAACCTAACCTAACCTAACCTAACCTAACCTAACCTAACCTAACCTAACCTAACCTAACCTAACCTAACCTAACCTAACCTAACCTAACCTAACCTAACCTAACCTAACCTAACCTAACCTAACCTAACCTAACCTAACCTAACCTAACCTAACCTAACCTAACCTAACCTAACCTAACCTAACCTAACCTAACCTAACCTAACCTAACCTAACCTAACCTAACCTAACCTAACCTAACCTAACCTAACCTAACCTAACCTAACCTAACCTAACCTAACCTAACCTAACCTAACCTAACCTAACCTAACCTAACCTAACCTAACCTAACCTAACCTAACCTAACCTAACCTAACCTAACCTAACCTAACCTAACCTAACCTAACCTAACCTAACCTAACCTAACCTAACCTAACCTAACCTAACCTAACCTAACCTAACCTAACCTAACCTAACCTAACCTAACCTAACCTAACCTAACCTAACCTAACCTAACCTAACCTAACCTAACCTAACCTAACCTAACCTAACCTAACCTAACCTAACCTAACCTAACCTAACCTAACCTAACCTAACCTAACCTAACCTAACCCAGTTGCACTCGGTCTCTCGAGCGGTAAGCAGCGAAAACTCACGCGCTCCGCACTTAAAAATACAAAATAATTGGTTTTTCTGCTCGTATTATCAAAAGTGAAGTGTCAGTGGACGCGGAAAATTGTACCGCACAAAGTGACGTGAAAAAATTCTGTCGGACAACATCGACAAAGATTTTTTCAGCGAAAAACCTCTTTTTTAGAGGTTAAGCGAAAATCTTAAAACAGAAAAACGAAAACGCTGCCGAAACCAGATCGGCGACCCCCTGTTTTTTCACCGGCTTCGAGTGGGCATCGTAGTTCCTGACCACCTGGACCTCCAAAAACTACCCTGACGGCTTGCAACTGCGAGTTATTCAGGAAATTTTGAAAACCACGTGCCCTGAAAAAGCGGAAGGAGTGGAGCCAGCGGCGTGAAACTTGGCGTCAACTTGGACCCCTATTGGAAAAGGCGAGTGCAACTTATTTTGGAATTTTACGACGACTGGTATATTTAATATAACAGTTGAAACTTACAAACTTTCGACATATATATCTCCGGACAGAAGACCTTCTTGAAAATTTTTCAACTGCAGCCTGGTGCGCGCTCATTGGAAGAATAGAAACCTTAAGTTTTAGATTTTTAGCTATAATAGTTTTAAAGTTATACCGAAATTTATATAAAAACCATATTTTTAAAATTTTTCGACTTGGTTTTTTACTTTTTTATTTTTTGTTTTATTTAAATTGTAGTGCTATATTTAAAGTATTTTATACAAATTTTTCAGAATTTTCCGACCAATATTTCCAAAGATATTGAATTTTAATTGTTTTTCGGCCATTATTCTAAATTAAATAGAAATAAATTAATTTTGATCCCAGGAGATTGTTCAATATACCCGTTGTGACCAAATTAAGCCCAAACTCGGGCCATATATGTCGTACTTTGGCCGTTTTGACAAAAACGCACCATCTTGGTTTTTTGGTTTTAATTTTTAAGATAGAATATCTCGGAAACCGCTGGCTTGTTTTTACTAGTTTTTCCACTTTGGCCAGTAGTTTTCAGTTAACTTTAAGTGTACCTGGTTTTCAGCCTGTTTCAGGACATTACATATTTTGTTGCTGAAATTGCTTTCAGGAGATACCTTAAGTGACGCCGAGCTGTACATCCAAAACCCCGTCCCTCTGTGACGAAGGGTTCCGAAGTTACGGACATTTCTAATCGACCTTTGACAGCTCGGCGGCCATTTTGTTTATCTTCAAACCGCCATAACTTCTGAACCAGAGGTCGTGGGAGATCGCAGTTTTGTAATTTTAGGTCAGGGACTTATAGTCCTACATACCCCACATTTTCAGGCGGTTCGGAGCTGAAAATTTTCAGGACCTTGAAAACAATTTCAGCGGATAGCGGAGCTCAGGCCGAGTTGGGAGAGCCCAAACTCGAGGTGTCTACGGCTTTCTCGAAGGAAGTTATCCGTGGTCAAAGACTGACTTTGACAGCACTGCGGCCATTTTGTAAAATCTTAAAACGGCCATAACTTCCCAACGGACAGTCGTAGAGGGCTGGGGTCTTCGCTGGACATACCAGTAAGGCTTAGTGTATAAGATAGGTCACCTTTCAGGCGTTTTCAGGAGGCCAAGATTTTTCAGCCTGAAAACCATTCCGGTGGATTGGTCTCACCGAGCCAACTTCGGAAAGCCCAAACACCGGAGTCTTTGGACCGGTAGTTCCGGAGATATCTTCTTGTAACCACATTGGGTTTTTATTTTTGTAAAAAACCAAATTTTTCAAGTTGAGATATCTCCGAAACTCCTGGGTGTAATTGCACCGAGTTTGGGTTCATTCGAGAGGGCTCTGTGGGAGCTGTCTACCGGACTTGACAAAACGACTCTACATAGAGTCATTCCTAGAGTCGCTATATTTTTTCAGTTTTTGACTTACGAGAGCTTTTCTCGTCTGTTCTCGGTGCTTGACCCGTTCACTGAACGAAAGGCTGACTGTTTTTAGTACCATTTAGAGTCCGGACTTGCAAAGATTTTACAATCTTCACAATATTTTTACATTTTATTTATATTTTTAATTTTACAATTTTTCTTTTGTTTGTTTTGTACCATTTTACATTTTGACGCGAACCTCCAGCGACAATGAACGCATTCAGGACCCCAATCAAGGTGAAGCCGGCGGAGGGTGACAAGTCACCGATAGCGACAAAGTCGCCTCCGAATGTGAGACGCAGCGTTGCGGAATTGGAGGCCGCAGGGCCCTCCACCATGAACCCAACGCCCCCCCCCCTTTCATTAGTTACTAAGACGGCGCAGGCTGGCCCTGCGAAACCCCCACAGAAGCTTTCGCAATCGAACCTTCTACAGGTGCACTCGCCGCCGAAACCCCACTACGCGGACCGATCGGCAGAAGCAAAGGCCTGTGTGACCAAGGCCAAAGTACTGCTAGGAACCTCAAGAAACACCAAAACGGAAATAAAAACCGGCATTACTGAGGCGCTTGACCGGTTGTTCCTATTAGTTAAAGAGGCCGAAAAATCGGCCAAGATAAAAAGAGTGGGGCCTGAGAATACGCAGCCCGAAGGTGCCGCCGACCTCACTTTTACTAGCATAGCCGACCCGAGCCAGAGCAACAGCCAACTCGAGGCTCAAATAAGGAGCCACTCATTGCTGCTGGAAAGCCACTCCAAGGGGATGGAGGAGCTCAAGGCAGCAATCGAGCAGCACAAAGAGAGTCTTCAAAGCGGTGCTGCCATTAACACTTACGCGAGTGTAACCCACAGCGGAAAAGTGAACCCGGTGCGAAGTACGCTCCACTCAATAGTGGTTACCTCCAAAGACGAGACGGAGTCCGGGGACGAAGTCATGGAGAAAGTGCGGAAGGCAGCAGACGCAAAGGAAGGCTGGGTAAAGGTGGAAAAAGTGAGGAAAGCGAAAGATAGGAAAATTATTATGGGCTTCCAAACAACCGAGGAAAGGGATAAGCTTAGGGACAAACTGACAAGAGATAGGCAGGACCTCAATGTCGAGGAGGTGAAAAACAAGGACCCCTTGTTGATCCTCAGGAGCGTCTTCTCTGTACATTCAGACGAAGACATTATCAAGGGACTGAGGAATCAAAATCGAGATGTCTTTCACAACCTCGACAAGGAGGAGGACAGGGTAGTAGTGAAGTTTCGGAGGAGGACCAGAAACCCGCACCAATGCCACGTTGTGGTCAGCGTCTCGCCGATCATCTGGAGACGAGCAACGGAACTCGGATGCCTGCACGTAGACCTCCAGCGCATAAAGGTCGAAGACCAGACCCCACTGGTGCAGTGCACGCGCTGCCTAGGCTACGGGCATGGTAGACGTTTCTGCAAGGAACCGGCTGACCTGTGCAGCCACTGCGGCGGGCCGCATCTGAGATCGGAATGCGCTGACTTTCTAACGGGTGCCCCGCCAAAGTGCCGGAACTGCATAAGAGCCAAGCTCGGGGACGCTGGCCACAACGCCTTCAGCTCGGAATGTCCGACACGCCACAGGTGGGACGAAATAGCGAGAGCTACTGTAGCATATTGCTAAGGGCACCCACGGAAACCCAAACCCATACAGACTGGTCCAGGCCAACCTCCAGCGGAAAAGACTGGCGACCAACGAGCTTCTGACCGAAGCGAACAAGCGCGGGGTCGCCATTGCTCTCCTCCAAGAACCATACGTCGGCGCGGCAAGAGTAATGAGGAGTCATAGAGGCGTTCGGGTCTTCCAGAGCACTGACATCGGAGATGGGACAGTTAAGGCCGCAATAGCGGTCTTTGACCAAGACCTCATCGTCGAACAGTACCCGAAACTCACCACGAACAACATCACCGTGGTGGGGATTCGAACCAGTGCCTGGAGGATCACACTAGTCTCCTTTTACTTCGAGCCAGACCAGCCAATAGAACCATACCTCGACCACCTCAAACGTGTAGGGGAGGAGGTGGGTTCTAGAATGTGGATTGTTGGAGGAGATGCAAACGCAAAAAGTACCTGGTGGGGAAGCCTGACCATAGACCGCAGAGGCGAAGAAGTGTCTGGAGTTCTCGATGAGCTGGACCTGAACATACTCAACAGAGGGGAAATTCCGACCTTCGACACGATCAGAGGTGGCATTAGGTACTGCAGCCACGTCGATATAACGGCATGCTCGACGGACATCCTTGACCTGGTAGATGACTGGAGGGTAGACGAGGGCCTCACGAGCTCGGACCACAACGGCATTGTATTCAATATAAAATTAAAAAGATCGAAAGGCATCCAAATTAGTAGGACCACAAGAATTTTTAATACTAAAAAAGCAAATTGGACTGAGTTTCGTGAGAAACTCAGCCAATTAATGCAAACAAACAAAATTAATAAAGTAGAATTAGATAAATTAAACTTAACTGAGCAATTAAATTCAATAACTAAATTATATATTAATTCAATTAGAGAAGCATGCACTTCGTCAATGCCGACGAAGAAGATAAACGAAGTGTTTACCTTGCCGTGGTGGTCCGAGAAACTCGAGGGGATGAAGAAAAAGGCCACTACCTATAAAAACAGGGTTAGGAATGCGGCACCAGTCCGAAGATCGAAGGTCGTCGATGAGTACCTGAAACTGAAAGTTGAGTATGAGACGGCAGCAGCAAAGGACGAAATCGAGAGTTGGAAGAACTTCTGCTCAAGACAGGACCGAGAAGGGGTTTGGGAAGGGATCTACCGGGTGATAGGGAGGACTAAGGGAAGAGGAGTGGATCAGCCGTTGGTGGAGAACGGTGGGGTATTAGATGCAAAAGGTTCGGTAGAACTCCTGGCAAAAACGTTTTATCCGGATGACGAAACAGATACCGACAGCACCTGCCACCGCCAAGTCAGAGAAAAGGCCGATGTCGTGAATGCTGGGGACCAAGGTGAACCATGTGAGCCGCCATTCACGATGGCCGAGCTGATGGCAGCGTGCGAGTCCTTCAATGTTAAAAAAGCGCCAGGAGCAGATGGCCTCACTGCCGACATCTGCTGTCAGGCTATTAGAAGTGCCCCCGAGATAGCCTTGGCTCTCCTTAACTGCTGCCTGAGAAACCACCTCTTCCCTGAAATCTGGAAGGAAGCAACAGTTATTATCCTAAAAAAGCCTGGAAAAACAGACTACGGCAATCCGAAGGCGTACAGACCAATCGGACTCTTACCAATTTTCGGTAAAATATATGAGAAGATGTTAGTGGCCCGCCTCAAGTTTCATCTGATCCCCAGGATGAGTACTCGTCAGTACGGATTCATGCCCCAGAGAAGCACCGAGGACTCCCTCTATGCACTAATGCAGCACATACGTGGCAAGCTGGCACTAAAGAAAATTACAGTACTGGTATCATTGGACATAGAGGGAGCCTTCGACAGCGCGTGGTGGCCAGCCATAAGAGTCCGTCTGGCTGAGGAACAGTGTCCAGTAGGCTTGAGGAGGGTCATCGACAGCTACCTCAACAACCGAAGGGTCAGAGTTAGATACGCAGGTGAAGAGTACTGTAAGGCCACAAGCAAGGGCTGCGTTCAGGGTTCCATCGCGGGACCAATCTTCTGGAACTTGGTACTGGACCCGCTTCTTAAGAGCTTAGAAGCTAGGGGTGTCTATTGCCACGCTTTTGCGGACGACGTTGTGCTGCTTTTCGATGGTGACACAGCGTTGGAGATTGAGGGACGTGCCAGTGCCGCTCTTGAACATGTTCGAGCGTGGGGTGTCCAAAACAAGCTCAAATTTGCCCCGCATAAAACCAATGCGATGGTTATAACGCGCAAATTGAAATTCGACACCCCGCGCTTAAGCATGGGCGGGACCGACATTGCCATGTCCAACGAGATCAAAATCCTGGGTGTCACCATCGACAAGCAACTGACTTTCAACGCGCACGTCGCGAACGTATGCAGAAGGGCAATAGGCATCCACAAACAACTAACCAGAGCAGCAAAGACGAGCTGGGGGCTTAACCCTGAAGTCATCAGGATAATATATGTGGCCACCGTCGAACCTGTCATCCTGTACGCCGCCAGCGTATGGGCTCCGGCCGTAGATAAGCTTGGCGTCCAGAAGCAGTTGGGAGCGGTCCAGCGTGGTATCGCACAGAAACTGTGCAAGGGATACCGGACGGTCTCCTTAAACTCCGCGCTGGTGCTGGCTGGGATACTTCCTCTCGACCTGCGAGTCCGCGAAGCGGCATCACTATACGAGGCCAGGAGGGGGGTGCCTCAGCCGGCACTTGGAGACAGGAGAGTCGAGCAGACCGCCTCGGCAATGGCGGCTCCACACCCAGCTGAGCGCGCTGAGCTAGAGCTCATAAGCCTGGTAAATCAAGAGCAACTAGATGCCCAGAGCGAACTTGAAGTTCGTATCTTTACGGACGGGAGCAAGATTGGGGGCAAGGTTGGAGCGGCACTATCCATTTGGAGTGGTGACGCCGAAACCAAAACCCTCAAGCTTGCTCTCCCACACTACTCCACTGTTTACCAGGCCGAGCTTCTGGCAATATGCGTCGCAACCAGGGAGATCCTTAAGCACAAAGCGCAGTCGTTTGGAATCTTCAGTGACTCTATGGCGGCCCTCCAAACGATTCAAAACTACAATCGACACCACCCCCTGGCAGTAGAGACAAGGGCCAATCTTAGGTCCCTGTCGATCCAAAACAAGGCCGTAACTTTGTTTTGGATCAAAGCCCACGCGGGGTTGGAAGGTAATGAGAGGGCCGACGAATTGGCCAAAAGCGCCGCTGAGGGTTCCAAACGAAAGCCCGACTACGACCTGTGCCCGGTTTCATACGTCAAGCGATGCATCCGAACGGCAACTCTTGACGTGTGGAATCGGAGATACTGCGCTGGAGGAACAGCTTCTGGGACGAAATTGTTTTTCCCGGATGCGGTGGCGGCGTACGGAATAGTCAGGAAAATGAAAATTGACAGTGTGAAAACTCAGATAATGACGGGGCACGGTGGGTTCTCTGAATACTTGAATCGCTTCAAGTGTAAGGAGAGCCCATCGTGCATATGCGATCCCAACATCGCAGAGACGGTGCCACACATATTATTCAACTGCCCCATATTTGATCAGCAAAGACTTGTGGCCGAGCACGTACTCGACACCAAACTGGATGCCGAAAATCTGTGGCTCATTATGAAAGGGAAAAAGAGAGAGGTGTTTTTAGAATTCTGTGTAAATATTTGTGAAAAAGTAATAAAAAGAAATAAAACAGGATAAGCAAAGATGTTTACATAATATTTATACAATATTAAGGTCAAGCATTGAAAACAGACGTAATAAACTGCTAAGACACACAATAGGAAACTAGACAACATACTATGTTGCCCTTATGGATAAACTGTATGTAGATGTAAGAACTGTCCTAGAAATAATAACAGAGAAATAAGATGTCTAATAGAATTAAATAGTCCACAAATGTTCTTAGAATTAAGAAATAGATGATAAAAATAGCTGTAAGAAACATGTAACTATAATTAAGAATAATATATAAGATAGATGTAAAATAGAAATAGCCTTTATAATTATAAAAGTAAAAAATAAGAATAGAAATTAAGATGTTATAAAAATTTGAAACAAGCATGTACAAGAATGTTATATTAGATTAAGAACAACTGTATGGAAAGAAAAGATCAATAAAAAACATTTGTGTTGATGTGTTACCCGCTTCCCGAAATAAATAAAACATGAAATAATAAAGAAAACCAGAATAGAGTACAGAATAGGGACCAGTAGAAGGGAGTCCTACCCTAATAGACAGAAAGAAGATGTATGATAGAAAGACAAAGTATGAAGAATGAAAGTACGAGAGGAATAATAGCGAGAACTAGTATGAATGATAAGCCTAGCACAGGCTCCAATACTGTTGGAGGTTTCAGTATAAAAAAAAAAAAAAAAAAAAAAAAAAAAAAAAAAAAAAAAAAAAAAAAAAAAAACCTAACCTAACCTAACCTTTTTTTTTTTTTTTTTTTTTTTTTTTTTTTTTTTTTTTGTCGCTGGGAAAAAATGCATTACGCACACCCTCCCATCGGGGGATGGAAGGGTAGTGTGGGACTCCCCGGTCTGAGACCGGTATACCCACTAAAACGACCCAGCGGCATTCCCGCTTCGTCCTAGTGGCGGGGACTGGGAAACCGGCACAGCCTTTACTTCCAGTCCTCCGCCGACGATGACCCGCACAGCGGACCTCACGCCGTCGCCGTCCGGCCCGGGGGCCGTCTTCTTGGCGCGGAGGCTGAGTACCCCCGCGTAGATCTCCGCCGCCGTCACCGGGGGGATCTCCTCCTCCGGCGAAGCCGCCCCTTGCGGGGGATCCATTGTTGGTGGGGCGAAGTCGGTCCTGCGCGGAAACAGGGATCGGACCACCCCATCCAGCAGTGCTGGCTCGAGGGTCTCCGACAGTGGGGGACCATAGGGGCGGAGCTGGTTCCGCGCCGCCTTGTATGGCTTGTGTGGCCTGTCGAGACCCTCCAGCATTTCGGCCCTCGCCGAGTCTTCTGCAGCGCCCATTGCAGACTTGAGGACCGTCGTCGCCTCTCGGTAGCAGGCGTATAGGCGGTCCTCTTCTGCCCGGACTCGGTTCTGGGCGCTGCGCCGTCGACTCCGCGCGTAGGCCCTTCTGGCCGCCACGCAGGCGGCCCGGAGTTCCGACAGCTCCTCCGTCCACCAATAAACGGCGCGACGGGGAGGCGGACGGCGAGACCGAGGCATGCTGGAATTGCACACCTCGGTCAGGGCCCCTCTGAGCCGAACCGCTGCGGCGTCTACGTCCTGGACCTCAACAGGGGGCGACAGCCAGTCCTGGAGGAAAGCCGCCTCCTTGGCTGCCTCCCGGTCCAGGCGGGTGAGTGCCCACCGCGGGAAGGGAGATTGCCCAGCGCGGGCCATCCCCCCCCCCTGGGTGGAGATGTCGAACCGCACGTATCGGTGGTCCGACAAGGTCTCCACCATCTCAACCCGCCAGTTCACGACGCGGGCGGCCAGCGCGGGGGTGGCGAACGTGACGTCCACCACCGACCCACCCTGTCGCCGCACACACGTGTGGACCGTCCCCCTGTTGAGGAGGGACATACCGCTTGAGGCCGCCCAGAACTCAACGGCGCGTCCCCGGACGTTGCACCCGGCGGCCGGGTTGCCCCAGGCCGCCGACTTGGCGTTCAGGTCGCCCAACACCATGACCTGGCGAGGCGCCGCCCTCCCTACGACTGCAGTGAGGACCTCCAGGAAATCCTCAAAGTCCGAGAGAGGGCGGTTTGGGGAGAAATAGACCCCGACCAGGGCCATGTCCCCCCCCCACGCGGCGGCCACGTATCCCGGTCCCCTCTCTAAGAGCGAGAGGGGAGGGGAGTCCGTGGAAGACCGCGCCACCAACGCCACCAGGCCGTCCCGGTCACCCAGCCAACGGCCAGGGACCGAGTAAGGCTCGGCGACCACCGCCAAGTCCACCAACCACTCAGCCATTGTCTGCATCAGCAGATCTTGGGCTGCCCTGCAGTGGTTGGCGTTCGCCTGAAGGATGCGATGTTCGACTATATCCATCAGTCGGACATCGCACCCCCCTCCGCAGCCGCCGCAGGAACGGCGGTACCAGCGGCCGCAACAGGCCCGGTTGGCGCCTGTACTTTGCCACGCTTAGGGGGAGGATTGCAGTTCCTCCCCTTCATCACGTGGTCCGCTTGGCTGCCACTGGCAGCACAGACCGAGCAGTGCGGCGTGGCGACCTTACAGGAGGCGGCTTGGTGGCCCCCCATGCCGCAGCGATAGCAGGTGTCTGACCTGTCCACCGCGGACGGACACAGAGGCCGGGTGTGGCCGATGCCGAAGCACCGGAAACACCTCAGCGGCTGGTCCTCGAGTGCCCTGACCGCACCCGAGCTGAAGCCGACCGTCAGCCGGCCCTTCGCCAGGGCGGCTCTGGCAGCGGGAACCGGGCACTGAAGGCGGACGGTGCCCATGCCACCGCGGCCGGGCCGTATGTCCCGACTCTGGACCGCCGCGACGTTGCAGCCCCCTAACGCTGCGACTGCCTCCACCACCTCCTCCTTGGTGACGGAATCGTCGAGATCCGTCACCTCGAGTGTCACCAACTTTACCGGACGGGCCACCTTGGCGGAGTCCGCGATGACCTCCTGCAGCTTAGCTGCAAAGAGGTCCGCGCGGGCTCCCCCCTCTGCCCCCGGGAACTCGAATAATCGAGCCCCGGCTTGGGTCCGCCGGCAAGACACACTGCCGATCCCCAGTTGAGTGGGATCGGCATTGCTACGCGCCCGCACTAAAATTGACGCGTACGTCTCCCCTCGCTCCGCCGCCTCCGCGGTGAGGGTCACAACGACGGCCGCGGTTTTTGGGGAGACTAGCTGCCCCTTTCCCCTCGCTCTACCTCTACCTCCCCGCTTCCCGCCCCCTTCTCTGCCGGTCGTCTGCGACTGGCTGGGAGCGGGGACGGCTGGGGCGGCAGCCGCCGACTTTTTGGCTTTGCCCTTTCCCCTCCCGACCACTTCCGTCCACTCATTGGACGGGGTGGTCGAGGGGAGAAGGGCGTCCTCCTGGACCTGGGATGAGGAGGACGGCCCCGGCTCGGAGCGGCCCTTATCCGCCGCAAGCGGCGGTCGGAGGCGCTTTTCCGGCAGGAGCCGGTCCTCTATTCCTGCCAGGCAGGCTCGCGTGAAGGCCCGCTCCTCCATTACCACCTTGCGGATTATGTCCTCAAGGTTGGAGTTGGAGGAGGGGCCCTCTGCCGCAGGACTCTTCTTAGACGTCGACGTCGAAGGCGTTGATGACGTCCTCGTCGTCTCGGCAGGGGCCTGCTGCGGCCGGGCCGTGGCTTCAGCCAGCTTGCGATGAAGCTCACTGACTTCCACCTGCAGGCGATCTACCCTCGCCTGCAGTTGCCGTGTCTCGTCAGTGGCCTTCCGCTGCACCAGCTCCTTGACCACACCAAGCAAGCTCGCGGCCCGACATTTGAGGGCCTTCTGGAAGGTCCCCTTCAAGTTTGAGGACTTTGAGGCAACCTCCAAAATTTCCTCCTCGTCCTCCTCCGCCATTTGTTCCAGCTCCAGCAGGGAGTGGTCCGCGTAGAGCACACGGGACGCACCGTACCCGGACTTTGCCCGGGTGACGTGCGCCCGCCTCTCCCTCGCGGCAACCCGCTCCTCAAGCTCCTGCTGGAGCTGCGCCCGCTGCGCAAGATCCAACTTACGTTGGGCGTCCGCGAGCCCAACGACGTGGGTGTCCGCGGCCGTCGGCTTTTTAGCCTTTGTCAGCCTCGCCGACCCTGACGCCGAGGAGCCCTCGGACCCATCCCGCAGGAAGGCCCGCTTTCGCGACTGCGAGTCGCCTGCACCCGAGACGCCAACCATTGACTCATCGTCGGAGTCAGACAAATCCGACAAGTCAGTTCTTCCGAAGAAGCTAGCCGCAGACGGCGCGCGGCTAGCCTCTGACGCCGAAGCGTCGGTTTGGCCCTGAGAAGGGCCTTTGGGTTGGCCCTGAGAAGGGCCTTTGGGTTGGCCCTGAGAAGGGCCTTTGGGTTGGCCCTGAGAAGGGCCTTTGGGTTTAAAATACCGCCCGCAGGCATCCCGCGTTGGCTTAGGCATATCCTCCGCAGGTTCGTACTCTCAAGGCAAGATGAGCTACGATAATCACAGTGCACTTTGGCCGAGCCCAGTCTGCCACTCCGTTACGGTGGTCAAACTGGGTCGTTTCCAGGGGACGCGACGTGGACGCAAGCACTGTGGGGTGGTCCCCCAACCTAACCTAACCTAACCTAACCTAACCTAACCTTTTTTTTTTTTTTTTTTTTTTTTTTTTTTTTTTTTGTCGCTGGGAAAAAATGCATTACGCACACCCTCCCATCGGGGGATGGAAGGGTAGTGTGGGACTCCCCGGTCTGAGACCGGTATACCCACTAAAACGACCCAGCGGCATTCCCGCTTCGTCCTAGTGGCGGGGGACTGGGAAACCGGCACAGCCTTTACTTCCAGTCCTCCGCCGACGATGACCCGCACAGCGGACCTCACGCCCCCCCCGTGGGGAGGGGGACGGGCCCGGGAATGACAGACGAAGGTGGTGACGGGTGCAATGCGGGCGAAGGCACCCCCGCGCCTGTCGCCCGCCCGTCGCCACCATGAAGAGGGAGACCGCGTCTTCTCCGACCTCTTCTTCTTCTGCGGAGCGGCGCTGCGAGAGGGTCTTCCTCCCGCGCGCGCTCCGCCGCCTCCTTTTGCGACACTACGTCCTCGCAAAAGGAGGCGACCGCTGACCAGGCCCCCTCGGCGTCCAGGGCCATGTCCCCCCACGCGGCGGCCACGTATCCCGGTCCCCTCTCTAAGAGCGAGAGGGGAGGGGAGTCCGTGGAAGACCGCGCCACCAACGCCACCAGGCCGTCCCGGTCACCCAGCCAACGGCCAGGGACCAAGTAAGGCTCGGCGACCACCGCCAAGTCCACCAACCACGCCGCTGCCCTGCAGTGGTTGGCGTTCGCCTGAAGGATGCGATGTTCGACTATATCCATCAGTCGGACATCGCACCCCCCTCCGCAGCCGCCGCAGGAACGGCGGTACCAGCAGCCGCAACAGGCCCGGTTGGCGCCAGTACTTTGCCACGCTTAGGGGGAGGATTGCAGTTCCTCCCCTTCATCACGTGGTCCGCTTGGCTGCCACTGGCAGCACAGACCGAGCAGTGCGGCGTGGCGACCTTACAGGAGGCGGCTTGGTGGCCCCCCATGCCGCAGCGGTAGCAGGTGTCTGACCTGTCCACCGCGGACGGACACAGCGGCCGGGTGTGGCCGATGCCGAAGCACCGGAAACACCTCAGCGGCTGGTCCTCGAGTGCCCTGACCGCACCCGAGCTGAATCCGACCGTCAGCCGGCCCTTCGCCAGGGCGGCTCTGGCAGCGGGAACCGGGCACCCAAGGCGGACGGTGCCCATGCCACCGCGGCCGGGCCTTATGTCCCGACTCTGAACCGCCGCGACGTCACAGCCCCCTAACGCTGCGACCGCCTCCACCACCTCCTCCTTGGTGACGGAATCGTCGAGATCCGTCACCTCGAGTGTCACCAACTTTACCGGTCGGGCCACCTTGGCGGAGTCCGCGATGACCTCCCGCAGCTTAGCTGCAAAGAGGTCCGCGCGGGCTCCCCCCTCTGCCCCCGGGAACTCGAATAATCGAGCCCCGGCTTGGGTCCGCCGGCAAGACACACTACCGATCCCCAATTGAGTGGGATCGGCATTGCTACGCGCCCGCACTAAAATTGACATGTACGTCTCCCCTCGCTCCGCCGCCTCCGCGGTGAGGGTCACCACGACGGCCGCGGTTTTTGGGGAGACTAGCTGCCCCTTTCCCCTCGCTCTACCTCTACCTCCCTGCTTCCCTCTGCCGGTCGTCTGCGACTGGCTGGGAGCGGGGACGGCTGGGGCGGCAGCCGCCGACTTTTTGGCTTTGCCCTTCCCCCTCCCGACCACTTCCGTCCACTCATTGGACGGGGTGGTCGAGGGGAGAAGGGCGTCCTCCTGGACCTGGGATGAGGAGGACGGCCCCGGCTCGGAGCGCCCCTTATCCGCCGCAAGCTGCGGTCGGAGGCGCTTTTCCGGCAGGAGTCGGTCCTCTATTCCTGCCAGGCAGGCTCGCGTGAAGGCCCGCTCCTCCATTACCACCCTGCGGATTATGTCCTCAAGGTTGGAGTTGGAGGAGGGGCCGTCTGCCGCAGGACTCGTCTTCTTAGACGTCGACGTCGAAGGCGTTGATGACGTCCTCGTCGTCTCGGCAGGGGCCGTGGCTTCAGCCAGCTTGCGATGAAGCTCACTGACTTCCACCTGCAGGCGATCCACCCTCGCCTGCAGTTGCCGTGTCTCGTCAGTGGCCTTCCGCTGCACCAGCTCCTTGACCACACCAAGCAAGCTCGTGGCCCGACATTTGAGGGCCTTCTGGAAGGTCCCCTTCAAGTTTGAGGACTTTGAGGCAACCTCCAAAATTTCCTCCTCGTCCTCCTCCGCCATTTGTTCCAGCTCCAGCAGGGAGTGGTCCGCGTAGAGCACACGGGACGCACCGTACCCGGACTTTGCCCGGGTGACGTGCGCCCGCCTCTCCCTCGCGGCAACCCGCTCCTCAAGCTCCTGCTGGAGCTGCGCCCGCTGCGCAAGATCCAACTTACGTTGGGCGTCCGCGAGCCCAACGACGTGGGTGTCCGCGGCCGTCGGCTTTTTAGCCTTTGTCAGCCTCGCCGACCCTGACGCCGAGGAGCCCTCGGACCCATCCCGCAGGAAGGCCCGCTTTCGCGACTGCGAGTCGCCTGCACCCGAGACGCCAACCAGTGACTCATCGTCGGAGTCAGACAAATCCGACAAGTCCGTCCTTCCGAAGAAGCTAGCCGCAGACGGCGCGCGGCTAGCCTCTGACGCCGAAGCGTCGGTTTGGCCCTGAGAAGGGCCTTTGGGTTGGCCCTGAGAAGGGCCTTTGGGTTGGCCCTGAGAAGGGCCTTTGGGTTTAAAATACCGCCCGCAGGCATCCCGCGTTGGTTTAGGCATATCCTCCGCAGGTTCGTACTCTCAAGGCAAGATGAGCTACGATAATCACAGTGCACTTTGGCCGAGCCCAGTCTGCCACTCCGTTACGGTGGTCAAACTGGGTCGTTTCCAGGGGACGCGACGTGGACGCAAGCACTGTGGGGTGGTCCCCCCTGTG
This sequence comes from Cerastis rubricosa, assembly GCA_949152445.1. Classification (NCBI taxonomy): domain Eukaryota; kingdom Metazoa; phylum Arthropoda; class Insecta; order Lepidoptera; family Noctuidae; genus Cerastis; species Cerastis rubricosa. The sequence goes on from OX424529.1 coordinate 23,664, forward strand.
GGGTGGTCCCCCCTGTGGGGTGGTCCCCCAACCTAACCTAACCTAACCTAACCTAACCTAACCTTTTTTTTTTTTTTTTTTTTTTTTTTTTTTTTTTTTTTTTGTTGACGATGTGGAAATCCGCACGGATGTCCTCCGCCTGGGGAAGGCGGAGGGGTCTGTCAGACTCCAACTGACTAAAACCACACCGGTGTTCCCTCGCACACTTGCGTCAGGGGGCAGCGGGAACGAATGTGACTTCCGCTGCCCCGGACTAGTGCCGGCCCGCTTGACCAGTGCGGGCCTCGTCCCTGGGGGGAGTGAGGTGTACTCCCCCCGATACGTCATGAGAGGCGCGCGTGGAACACTACGCGCCGCCGTCTCGGGTCCAGTGAGATGGGGGGCGACGGATGTCCCCGAATCCGTCGCCCCTGGACCTGTTTAGGGGGGCCGGAAGAGGGCGTTATCCGCCCTCTGCCGACGCCCGGTGCGTCTGCTGCGGGATGGGAGGGAACTAGAGATCTCCCTCTCCCTTTCCGCAGCTTCCTTCTGCGACATGACGGTTTCGCAGAAGGACACCACCGCGTCCCAGGACTCTGTGCTGCCGACCATCGTGCGAACAACGGCCGGCAGCGACAGGTCTGCTCCTACCTCTGTGACAAGATCACGGCGCGGCTCATACCACGCGGCACATTCCGCCAGCGTATGCCGCGCCGTATCCTCCAGACAGTGGACGCAGTGATGGCACCGAGCGTCCGGCTCCCTGCTTATGCGACACAGGTACTTCCCGAAGCAGCCGTGCCCCGAGAGCACCTGCGTCGCCCGAAACGTCAGGGAGCCGTGCTTCCTCCCGAGCCAGTCTTCGAGTACTGGCCGGATCGCCTCGATTGTGTCGAGGCCGGCGGAGGGATGGTCAAGCCTCCTCCGCCATTCTGCCACCATGACCTGTCGGAGCTGAGACCGGTGCAGCGTAATCTGTCGCTGCACCAGCCTTTCGCCCCGATCCCTGGCGTCCTCGCGCCACCGATGCAGTGTCGCGAGGGCTTTCGCCTCCAGGTCCCATGGTGGGGATCCGGCCAGTAAACAAGCCGCCTCGTAGGAGATCGTGCGATATCCCCGTATGACCCTGACGGCCATCGCTCTCTGCGGTTTCCGCAGGACTGCGATAGTGCGGGCCGTCAGGTCCGTCGCCCATACTGGGGCCCCATACAGGGCCATGGATCGCACGATCCCTACGTACAACCGCCTACAGGCGGTGCTCGGGCCCCCCAGATTGGGAAGCAGCGTTGACAGCGCGCCCGCCGCGCCCATCAACTTGGGCACCAGCCGCTGAAAGTGGGGTCCGAAGTCCCAACGGCTGTCGAGCACCAATCCCAGGTACTTCATGGTTGACTCGACAGCGATCCGGGCCCCCCCGACCACTATGTGTGATCCCAGCGGCGGCGCCCGTCGGGGGCCATGAAACGCAATGGCCTCCGACTTGTTGAGGGCCACCTCCAGGCCCAGGCGTCGTATGCGGCTCACCACCTGTGAGACCGCAGCCGTAGCCAGCAACGCTGCTTCCCTGTACGAGCTCCCCCGGGCAATGACCAGCGTGTCGTCCGCATAACACGTCAGGTTCACTCCCGGTGGAAGCTCGCACCGCAAAACCCAGTCGTAACCGATGTTCCACAGGGGAGGGCCCAGAACCGACCCCTGTGGAACACCGCACGACATCTCGCGACGGCCATCGCCGTCGCGTCCCATGTAGGTGACACACCTTCCCGACAGATAAGCCCCCACAATGTTGCGGAGGTAGAGAGGCACCCGGTGGTAGCGCAGGGCCTCCCTAATGCAACCCCAGGGCAGGGTGTTGAAAGCGTTGGAGATATCCAAGGACACCGCCAGCACCACCCCACCCCGAGACACTGCTTCCTCCGCCAGGACTCTCACCCTCATGATGGCGTCAATAGTAGAGCGCCCATGACGGAACCCAAACTGACTGTCGTCCAGGTTCGGCCCCTCTGAACACAAGTGGCCGACGAGGCGGTCTGCGATAATTCGCTCGAGCATCTTGCCCGCCTCGTCCAGCAGCACTATGGGCCGATAAGCGGACGACGAGTCCGCCGGGCGCCCTGCCTTCCTGAGCAAGACCAGTCGACCAGTCTTCCACCGGGTAGGGAACTGGCCTTGCTCAAGGCATGCCGAGAAGAGTCCTCTCAGTGGGGGCTCCAGCTCCTTCATGGCGAGGACCAGAGCGCGGCCAGGCACTCCATCGGGCCCCGGGGCAGTGTTTTTAGCCCGGAGCCGCAATACGGCCGCGCCCATCTCTGCCTGTGTCACCTCTGGGACGGTTTCGCCTTCATCTTCCTCCGACTCTGCAGCTGTGTGCAGGACCATCGGCGGTGGCTCGTACTCGGCTCTCTCAGGGAAGAGGGCCGAGACCACTCGCTCCAGGAACTGCGGCTCGAGACTTTCCGTTAGCGGGGGCGCCCACGGCCGAAGTTTCCCTCGGACCGACCGGTAAGGGCGCCCAAACGGATCCCCGTCTAAACTCGCCAGCATTTCTTCCCTGGAGCGTGTCTTCGACTCGCCGATGGCCAGCCACAGAGCCAGCTTCGCCGCGCGGTACACCTCATACAGCGCGGCTTCTTCCTCAGGAACCCGTGGACGTCTTCTCCGGCACCGCGTGTACGGGCGTCTGGCGTCCGCGCACTCGACGCGCAGTCGCTCGATCTCGACGCACCACCAGTACAAGCGGCGCCGTGCGGACAGAGAGGAGACGCGTGGCATGCATGCGTCGCAGATCTGCGTCATCGCATCGCCAAACCACTGCGTCTCCAGTTCGACGTCGACGGGACCGACGGTTGCCGACTCCCGGATCCAGGCCTGGACTATGGCGGCTTCTTCGAGAGCTTCCCTGTCGAGACGTTTCAGTGCCCAACGCGGGCCGTCTCTTCGGGGCCCAGATTGGCTACGTCCTCCAGCGGTCTGGGTGGAGACGTCGAAGCGGATGTATCGGTGATCCGATAGCGTCTCCACCTCCACCTCAACGTGCCAATCACGGACACGGTGCACGACAGCGGGACTAGCGAACGAGACGTCCACTATCGACCCGCCCCGCTGCCGTACACACGTGTAGGCGGAACCCCGATTTAAGACGGCCAGGCCCGTCGTTATGGCCCACTCCTCTAGCACTTCGCCTCTCGGGTCCGTGACGGGGGAACCCCAGGCCGCAGACTTGGCGTTGAGGTCACCGAGAAGCAAAATGGGTCGAGGGTGAGACTGGCCGACGACGGCTCCCAACTCGACAAGGAAACTCTCGAAGTCGGCGAGACTCTTGTTGGGCGAAAAATACGCCCCAATCGTGACGATCCCGTTCACAAGGGCCGCAACCCAACCGTGACCACGGGATACGTCGACGAGAGTCGCGCCGATGATGGCCACCAGGCCGTCTAGATCCCCTGCCCAGTTATCTCGGGGGGGGATGAAATACGGCTCAGCGACCACCGCCACATTTATCGACCACTGCGCCATGCTCTGGAGAAGGAGATCCTGAGCTCTGGTGCAGTGGTTGATGTTAGCCTGGAGGAAATGGTAGTGTGCCATCACTAGCACTCCATTTCCTCGGCGCTCCGTCCCACCACAGGCCGGGAGTCGGCCGAAGAGGTGCTAGGTTGCGGGGGGGGTGCGTCCCCCCCAGCCTTGGCCCATCGCTTGCTGCGCTTTCTGGGCGCGCCGCAGGCTTTTCCACCTACTCTGTGCCCCGCGGACTTTCCTGCAGCCGCACACAAACTGCAATGTGGGTCCGCGGAGCACTGGGACGCCTTATGGCCAGGCTGACCGCAGCGATAACATAAATCGCTGCGGTCTGTGTCACAGGTGCACACTGCCCGGACGTGCCCTTTCTCCAGGCACCGGTAGCACTGCATGGCCCTGGGTGCCAGCAGTGTAACTCTCGCTGACACCCAGCCCACCAGAAGACGTCCCGCATCAGCGACCTGCCTCGCCGCAGCCACCGGACACCGCACCCAGATGGTGCCAAGCCCGCCAGAGTTGACGCGGATGCCACCTGCCCGCACATTTTCGGCCGAGCAACCGCCGCTTCGGGCTATGGCCGCCACCACCTCCTCCGGGGTTACGGAGTCGTCCAGCCCATTGACGCGTACCTCAGCAGTCTTCATGGGTCTGGACACCCGCGCCTCCTCAGGGTTGAGGACGTCCCTCAGCTTCGCAGCCAGAGCGTCCGCCCGCTCAGTGCTGCTGGTCCCCGCCAACTCGAACATTTTGGCCCCCGTGGCTGCCGTTCGGAAACGGAAGCCGTCTGGGGTGCCAAAGTCGGCGAAGACCAGCTTGCTTTTTGCCTCCGCCAGTACCTTCTGGTAGGTGACGCCTCTGTCCTTTGCTTCGGGCTGAAGCGTCACCACCACTGCTTCTGAGCGAGGCACGCGGATCTTTGGGGATTTCTGGTTGCCCTTGGCAGCCGATCCCCCGGAGCCCGCGGTGGTCTTAGCCTTGCGGCCCCTCTTCTGCCTCTTCTTGCGGCTTTCGGCCGTCTTCCAGGCACCGTCTTTTTCTTTAGGGGGCGAGCTGCTCCCCTCAGTGGGCTCTTTCGTCCCCTTCACGCCCTTTTTGGCCCCCTCTGCAGGCTTTTTGGGCGTCTGCGTGGTCTTTTTTGGCGCAGGTGGCGCTTTAGCCACCTGTGCCCACGTAGGCCCAGGCGTTGTTGTAGCGGGCTCCACTTCCTTCCTCCGCTTATCCGCTGCCAGCGGCGGTCGGACGTTTACAGGGGGGTTGAGCCTGGGTTCAAGGCTGTCCAGGCGGGCGGTCATAATACTCAACAGCCGGTTGAACTGGTCTTCCCCCAAAGACCCGTTCTGTGGCAGAGTGCGACCGTCCGAAGTCACACCCTGCTGCCGGCTGAAGTCCGCCCTCAGGGCGCTGACCTCCCGCTGGAGCTCCTCCATCTTCGTATGGAGACGGTGATTCTCCTCTTGGAGCTTCACCGTCTCCTCCGAGGTCGTCCTATCAAGGAGGACTTCCACAGCCTCCCTGATACCCTCCGCCGCTTCCTTAAGGGCCCGCGTAAAGGTGCCCTTTAGGTTGCCCGATTTTGTGGCAACCTTCAAGACGACGTCCACGCCGTCCAAAACCTGGCGACTGAGAACCTCAGCCGTCAGTCCCTCGGGGCCAGCGGCGGTCTGCAACCGCCTCTCCCTTGCCTTGCGAGCCAACTCGGCGACTTCGTCGGTCGCTGCGGCCTTCCGGCCCGCTCGCCTCGCGGCGTTGAGCTCCGCCTTGGTGCTCACTAACCCGGTGGAGGCCGCGGAATCGCTCATTTCCACCTGCATGGCCCCCTCGGAGTCGCTCACTCGGCTGGCCACCGACGTATCGGTGCGCTTCAGGTAGCGGCCCCGCGTGTCACGTGCCTCCACCCCCGAAGTTTTGGCTCCGGAAGGTGACCCGCGACCTCTGCCCCTCCTTGCAGTCGGCACCTTAGCGGCCGGCAGGTTCTCCTCGCTTGAGGACAAACCTGCCGACAACGCGTCCGACTCAAAGCGCGGCCGCTTACCCCAAAACTTAGAGGGGCCGGCCGCAACTATTTGTGGTGCGTCGCCAGACTCCGGCAACACACTCACCCTCTCGAGAACCACTAACGGTTCTCCTGGAGCCACTGCTCCCGACGTCAATGACGCAGTGCCAGAACCTGACGCTGCGTCCGCCTTCTCCACAACTTTTTTATTTTGATTATCCATGTAATTCCCACGAGTATGGGGGATATAAAATGTCCATCCGGGCAGTGCCCCCTGTACCCGGATAAGCCTTTAACATTTATAACCCGCCAGGGGGTCGGCTGGTACCCTGGCGGGGGTCGCACTAGAGACTGATTGTTCCATGGGAACACCCGTCAGCCATACATCCCCTCACGGTGCGCCGCCGCTTGAGATTCGGGGTAACTTTTTATAGAGGTTTTCTACCTCGCGGTCCGGGCGGTTAAGCCAAGACCCTCGGTCCCGATCGAAGCCGCGAGACATGATCCACGACACTCCGATGATGGGATTACGAGAACGACGGGGACAGAGAGGGAAAGCGTCCCTCACTGCCGGCTCGGAGGCAGGGTGAGTGCACACCGAGCTCGCCGTTGCTCCTCCGCTGTGCCCTCTGCTTTTCAGAGGGTCACGCGGAACAGCCCCCTGTGGTCCAAGTTGGACCCCCCTCCTATGTCAGAATATTGGCCACAGACAGTAACATTCCCCGAAGAATAAGAATCTCTTCCCATTCCTTGAGGAAGGCTACTGCCCGCGCCCAGGGTGCACCGTCCTAGCCAGCTGCTGTTCCCTCCAAACGTATCGAGAGGGACCAGCAGCCGTCAGGCCCACGAGGAGGTTTTCTGACCCAGCACCCCAACCTAACCTAACCTAACCTAACCTAACCTAACCTTTTTTTTTTTTTTTTTTTTTTTTGTCGCTGGGAAAAAATGCATTACGCACACCCTCCCATCGGGGGATGGAAGGGTAGTGTGGGACTCCCCGGTCTGGGACCGGTATACCCACTAAAACGACCCAGCGGCATTCCCGCTTCGTCCTAGTGGCGGGGACTGGGAAACCGGCACAGCCTTTACTTCCAGTCCTCCGCCGACGATGACCCGCACAGCGGACCTCACGCCCCCCCCGTGGGGAGGGGGACGGGCCCGGGAATGACAGACGAAGGTGGTGACGGGTGCAATGCGGGCGAAGGCACCCCCGCGCCTGTCGCCCGCCCGTCGCCACCATGAAGAGGGAGACCGCGTCTTCTCCGACCTCTTCTTCTTCTGCGGAGCGGCGCTGCGATAGGGTCTTCCTCCCGCGCGCGCTCCGCCGCTTCCTTTTGCGACACTACGTCCTCGCAAAAGGAGGCGACCGCTGACCAGGCCCCCTCGCTCCCCAGCATGGAGTTGACCACACCGGGAAGCGAGAGGTCCTGTCCGATCTCCGCGATCAGACTGCGGCGCGGCTCGGACCAAGCTGGGCACACCTCGAGGGTGTGCTGCGCCGTGTCCTCCGGCGCGCCGCAGTCGTGGCACGCCGGGGTTTCCTCCCTCCCGATCCGGTGCAGGTACGTTCCGAAGCAGCCATGCCCGGACAACACCTGCACCAGACGGAACGAGAGGAAACCATGGGACCGCTCGAGCCAGGCCCGGAGGACCGGACCGAGCGCGTCCAACGTCCAGCGGCCAAAGGTGGCGGTGGCGAGGTCCTCCGTCCAATGGAGGACGATGGCGTCCCTCGCCTCCCGCCGCACGGCCTCCCGCTCCTCGGCGACGGGGCGCTCCCCGAGCGCCCTGCGATGCGCCGTCCACTCATACACCCTGGCCAGCACCCAAGCCTCCAACTCCCAAGGAGGGGTGCCGGCCAGAGCGCACGCCGCCGAAAAACCCACCGACCGGTAGGCCCTCGCCACCCGCAGTGCAATGGCCCTTTGGGGCTTGCGGATGGCGGTCGCGTTCTCCCTCCTGTGGAGGGAGTCCGCCCAAATGGGGGCCCCGTACAGGGCCATGCTCCGCAAGATGCCGGCATAGAGGCGCCGGCATTTCGCCTTGGGCCCCCCCAAGTTCGGGAGGAGCCACGAGAGGGCGTCCGCGGCCTTCAACAGGCGCGTCGACAGCCCGCTGAAATGTGGGCCGAAGCGCCACCTGTCGTCCAGCACCAGGCCCAGATATTTCATCCGGGGCTGGACCTCTATACGGACGCCCTCCACGACGATGTGGGCGTCGGGTGGGCAGCGCTGCCGAGGCCCGCGAAAGAACACGGCCTCGGTCTTGTGCAGCGCCACCTTCAATCCCAGGCGGCGGATCCTCTCTGCAACCAAGGATCCGCCAGCCGAGGCCAGACAGGCCGCGTCCGCGAAACTCCTCCCCCGGGCAGTGAGCAGGGTGTCATCCGCGTAGCAGATGACACTCGTGCCCGGGAGGAGGGCTCCCCGCAGCAACCAATCGAACCCGATGTTCCACAGCGGGGGCCCAAGCACCGACCCCTGTGGAACACCGGACTCTGCGCCGTACCGCCTCACTGTGGCCGTCTTGTCTACGAGGAGGACTTCTCGGTCCTCCAAGTAACTGGCCAGGAGGCTCCGCAAATATTGGGGCACTCCGTGATACCGGAGCGCCTCCAATATCGTCGAGTGGGGCACGGAGTTGAAGGCATTGGCAATGTCGAATGACACCGCCAGCACTCCGTCCCCCGCCTCGACCGCCTCCTTCACCTGGCTCTTGAGTAGGGCCAGCGCGTCGATCGTCGAACGCCCTCGACGGAAACCGAATTGGGCGTCCGACAGATCCGGCCCCACATCCCGCAAATGGCTCCCGAGCCGGGAGGCGACTATCCCCTCGAACAATTTACCGACCTCATCGAGCAACACGACGGGCCGGTATGCCGAGGGGGAGTCCACCGGGCGTCCCGCCTTTCGGAGGAGGCAAAGCTGCCCCTCCTTCCACAGTTTCGGGAACCTTCCAGCCGTAAAGCACGCGCTGAAAAGGTCCCGAAACCTGTCCTCCATCTCGGAGGCAGCTATTGCCAGCACCCGTGCGGGGACGCCGTCCGGCCCGGGGGCCGTCTTCTTGGCGCGGAGGCTGAGTACCCCCGCGTAGATCTCCGCCGCCGTCACCTGGGGGATCTCCTCCTCCGGCGAAGCCGCCCCTTGCGGGGGATCCATTGTTGGTGGGGCGAAGTCGGTCCTGCGCGGAAACAGGGACCGGACCACCCCATCCAGCAGTGCTGGCTCGAGGGTCTCCGACAGTGGGGGACCATAGGGGCGGAGCTGGTTCCGCGCCGCCTTGTATGGCCTCCCATAGGGATCCCTGTCGAGACCCTCCAGCATTTCGGCCCTCGCCGAGTCTTCTGCAGCGCCCATTGCAGACTTGAGGACCGTCGTCGCCTCTCGGTAGCAGGCGTATAGGCGGTCCTCTTCTGCCCGGACTCGGTTCTGGGCGCTGCGCCGTCGACTCCGCGCGTAGGCCCTTCTGGCCGCCACGCAGGCGGCCCGGAGTTCCGACAGCTCCTCCGTCCACCAATAAACGGCGCGACGGGGAGGCGGACGGCGAGACCGAGGCATGCTGGAATTGCACACCTCGGTCAGGGCCCCTCTGAGCCGAACCGCTGCGGCGTCTACGTCCTGGACCTCAACAGGGGGCGACAGCCAGTCCTGGAGGAAAGCCGCCTCCTTGGCTGCCTCCCGGTCCAGGCGGGTGAGTGCCCACCGCGGGAAGGGAGATTGCCCAGCGCGGGCCATCCCCCCCCCCTGGGTGGAGATGTCGAACCGCACGTATCGGTGGTCCGACAAGGTCTCCACCATCTCAACCCGCCAGTTCACGACGCGGGCGGCCAGCGCGGGGGTGGCGAACGTGACGTCCACCACCGACCCACCCTGTCGCCGCACACACGTGTGGACCGTCCCCCTGTTGAGGAGGGACATACCGCTTGAGGCCGCCCAGAACTCAACGGCGCGTCCCCGGACGTTGCACCCGGCGGCCGGGTTGCCCCAGGCCGCCGACTTGGCGTTCAGGTCGCCCAACACCACGACCTGGCGAGGCGCCGCCCTCCCTACGACTGCAGTGAGGACCTCCAGGAAATCCTCAAAGTCCGAGAGAGGGCGGTTTGGGGAGAAATAGACCCCGACCAAGGCCATGTCCCCCCCCCACGCGGCGGCCACGTATCCCGGTCCCCTCTCTAAGAGCGAGAGGGGAGGGGAGTCCGTGGAAGACCGCGCCACCAACGCCACCAGGCCGTCCCGGTCACCCAGCCAACGGCCAGGGACCGAGTAAGGCTCGGCGACCACCGCCAAGTCCACCAACCACTCAGCCATTGTCTGCATCAGCAGATCTTGGGCTGCCCTGCAGTGGTTGGCGTTCGCCTGAAGGATGCGATGTTCGACTATATCCATCAGTCGGACATCGCACCCCCCTCCGCAGCCGCCGCAGGAACGGCGGTACCGGCAGCCGCAACAGGCCCGGTTGGCGCCTGTACTTTGCCACGCTTAGGGGGAGGATTGCAGTTTCTCCCCTTCATCACGTGGTCCGCTTGGCTGCCACTGGCAGCACAGACCGAGCAGTGCGGCGTGGCGACCTTACAGGAGGCGGCTTGGTGGCCCCCCATGCCGCAGCGGTAGCAGGTGTCTGACCTGTCCACCGCGGACGGACACAGCGGCCGGGTGTGGCCGATGCCGAAGCACCGGAAACACCTCAGCGGCTGGTCCTCGAGTGCCCTGACCGCACCCGAGCTGAAGCCGACCGTCAGCCGGCCCTTCGCCAGGGCGGCTCTGGCAGCGGGAACCGGGCACTCAAGGCGGACGGTGCCCATGCCACCGCGGCCGGGCCTTATGTCCCGACTCTGGACCGCCGCGACGTCGCAGCCCCCTAACGCTGCGACCGCCTCCACCACCTCCTCCTTGGTGACGGAATCGTCGAGATCCGTCACCTCAAGTGTCACCAACTTTACCGGTCGGGCCACCTTGGCGGAGTCCGCGATGACCTCCCGCAGCTTAGCTGCAAAGAGGTCCGCGCGGGCTCCCCCCTCTGCCCCCGGGAACTCGAATAATCGAGCCCCGGCTTGGGTCCGCCGGCAAGACACACTGCCGATCCCCAATTGAGTGGGATCGGCATTGCTACGCGCCCGCACTAAAATTGACGCGTACGTCTCCCCTCGCTCCGCCGCCTCCGCGGTGAGGGTCACCACGACGGCCGCGGTTTTTGGGGAGACTAGCTGCCCCTTTCCTCTCGCTCTACCTCTACCTGCCCGCTTCCCCCCCTCTTTGCCGGTCGTCTGCGACTGGCTGGGAGCAGGGACGGCTGGGGCCGCAGCCGCCGACGTTTTGGCTTTGCCCTTCCTCCTCCCGACCACTTCCGTCCACTCATTGGACGGGGTGGTCGAGGGGAGAAGGGCGTCCTCCTGGATCTGGGATGAGGTGGACGGCCCCGGCTTGGAGGGCCCCTTATCCGCCGCAAGCGGCGGTCGGAGGCGCTTTTCCGGCAGGAGCCGGTCCTCTATTCCTGCCAGGCAGGCTCGCGTGAAGGCCCGCTCCTCCATTACCACCTTGCGGATTATGTCCTCAAGATTGGAGTTGGAGGAGGGGCTCTCTGCCGCAGGACTCGTCTTCTTAGACGTCGATGTCGAAGGCGTTGATGACGTCCTCGTCGTCTCGGCAGGGGCCTGCTGCGGGCGGGCCGTGGCTTCAGCCAGCTTGCGATGAAGCTCACTGACTTCCACCTGCAGGCGATCCACCCTCGCCTGCAGTTGCCGTGTCTCGTCAGTGGCCTTCCGCTGCACCAGCTCCTTGACCACACCAAGCAAGCTCGCGGCCCGACATTTGAGGGCCTTCTGGAAGGTCCCCTTCAAGTTTGAGGACTTTGAGGCAACCTCCAAAATTTCCTCCTCGTCCTCCTCCGCCATTTGTTCCAGCTCCAGCAGGGAGTGGTCCGCGTAGAGCAAACGGGAAGCACCGTACCCGGACTTTGCCCGGGTGACGTGCGCCCGCCTCTCCCTCGCGGCAACCCGCTCCTCAAGCTCCTGCTGAAGCTGCGCCCGCTGCGCAAGATCCAACTTACGTTGGGCGTCCGCGAGCCCAACGACGTGGGTGTCCGCGGCCGTCGGCTTTTTAGCCTTTGTCAGCCTCGCCGACCCTGACGCCGAGGAGCCCTCGGACCCATCCCGCAGGAAGGCCCGCTTTCGCGACTGCGAGTCGCCTGCACCCGAGACGCCAACCATTGACTCATCGTCGGAGTCAGACAAATCCGACAAGTCCGTTCTTCCGAAGAAGCTAGCCGCAGACGGCGCGCGGCTAGCCTCTGACGCCGAAGCGTCGGTTTGGCCCTGAGAAGGGCCTTTGGGTTGGCCCTGAGAAGGGCCTTTGGGTTGGCCCTGAGAAGGGCCTTTGGGTTGGCCCTGAGAAGGGCCTTTGGGTTGGCCCTGAGAAGGGCCTTTAACCTAACCTAACCTAACCTAACCTAACCTAACCTAACCTAACCTAACCTAACCTAACCTGAGTTTCCCCCCAGCCCTCAAGGTGGTCGGATCGTTTTTGGAGTCGCTCCGCACTAAAAAATTCGAAAAAGTGGTCAAAAGTGGTCGGATTTTAACAAATTAAGTGTTGGTGTGTAGAGGAAAGTGGCCTCCACACCCCTAAGTGATAACCCACATCCGGATTGCAGTGCTCTATTGTGTAAAGTCTGAAAACACATAATTTGGAGGTTAAGTGTGCACAAATTTTAACTTTTGCTGTTTTTGCGGCGGAAGGAAAGCGACGACACCCAAATTTTCTTTTGAAAATCGAAGAGGAAGGAGAGCATCTTGGTTCTGGGTCACTCAGAAACCACCTCCGCCCAAGATTTCCGGAGAAAAGCCGGAAAAACGAAAAACACGTGGCCTGAAAAAATCTCAACGGGACGCGGCAGCTGCCTGAAAAATTGCAAAACCGAAGAGGCTCTAAAGGGAGGAATATTAGCGCAAGTACTAGAATTTTAAGTCATATACTTTGCGAGATATAAAAATATGAATATTGTAACTTTGAACACCCATAACTCCTGAAAGGGAGACAAATTAAAGAATCTTGGAATGCTATCTGTTGCGCGCTCATTGGGAGAAGACATCCCGAGAAGCTCAGATTTTTAGCTTGTATATATATAGCGTAGTATATAAATAAGTATAAAAAGTACATATTTGTAAATTTTTATAGGTTCAAATTTAAATTTTGTAAATTCTAGATAATCACATTATAGTACGCAATTTAAGCATAATTTAGACATTTTTTCCAAAATTTTCCGACCCGCCGTTCTAAAGTTATTGATTTTTTAAGCATTTTTTGGTTTTAAATAGAAATAAATAGAAATAATTACTTTTAGACGACAGAATTGGCTTTTAGGGGTGTATCCTAGGTGGATTGAGCCCAAAGTCGAGTACAGTAGCTTGGAGATTGACGAAAATAGCTTTTTCGGCCATTTTGGTTTTATTGGTTGCCGTGTAAATCCTCGAATATCTCCGAAGCTATTGGGCACAGAGAACCCGGATTTCCACATTTCACAGCGGCACATAGCTGGAAATATATTGTATGCGTTTTCAGGAGTTTTCAGGACCTGAAATTTTTCAGCCCTGAAACCATTCTTGGCGGATAGAGGAGGTAAGGCCAGGCACAGCATTTCAAACCGCGTTTCTCTGTGGTAAACGGTTGCGGAGTTATAGCCACACAAAGTCGTGTTTTGACATTTACCCCCACTCTTTGTGAAACTTTGGCCTGGCGTAGCTCCGGATCCGGGGGTCGCAGAGACTTGCCGTTTTCGCAGTGGTGTTTGGGGAGACAACCCCTGTCCGATCCATTGAGTTTCAGGCGTTTTGGAGCTGAAAAATTTCAGGAGCCCGGAAACCAGTTTACGCGTCGGAGCGGGACGAGCCAAGCCGAACAAGTCCAAGATCGGGTGCTCTGCGATCGCTGAGAGGGAAGTTATACCGGGTTGAAAATTGACTTTGACAGTTCTAGAACTGTCAAACCATTTTTCTAGCTCGGATAACTCCCGAGTCGGGGGTCGTAGAGGGCTCGGGTTTTCACTGGGGACATCGGCCGGCCCCTCCCTACCCGTTGAGCGTTTTTTCAGCGGCTTTCGGGACCCAAGATTTTTCAGGTCTGAAACCTGCCCCACGGGGTAGATCTCTTCGAGCCGATTCAGGAAAGCCCAAGCAGGGTGGCATTCGGCCGGACGGTTCCGGAGAAAACTACCAGTAACCAAATTCCGGACGCCATCTTGGATCGGCAACCGGAATTTCAATCTGCATTATCTCCGGAACCCTTTGGGATAGGGTGGCCGTGTTTGGGTTCATTGGATTGGGCTCGGTGGGCTCTATCCAGTGAAAACAAAGATTTGACTCTACATAGAGCCGCTCTATTGGAAACGTTGAAAAATTAGGTTTTTGCAATTGTCTCTACGTGTTAAAAGAAAAAACAGCTTCTTCACCACATCTCCGCTTCAGGACCTGAACTCGTGTGACATGTCGAAAAACATTCCCCCTCCGCGGCGTTTGGGTAGGGCTCCGGCTGCGGCTCCGCCTGCTGGGCAGCGCGCCAAATCTAAGGTGGTTGTCAAGGCTTCTGGGCCGGAAAGTGATGACGTGGCTCGCGGCCCGGACTTAGCTCGGAGAGCTGCGCAGCCAATCGAGACTGCGGAACCTCTGTGTCAGGTTGCACCTGATGATGTGATAGTGGAACCCCCTTTGAGAGAGGATGGTGGCCACCGGGAAGTGGACACACAGAGCGAGGCTAACATTCCTTCGGGGTCGGAGACCTCGGAAGCGGAGGACCCGCCTTTATCCTCGACCCCCATTAGAGCTGCAGCTAGACCTGCCCCGTCTGAGTTGCGCATACAGACGCAGATTAGGCACGCGTTGGCATCTGGCTCGGTGGAGGTACTGGCGCAGCGGGACACAGAACCTGTATATGCCGACACCGACGATTGTGACTCCGATGTCTCAGTTAACTCCTGCGACTCCACAAGGACTGTCGATGGGAGAAGGATCATCCTGAGTGAGATGCCCCGCCAAGCTGGGGCTGTCCTCCAGAAGGCGAAATCCGATCTGGAGAGTTCGGGAAACCTCAAAAGGGAGATAAGAGAGAATGTCGTCTCAGCCCTGCAATTGATGTACGAAATGGTGCTGAAGCTCTCGGATTCCCGAAATCTCCACTTGGTGGAAAATCACAGGCTGAGGGAGGGGGTTGCTAGGGGCAGGGAGCGTCAGGCTCAGAGGCATGCCCGAACGCTGGAAGCAGCCCTGACGGAGTATAGGAGACTCGAAACGCACGTCGAGAAAGTTGCAAGCGATGTCGAGGCGCTCCGCCAGATTCTCTTGTTCGACGCGTGCGAACCCATTCGGGAGTTGAAGCTGAGCACGCAACTGGCCCTCAAGGAGTCCCCCGAGCTTGTGAGCACGGTGCTGGCTAAGGTGGCGGATATGTCCGCCGAGCTTGGGCCGCTCCGAGCAGCTCTGCACTCCATACTGCCCCGGGAAACGCAAAGAGTGGTGGACCCCGATACCAACGGCGGTGTCGAAATTGCTCACCTCCATGCGGAGCTGGAGCTCATCCGTCAAGAGATGACTTCTCTGAACCGACGCCGACTCGACTGTCCCATGAGTGAGGCTACCACCGAGGATATTATTGCCGCGGTGCGGGAGGCTTCTCTTATCACTCCCTCCTCTCCTCCGTCAAATACATCAGAAATACAGCAGATCCTGCAGACGTGCACCTATACGCAGGAAGCTGTGATGGAGGTCCGGAACGGTCTTCTGGCGCTTCGGGATAACTTGCCTTCAAGTGAAACCGCGGAACTGCTGGGTTCAAAGGTTGAGGAACTTCGGAGAAATGTCAGGGAGCTCCAGGACACCACAGTGGATACAGCAGCGCCAATAAGGAGGACGGTTGAGCACTTGCAGGGCTTGATGGAGAATCGGATGAGTCCGGAGTCGACGCAGAAGCGGGCTCCTGAGGAGGTCTCAACGGTTCGTCGGGGGCCAGTTAAGTCCTATGCGGAGGTTCTTGGCACTCCGAGGCATAATCTTATAGTGGAGTCCATCGACCCGCGCCATACTAGCGATGACGTCGTAAGAACGATAAAAGCGAAGGTGGATGTCGTTGCACTTGGGGTGGGGATAAGCAGCATCAGGAAGTTGCGCAATCAAAAAGTCGCCATTGGCTGCACCTCGGAGCGAGACAGAGATGCGCTAGGAGATGCTATTAAAGAATCTGGGGACGGATTTACGGTTGTAAATCCACCACCAAGGAGCCCCCTTATTCGACTTGTTGGGGTCATAAACGACCTTAAGGACGGAGATATTGTTACGGCTTTGCCCAAACAGAATGCCAGTCTCCTAGACGGTCTATCGTCCGACCAGATGCAACTGAAGATCATCAGACGAACAAAAGGCAGAACACCAGCCACGACGAACGTCATCTTGGAGGTGGGAGTGGGTCTCTGGCAACGCCTGAATGGGCAGCGAGTTAAACTTGGATACCAGGTAGTGGTGGCGGTCGACCATTCCCCGATCGTACAGTGCTACAATTGCTTGGGATTTGGGCATTTGGCGCGAGAATGTAAACAGCAGTTAAGTTGTGGCTATTGCGCAGAGACACATGACACACGAGAGTGTCCCAACCGGTCACTGTCTCCCCGCTGTGTGAATTGCCACAAAACTAAAAGGCATAGCAACCCCTCACACCCAGCCTACTCAAGTGAATGCCCGGAATGGTCAAAATGGGACCGGATATCTAGGACAGGCATAAATTACTGCTAAGGGCACCCCTCGGAAAATAAAGTTCTTACAAGTTAATCTTGGCCGAGGCCTTGCTGCTACTAAGGAGATCCTCTGCGAGGCGTTAGGGAACGACACGGACTTTTTGCTCGCACAAGAACCCTACGTGGGTGCAAAGGGGACACTCTCTGCACCTTGCACCACGATTCAATACCCTAACGGGACCAGAGACTCCCCGGTGAAATCAGCAATCGTCGTCACCAACCCTAATTTAACTGTGGTGACCAACCAAACCCTTAACTGCCCCAATATTAGCTCTTTGGTTTTGCGTCTTGGAGGTCTCTCCTTAGGCGTAATAAATGTATACTTCGAAGGCAACCTAGATCTGGAGCCTCACCTTAGGAAGCTTGAACAGGTCATCGGCGAAATAGGAACTCAGCATATCGTTCTTGCTGGTGACGTCAATGCTATGAGTCCCTGGTGGGGGTGCAACGCTGAGGACAGTCGTGGTAGGGCGTTAACCGACTTGTTGGCCCATAATGAAATGAGCATTATTAACCAGGGCAGCGCGCCTACATACCACACCTTCAGGGGCGGTAAACTTTACTCCAGTATCGTCGACATTACTGCCTGTAGTGACTTGGTGCTGGCAAAAATGTCGCAATGGAAGGTGAACACGGACTCTGCCGTTCTCACCGACCACCGCAGTATCACTTTTCAGCTGGACCTGGGCGATGAGGAACAAATAGTGAAACATCCTTCCACTAGGGTGTATAACGTGCGGAAGGCGAAATGGTCTCTCTTCACAGATATCCTCAGCGAGGTAATGACAGAGATGGGGATTTCCAAGAAGGAAGCTGAGGAATGCAGGGATCCAGAAATGCTGGAAAACCTCGTCCAAAAATATATCGCGGCGATTATCAGGGCCAGCGACGAGGCGATCCCCAGGCTCGCTCAGTGGAAGCAGAGCACTAAACCGTTGTGGTGGACGATAGAGCTAGAAGCGGAAAAAGGGATGGTAAAAACACTCAGAAGACGGATCCATTCTGCAAACCCCAGAAGAAGACCTTTCTGCTTGGAAGAATACCGCAAGGCCAAGGATGCGTACAAGAGCAATATTGAAGCGGCCCTAACGGCTAGCTGGAAGGAGCTCTGTACGCGGCAAAAGGAAGAGGATGTCTGGAGCTGTGCCCATAGAATTATTACGCGCTGCTCGAATACCAGCCGGATTCAGGCAAACCTCCTTAGGGATCCACGGACAAACGAGATCCTCTCAGCCGAGGCTTCAGCTGATCACCTCGCCGGAACCTTTTTCCCAATGGACGACCCCGAAACGGACTCTCCAGCCCAAAAGGCAATTCGGGAGAGCGTGAGGAAAAAGATTTGGGATCAACACCAAGAGCAGAGCATTCAATCGCCAACAGCACCACCGTTCACTCAAACCGAGCTACACAACGTCTACGCGGGAATGAGCCCCAAAAAGGCGCCTGGTGCTGACGGCTTAACGGCGGACATTTGTTTCAAAGCTTACAGAGCCGACGCAGATTTCCAGCTGGCCCTGCTCAATAAGTGCCTAGAGATTGGACATTTCCCCGTCGCCTGGAAAGAAGCTAGGATCAGAGTGATCCCTAAGCCTGGCAAACCAGACTACACCTTGGCCAAGGCCTACCGACCGATCGGGCTTCTCCCAATCATGGGCAAGGTCTTAGAAAAACTAGTCGCAAACAGGCTCACCTGGACGCTGGAGAGCGAGGGCCTACTCAGTAGAAGGCAGTACGGGTTCAGACCACAGTGTGGAACGGAGGACGCCCTGTATGACACCGTGAACTACATCAGGCGAGGTGTTGGGGCCAAGAAGATTGTTGCGGTGATTTCACTGGACATCGAGGGTGCGTTTGATAATGCTTGGTGGCCAGCCATACTTCAACAGCTGCTTGAGAAGAATATTGACAACGGTACCCTAAGACTCCTTGACAGCTACCTCTCTGATCGCTGCATCACGGTAGAGTATCTGGCCCATACTGTCACCAAACCAACCACCAAAGGATGCATTCAGGGTTCTATCTGCGGTCCCATCTTCTGGAACATCCAGCTAGACCCTCTCATGGTTGCAGCAGAAAACCTCAAAGCACACGTCCAGGCATACGCAGATGACCTGGTTGTCTTGGCTGAAGCAGACACTGCATCTGAGCTTGAACAAATTGTGAATGAGGCGCTGGATTGTATTGCGGATTGGGGAAGGGCCTACAAAATGCATTTTGCAGCTCACAAAACCCAAGCTATGGTCGTAACGAGGAAATTGAAGTACCAGGAGCCAAGGTTCTCCCTCAATGGAACATCCCTCGAGAATAAGAATCGTATTAAACTTCTCGGTCTAACGATAGACGCAGGGTTAACCTTTCTTCCGCACCTGGAGGAGGTCACAAAGAAAGCGGCCAACATTTTTAAAATGGTGGCGAGGGCGGCGCGGGCGCAGTGGGGACTTAATTCGAACATCCTGAGAATCATTTACACTGGAGTGGTGGAGCCCGTTGTCACCTATGCGGCCAGCTCATGGGCAGAAATTGCAGGGAAAAAGTATGCTAAGAAGAAACTGGACGCTATTACCAGGATGTTCGCAATTAAGATCTCCAAGGCGCATAGGACCTCATCACTCATTGCCACAGCCGTCCTGGCTAGGGTGATTCCCCTGGACCTGAGGGCAGTGGAGTACCTCAAACTCTATGAAATAAAAAGGGGGAGACCTCTGGAAGAACTGCCTGGCAGGAGGATGGAACCACGTGTGCACCCATCTGAGCTACCACATCCTGCCCTAAGGACTGTGATCACGTTCCAAAACGTCTCAAGCGACCAAGACCTGATAAACATCGAAAACGACTGGCCTCGACTGTACACCGATGGCAGCAAAATCGAAGGGAGGGTTGGCGCGGCTGTGTCTTGTTGGGGTCAGGATGGTGAGACTGCTGGAATCGAACTTAGGCTAGAGAACTACTGCTCCGTCTTCCAAGCTGAATTGGTGGCCATACTTAGAGCACTCACCTATGCTAATGGAAAGAAAACTGGAACTTCAGCCAACATCCTCTCAGACTCCAGATCAGCGCTGGAGTCCATTGCCGATGCAAATACAAGGAACCCGATTGCTCTGCAGATACAGCATGCCATCTCCGAGGCTAAGCGAGCAGGTCGCCATATTAGCCTTTACTGGGTCAAGGCTCACGTAGGCATACCCGGCAACGAGAGAGCCGATGAGTTGGCAAAGCACGCTGCCCTACATAGGAAAACCGCTCCAGCTTACGATAAATTCCCATTGTCCTACGCAAAGCGCACCATCAGGGAGTCGACGCTGGACAGTTGGCAAGAGCGATATATGCTAGAAACAAACGAAGACCGAGGCATAAGGCTGTTCTTCAGCAACGTGAGACGGGCGTATAAAACCCTAGAGAAAGTAGGTACACTACACAACTTAAGGGCCCAACTCTTCACAGGGCACGGGGGTTTCCGTGAATACCTGTATAGGTTTAAGCTGTCTGGGACTCCTGCCTGTGTTTGTGACAACACATCCCATGAGACCGTCAAGCATTTGCTGAGTCACTGTCATAGATTCTCTCGGGAGAGGTATGATTGTGAACAGAGACTGGGTCGCCCCTTAGACGCTTTTGAGGACCTTATTGGTGACGACAATTGCAGGCTTCATTTCTTGACTTTTGCTGAATTGGTGGTGGAGAAGGCTGCAAAGGCTAATGGCTCAACGGTTCCATGACATGTGTATTTGTTAGATTATAAGTTATAGTTAGATTGTAAGTTTGTTCATCACAACTGTACTGATAGTTGTATACTTGTAAAAGTAATAGTTGATATAGTATAAGTTATAAGTGTATCTGTATAATAAGGTCCATATTGAAGAGAAAAAAAAAAACGTAAATTTATGACCGGAAAAGGAACTAGTCTATGTAACAAAAGAACCGGGCAAAAAAAAAAAAAAAAAAAAAAAAAAAAAAAAAAAAAAAAAAAAAAATTATATATATATGTTAACTTATATGTGTTTCTGTAGTTCGTAAGTAGAATAAGAAGTATTATTTATAACATAGTTTAACGTTAAATAGTATTAAGTGCTGAACTGTATCAGCAATACAAGTATGTAAGGCAGGAGGTGGTTTTAGTCAGTTGGAGCCTGACACTACCCAAACTGGCTCGTTTTGTGAGTCAGCCTGGGTGTAAGTCCGACCGGATTTCCCCTCCTGCCACAAAAAAAAAAAAAAAAAAAAAAAAAAAAAAAAAAAAAAAAAAAAAAAAAAAAAAAAAAACCTAACCTAACCTAACCTAACCTAACCTTTTTTTTTTTTTTTTTTTTTTGTTGTCGCTGGGAAAAAATGCATTACGCACACCCTCCCATCGGGGGATGGAAGGGTAGTGTGGGACTCCCCGGTCTGAGACCGGTATACCCACTAAAACGACCCAGCGGCATTCCCGCTTCGTCCTAGTGGCGGGGGACTGGGAAACCGGCACAGCCTTTACTTCCAGTCCTCCGCCGACGATGACCCGCACAGCGGACCTCACGCCCCCCCCGTGGGGAGGGGGACGGGCCCGGGAATGACAGACGAAGGTGGTGACGGGTGCAATGCGGGCGAAGGCACCCCCGCGCCTGTCGCCCGCCCGTCGCCACCATGAAGAGGGAGACCGCGTCTTCTCCGACCTCTTCTTCTTCTGCGGAGCGGCGCTGCGAGAGGGTCTTCCTCCCGCGCGCGCTCCGCCGCCTCCTTTTGCGAGACTACGTCCTCGCAAAAGGAGGCGACCGCTGACAAGGCCCCCTCGGCGTCCAGGGCCATGTCCCCCCACGCGGCGGCCACGTATCCCGGTCCCCTCTCTAAGAGCGAGAGGGGAGGGGAGTCCGTGGAAGACCGCGCCACCAACGCCACCAGGCCGTCCCGGTCACCCAGCCAACGGCCAGGGACCGAGTAAGGCTCGGCGACCACCGCCAAGTCCACCAACCACTCAGCCATCGTCTGCATCAGCAGATCTTGGGCTGGCCTGCAGTGGTTGGCGTTCGCCTGAAGGATGCGATGTTCGACTATATCCATCAGTCGGACATCGCACCCCCCTCCGCAGCCGCCGCAGGAACGGCGGTACCAGCAGCCGCAACAGGCCCGGTTGGCGCCAGTACTTTGCCACGCTTAGGGGGAGGATTGCAGTTCCTCCCCTTCATCACGTGGTCCGCTTGGCTGCCACTGGCAGCACAGACCGAGCAGTGCGGCGTGGCGACCTTACAGGAGGCGGCTTGGTGGCCCCCCATGCCGCAGCGGTAGCAGGTGTCTGACCTGTCCACCGCGGACGGACACAGCGGCCGGGTGTGGCCGATGCCGAAGCACCGGAAACACCTCAGCGGCTGGTCCTCGAGTGCCCTGACCGCACCCGAGCTGAATCCGACCGTCAGCCGGCCCTTCGCCAGGGCGGCTCTGGCAGCGGGAACCGGGCACCCAAGGCGGACGGTGCCCATGCCACCGCGGCCGGGCCTTATGTCCCGACTCTGAACCGCCGCGACGTCGCAGCCCCCTAACGCTGCGACCGCCTCCACCACCTCCTCCTTGGTGACGGAATCGTCGAGATCCGTCACCTCGAGTGTCACCAACTTTACCGGTCGGGCCACCTTGGCCGAGTCCGCGATGACCTCCCGCAGCTTAGCTGCAAAGAGGTCCGCGCGGGCTCCCCCCTCTGCCCCCGGGAACTCGAATAATCGAGCCCCGGCTTGGGTCCGCCGGCAAGACACACTACCGATCCCCAATTGAGTGGGATCGGCATTGCTACGCGCCCGCACTAAAATTGACATGTACGTCTCCCCTCGCTCCGCCGCCTCCGCGGTGAGGGTCACCACGACGGCCGCGGTTTTTGGGGAGACTAGCTGCCCCTTTCCCCTCGCTCTACCTCTACCTGCCTGCTTCCCCCCCTCTCTGCCGGTCGTCTGCGACTGGCTGGGAGCAGGGACGGCTGGGGTGGCAGCCGCCGACGTTTTGGCTTTGCCCTTCCTCCTCCCGACCACTTCCGTCCACTCATTGGACGGGGTGGTCGAGGGGAGAAGGGCGTCCTCCTGGACCTGGGATGAGGTGGACGGCCCCGGCTCGGAGGGCCCCTTATCCGCCGCAAGCGGCGGTTGGGGGCGCTTTTCCGGCAGGAGCCGGTCCTCTATTCCTGCCAGGCAGGCTCGCGTGAAGGCCCGCTCCTCCATTACCACCTTGCGGATTATGTCCTCAAGATTGGAGTTGGAGGAGGGGCTCTCTGCCGCAGGACTCGTCTTCTTAGACGTCGACGTCGAAGGCGTTGATGACGTCCTCGTCGTCTCGGCAGGGGCCGTGGCTTCAGCCAGCTTGCGATGTAGCTCACTGACTTCCACCTGCAGGCGATCCACCCTCGCCTGCAGTTGCCGTGTCTCGTCAGTGGCCTTCCGCTGCACCAGCTCCTTGACCACACCAAGCAAGCTCGCGGCCCGACATTTGAGGGCCTTCTGGAAGGTCCCCTTCAAGTTTGAGGACTTTGAGGCAACCTCCAAAATTTCCTCCTCGTCCTCCTCCGCCATTTGTTCCAGCTCCAGCAGGGAGTGGTCCGCGTAGAGCACACGGGACGCACCGTACCCGGACTTTGCCCGCGTGACGTGCGCCCGCCTCTCCCTCGCGGCAACCCGCTCCTCAAGCTCCTGCTGGAGCTGCGCCCGCTGCGCAAGATCCAACTTACGTTGGGCGTCCGCGAGCCCAACGACGTGGGTGTCCGCGGCCGTCGGCTTTTTAGCCTTTGTCAGCCTCGCCGACCCTGACGCCGAGGAGCCCTCGGACCCATCCCGCAGGAAGGCCCGCTTTCGAGACTGCGAGTCGCCTGCACCCGAGACGCCAACCATTGACTCATCGTCGGAGTCAGACAAATCCGACAAGTCAGTTCTTCCGAAGTAGCTAGCCGCAGACGGCGCGCGGCTAGCCTCTGACGCCGAAGCGTCGGTTTGGCCCTGAGAAGGGCCTTTGGGTTGGCCCTGAGAAGGGCCTTTGGGTTGGCCCTGAGAAGGGCCCTTGGGTTGGCCCTGAGAAGGGCCTTTGGGTTGGCCCTGAGAAGGGCCTTTGGGTTTAAAATACCGCCCGCAGGCATCCCGCGTTGGTTTAGGCATATCCTCCGCAGGTTCGTACTCTCAAGGCAAGATGAGCTACGATAATCACAGTGCACTTTGGCCGAGCCCAGTCTGCCACTCCGTTACGGTGGTCAAACTGGGTCGTTTCCAGGGGACGCGACGTGGACGCAAGCACTGTGGGGTGGTCCCCCAACCTAACCTTTTTTTTTTTTTTTTTTTTTTTTTTTGTCGCTGGGAAAAAATGCATTACGCACACCCTCCCATCGGGGGATGGAAGGGTAGTGTGGGACTCCCCGGTCTGAGACCGGTATACCCACTAAAACGACCCAGCGGCATTCCCGCTTCGTCCTAGTGGCGGGGACTGGGAAACCGGCACAGCCTTTACTTCCAGTCCTCCGCCGACGATGACCCGCACAGCGGACCTCACGCCCCCCCCGTGGGGAGGGGGACGGGCCCGGGAATGACAGACGAAGGTGGTGACGGGTGCAATGCGGGCGAAGGCACCCCCGCGCCTGTCGCCCGCCCGTCGCCACCATGAAGAGGGAGACCGCGTCTTCTCCGACCTCTTCTTCTTCTGCGGAGCGGCGCTGCGAGAGGGTCTTCCTCCCGCGCGCGCTCCGCCGCCTCTTTTTGCGAGACTACGTCCTCGCAAAAGGAGGCGACCGCTGACCAGGCCACCTCGCTCCCCAGCATGGCGTTGACTACACCGGGAAGCGAGAGGTCCTGTCCGATCTCCGCGATCAGACTGCGGCGCGGCTCGGACCAAGCTGGGCACACCTCGAGGGTGTGCTGCGCCGTGTCCTCCGCCGCGCCGCAGTCGTGGCACGCCGGGGCTTCCTCCCTCCCGATCCGGTGCAGGTACGTTCCGAAGCAGCCATGCCCGGACAACACCTGCACCAGACGGATCCCCCAACCTAACCTAACCTAACCTAACCTTTTTTTTTTTTTTTTTTTTTTGTCGCTGGGAAAAAATGCGTTACGCACTCCCTCCCATCGGGGGATGGAAGGGTAGTGTGGGACTCCCCGGTCTGAGACCGGTATACCCACTAAAACGACCCAGCGGCATTCCCGCTTCGTCCTAGTGGCGGGGGACTGGGAAACCGGCACAGCCTTTACTTCCAGTCCTCCGCCGACGATGACCCGCACAGCGGACCTCACGCCCCCCCCGTGGGGAGGGGGACGGGCCCGGGAATGACAGACGAAGATGGTGACGGGTGCAATGCGGGCGAAGGCACCCCCGCGCCTGTCGCCCGCCCGTCGCCACCATGAAGAGGGAGACCGCGTCTTCTCCGACCTCTTCTTCTTCTGCGGAGCGGCGCTGCGAGAGGGTCTTCCTCCCGCGCGCGCTCCACCGCCTCCTTTTGCGAGACTACGTCCTCGCAAAAGGAGGCGATCGCTGACCAGGCCCCCTCGGCGTCCAGGGCCATGTCCCCCCACGCGGCGGCCACGTATCCCGGTCCCCTCTCTAAGAGCGAGAGGGGAGGGGAGTCCGTGGAAGACCGCGCCACCAACGCCACCAGGCCGTCCCGGTCACTCAGCCAACGGCCAGGGACCGAGTAAGGCTCGGGGACCACCGCCAAGTCCACCAACCACTCAGCCATCGTCTGCATCAGCAGATCTTGGGCTGCCCTGCAGTGGTTGGCGTTCGCCTGAAGGATGCGATGTTCGACTATATCCATCAGTCGGACATCGCACCCCCCTCCGCAGCCGCCGCAGGAACGGCGGTACCAGCAGCCGCAACAGGCCCGGTTGGCGCCAGTACTTTGCCACGCTTAGGGGGAGGATTGCAGTTCCTCCCCTTCATCACGTGGTCCGCTTGGCTGCCACTGGCAGCACAGACCGAGCAGTGCGGCGTGGCGACCTTACAGGAGGCGGCTTGGTGGCCCCCCATGCCGCAGCGGTAGCAGGTGTCTGACCTGTCCACCGCGGACGGACACAGCGGCCGGGTGTGGCCGATGCCGAAGCACCGGAAACACCTCAGCGGCTGGTCCTCGAGTGCCCTGACCGCACCCGAGCTGAATCCGACCGTCAGCCGGCCCTTCGCCAGGGCGGCTCTGGCAGCGGGAACCGGGCACCCAAGGCGGACGGTGCCCATGCCACCGCGGCCGGGCCTTATGTCCCGACTCTGAACCGCCGCGACGTCGCAGCCCCCTAACGCTGCGACCGCCTCCACCACCTCCTCCTTGGTGACGGAATCGTCGAGATCCGTCACCTCGAGTGTCACCAACTTTACCGGTCGGGCCACCTTGGCGGAGTCCGCGATGACCTCCCGCAGCTTAGCTGCAAAGAGGTCCGCGCGGGCTCCCCCCTCTGCCCCCGGGAACTCGAATAATCGAGCCCCGGCTTGGGTCCGCCGGCAAGACACACTACCGATCCCCAATTGAGTGGGATCGGCATTGCTACGCGCCCGCACTAAAATTGACATGTACGTCTCCCCTCGCTCCGCCGCCTCCGCGGTGAGGGTCACCACGACGGCCGCGGTTTTTGGGGAGACTAGCTGCCCCTTTCCCCTCGCTCTACCTCTACCTCCCTGCTTCCCTCTGCCGGTCGTCTGCGACTGGCTGGGAGCGGGGACGGCTGGGGCGGCAGCCGCCGACTTTTTGGCTTTGCCCTTCCCCCTCCCGACCACTTCCGTCCATTCATTGGACGGGGTGGTTGAGGGGAGAAGGGCGTCCTCCTGGACCTGGGATGAGGAGGACGGCCCCGGCTCGGAGCGCCCCTTATCCGCCGCAAGCTGCGGTCGGAGGCGCTTTTCCGGCAGGAGTCGGTCCTCTATTCCTGCCAGGCAGGCTCGCGTGAAGGCCCGCTCCTCCATTACCACTCTGCGGATTATGTCCTCAAGGTTGGAGTTGGAGGAGGGGCCGTCTGCCGCAGGACTCGTCTTCTTAGACGTCGACGTCGAAGGCGTTGATGACGTCCTCGTCGTCTCGGCAGGGGCCGTGGCTTCAGCCAGCTTGCGATGAAGCTCACTGACTTCCACCTGCAGGCGATCCACCCTCGCCTGCAGTTGCCGTGTCTCGTCAGTGGCCTTCCGCTGCACCAGCTCCTTGACCACACCAAGCAAGCTCGTGGCCCGACATTTGAGGGCCTTCTGGAAGGTCCCCTTCAAGTTTGAGGACTTTGAGGCAACCTCCAAAATTTCCTCCTCGTCCTCCTCCGCCATTTGTTCCAGCTCCAGCAGGGAGTGGTCCGCGTAGAGCACACGGGACGCACCGTACCCGGACTTTGCCCGGGTGACGTGCGCCCGCCTCTCCCTCGCGGCAACCCGCTCCTCAAGCTCCTGCTGGAGCTGCGCCCGCTGCGCAAGATCCAACTTACGTTGGGCGTCCGCGAGCCCAACGACGTGGGTGTCCGCGGCCGTCGGCTTTTTAGCCTTTGTCAGCCTCGCCGACCCTGACGCCGAGGAGCCCTCGGACCCATCCCGCAGGAAGGCCCGCTTTCGCGACTGCGAGTCGCCTGCACCCGAGACGCCAACCAGTGACTCATCGTCGGAGTCAGACAAATCCGACAAGTCCGTCCTTCCGAAGAAGCTAGCCGCAGACGGCGCGCGGCTAGCCTCTGACGCCGAAGCGTCGGTTTGGCCCTGAGAAGGGCCTTTGGGTTGGCCCTGAGAAGGGCCTTTGGGTTGGCCCTGAGAAGGGCCTTTGGGTTTAAAATACCGCCCGCAGGCATCCCGCGTTGGTTTAGGCATATCCTCCGCAGGTTCGTACTCTCAAGGCAAGATGAGCTACGATAATCACAGTGCACTTTGGCCGAGCCCAGTCTGCCACTCCGTTACGGTGGTCAAACTGGGTCGTTTCCAGGGGACGCGACGTGGACGCAAGCACTGTGGGGTGGTCCCCCAACCTAACCTAACCTAACCTAACCTAACCTAACCTTTTTTTTTTTTTTTTTTTTTGTTGCGGGGTGGAAAATCCGCCCGGATGTCCTCCGCCTGGGGAGGGCGGAGGGGTCTGTCAGACTCCAACTGACTAAAAACCACCCCGGTGTTCCATCTCTCACCTACACCAGGGGTCGCGGGAACGTACGACTCTTCCGCAACCCCCGGCTGGTGCCGGCCCGCTATGGCGGGCCTCATCTCGGGTTGAGGGGGGAGTGAGGTGTTTGACTCCCCCCGCGACGTCTCAGAGGGGCGCGCGTGGAACACTACGCGCCGCCACCTCGGGTCCGATGTATAGGGGGCGACGGACGTCCCCACGTCCGTTGCCCCTGGACCCATTTAGGGGAGCTGGAAGAGGGCGTTGTCCGCCCTCCGCCGACGCCCGGTGCGCCTGCTGCGGACTGGATGAGAGGTCGTGATCTCCCTCTCTCTTTCCGCAGCCTCCTTCTGCGAGATGACTGTTTCGCAGAAGGAAACCACTGCGTCCCAGGACTCCCCGCTACCGACCATCGAGTTCACGACAGCCGGCAGCGAGAGGTCGTTGCCTACTCCAGAGATAAGAGCACGGCGCGGCTCCTCCCAAGCGGCACACTCTGCCAGCGTATGCCGCGCCGTGTCCTCCCGACAGTCGACGCAGTGGTGGCACCGAGCGTCCGGCTCCCTGTTTATGCGACACAGGTACTTCCCGAAGCAACCATGCCCCGAGAGCACCTGCGTCACCCGAAACGACAGGGAGCCGTGCCTCCTCCCGAGCCAGAGGTCGAGCACTGGCCGGATCGCCTCGATGATGTTGAGGCCGGCGGTAGGGCGTGAAAGCCTGTCCCGCCATTCCGCCACCAGGACCTCGCGAAGCTGTGACCGACGCTGCTCCAGCTGTCGCTGCATCGGTCGCTCGCCTCGCGCCCGCATTTCCTCGCGCCACCGATACAGCGACGCGAGAACTTTCGCCTCCAGGTCCCAGGGCGGGGATCCGGCCAGTGCGCAAGCCGCCTCGTAGGAGATCGTGCGATATCCCCTGATGACTCTGACGGCCATCGCCCGCTGCGGTCTCCGCAGGACTGCGATGCTGCCGGCCGTCAGGTCAGCCGCCCAGATCGGGGCCCCGTACAGGGCCATCGATCGCACGATCCCCACGTAGAGCCGCCTACAGACGGCGCTCGGGCCCCCCAGATTGGGAAGCAGCGTTGACAGCGCCCCAGCCGCGCCCAACAACTTGGGCGCCAGCCGCCGGAAGTGGGGTCCGAAGTCCCACCGGCTGTCGAGCACCAGTCCTAGGTACTTCATGGTAGCCTCGACAGCGATCCGAACCCCCCCGATCACTATGTGTGATTCGGCCGGCGGCGCCCGCCGGGGACCATGGAACACCATGGCCTCCGACTTGTTGAGGGCCACCTCCAGGCCAAGACGCCGTATGCGGCCCACCACCTTTGAGACCGCAGCCGTCGCCAGCAACGCTGCCTCCCTGTGTGAACTCCCCCGGGCCGTGACCAGCGTGTCGTCAGCGTAACACGTCAGGTCCACGCCCGGCTGGAGTTCACCCCTCAGCACCCAGTCGTACCCGATGTTCCACAAGGGAGGGCCCAGAACCGACCCCTGCGGAACACCGCACGACATGCGGCGCTGGTTAACGCCATCACGTCCCACATAGGTGACACACCTCTCCGACAGATAAGCCCCAACGATTCGGCGGAGGTAGAGAGGCACCCGGTGGTACCGCAGTGCCTCCAGGATACAACTCCAGGGCAGGGTGTTGAATGCGTTGGAGATATCCAACGACACCGCCACCATCACCCCGCCCCGAGACACCGTTTCCTCCGCCAGGACTCTTACCCGCGACACAGCGTGTATCGTCGAGCGCCCGTACCGAAACCCGAATTGACACTCGTCCAGGTCCGGCCCTTCTCCGCTCAAGTGGCCGACGAGGCGGGCTGCTATTATACGCTCAAACAGCTTAGCCACCTCGTCGAGCAACACTATGGGCCGGTACGCAGATGGCGAGTCGGCCGGGCGCCCTGCCTTCCTGAGCAGGACCAGACGACCATTTTTCCACAGGGCCGTCCGTTGGTGGGGCCGATGAACTCAGGCCGCCGGCAGTCTGGGCGGAGACGTCGAAACGGATATATCTGTGATCCGACAACGTCTCCACCTCCGCAGCGACACGCCAGCCGCGGACACGGCTCGCGACAGCAGGGCTAGCAAACGAGACGTCCACTATTGAGCCGCCCCGCTGCCGCACGCACGTGTATACCGAGCCCCGGTTCAGGACGACCAGGCCAGTCACGACCGCCCACTCCTCCAGCGCCTCACCCCCAGCATCGGTCACCGGAGATCCCCACGCCGCAGATTTGGCGTTGAGATCCCCGAGCAACAGCACCGGGCGAGGGTGGAAACGGCCCACGACGGCACCCAGCTCGACAAGGAAATTCTCGAAGTCGGCGAGGCTCTTGTTGGGCGAAAAGTACGCACCAATCGTACCAACGCCGTCCGCGAGGGCGGCTACCCAGCCGTGACCTCGGGACGGGCTGGACAGAGCCCCACCGATGATGGCCACCAAGCCGTCCAGGTCGCCCACCCAATTATCCCGGGGGGAGACAAAGTATGGCTCGGCGACCACAGCCACGTGAATCGACCACTCTGCCATGCTCTGAAGAAAGAGATCCTGAGCTCTAGCAGAGCCGCTGCTGGAGGTGCCACTGTTTGTGAAGCAGTCGTCTGCCGCTTTTTAGGCGCTCTGCCCTCGGATCGACCCGGTTCTGCCATTGCGGCTGTGGGGCCCCGTCTATCGGCCCCCTCCCCCCCGCGTCCATCCCCAGCAAGCGGTGGTCGGATGGACTCAGCTGGGAGGAGCCTCGTCTCTATGGCCTCGAAGCGGGCACTCATCATGTGCCCACACTGAATCTGGCAGATGCGGACGATCTTTTCGACCTCCGCATCTGCAAGTGCGGTCGTCGACGACAGGGCCGGCGATGGAGCCGATGACGGGGCCGCAACGGGAGACGACCCGGCGGCCACGGGAGCTTCTTTCTGGGCGGCAACCAGCCGCTTGAGGTCCTCAAGCTCGGCTCGGAGACGGCTATTCTCCTCCCACAATTTTGCCGTCTCCTCCGTGCTGTTGCACTTAGTGAGGACCTCAACCGCCTCCTTGATGCCCTCAGCCGCCTCCTTCAAAGCGCGCGTGAACGTGCCCTTCAGATTGCCTGATTTGGTGGCAACCTTTAGGACGACGTCCACGCCGTCCAAAACTTGGCGACTGAGCGCCACCGCCGTTGGGCTCCCTTCGGCCATCCGAGCGGAGCGTCGCTCTCGGGCCTGTCGGGCCAGCTCGCTGACCTCGTCAGCCACGACAGCCCTTTGCTGCGCCCGCTTAGCAGCAGCGGCCTCCGCTCTGGTGCTCCCCAGCAGGGACGTAGTCGAGCCCCCACTCAGGTCTGACATGGTGAGCCCGGGGTCGGTCTCCGCACCCTCCATGCGCTCCACTGGAGCTGGCGCAACAAAACGACACCGCGCGTCACGAACGGAGACTCCGCCTGCTACCGCACGACCTCTGCCTCTCCGCGTTGTTGACACCTTTTTTGCCAACAGATTTTCCTCGCTCGAGGAGAGGCCGCGCTTGCGAGATCTGGATCCGGGCCTAGATCCGGATTCAGATCTAGAAGCGCGCTCTTGTGTGTCCTCGTCGGACTTCGGGTCCCTGTCAGGACTGGAGCCTCCTCGGCTCTTGTTGCCGTCGGCGTCGGCAAGCGGCTGGACCACAACACGCAGGTGCTTCAGGTTCTCCTGTAGCTCCTTTTCTCGCAGGCCGGTGGACTCGGCAAGACTGGTGGTGCCCCCCCCAGATACGATGGGGCAACCCTCGTTAGAGGGGCGGGATTCCCCCCGTAGGGGACCCGCCTGGGGATTTGTATTCCCAACAGACTTTTTCATAATTTTTTTGTTTTTTTAGCGCTAACGACCGGATACCCTCCGGCCATTCATCCCCTCGGCACGCTCGACCTTGAGATTGGGGTAATTTTTTTAAAGAGGTTTTTGTCTTCCTCTCCTGCTCCCTTGTTCGTCCACTCAACCAACCCTTTGTAAGCAAAGGGGGGAGTGGGCAAAAGTTGGGGCATAAGATGGCAACCAGGCCTACCCCTACGACGGACTTGCCGTCCCCAAGTTCGGTTCCCTTCGCAGACCAACAAAAGATGATCGGCGATTGGAACCGAACCCTTCCCTGTTTGTTGAAGATTCGCCGTCGGACCCAGCTGTCCACCAAAGGTTGTTGGGCAGCTGGGGCCGACGTTGCCCAGGGTACGCCACGAGGAGGCTCTTCAACATGCACCCCAACCTAACCTAACCTAACCTAACCTAACCTAACCTTTTTTTTTTTTTTTTTTTTTTTTTTTTTTTTTTTTTTGTCGCTGGGAAAAAATGCATTACGCACACCCTCCCATCGGGGGATGGAAGGGTAGTGTGGGACTCCCCGGTCTGAGACCGGTATACCCACTAAAACGACCCAGCGGCATTCCCGCTTCGTCCTAGTGGCGGGGGACTGGGAAACCGGCACAGCCTTTACTTCCAGTCCTCCGCCGACGATGACCCGCACAGCGGACCTCACGCCCCCCCCGTGGGGAGGGGGACGGGCCCGGGAATGACAGACGAAGGTGGTGACGGGTGCAATGCGGGCGAAGGCACCCCCGCACCTGTCGCCCGCCCGTCGCCACCATGAAGAGGGAGACCGCGTCTTCTCCGACCTCTTCTTCTTCTGCGGAGCGGCGCTGCGAGAGGGTCTTTCTCCCGCGCGCGCTCCGCCGCCTCCTTTTGCGAGACTACGTCCTCGCAAAAGGAGGCGACCGCTGACAAGGCCCCCTCGGCGTCCAGGGCCATGTCCCCCCACGCGGCGGCCACGTATCCCGGTCCCCTCTCTAAGAGGGAGAGGGGAGGGGAGTCCGTGGAAGACCGCGCCACCAACGCCACCAGGCCGTCCCGGTCACCCAGCCAACGGCCAGGGACCGAGTAAGGCTCGGCGACCACCGCCAAGTCCACCAACCACTCAGCCATCGTCTGCATCAGCAGATCTTGGGCTGCCCTGCAGTGGTTGGCGTTCGCCTGAAGGATGCGATGTTCGACTATATCCATCAGTCGGACATCGCACCCCCCTCCGCAGCCGCCGCAGGAACGGCGGTACCAGCAGCCGCAACAGGCCCGGTTGGCGCCAGTACTTTGCCACGCTTAGGGGGAGGATTGCAGTTCCTCCCCTTCATCACGTGGTCCGCTTGGCTGCCACTGGCAGCACAGACCGAGCAGTGCGGCGTGGCGACCTTACAGGAGGCGGCTTGGTGGCCCCCCATGCCGCAGCGGTAGCAGGTGTCTGACCTGTCCACCGCGGACGGACACAGCGGCCGGGTGTGGCCGATGCCGAAGCACCGGAAACACCTCAGCGGCTGGTCCTCGAGTGCCCTGACCGCACCCGAGCTGAATCCGACCGTCAGCCGGCCCTTCGCCAGGGCGGCTCTGGCAGCGGGAACCGGGCACCCAAGGCGGACGGTGCCCATGCCACCGCGGCCGGGCCTTATGTCCCGACTCTGAACCGCCGCGACGTCGCAGCCCCCTAACGCTGCGACCGCCTCCACCACCTCCTCCTTGGTGACGGAATCGTCGAGATCCGTCACCTCGAGTGTCACCAACTTTACCGGTCGGGCCACCTTGGCCGAGTCCGCGATGACCTCCCGCAGCTTAGCTGCAAAGAGGTCCGCGCGGGCTCCCCCCTCTGCCCCCGGGAACTCGAATAATCGAGCCCCGGCTTGGGTCCGCCGGCAAGACACACTACCGATCCCCAATTGAGTGGGATCGGCATTGCTACGCGCCCGCACTAAAATTGACATGTACGTCTCCCCTCGCTCCGCCGCCTCCGCGGTGAGGGTCACCACGACGGCCGCGGTTTTTGGGGAGACTAGCTGCCCCTTTCCCCTCGCTCTACCTCTACCTCCCTGCTTCCCTCTGCCGGTCGTCTGCGACTGGCTGGGAGCGGGGACGGCTGGGGCGGCAGCCGCCGACTTTTTGGCTTTGCCCTTCCCCCTCCCGACCACTTCCGTCCATTCATTGGACGGGGTGGTTGAGGGGAGAAGGGCGTCCTCCTGGACCTGGGATGAGGAGGACGGCCCCGGCTCGGAGCGCCCCTTATCCGCCGCAAGCTGCGGTCGGAGGCGCTTTTCCGGCAGGAGTCGGTCCTCTATTCCTGCCAGGCAGGCTCGCGTGAAGGCCCGCTCCTCCATTACCACCCTGCGGATTATGTCCTCAAGGTTGGAGTTGGAGGAGGGGCCGTCTGCCGCAGGACTCGTCTTCTTAGACGTCGACGTCGAAGGCGTTGATGACGTCCTCGTCGTCTCGGCAGGGGCCGTGGCTTCAGCCAGCTTGCGATGAAGCTCACTGACTTCCACCTGCAGGCGATCCACCCTCGCCTGCAGTTGCCGTGTCTCGTCAGTGGCCTTCCGCTGCACCAGCTCCTTGACCACACCAAGCAAGCTCGTGGCCCGACATTTGAGGGCCTTCTGGAAGGTCCCCTTCAAGTTTGAGGACTTTGAGGCAACCTCCAAAATTTCCTCCTCGTCCTCCTCCGCCATTTGTTCCAGCTCCAGCAGGGAGTGGTCCGCGTAGAGCACACGGGACGCACCGTACCCGGACTTTTCCCGGATGACGTGCGCCCGCCTCTCCCTCGCGGCAACCCGCTCCTCAAGCTCCTGCTGGAGCTGCGCCCGCTGCGCAAGATCCAACTTACGTTGGGCGTCCGCGAGCCCAACGACGTGGGTGTCCGCGGCCGTCGGCTTTTTAGCCTTTGTCAGCCTCGCCGACCCTGACGCCGAGGAGCCCTCGGACCCATCCCGCAGGAAGGCCCGCTTTCGCGACTGCGAGTCGCCTGCACCCGAGACGCCAACCATTGACTCATCGTCGGAGTCAGACAAATCCGACAAGTCCGTTCTTCCGAAGAAGCTAGCCGCAGACGGCGCGCGGCTAGCCTCTGACGCCGAAGCGTCGGTTTGGCCCTGAGAAGGGCCTTTGGGTTGGCCCTGAGAAGGGCCTTTGGGTTGGCCCTGAGAAGGGCCTTTGGATTGGCCCTGAGAAGGGCCTTTGGGTTGGCCCTGAGAAGGGCCTTTGGGTTTAAAATACCGCCCGCAGGCATCCCGCGTTGGTTTAGGCATAATATCCTCCGCAGGTTCGTACTCTCAAGGCAAGATGAGCTACGATAATCACAGTGCACTTTGGCCGAGCCCAGTCTGCCACTCCGTTACGGTGGTCAAACTGGGTCGTTTCCAGGGGACGCGACGTGGACGCAAGCACTGTGGGGTGGTCCCCCAACCTAACCTAACCTAACCTAACCTTTTTTTTTTTTTTTTTTTTTTTTTTTTTTTGTTGTCGCTGGGAAAAAATGCATTACGCACACCCTCCCATCGGGGGCTGGAAGGGTAGTGTGGGACTCCCCGGTCTGAGACCGGTATACCCACTAAAACGACCCAGCGGCATTCCCGCTTCGTCCTAGTGGCGGGGGACTGGGAAACCGGCACAGCCTTTACTTCCAGTCCTCCGCCGACGATGACCCGCACAGCGGACCTCACGCCCCCCCCGTGGGGAGGGGGACGGGCCCGGGAATGACAGACGAAGGTGGTGACGGGTGCAATGCGGGCGAAGGCACCCCCGCGCCTGTCGCCCGCCCGTCGCCACCATGAAGAGGGAGACCGCGTCTTCTCCGACCTCTTCTTCTTCTGCGGAGCGGCGCTGCGAGAGGGTCTTCCTCCCGCGCGCGCTCCGCCGCCTCCTTTTGCGAGACTACGTCCTCGCAAAAGGAGGCGACCGCTGACCAGGCCCCATCGGCGTCCAGGGCCATGACCCCCCACGCGGCGGCCACGTATCCCGGTCCCCTCTCTAAGAGCGAGAGGGGAGGGGAGTCCGTGGAAGACCGCGCCACCAACGCCACCAGGCCGTCCCGGTCACCCAGCCAACGGCCAGGGACCGAGTAAGGCTCGGCGACCACCGCCAAGTCCACCAACCACTCAGCCATCGTCTGCATCAGCAGATCTTGGGCTGCCCTGCAGTGGTTGGCGTTCGCCTGAAGGATGCGATGTTCGACTATATCCATCAGTCGGACATCGCACCCCCCTCCGCAGCCGCCGCAGGAACGGCGGTACCAGCAGCCGCAACAGGCCCGGTTGGCGCCAGTACTTTGCCACGCTTAGGGGGAGGATTGCAGTTCCTCCCCTTCATCACGTGGTCCGCTTGGCTGCCACTGGCAGCACAGACCGAGCAGTGCGGCGTGGCGACCTTACAGGAGGCGGCTTGGTGGCCCCCCATGCCGCAGCGGTAGCAGGTGTCTGACCTGTCCACCGCGGACGGACATAGCGGCCGGGTGTGGCCGATGCCGAAGCACCGGAAACACCTCAGCGGCTGGTCCTCGAGTGCCCTGACCGCACACGAGCTGAATCCGACCGTCAGCCGGCCCTTCGCCAGGGCGGCTCTGGCAGCGGGAACCGGGCACCCAAGGCGGACGGTGCCCATGCCACCGCGGCCGGGCCTTATGTCCCGACTCTGAACCGCCGCGGCGTCGCAGCCCCCTAACGCTGCGACCGCCTCCACCACCTCCTCCTTGGTGACGGAATCGTCGAGATCCGTCACCTCGAGTGTCACCAACTTTACCGGTCGGGCCACCTTGGCGGAGTCCGCGATGACCTCCCGCAGCTTAGCTGCAAAGAGGTCCGCGCGGGCCCCCCCCTCTGCCCCCGGGAACTCGAATAATCGAGCCCCGGCTTGGGTCCGCCGGCAAGACACACTACCGATCCCCAATTGAGTGGGATCGGCATTGCTACGCGCCCGCACTAAAATTGACATGTACGTCTCCCCTCGCTCCGCCGCCTCCGCGGTGAGGGTCACCACGACGGCCGCGGTTTTTGGGGAGACTAGCTGCCCCTTTCCCCTCGCTCTACCTCTACCTCCCTGCTTCCCTCTGCCGGTCGTCTGCGACTGGCTGGGAGCGGGGACGGCTGGGGCGGCAGCCGCCGACTTTTTGGCTTTGCCCTTCCCCCTCCCGACCACTTCCGTCCATTCATTGGACGGGGTGGTTGAGGGGAGAAGGGCGTCCTCCTGGACCTGGGATGAGGAGGACGGCCCCGGCTCGGAGCGCCCCTTATCCGCCGCAAGCTGCGGTCGGAGGCGCTTTTCCGGCAGGAGTCGGTCCTCTATTCCTGCCAGGCAGGCTCGCGTGAAGGCCCGCTCCTCCATTACCACCCTGCGGATTATGTCCTCAAGGTTGGAGTTGGAGGAGGGGCCGTCTGCCGCAGGACTCGTCTTCTTAGACGTCGACGTCGAAGGCGTTGATGACGTCCTCGTCGTCTCGGCAGGGGCCGTGGCTTCAGCCAGCTTGCGATGAAGCTCACTGACTTCCACCTGCAGGCGATCCACCCTCGCCTGCAGTTGCCGTGTCTCGTCAGTGGCCTTCCGCTGCACCAGCTCCTTGACCACACCAAGCAAGCTCGTGGCCCGACATTTGAGGGCCTTCTGGAAGGTCCCCTTCAAGTTTGAGGACTTTGAGGCAACCTCCAAAATTTCCTCCTCGTCCTCCTCCGCCATTTGTTCTAGCTCCAGCAGGGAGTGGTCCGCGTAGAGCACACGGGACGCACCGTACCCGGACTTTGCCCGGGTGACGTGCGCCCGCCTCTCCCTCGCGGCAACCCGCTCCTCAAGCTCCTGCTGGAGCTGCGCCCGCTGCGCAAGATCCAACTTACGTTGGGCGTCCGCGAGCCCAACGACGTGGGTGTCCGCGGCCGTCGGCTTTTTAGCCTTTGTCAGCCTCGCCGACCCTGACGCCGAGGAGCCCTCGGACCCATCCCGCAGGAAGGCCCGCTTTCGCGACTGCGAGTCGCCTGCACCCGAGACGCCAACCAGTGACTCATCGTCGGAGTCAGACAAATCCGACAAGTCCGTCCTTCCGAAGAAGCTAGCCGCAGACGGCGCGCGGCTAGCCTCTGACGCCGAAGCGTCGGTTTGGCCCTGAGAAGGGCCTTTGGGTTGGCCCTGAGAAGGGCCTTTGGGTTGGCCCTGAGAAGGGCCTTTGGGTTGGCCCTGAGAAGGGCCTTTGGGTTGGCCCTGAGAAGGGCCTTTGGGTTTAAAATACCGCCCGCAGGCATCCCGCGTTGGTTTAGGCATATCCTCCGCAGGTTCGTACTCTCAAGGCAAGATGAGCTACGATAATCACAGTGCACTTTGGCCGAGCCCAGTCTGCCACTCCGTTACGGTGGTCAAACTGGGTCGTTTCCAGGGGACGCGACGTGGACGCAAGCACTGTGGGGTGGTCCCCCAACCTAACCTAACCTAACCTAACCTAACCTAACCTAACCTAACCTAACCTAACCTTTTTTTTTTTTTTTTTTTTTTTTTTTTTGACGATGTGGAAATCCGCACGGATGTCCTCCGCCTGGGGAAGGCGGAGGGGTCTGTCAGACTCCAACTGACTAAAACCACACCGGTGTTCCCTCGCACACTTGCGTCGGGGGGCAGCGGGAACGAATGTGACTTCCGCTGCCCCGGACTAGTGCCGGCCCGCTTGACCAGTGCGGGCCTCGTCCCTGGGGGGAGTGAGGTGTACTCCCCCCGATACGTCATGAGAGGCGCGCGTGGAACACTACGCGCCGCCGTCTCGGGTCCAGTGAGATGGGGGGCGACGGATGTCCCCAAATCCGTCGCCCCTGGACCTGTTTAGGGGGGCCGGAAGAGGGCGTTATCCGCCCTCTGCCGACGCCCGGTGCGTCTGCTGCGGTATGGGAGGGAACTAGAGATCTCCCTCTCCCTTTCCGCAGCTTCCTTCTGCGACATGACGGTTTCGCAGAAGGACACCACCGCGTCCCAGGACTCTGTGCTGCCGACCATCGTGCGAACAACGGCCGGCAGCGACAGGTCTGCTCCTCCCTCTGTGACAAGATCACGGCGCGGCTCATCCCACGCGGCACATTCCGCCAGCGTATGCCGCGCCGTATCCTCCAGACAGTGGACGCAGTGATGGCACCGAGCGTCCGGCTCCCTGCTTATGCGACACAGGTACTTCCCGAAGCAGCCGTGCCCCGAGAGCACCTGCGTCGCCCGAAACGTCAGGGAGCCGTGCTTCCTCCCGAGCCAGTCTTCGAGTACTGGCCGGATCGCCTCGATTGTGTCGAGGCCGGCGGAGGGATGGTCAAGCCTCCTCCGCCATTCTGCCACCATGACCTGTCGGAGCTGAGACCGGTGCAGCGTAATCTGTCGCTGCACCAGCCTTTCACCCCGATCCCTGGCGTCCTCGCGCCACCGATGCAGTGTCGCGAGGGCTTTCGCCTCCAGGTCCCATGGTGGGGATCCGGCCAGTAAACAAGCCGCCTCGTAGGAGATCGTGCGATATCCCCGTATGACCCTGACGGCCATCGCTCTCTGCGGTTTCCGCAGGACTGCGATAGTGCGGGCCGTCAGGTCCGTCGCCCATACTGGGGCCCCATACAGGGCCATGGATCGCACGATCCCTACGTACAACCGCCTACAGGCGGTGCTCGGGCCCCCCAAATTGGGAAGCAGCGTTGACAGCGCGCCCGCCGCGCCCATCAACTTGGGCACCAGCCGCTGAAAGTGGGGTCCGAAGTCCCAACGGCTGTCGAGCACCAATCCCAGGTACTTCATGGTTGACTCGACAGCAATCCGGGCCCCTCCGACCACAATATGTGATCCCAGCGGCGGCGCCCGTCGGGGGCCATGAAACGCAATGGCCTCCGACTTGTTGAGGGCCACCTCCAGGCCCAGGCGTCGTATGCGGCTCACCACCTGCGAGACCGCAGCCGTAGCCAGCAACGCTGCTTCCCTGTACGAGCTCCCCCGGGCAATGACCAGCGTGTCGTCCGCATAACACGTCAGGTTCACTCCCGGCGGAAGCTCGCACCGCAAAACCCAGTCGTAACCGATGTTCCACAAGGGAGGGCCCAGAACCGACCCCTGTGGAACACCGCACGACATCTCGCGACGGCCATCGCCGTCGCGTCCCATGTAGGTGACACACCTTCCCGACAGATAAGCCCCCACAATGTTGCGGAGGTAGAGAGGCACCCGGTGGTAGCGCAGGGCCTCCCTAATGCAACCCCAGGGCAGGGTGTTGAAGGCGTTGGAGATGTCCAAGGACACCGCCAGCACCACCCCGCCCCGAGACACTGCTTCCTCCGCCAGGACTCTTACCCTCATTATGGCGTCAATGGTAGAGCGCCCACGACGGAACCCAAACTGGCTGTCGTCCAGGTTCGGCCCTTCTGTACACAAGTGGCTGACGAGGCGGTCTGCGATTATTCGCTCCAGCATCTTGCCCGCCTCGTCCAGCAGCACTATGGGCCGATAAGCGGACGACGAGTCCGCCGGGCGCCCTGCCTTCCTGAGCAAGACCAGTCGACCAGTCTTCCACCGGGTAGGGAACTGGCCCTGCTCAAGGCATGCCGAGAAGAGTCCTCTCAGTGGGGGCTCCAGCTCCTTCATGGCGAGGACCAGAGCGCGGCCAGGCACTCCATCGGGCCCCGGGGCAGTGTTCTTAGCCCGGAGCCGCAATACGGCCGCGCCCATCTCTGCCTGTGTCACCTCTGGGACGGTTTCGCCTTCATCTTCCTCCGACTCTGCAGCTGTGTGCAGAACCATCGGCGGTGGCTCGTACTCGGCTCTCACAGGGAAGAGGGCCGAGACCACTCGCTCCAGGAACTGCGGCTCGAGACTTTCCGTTAGCGGGGGCGCCCACGGCCGAAGTTTCCCTCGGACCGACCGGTAAGGGCGCCCAAACGGATCCCCGTCTAGGCTCGCCAGCATTTCCTCTCTGGAGCGTGTCTTCGACTCGCCGATGGCCAGCCACAGAGCCAGCTTCGCCGCGCGGTACACCTCATACAGCGCGGCTTCTTCCTCAGGAACCCGTGGACGTCTTCTCCGGCACCGCGTGTACGGGCGTCTGGCGTCTGCACACTCGACGCGCAGTCGCCCGATCTCGACGCACCACCAGTACAAGCGGCGCCGTGCGGACAGAGAGGAGACGCGTGGCATGCATGCGTCGCAGATCTGCGTCATCGCATCGCCAAACCACTGCGCCTCCAGTTCGACGTCGACGGGACCGACGGTGGCCGACTCCCGGATCCAGGCCTGAACTATTGCGGCTTCTTCGAGAGCTTCCCTGTCGAGACGTTTCAGCGCCCAACGCGGGCCGTCTCTTCGGGGCCCCGACTGGCTACGTCCTCCAGCGGTCTGGGTGGAGACGTCGAAGCGGATGTATCGGTGATCCGATAGCGTCTCCACCTCCACCTCAACGTGCCAATCACGGACACGGTGCACGACAGCGGGACTAGCGAACGAGACGTCCACTATCGACCCGCCCCGCTGCCGTACACACGTGTAGGCGGAACCCCGATTTAAGACGGCCAGGCCCGTCGTTATGGCCCACTCCTCTAGCACTTCGCCTCTCGGGTCCGTGACGGGGGAACCCCACGCCGCAGACTTGGCGTTGAGGTCACCGAGAAGCAAAATGGGTCGAGGGTGAGACTGGCCGACGACGGCTCCCAACTCGACAAGGAAACTCTCGAAGTCGGCGAGACTCTTGTTGGGCGAAAAATACGCCCCAATCGTGACGATCCCGTTCACAAGGGCCGCAACCCAACCGTGACCACGGGATACGTCGACGAGAGTCGCGCCGATGATGGCCACTAGGCCGTCTAGATCCCCTTCCCAGTTATCCCGGGGGGGTATGAAATACGGCTCAGCGACCACCGCCACATTTATCGACCACTGCGCCATGCTCTGGAGCAGGAGATCCTGAGCTCTGGTGCAGTGGTTGATGTTCGCCTGGAGGAAATGGTAGTGTGCCATCACTAGCACTCCATTTCCTCGGCGCTCGGTCCCACCACAGGCCGGGAGTCGGCCGAAGAGGTGCTAGGTTGCGGGGGGGGTGCGTCCCCCGCAGCCTTGGCCCATCGCTTGCTGCGCTTTCTGGGCGCGCCGCAGGCTTTACCCCCTACTCTATGCCCCGCGGACTTTCCTGCAGCCGCACACAAACTGCAATGTGGGTCCGCGGAGCACTGGGACGCCTTATGGCCAGGCTGACCGCAGCGATAACATAAATCGCTGCGGTCTGTGTCACAGGTGCACACTGCCCGGACGTGCCCTTTCTCCAGGCACCGGTAACACTGCATGGCCCTGGGTGCCAAGAGTTTTACTCTCGCCGACACCCAGCCTACCAGCAGACGTCCCGCGTCAGCAACCTGCTTGGCCGCAACAACTGGACACCGCACCCAGATGGTGCCAAGCCCGCCAGTATTTACGCGGATACTACCCGCCTTTACATTGTCGGCTGAGCATCCACCGCTTCGGGCTATGGCCGCCACCACCTCCTCTGGGGTCACTGAGTCGTCCAGTCCATCGACTCGTACCTCAGCAGTCTTCATGGGCCTGGACACCCGCGCCTCCTCGGGGTTGAGGACGTCCTTCAGTTTTGCAGCCAGAGCGTCCGCCCGCTCAGCACTGCTGGTCCCCGCCAACTCGAACATTTTGGCCCCCGTGGCTGCCGTCCTGAAACGGAAGCCGTCTGGGGTGCCGAAGTCAGCGAAGACCAGTTTGCCCCTCGCCTCCGCCAGTACCTTCTGGTAAGTGACACCCCTCTCTTTGGCTTCGGGCTGCAGCGTGACCACTACAGCCTCTGAGCGAGGGACGCGTATTTTTGGGGCGCTCTGGCCACCCCTGGCGGTTTGCCCCCCCGAGCCCGGTGCGGCCTTGCCCTTGCGGCTCCTCTTCTTTCTCTTCTTACGGCTTTCGGCCGTTTTCCAGTCACCTTCTTTGGGGGGCGAGCTGCTCCCCTCAGTGGGCTTTTCCGTCTCCTTAACGGCTTTCTTGGCCCCCTCCGTGGGCTTTTTAGGCGTTTGCGTGGGAGTTTTTGGAGGTGGTGCTTTAGCCACCTGTGCCCACGTAGGCCCAGCCACAGTTGGAGCAGGCTCCAACGCCTTCTTCCGCTTGTCCGCTGCCAGCGGCGGACGAACATTAACAGGGGGGTTGAGCCTGGGTTCTAGGCTGTCCAAGCGGGCGGTCATAATGGCCAACAGCCGGTTGAACTGGTCTTCCCCCAAAGACCCGTTCTGTGGCAGAGCGCGACTGTCCGAAGTCACACCCTGCTGCCGGCTGAAGTCCGCCCTCAGGGCGCTGACCTCCCGCTGGAGCTCCTCCATCTTCGTATGGAGACGGTGATTCTCCTCTTGGAGCTTCACCGTCTCCTCCGAGGTCGTCCTATCAAGGAGGACTTCCACAGCCTCCCTGATACCCTCCGCCGCTTCCTTAAGGGCCCGCGTAAAGGTGCCCTTTAGGTTGCCTGATTTTGTGGCAACCTTCAGGACGACGTCCACGCCGTCCAAAACCTGGCGACTGAGAACCTCAGCCGTCAGTCCCTCGGGGCCAGCGGCGGTCTGCAACCGCCTCTCCCTTGCCTTGCGAGCCAACTCGGCGACTTCATCGGTCGCTGCGGCCTTCCGGCCCTCTCGCCTCGCGGCTTTGAGCTCCGCCTTGGTGCTCACTAACCCGGTGGAGGCCGCGGAATCGCTCTGTTCCACCTGCATGGCCCCCTCGGAGTCGCTCACTTGGCTGGCCACCGACGTATCGGGGCGCTTCAGGTAGCGGCCTCGCGTGTCACGTACCTCCGCCCCCGAAGTTTTGGCTCCGGAAGGTGACCCGCGACCTCTGCCCCTCCTTGCAGTCGGCACCTTAGCGGCCGGCAGGTTCTCCTCACTTGAGGACAAACCTGCCGACAACGCGTCCGACTCAAAGCGTGGCCGCTTCCCCCAAAACTTAGAGGGGCCGGCCGCAACTATTTGTGGTGCTTTGCCGGATTCCGACAGAACATCCACCCTCTCTAGAACCACTAGGGGCTCTACTGGAGCAACTGCTCCCGTCTTCAATGACGCAGTGCCATCTGACGCTGCGTCCTCCTTCTCCACAACTTTTTTATTTTGAATGATATCCATGTAATTCCCACGAGTATGGGGGATATAAAA
Source organism: Cerastis rubricosa (assembly GCA_949152445.1). Classification (NCBI taxonomy): domain Eukaryota; kingdom Metazoa; phylum Arthropoda; class Insecta; order Lepidoptera; family Noctuidae; genus Cerastis; species Cerastis rubricosa. Next base: position 66,906 of record OX424529.1, read on the forward strand.
TGTCCATCCGGGCAGTGCCCCCTGTACCCGGATAAGCCTTTAACATTTATAACCCGCCAGGGGGTCGGCTGGTACCCTGGCGGGGGTCGCACTAGAGACTGATTGTTCCATGGGAACACCCGTCAGCCATACATCCCCTCACGGTGCGCCGCCGCTTGAGATTCGGGGTAACTTTTTATAGAGGTTTTCTACCTCGCGGTCCGGGCGGTTAAGCCAAGACCCTCGGTCCCGATCGAAGCCGCGAGACATGATCCACGACACTCCGATGATGGGATTACGAGAACGACGGGGACAGAGAGGGAAAGCGTCCCTCACTGCCGGCTCGGAGGCAGGGTGAGTGCACACCGAGCTCGCCGTTGCTCCTCCACTGTGCCCTCTGCTTTTCAGAGGGTCACGCGGAACAGCCCCCCGTGGTCCAAGTTGGACCCCCCTCCTATGTCAGAATATTGGCCACAGACAGTAACATTCCCCGAAGAATAAGAATCTCTTCCCATTCCTCGGGGAAAACTACTGCCCGCGCCCAGGGTGCACCGTCCCAGCCAGCTGCTGTTCCCTCCAAACGTATCGAGAGGGACCGGCAGCCGTCAGGCCCACGAGGAGGTTTTCTGACCCAGCACCCCAACCTAACCTAACCTAACCTAACCTAACCTAACCTAACCTTTTTTTTTTTTTTTTTTTTTTTTTTTTTTTTTTTTTTTTTTTTTTTTTTTTTTTTTTTGTCGCTGGGAAAAAATGCATTACGCACACCCTCCCATCGGGGGATGGAAGGGTAGTGTGGGACTCCCCGGTCTGAGACCGGTATACCCACTAAAACGACCCAGCGGCATTCCCGCTTCGTCCTAGTGGCGGGGACTGGGAAACCGGCACAGCCTTTACTTCCAGTCCTCCGCCGACGATGACCTGCACAGCGGACCTCACGCCCCCCCCGTGGGGAGGGGGACGGGCCCGGGAATGACAGACGAAGGTGGTGACGGGTGCAATGCGGGCGAAGGCACCCCCGCGCCTGTCGCCCGCCCGTCGCCACCATGAAGAGGGAGACCGCGTCTTCTCCGACCTCTTCTTCTTCTGCGGAGCGGCGCTGCGAGAGGGTCTTCCTCCCGCGCGCGCTCCGCCGCTTCCTTTTGCGACACTACGTCCTCGCAAAAGGAGGCGACCGCTGACCAGGCCCCCTCGCTCCCCAGCATGGCGTTGACCACACCGGGAAGCGAGAGGTCCTGTCCGATCTCCGCGATCAGACTGCGGCGCGGCTCGGACCAAGCTGGGCACACCTCGAGGGTGTGCTGCGCCGTGTCCTCCGGCGCGCCGCAGTCGTGGCACGCCGGGGTTTCCTCCCTCCCGATCCGGTGCAGGTACGTTCCGAAGCAGCCATGCCCGGACAACACCTGCACCAGACGGAACGAGAGGAAACCATGGGACCGCTCGAGCCAGGCCCGGAGGACCGGACCGAGCGCGTCCAACGTCCGGCGGCCAAAGGTGGCGGTGGCGAGGTCCTCCGTCCAATGGAGGACGATGGCGTCCCTCGCCTCCCGCCGCACGGCCTCCCGCTCCTCGGCGACGGGGCGCTCCCCGAGCGCCCTGCGATGCGCCGTCCACTCATACACCCTGGCCAGCACCCAAGCCTCCAACTCCCAAGGAGGGGTGCCGGCCAGAGCGCACGCCGCCGAAAAACCCACCGACCGGTAGGCCCTCGCCACCCGCAGTGCAATGGCCCTTTGGGGCTTGCGGATGGCGGTCGCGTTCTCCCTCCTGTGGAGGGAGTCCGCCCAAATGGGGGCCCCGTACAGGGCCATGCTCCGCAAGATGCCGGCATAGAGGCGCCGGCATTTCGCCTTGGGCCCCCCCAGGTTCGGGAGGAGCCACGAGAGGGCGTCCGCGGCCTTCAACAGGCGCGTCGACAGCCCGCTGAAATGCGGGCCGAAGCGCCACCTGTCGTCCAGCACCAGGCCCAGATATTTCATCCGGGGCTGGACCTCTATACGGACGCCCTCCACGACGATGTGGGCGTCGGGTGGGCAGCGCTGCCGAGGCCCGCGAAAGAACACGGCCTCGGTCTTGTGCAGCGCCACCTTCAATCCCAGGCGGCGGATCCTCTCTGCAACCAAGGATCCGCCAGCCGAGGCCAGACAGGCCGCGTCCGCGAAGCTCCTCCCCCGTGCAGTGAGCAGGGTGTCATCCGCGTAGCATATGACACTCGTGCCCGGGAGGAGGGCTCCCCGCAGCAGCCAATCGAACCCGATGTTCCACAGTGGGGGCCCAAGCACCGACCCCTGTGGAACACCGGACTCTGCGCCGTACCGCCTCACTGTGGCCGTCTTGTCTACGAGGAGGACCTCTCGGTCCTCCAAGTAACTGGCCAGGAGGCTCCGCAGATATTGGGGCACTCCGTGATACCGGAGCGCCTCCAATATCGTCGAGTGGGGCACGGAGTTGAAGGCATTGGCAATGTCGAATGACACCGCCAGCACTCCGTCCCCCGCCTCGACTGCCTCCTTCACCTGGCCCTTGAGTAGGGCCAGCGCGTCGATCGTCGAACGCCCACGACGGAAACCGAATTGGGCGTCCGACAGATCCGGCCCCACATCCCGCAAATGGCTCCCGAGCCGGGCGGCGACTATCCCCTCGAACAATTTACCGACCTCATCGAGCAAAACGACGGGCCGGTATGCCGAGGGGGAGTCCACCGGGCGTCCCGCCTTTCGGAGGAGGCAAAGCTGCCCCTCCTTCCACAGTTTCGGGAACCTTCCAGCCGTAAAGCACGCGCTGAAAAGGTCCCGAAACCTGTCCTCCATTTCGGAGGCAGCTATTGCCAGCACCCGTGCGGGGACGCCGTCCGGCCCGGGGGCCGTCTTCTTGGCGCGGAGGCTGAGTACCCCCGCGTAGATCTCCGCCGCCGTCACCGGGGGGACCTCCTCCTCCGGCGAAGCCGCCCCTTGCGGGGGATCCATTGTTGGTGGGGCGAAGTCGGTCCTGCGCGGAAACAGGGACCGGACCACCCCATCCAGCAGTGCTGGCTCGAGGGTCTCCGACAGTGGGGGACCATAGGGGCGGAGCTGGTTCCGCGCCGCCTTATATGGCCTCCCATAGGGATCCCTGTCGAGACCCTCCAGCATTTCGGCCCTCGCCGAGTCTTCTGCAGCGCCCATTGCAGACTTGAGGACCGTCGTCGCCTCTCGGTAGCAGGCGTATAGGCGGTCCTCTTCTGCCCGGACTCGGTTCTGGGCGCTGCGCCGTCGACTCCGCGCGTAGGCCCTTCTGGCCGCCACGCAGGCGGCCCGGAGTTCCGACAGCTCCTCCGTCCACCAATAAACGGCGCGACGGGGAGGCGGACGGCGAGACCGAGGCATGCTGGAATTGCACACCTCGGTCAGGGCCCCTCTGAGCCGAACCGCTGCGGCGTCTACGTCCAGGACCTCAACAGGGGGCGACAGCCAGTCCTGGAGGAAAGCCGCCTCCTTGGCTGCCTCCCGGTCCAGGCGGGTGAGTGCCCATCGCGGGAAGGGAGATTTCCCAGCGCGGGCCACCCCCCCCCCTTGGGTGGAGATGTCGAACCGCACGTATCGGTGGTCCGACAAGGTCTCCACCATCTCAACCCGCCAGTTCACGACGCGGGCGGCCAGCGCGGGGGTGGCGAAAGTGACGTCCACCACCGACCCACCCTGTTGCCGCACACACGTGTGGACCGTCCCCCTGTTGAGGAGGGACATACCGCTTGAGGCCGCCCAGAACTCAACGGCGCGTCCCCGGACGTTGCACCCGGCGGCCGGGTTGCCCCAGGCCACCGACTTGGCGTTCAGGTCGCCCAACACCACGACCTGGCGAGGCGCCGCCCTCCCTACGACTGCAGTGAGGACCTCCAGGAAATCCTCAAAGTCCGAGAGAGGGCGGTTTGGGGAGAAATAAACCCCGACCAGGGCAATGTCCCCCCCCCACGCGGCGGCCACGTATCCCGGTCCCCTCTCTAAGAGAGAGAGGGGAGGGGAGTCCGTGGAAGACCGCGCCACCAACGCCACCAGGCCGTCCCGGTCACCCAGCCAACGGCCAGGGACCGAGTAAGGCTCGGCGACCACCGCCAAGTCCACCAACCACTCAGCCATTGTCTGCATCAGCAGATCTTGGGCTGCCCTGCAGTGGTTGGCGTTCGCCTGAAGGATGCGATGTTCGACTGTATCCATCAGTCGGACATCGCACCCCCCTCCGCAGCCGCCGCAGGAACGGCGGTACCAGCAGCCGCAACAGGCCCGGTTGGCGCCTGTACTTTGCCACGCTTAGGGGGAGGATTGCAGTTCCTCCCCTTCATCACGTGGTCCGCTTGGCTGCCACTGGCAGCACAGACCGAGCAGTGCGGCGTGGCGACCTTACAGGAGGCGGCTTGGTGGCCCCCCATGCCGCAGCGGTAGCAGGTGTCTGACCTGTCCACCGCGGACGGACACAGCGGCCGGGTGTGGCCGATGCCGAAGCACCGGAAACACCTCAGCGGCTGGTCCTCGAGTGCCCTGACCGCACCCGAGCTGAAGCCGACCGTCAGCCGGCCCTTCGCCAGGGCGGCTCTGGCAGCGGGAACCGGGCACTCAAGGCGGACGGTGCCCATGCCACCGCGGCCGGGCCGTATGTCCCGACTCTGGACCGCCGCGACGTCGCAGCCCCCTAACGCTGCGACCGCCTCCACCACCTCCTCCTTGGTGACGGAATCGTCGAGATCCGTCACCTCGAGTGTCACCAACTTTACCGGTCGGGCCACCTTGGCGGAGTCCGCGATGACCTCCTGCAGCTTAGCTGCAAAGAGGTCCGCGCGGGCTCCCCCCTCTGCCCCCGGGAACTCGAATAATCGAGCCCCGGCTTGGGTCCGCCGGCAAGACACACTGCCGATCCCCAGTTGAGTGGGATCGGCATTGCTACGCGCCCGCACTAAAATTGACGCGTATGTCTCCCCTCGCTCCGCCGCCTCCGCGGTGAGGGTCACAACGACGGCCGCGGTTTTTGGGGAGACTAGCTGCCCCTTTCCCCTCGCTCTACCTCTACCTCCCCGCTTCCCGCCCCCTTCTCTGCCGGTCGTCTGCGACCGGCTGGGAGCGGGGACGGCTGGGGCGGCAGCCGCCGACTTTTTGGCTTTGCCCTTTTCCCTCCCGACCACTTCCGTCCACTCATTGGACGGGGTGGTCGAGGGGAGAAGGGCGTCCTCCTGGACCTGGGATGAGGAGGACGGCCCCGGCTCGGAGCGGCCCTTATCCGCCGCAAGCGGCGGTCGGAGGCGCTTTTCCGGCAGGAGCCGGTCCTCTATTCCTGCCAGGCAGGCTCGCGTGAAGGCCCGCTCCTCCATTACCACCTTGCGGATTATGTCCTCAAGGTTGGAGTTGGAGGAGGGGCCCTCTGCCGCAGGACTCGTCTTCTTAGACGTCGACGTCGAAGGCGTTGATGACGTCCTCGTCGTCTCGGCAGGGGCCTGCTGCGGCCGGGCCGTGGCTTCAGCCAGCTTGCGATGAAGCTCACTGACTTCCACCTGCAGGCGATCCACCCTCGCCTGCAGTTGCCGTGTCTCGTCAGTGGCCTTCCGCTGCACCAGCTCCTTGACCACACCAAGCAAGCTCGCGGCCCGACATTTGAGGGCCTTCTGGAAGGTCCCCTTCAAGTTTGAGGACTTTGAGGCAACCTCCAAAATTTCCTCCTCGTCCTCCTCCGCCATTTGTTCCAGCTCCAGCAGGGAGTGGTCCGCGTAGAGCACACGGGACGCACCGTACCCGGACTTTGCCCGCGTGACGTGCGCCCGCCTCTCCCTCGCGGCAACCCGCTCCTCAAGCTCCTGCTGGAGCTGCGCCCGCTGCGCAAGATCCAACTTACGTTGGGCGTCCGCGAGCCCAACGACGTGGGTGTCCGCGGCCGTCGGCTTTTTAGCCTTTGTCAGCCTCGCCGACCCTGACGCCGAGGAGCCCTCGGACCCATCCCGCAGGAAGGCCCGCTTTCGCGACTGCAAGTCGCCTGCACCCGAGACGCCAACCATTGACTCATCGTCGGAGTCAGACAAATCCGACAAGTCCGTCCTTCCGAAGAAGCTAGCCGCAGACGGCGCGCGGCTAGCCTCTGACGCCGAAGCGTCGGTTTGGCCCTGAGAAGGGCCTTTGGGTTGGCCCTGAGAAGGGCCTTTGGGTTGGCCCTGAGAAGGGCCTTTGGGTTGGCCCTGAGAAGGGCCTTTGGGTTGGCCCTGAGAAGGGCCTTTGGGTTTAAAATACCGCCCGCAGGCATCCCGCGTTGGTTTAGGCATAATATCCTCCGCAGGTTCGTACTCTCAAGGCAAGATGAGCTACGATAATCACAGTGCACTTTGGCCGAGCCCAGTCTGCCACTCCGTTACGGTGGTCAAACTGGGTCGTTTCCAGGGGACGCGACGTGGACGCAAGCACTGTGGGGTGGTCCCCCAAGACCAGCTTAACCTAACCTAACCTAACCTAACCTTTTTTTTTTTTTTTTTTTTTTTTTTGTTGCGGGGTGGAAAATCCGCTCGGATGTCCTCCGCCTGGGGAGGGCGGAGGGGTCTGTCAGACTCCAACTGACTAAAAACCACCCCGGTGTTCCATCTCTCACCTACACCAGGGGTCGCGGGAACGTACGACTCTTCCGCAACCCCCGGCTGGTGCCGGCCCGCTATGGCGGGCCTCATCTCGGGTTGAGGGGGGAGTGAGGTGTTTGACTCCCCCCGCGACGTCTCAGAGGGGCGCGCGTGGAACACTACGCGCCGCCACCTCGGGTCCGATGTATAGGGGGCGACGGACGTCCCCACGTCCGTTGCCCCTGGACCCATTTAGGGGGGCTGGAAGAGGGCGTTGTCCGCCCTCCGCCGACGCCCGGTGCGCCTGCTGCGGACTGGATGAGAGGTCGTGATCTCCCTCTCTCTTTCCGCAGCCTCCTTCTGCGAGATAACTGTTTCGCAGAAGGAAACCACTGCGTCCCAGGACTCCCCGCTACCGACCATCGAGTTCACGACAGCCGGCAGCGAGAGGTCGTTGCCTACTCCAGAGATGAGAGCACGGCGCGGCTCCTCCCAAGCGGCACACTCTGCCAGCGTATGCCGCGCCGTGTCCTCCCGACAGTCGACGCAGTGGTGGCACCGAGCGTCCGGCTCCCTGTTTATGCGACACAGGTACTTCCCGAAGCAACCATGCCCCGAGAGCACCTGCGTCACCCGAAACGACAGGGAGCCGTGCCTCCTCCCGAGCCAGAGGTCGAGCACTGGCCGGATCGCCTCGATGATGTTGAGGCCGGCGGTAGGGCGTGAAAGCCTGTCCCGCCATTCCGCCACCAGGACCTCGCGAAGCTGTGACCGACGCTGCTCCAGCTGTCGCTGCATCGGTCGCTCGCCTCGCAACCTAACCTAACCTAACCTAACCTAACCGTCGATATCTTCGCTTTATAGGATGCGATTTTGAAGCTGTTTTCAGCAAATTTAGACTAAAGTAGGCCACCGCTTACTCCCTGACCATTTTAAACCACCCTTAACGCAATTCGAAAAAGTTTCCCTACCTACCCTTAGAAAATTACTATAATTTCAGACAAAAACATCAAAATTTAGTGTTCTTCCAAATTTTCCTTCAGATATTACGTTAGATTATAGTTGCAATAGTACTCACCTACCATCCCTGTGCTCTGGTCCGCGTTCCGTGTCCCGGAGCCCTAGTTGGGGGGTGTAAATCAAAATTTTTTGAGTCAAAAACGGGTTTTTTGACCAAAAGTCAAATTTTTTATTCGGCACCTACCTTGTTTTGTTTCGTAGTTAGCTAGGCCGCGCGAAGCTGCGTCTTTGGACACCTCACTCGCGCGTCTAGCTCAAATAAAATTTTGCCCTCCCACCCGCCCTATTGTGTATAGGAAGGCCGGAGTGGGATTTTCAGCAAAATTTATTTTTCTATTTTTGCTTTTATAGCGACTACTGTGTTTCTGGAAAGGGTTTTTAGGGAAAATTTTCGCTTTTTATTTTAGAATTTTTGACTAAGTGTGACATATTTTAGACAAATTTTTATTTTGACCGTCTGTTGTCAGCGGATGACTTTCATTTCTTTCTCAGTTTTATTATTTAATTGAATTATTGTATTTTATCTTTTATCTTTGTAATTTAATCTTTTATTGTAATTTAATTTATTATTACTACTTACTGTATTTTCCCTTTACAGGTATACAGAAGTACCACTGACGGAGCTTATAATCTTAAAATTAGAATTTTAAGAGTAAATTTAATTAGTGATTATAATTATTATAAATACTTTCTGTGTACCCCCCTTTACAGGGACACAGAAGTGTCCAGTGTCCTCTGACACACCTCTCTCCTCCCGAGCGGGTATTGTTGAATTGACCTCTTTACAGGGGTCTTTTTTGATAGTATCCGTCTCTCGACGCTTGTCATGTTTCGCACCCCATCCGCTACCCTGAGGACAATGGGCTCCGGTAGCTCGCCGCGATCGTTGGAGAAAGCGGTGACTTCGCCTACTGACGCGCGGAGGAGAATCTCCTTCGGAGAAGACACTCCTTCTGCGTCTCAGAAGGGCCCTGCTACTCCGGGGACGCGTCGAGCTCCTGTGAGCGCTCCAAGATCGCTCATGAAGTCTGAGGCACCGCAGCCGCATTGCGGAGGCGAGAGCTTGCCTAAATAAAGCCAAGCTTAACTTGGGCAACTCTCGCAACCTCAAAGCTGAAATCAAAACTGCGGTGCTCGAATCCATTAACAGACTTTATGAGCTGGTCAAGGAGTCTGAGCGCGACATGGTCCCTGCCGCACCCGCACCCGTAGCCGTACCGGTACCCGCGCCCACTGCCGACTGCTGCCCTCATCCCATTTCCGTCGAGGTTCTTGCTGGCCAGACTGAGCTCCTTAACACCATGAAGGAGCACATCTCGGAGTTAAGGGATAACTCCGAGAAACTTGAAAAACTCCGAGACAGTCTGGCCAGCAGGGCCTGTGTGGGGGAGACGACCTACGCGTGTGTAGCGGCCGCGAGTAAGCGTCACAGCGGGGGACAGGTCCCGGAGCGAGCGACGCTGCACTCGGTGGTCGTCTCCTCGACACAGGAAATGGACACGGCGGGCGAAGTCCTCGAACGAGTAAGAAAAGCGGTGGACGCGAAGGAGGGCTGGGTGCGAGTGGAAAGAGTTCGCAAGGCAAAGGACCAAAAGGTCATCATGGGGTGCGAGACAAGAGAGGAGAGGGAGAAGCTGAAAAAGCGTTTAGAGTCGGTCGGAGAGAACCTCGTCGTCGAGGCCGTGAATAATCGGGACCCGCTTCTGGTTCTAAGGGACGTGCTGCTCGTACACACTGACGAGGAAGTGTTGAGAGGCCTCAAGAACCAGAACCGGGAGATATTTCACGGCCTCGGCAACGAAGAACAGAAAATAGCTATTAAATTTAGGAATAAGTCACGTAACCCTCTTGTGAACAGCATTGTGCTGAGTGTTTCCCCTGCAATCTGGAGGCGGGCACTCGATGTCGGCAAGCTTCGTATTGACCTGCAGCGAGTGCGCGTCGAGGACCAGACGCCTCTGGTGCAGTGCACCCGTTGCTTAGCATACGGGCACGGCAAACGCCTGTGCACGGAGCCAGCCGATCTGTGCAGCCACTGTGGCGGCACACACCTAAGGGTGGACTGCCCGGTCAAACAGATCGGCAAAGCAGCGGCGTGTATAAACTGCACCAGAGCCAAGCTGGGGGAGCAACAGCACAATGCTTTCAGTGACGATTGCCCGGTACGCCGGAAGTGGGACGCATTCGCACGAGCAACCATAGCTTATTGCTAAAGTTGTCAATGCGCCCACTTCCGCGTACACGGAGATGATTATTTTGTATTTCTCGACACAACCAGAAAACAGATGCATGAGGCGAACCACTGGGGTTGGCTTTATGGAGAACGGAAACTGCAGCCACTTTCGTGCGAAAATAACTGGAGTTAAACTGGACCAAAAGTCAACCCTAGTGGAATCGTCAAGTTGTGTCTTGGTTGTAAATATCTATCGTGTTTCAGTTAGATCATGAAGATGATATTCAGTTACATATTAAGTATATAATGAAGATATCATATTAATGATACTAAACCAATCTAGAAAATACTAAAGTTAAAGTAAAATCATAGCAAAAAGGTCATTTACATGAGGGTTAATTACGGCATAAAACAAATCTTAAATAAAATAATATTTAATGACCATTTTAGTAATATATAGGTATCAAAATAAATAACAATTAGTTTAACATATTAACTTATTAATATTATTCATATGTAGCATGATTTTAGAAAATTGAAGTTTTAATGGAATGGAAAATAACGTAGGTATATTAAACTTCTTCATCAGCTTATTAAATATAGCATTAAACATATCTGTTCAAACGTAACACACAGAGCGTGGTCTCTTCGGCCGCCTATTAATCAGTTGCTAGAAAAGGCAAAATATCAGATATAAAAGGTCTCTGATCACGTCAGAGGAACACTGGCGGGGCAGGAGTGTGGTTTTAGCCGGTTCGATTCCGGCACTACCTCGACTGTCTCACAACCCGTGAGGCAGTCGAGGTGTCCGTGGGGATTTCCCACTCCTGCCAAAACAAAAAAAAAAAAAAAAACAAAAAAAAAAAAAAAAAACCTAACCTAACTAAGCCAAAACGATCTAAGCCAAAACGATCTAAGCCAAAACGATGACCGAAAAACGGGAGGAACGAAGGATTAACTACAAGTGCTACTGCGTAGCAGACTCGTAGTCAATCCAACGAACACCGTAGCTCGTAGCAGCGTAGCTTACAAAACTGTAGCACTGCTACGAGTGGGCGGGGCGACGATGATGTCACCGCTACGACGGCTACGGCGTAGCGCGGCGGCAGCGGATCGCGATCGATCGCGAGGGAGTCTGAGGGGCTCGCTTGCGCGGGGGGAAACAGAGAGTCGTAGCGCACGTCAGCTTACTACGGACGCTCGGGTCGGAATGCTTTAATGTTTGTCCGATAGAGAAACATGTCCAGGGCCTCAAGTCTGCTATTTTTATAAATATCGTCATTCCAACACGATCCCATTGTCATTTTGCTAAAAGTTCGTAATCTGCTAATTCATAATGATCGATCATTGGTCTGTCAGTGGTTGGTCAGTGGTCTCGTAATAGAATGGTGTTATAATGACATTGTTGTATTGCCATTATTATAAAACCCGTTAGTAGAAATGATTTTCGAAAAACTACTACTAAATTTGAACATTTATTAATGCCAGATTTTAATTATATATATTTTTACATATTATTTATTGGTGTTATAAGCAATCTGAAGTAGTAAGAAGTTTGTAAATAGCAGAAAACATTAAATGTTAAATTGGAAAACTCAATATTTTATCTGTTTAGCTGTCAAAGTCAAATATGACATTACTGTTTACTGTACTGACGTTTATTTGTTTTTATTATTTCTAGCGGCCGGTGTTTTGGTTTAGTTTCAAGTGTTCTAAATGATCTATAAAAGATTTATTGCAATACAAAATGGTGCTAATTGAGCAAATTTCGGCTCTAATTGACTTTTTAGAAAACCACCAAGACCTGCTTGGCCACTGCAGCCGCACCAATGAAGGGCGAAGTTTACTATAACGATATTGGATGTAGTGCGCCCAAATTTTAAACTCGTATCGGTGGACTTCCCAGTGCCCCAATAAAACGCCGGCAGCACAGTAAGTACATAAATCAGTATAACATTCTACGCATTATAAAATGATAAATGTATCATTATTGTGATTTTTGCACTTTTTTAGTTCTACAATGAATATAAAAGTAAAATATACCTTTTTTTATAGGTAGAGACCATGCAGCTCTTGAAGCTGGTCAATCAAAGCTGGACACTATTGAAGCCAGGAATGCCGAGGCAACTTTAAAACAAGCTCAGTTCATCAACACTGGCTGCAGCCATTGATTGACTGAGCTCCACCACAGAAAAAATGGCGCACCTTATGGGACACTGTGTGCCAAAAAAGGTAATTACTGTGGATTTACAGATTATTCACTGATATGAAATGGTTTTACCCAAAAGCGGAACTTCTACTCATTGTGTGTTCAACAAACATACCCACAATAAGTATTAAGGAGCATTGAAAGCAATACAATATAAATTTTAATATAACCCCTCCAGTTAAGCTTAAAAGCTTGTGTTAGGTGTAGGCTCACATCAGTAGTAGTACATCGGCCAGAATTTGACATCTTTAAGTCTGACTAAAGTTTTCTGAAGTATGCAAGAGGTAATTTTGTCAGATTATTTAAAGATAAATGAAATCTATATTAGGAGGAGTCTATGTCCAGCAGTGGATTCCAAATGGCTGTATTGATAAATAATTAAATGAAACAATGTTTTTTAAAAAGAGTATTCATTTATTTTAAATCATATTTTGTGCAATACTGTGGATCTGTAACAGAGTTAAATCATTTTAATAATAATTAAAGCATTTTCGCACTCCACTAGAATATTGAGGTGGGTTTAAATTACATACCTACTAATTTAATTTATGCATTTCTCCACAGTTTGTCAACAAGAGCCTGCTGCAGTGCCCAACCTTCAAGAAGATACCGATTCACCCTTCGATGGTCTTGATAATTAGGTGCTGCATAATTCATTTCCTCCTAAATTAAAAGACTGATTAGTTAAATGTAAGGTAAAATTTAATTTGTTATTCAAATGATAATTAAAATATTGAAGATCTTTTTATTTTGTATGAAGACTGATTTTGATTTGTTATTAATATTACATTAGATATTGTAACTTGGAATTGTTTTACTAGATATATGACAAAATGTCTTTTAGTTTTACATACTATATTTACATTTAAGATTTTAAGTCAAGTTTAACATTGTTAAATAAATATTTAGTTATGAGAAATAAAGAGTACCTAATTTAACTGTTGTTTTTTTAACATACTAGTATTATTTAAAATTCCAATTCCACTAAATTCCAAAATAGTGGAATATAAATCACATATCTGTTGCAAGCCAAGTTAGGTATTCTGCATAAACTTCGTCAGGTGGCAATGGTGCTCTTGCCATGTTTGCAATATGCAACATTCATTCACAATCTTGCCTGCAGTTGTTGGACTATAATGTAAAGCACGTGCTGCAAGCAAACACCTGCAAAAAAACAATTTACTTTTATACAGCCCCATTTAACTAAACGTCTTAACTTTTATATACTTACTGTTCTTCAATTAACCCCCTTACTGAGTCCTTTCCAAGGCAAAACGTTTTTACAAATTCCGCCTCGGGAATATCAATTATAAAGGTATTCATTCTCGTTCTCGTCATGCGACGGGCTTGACGACGTCTTCTGCAGTTCTGCATTGTGCCAACCAATCTTCTTTCTCTAACATCCACTGCGTTGGCTAGCTCGAGAATCGAAAATATTTGCTCGTAATGAATTCATATGTAGTCTCCATTCAATATTCCACAAACACTTGAAACACGATACTCGTTACGATAATAACTATAACCAAAGTATTTAGAAGCCGCTTGTTAGTAAACATTTCAAATTGACACTCCGAACAGTCTGAGATAAATGTGAGGGAAGCAATGACTGCACAATGGCGTTATAATGGTAGTTCAGTGGTCAAAGGAACTGTCAAAATTTTAGCAGATTACCGCTAAAGTCAGTCATTCATTTGTCATTAAGTACGAGATTACCATTCTATGCCATGTCTTTCAATGGATTGTCAGTGCAGTTTGATGGTCTATAGCAAACCCTTAAGTATGTATATACCCTTTTCGTTACACCCTGTATAAGACCATTTTGAAGCCAGTATGGACCTATGGAATCGAACTCTGTGGAACAGCCAAAAACTTCAATGTAGAAATTCTACAAAGGTTCCAAAATAAGGTGCTGAAAACATTATCAAATACTCCATGGTTTACTAAAATATCTGAGCTGCATGACTTCATCAAAATCAACACAATTAAGGAAAAGATTGAGGACCAATCCTCTAGAACACCGTCGACTGAAAAGACAGCATACATGGGACACAGCCTGATAAAATCAAGTAGCAAGTAGAGGGTCGGTTGTCACTGGAGAACCGTACCCGAAGCGCCAATAAGCACTGAACGCATCTGCTAATGGCTTGAGAAGCCGATCGCAAGATAAAAAATAAAAAAAATATATATTGACAGTCAAAGCAAGAATGACTGAAGAATTTTTAATTTTCGAATTAAAGTTGCCTCTGGTGTCTAGAGATACATTTTCAACCATGAAAATTATTCTATATTATATTATTATTTATTTACCACAACTTGTAGGTAACTCAAGTATGGCTACTATAACTCCGATTGCAGAACATGTTGCAATTAATTTGAAGAAGGACTCGTATTTACCAATGACTATTTAAAACGACGTCCAGATATGTCTACGGGACAATGTCGATAATTAGGTATCTGTGTTGGGTATATAGAGAAGCCGATTTATCATCTGAAGAATGATGAAAAATTATGTGAAGTAGAACCTGATTCCAGCAAATGAAAGACCAGCATTACGACTTGTTCGAATCAATGGACAGCTCTTAGCAAAATAAACAATTATGCATTTTTCTACTGTAGTCAGTGTCAAATAAGAGTTCTATGCGACGATAATGTGTCGCCGGGGCAGTTAGTAAAAGCAGGCATATTGGGAATTGAACACGACTGTCTAATTAAAACCGAAAGATTTACGGTTTACTCACGCAATGAAGGTTTTAGCACTTTAGACATAAAACCATCTTTCAAGCTGCCTGAAATAGAACCAATCAATCATATTATAGACGTAGGCATCTCGTCTCCACTGATACAAAACTATACACTCCTCTCGAACAACAAGGAGCTTGACGAACCGCTTCTGCAATTCAGCAGTTTACGCCGCATTCATTTCAACTCATACGAATTAGTTTAGTTCGTGTTGTGCTAGCAAGTCAGCCAGGCGTTCTCGTTACAGCCAACAAGGGCCGCGTCACTCACTTCATTCCACCATCAGTCCGTTAAGCTCATTTGCTCACCACCACACCATCAGTCCATTAAGCTCATTTTACTTTAATTACCTTTGCAACAATACAGTAGTGTTTTTAGTACATTGTGTATTAAGGGCGGTAAGTAAGGAATTACGATCGAGGCTCTAGTAGAAGCCCGAAGTCGAAGACTGAGGGTTTACTGAGTCGAGGTTCGTAATTCCCGTACCGCCCGTGAAACATTTATAATGTTTTTCATAACATTTGCGAGTAAATAATTAAGAATTTTAGCCTTAATACCTACACAAGTCAGCACAACTATTATTACGAAATACGTTATTTTTTTTTAAGTGGATGGCGGTTTTTGCCCTCACCACAGATTATACAAATGTTTCGTTCAGAAACGTTAAGGGCAACTGTTACTTACGTAGGTATACAGCCATGACGGAGTGTAAAAAAATAAAATAATTTTGAAAAATAAAAAGTTTTGATACAAAAACTATAATTAAGAACATTAGTTGAGTATTTAAGTAACATGTAGCGAGATTGCAATGAAATTTCTGTTTAGATAACATTTTAAGACAATTTTTCAATTGCGTGTTAACTCTTTTTCTTCCCAATAACCCCAAGGCTGAGTTAGCGCTTTTCGCTGACGACACAGCCATTTACTGTTCTGGTCGGAGCCCAGACAGTATCGCTCGTAACCTCCAATCCTCCGCAAACGCCTTAGGCGATTGGTTCCGGAAATGGAGAATCGAAGTCAATCCCGATAAGAGTCAGGCGGTTCTCTTCTGTAGGCCACGCCAAATCCTCCCACCCACTCCCATCCCGATCACCATGTTTGGCAAGCCTATTCCTTGGGAAAAGCGAGCCAAATACTTGGGGGTAATCCTTGACCAACGTCTCACCTTCGGGGAGCACATAAAGACGATGCGTTCGCGCGCCGCTTTCGCTCTCGGTAGACTCCATTCCTTACTACATGCACGCAGCAAATTGTCCCTTAAGTGCAAATTGCGTATTTACACCGCGTGTATTCGTCCCATTCTGACCTACGCTTGCCCAGTTTTCGGACAAGCTAAGGCATACCAGATTCATAGGATGCAGACCCTCCAGAACCGTTTTCTCCGAAAGGCGACGGGAGCACCGTGGTTCGTTAGGAATGAACAACTTCATGTTGATCTGAAAATCCCCACCGTCAAGCAGGTCATTAAACGCCTTTCAAAGCGTTTCCTAGACTCTGCTGAGAAACACCCCAACCCACTTGTGGTGTCGGCCGCCCGATACGTCCCCACCAGAATAGGGAAGATTCGCCGACCTAGGCATTTCCTCGTCGAACCCGATGACCCCATTACCCTCCTTCAAGAGAGCAGTAGGGAAACTAGCACTCTTCTAAACTATTATTAATATTATAAAGAGGAAAGATTTGATTGTTTGTTTGTTTGTTTGTTTGTTTGTTTGCATTGAATAGGCTCCGAAACTACTGAACCGATTTGAAAAATTCTTTCACTGTTGGGAAGCTACACTATCCGTGGGTGACATAGGCTATATTATATTTTCAAAAAAATTAGGGATCCTTACTAAAACTGCAATTATGTAACCCAAGGTGTATAAAAATTACCTAAAATATTCTTTACATCGCGTGCGCTGCGAAAACTATTGATGATAGAATAAAATAATGTATTACGACTTTGCAGAACACATCATTATTTACAAAAAGTGTCGCGACAGCATATGTCTAACTATTATATTTATGCCACACTACGTGTTCTTTTATTTAAAAAATATATATTTTAATGCCGCCGTTAGAAAAGACTCTGTATTTGTATCTTGGTATTAATCCTTATCAAAATAAATTACTTCATATTCAAGACTGCTTCAATACCTTTATATAACTTTTTGAATTATTCAATTCGGACATTCCATTCGAAAGATATCAGGAGTTTAAAAATGTAAGTATTAGAAAAAAGTTGCGTGGTCACTGCTCACCCCGCTCAGCTGGCTAGGCATCACCTTATACGATGTAGGCGTCACTGGGGTACGGGCCGTACGGGAGGGGAATATTCAAACTTTGTTTTCTAATCTAAATCTAAACTTAATATTATAAAGAGGAAAGATTTGATTGTTTGTTTGTTTGTTTGTTTGCATTGAATAGGCTCCGAAACTACTGAACCGATTTGAAAAATTCTTTCACTGTTGGGAAGCTACACTATCCGTGGGTGACATAGGCTATATTATATTTTCAAAAAAATTAGGGATCCTTACTAAAACTGCAATTATGTAACCCAAGGTGTATAAAAATTACCTAAAATATTCTTTACATCGCGTGCGCTGCGAAAACTATTGATGATAGAATAAAATAATGTATTACGACTTTGCAGAACACATCATTATTTACAAAAAGTGTCGCGACAGCATATGTCTAACTATTATATTTATGCCACAATAAGTGTTCTTTTATTTAAAAAAAAAATATTTTAATGCCGCCGTTAGAAAAGACTCTGTATTTGTATCTTGGTATTAATCCTTAACAAAATAAATTACTTCATATTCAAGACTGCTTCAATACCTTTATATAACTTTTTGAATTATTCAATTCGGACATTCCATTCGAAAGATATCAGGAGTTTAAAAATGTAAGTATTAGAAAAAAGTTGCGTGGTCACTGCTCACCCCGCTCAGCTGGCTAGGCATCACCTTATACGATGTAGGCGTCACTGGGGTACGGGCCGTACGGGAGGGGAATATTCAAACTTTGTTTATAATTTTTTTTTAGTTCATCATCATTCATCATTTCAGCCAAAAGACGTCCATTGCAGGACATAGACCTCCCCCAAGTGTCGCCATTGACATAAGGGGGGGGGGTTTTGACATAATCGCCACGCTTGGCAGGCGGGTTGGCGATCGCAGTACAGTTGTTACAAAAGCCCACAGAACGCTGCTGCCCATTCTCTGGCAAGTGCCTTAGTCGCCTCTTACGACACCCACGGGAAGATATGGGATGGTGCTATTCTTTACGTCCGACACCATACAGAACCAGACACCATACAAAATTTCAAACCACAGAGATTTTTTTTTAGTTACCTGACGCAAATAGAAGGGTTTTTAGGGTTCCGTAGCCAAATGGCAAAAAACGGAACCCTTATAGATTCGTCATGTCTGTCTGTCTGTCTGTCCGTCCGTATGTCACAGCCACTTTTTTCCGAAACTATAAGAACTATATTGTTGAAACTTGGTAAGTAGATGTATTCTCTGAACCGCATTCAGATTTTTACACAAAAATAGAAAAAAAAACATAAATTTTGGGGTTCCCCATACATAGAACTGAAAACCAAAAATTTTTTTTAATCATACCCCTACGTGTGGGTTATCTATGGATAGGTCTTCATTTTTTTCTAAACTCATATACAATATTATTTTTTTCTAAACTGAATAGTTTGCGCTAGAGCCACTTCCAAAGTGGTAAAATGTGTCCCCCTCTAATTTCTAAAGTAAGAGGAGGAAAATTCTGAAAATATTTAGGATTGTAGAACGTAAAAAAAACTATCAACGAAAATTGGTTTCAATAAGATATGATGTATAGTTTTTGAGATATGGGACTTTTTCATCAAACTGCAGCATTAACTTTGTTTTTCATTAAAATACTAGGAAAAACCATTTTAGTTTTGCGGTTGAGTAGAAGTTTACCAACTAATACTATTAACTAATGAATGACAGTTCAAAATATTGTTTGGGGCTATGGAACCCTGTGTGCGAGTAAGACTCGCACTTGGCCGGTTTTTTATGTTTGTGTATTGTTAAATACCCGTGCGAAGCCGGGGCGGGCTGCTAGTCGTAAATACAAAAACAAAAACCGATCCGTGTTCCGGCCTCGCCGCCGAGGCCCCTCGCGACGCCCTTGTAACATCACCCCCCCCCCCCCCGACCCTTGCTCGACGAGCCAGCCCGCGCCGCTGAGCATGTAACGTTAAATTCCCTAAATAATAATATTATGACCCAGCCTGTCCCTTGCTGCCCACCCCTCAATGACGCCCTAAGCCGAGGTCCGAACCCCACAGGGGGTGCCCTTAGCGAGCGGTCATTTAATTGTACTTAGTTTGTAAGCCCTGGCTGGGGGCCTTAAATTCATTTGAGGTCACCACAGGATTGCCCGGTTGAGCAGAAATAACCTTAGCAGGTTGATCTGCGAGTGGCCATATAAAAAAAAAAAAAAAAAAAAAAAAAAAAAAAAAAAAAGGACAAACATCGTATTAGCAAAAACAATGTCAGCTGCCCCATACATTGGGTCGATTAGGTATTGAAATTTTGTATGGGGCAGCAGAAATTTTTTTCGCTATTATCATATTGGTCCGATGGAGAAACACGTTCAGTTTGATGGTCTGTAGAAAACCCTTAAGTATGTATATACCCTTTCCGTTACACCCTGTATATGAGTACTAGCTGTTACCCGCGACTTCGTACGCGTTAGGTTCGTGATTTGCTTAAAATAAGTCTTTTAGTCAGGAGGTTCTTGATTCCAATGTTTTGTTTGAAGTTCGTTACCAGATGTCTCCAGTATTAATACAATCTGCCCAGTCTTTTCCCAACTAAGTTGGGAACATTCAGTCTAACCGGATGCAGCTGAATACCAAGATTTTACATGGAGCGACTGGCTATCTGACCTCCACAACCCAGTTAGTACTGGGTTATACAACACCTCTTGGTAAGACTGGTTGTCAGACTTTCGGGCCACTGACTACCTGTAGGTAACGACTGTCAAAGATCTACAAATGAGAGCCGTGACCAACGGCTTAACGTGCTTTCCAAAGCACAATAAAGTCGGTACGTAATGGGTGGTCACCCATCCATAGACCAACCTAGGCCAACGCAACTTAAACGGAAGATCGACCCTAGCGACCTAAATTGATTTTATATGATTATTTTCGTTTGAAAGAACTTGCTTCAAATGTGATCTCCTATTCATTTGTGAGTAAAACTTCAAAAACCGAGTATAACTCTGTAGGCTAGCTGCCTACTCTACCAATAGTTCGGCCACTTTGCCAATGTACCTACTAGTACCTATATTCGGTATATCCGAAGATACACGAAGTTAAGCCGAACAGCACGGCTAGCGGCTCGACGCGCCGCCGCCTCCATCCCGCGCGCGAGGTGCGCCCCTCGGTCGCCCTCGCCAGTCCGCGTCAGTCAACTAACGCAACGGAACGTACGAATTTGATTCGCGCCGCGCACCAGTGTTCAAAGTTAACTTATTTTATATGTATTATAGTAATAAACTTTATTAATTGTTAGAGCTGTGTTTATTTGAAGAGACCCGTTTATTCACACAAATACACACATAAACTCTACAGTGGTGACCCCGACAAGTTAACACGTGCAACAAGTGCTACCTAAACAGTACATGACATAGTTCAGTGTAAAATACGTGGACTCATAAACTATTATTATAGTGAAGGATAACTCTAGTGACAGGCACGATGAATGATGCTGAGCTCGTGAAGGAAAATGCGGAAGGGACTGAATCGCGAGATGTTTTTCGTGTAGGTGTGCGCGTCCCGCCATTTTGGCCGGAGAAGCCTGCGATTTGGTTCGCACAAATTGAAGGACAGTTCGCGATATCCAATATTACGGCGGACACAACAAAGTTTTATTACGTCGTCAGCCATCTCGATCCACGGTACGCAGCAGAGGTCGAAGATATCATCGTGAATCCACCAGCGACCGATAAATATGGGATATTGAAGGCAGAGCTCATTAAGCGACTCTCAGAATCCCGCGAGAAAAAAGTGCACCAACTGCTGACACACGAAGAGCTTGGCGACAGGAAGCCTTCGCAATTCCTCCGACACCTGCAACACCTCGCTGGTCCGAAAGTTCCTGAAGAATTTTTAAAAACAATATGGTCCAGCCGCCTGCCCACCCACATACAGTCCATAATCGCGTCTCAGGCAACCGTGCGTCTCGACGCGCTCGCTGATCTCGCCGACAGAATACATGATGTCGTGCCGAGAGGTCATCAAGTTGCAGCGACATCAACACATGGGGTGAGTGAGATGGATAATAATATAATGTGCAAACAAATGATCGAGCTAACGAGGCAAATACAGGAACTTACGCAAAAGGTCAATGAACTTTCCCGCCCAAGCCGATCAAATAGACGCGAACACCGCTCAAAATCCCGCCAAAACCGATCGCAGTCACGGAATAAATACCCAACATGTTGGTATCACCTCAAGTTTGGCGCAAAGGCCACCAAATGTATTCAGCCATGTGATTTTAAACCGGAAAACTGCACAAGCAGTCAGTAATGGCGGCTGATGACTGCTCTACTTGTAAAGGCCGCCTATTCATCACAGATAAACGTACTGGCATACAGTTTTTGGTAGACACGGGATCAGACGTATGTGCCTACCCTAAATCCTACCTACGTAATCAGCTGCAAAATAACAAATTATGTAACTACGAACTTGTCGCAGCGAATGGGACTCCGATACCTACATACGGTACATACCAACTAAACCTTAACCTCGGATTACGTCGTGAGTTTACATGGAAGTTTATTATTGCTGACGTTTCAAGGCCCATCATAGGCGTCGATTTTTTAAGCTTTTATAATTTATTAGTCGACTGCAGACAACAGAAATTGATCGACTCAATAACAAACTTAACCGTCGGCGCGCCTTCATCTCACGAAACATCACATGAACTGCTGTCGTTGAAAATGTTCACAGGTCATTCAACTTTTCTCGACTTGTTACGATGTTATCCGGAAATAACAAGACCAGCTGGATCTCACAATGTACCAATTCACAATACAAAACACCACATTAGAACAACGTCTGGCCCGCCGGTAACATCACGACCGCGTCGTTTGGCACCCGACCGTCTCAAGATCGCGAAAAAAGAGTTTGAGGAAATGGTACAAAATGGAACAGCTCGTCGCTCTGAAAGTCCCTGGTCGTCCCCATTACACCTTGTGCCTAAAAAAGACGACGGCTGGAGGCCATGTGGCGATTACAGGCAACTTAACGCACGTACAATACCTGATCGGTATCCAGTGAGGCACATCCACGACTTCGCATACCAACTATCAGGATCCACCATATTTTCTAAAATTGACCTCGTGAAAGCATTTAACCAAATACCGGTTTTTGAAGACGACATTAAGAAAACAGCGATCACAACACCATTCGGACTTTTTGAATTTACCGCCATGACCTTCGGTTTGAGAAATGCTGCGCAGACGTTCCAAAGATTTTTAGATGAAATACTACAAGGATTAGACTTCACGTTCGGATATCTAGATGACATCCTCGTGTTTTCAAAAGGGGAGACAGAACACATTGGACACTTGACCAAAATATTCGACCAATTAAAAAAATATGGAGTCGTAATTAACACCAACAAATGCGTTTTAGGTGCTAGCGAAGTTACTTTCTTGGGTTATCACGTATCTGCAGCTGGTATACGTCCTCTCCCAGAAAAAGTAAAGGCGATCCAGGAATATCCCCTCCCTAAAAATGCTAAAGAGTTACGAAGATTTCTAGGGATGATTAACTTTTACAGAAAATTTCTCCCTGGCGCCGCCCAAATACAAGGCCCTCTCAATCAAGCTTTAAGTGGCCCAAAAATCAAAGGAACGACGCCCATCACCATAACACCTGAAATACAAAAAGCTTTCGACGCATGCAAAAATAACTTGTTAGAAGCCACACTCATCTCGCATCCTGATCCACAAGCTGAATTAGCACTATTTACCGACGCTTCAGACGTGGCCATCGGAGCTGTCTTACAACAGAAAATAAATGACAGCTGGCGACCACTAGGATTCTTTTCCCGCAAGTTATCTCCTGCTCAAACGAAGCATAGCACTTATGACCGTGAATTGCTCGCAATACATGAAGGAATAAAATACTTTAGGTATATGGTCGAAGCGAGAACATTTAAAGTGTTCACCGATCATAAACCCATTACATTCGCCTTCACGACAAGAAGAGACAACTGCTCACCACGTCAACACCGCTATCTAGATTATATATCCCAATTCACAACAGACATCAACCACATCTCAGGAAATGACAACGTAGTCGCCGACGCATTTTCACGACTTGAAAGCATCGATACTACCATCAACTACAAAGAACTGCAACACGAACAGGAAAACGATCAAGAGTTACAGAGTTTGTTACAAAACAACACGGCGTTACAGTTAGAGAGAGTGAAAACTATGGATGCCTACATTTACTGTGACCAGTCTACTTCACGTCCTAGGCCATTCATCACACCATCTTTCCGAAAAGCAATCTTCAATAACCTACACAATCTCAGTCATCCAGGCCCCAACGCTACTGTCAAACTTGTGTCAGAACGATTTGTGTGGCCTAAGATTCGTCGTGACTGCAGAACATGGGCTCAACAATGCACTGATTGTCAACGCAACAAAATTACCCGCCATACCCACTCTCCTCGTTCCTTATTTCCTGTTCCTTCCAACCGTTTTTCCCACGTCCACCTGGACATAATAGGCCCTATGCCACTTTCTTCTGGTTTCAGGTACTGCCTTACAGCTGTAGACAGGTATACTCGATGGCCAGAAGCCTACCCTCTAGCAGACATCACTGCGGAGACCTGCGCTAGCGCTTTCATTTCTGGCTGGGTCGCTCGCTTCGGATGTTCAGAGAAAATAACCACTGACCGAGGAAAACAATTTGACTCGCAGCTGTTCCAGTGCATGTCGTCGATCATAGGCGCCTATCATTGCCCCACGACAGCTTATCACCCACAGTGCAACGGACTAGTGGAGAGAATGCACAGACAACTGAAAGCCGCCATAATGTGCCACAACAACGCGCAATGGTCGGAGGTACTTCCACTTGTTCTCCTGGGTATGAGGAGCGCCTGGAAGGATGACCTACAAGCCTCTTCAGCTGAATTAGTGTACGGCGAGCCACTCCGGTTACCTGGTGAGTTCATAAAACCAATAACACTCCACACCGTAGATGAAGCTGACTTCGCAGCACGGTTAAGAAAACATATTTCGAGACTTTCACCTGCATCAACATCTGGCCATGGCGAGAAAACTTTTTACGTACCTAAAGATCTTAACACAGCCAGCCATGTCTTCCTGCGGAAAGGACCTTTAAAGAAGTCATTAGAATCACCTTATTCCGGTCCACATAAAGTCATAGAAAGAGGATCAAAAACCTTTACAATAGACGTCCAAGGGAAATACACAACTGTAACCATTGATAGGCTAAAACCAGCCTACATGGCCAACAACAATGATGGCTCGAAAATACCACCTTTATCGCAACCACCGTCACAAGCTTCATCGCCAGCATCGCCACTACCGCAGCGGGCAGCATTGCCACTACCGCAGCGGGCAGCATCGCCACTGCCGCAGCCGGCAGCATCGCCACTACCGCAGGCGGAAACCACCACAAGAAGTGGGAGAACTGTTAGATTCCCGCGACACCTTTTTCACTATCGACCGTGAACCGGTCTCAGCGGGGGAGTGATGTAGGCTAGCTGCCTACTCTACCAATAGTTCGGCCACTTTGCCAATGTACCTACTAGTACCTATATTCGGTATATCCGAAGATACACGAAGTTAAGCCGAACAGCACGGCTAGCGGCTCGACGCGCCGCCGCCTCCATTCCGCGCGCGAGGTGCGCCCCTCGGTCGCCCTCGCCAGTCCGCGTCAGTCAACTAACGCAACGGAACGTACGAATTTGATTCGCGCCGCGCACCAGTGTTCAAAGTTAACTTATTTTATATGTATTATGTTATAGTAATAAACTTTATTAATTGTTAGAGCTGTGTTTATTTGAAGAGACCCGTTTATTCACACAAATACACACATAAACTCTACAACTCCTCAATGTATACGAACACGCTACCGACTGTACTGTAAAAAAAGGTGATGTTGAAAGTCGATGTCGATCAACTTTCATTATGAAACCCCCTTATGGATAGAATTTCCAAAAAAGTAAATAGTGATTTTGTGTATTCACATAATTATATTCATTAATACCTACAGAAGTCAGCACAACTATTATTACGAAATACGTTAATTTTTTTTTAAGCGGATGGCGGTTTTTGCCCTCACCACAGATTATACAAATGTTTCGTTCAGAAACGTTAAGGGCAACTGTTACTTACGTAGGTATACAGCCATGACGGAGTGTAAAAAAATAAAATAATTTTGAAAAATAAAAAGTTTTGATACAAAAACTATAATTAAGAACATTAGTTGAGTATTTAAGTAACATGTAGCGAGATTGCAATGAAATTTCTGTTTAGATAACATTTTAAGACAAGCGTGTTAACTCTTTGCTTGAACTTGCAAGACCTGTGTGCTGTGCTAAAATAAAAAAAACTTACCGACCGTGGGTTTCATGACAAAAAAAAGCGCGAGTGTTTTATATGGGGCATTACGTCAAAGTTAACCTGTGTGTTTAGATACTGTTTATGTGCAAGTGTGATGAAAAATAATTTACCTTCTTTCATTCCATTCACCTATCATCTAAAAGTAATGTATGGTCTAGCGAGGGATCATACATGCCGTATGTGATTACTTTCCAGAATTTGATCCTTAGCAGCGATACTATGGAATGCTGTAATTAATACAGGGTGTTTTTTTGTCAACATTAACGGGTTCGGTTTTATTATTTTATTTTATTATTTACTAGCTGTCCGGCGCAACTTCGTTTGCGTCACATTTTCGTCGTTTTCGCAACATTTTTCATTGCTGCTCCACTCCTTTTGGTCGTAGCGTGATTATATATAGCCTATAGCCTTCCTCGATAAATGGGCTATCTAACACTGAAATAATTTTTCAAATCGGACCAGTTGTTTCGGAGCCTATTCAATGCAAACAAACAAACAATCAAATCTTTCCTCTTTATAATATTAGTTTAGATAGATTGAGCACGTTGTGTAATTTTTGTACTTTCTCGAGTTTTTAGGAAGTCAGTTTAAGTTATTTCACATATCAATTATCCATGCGGGCGGGGAGGAAGGCTTGCAATGAATGAAAGGTAAACAAACACTACAATACAAGCTATTTATTATAATTATCATAATTTATTTACAAGACGACGGCGGCGGCCGCGGAGAGCGCGGGGGCGCGGGCGCGACCCCACCAGCGCGCGTCAGAGCGCGGCCAGCGCACGCCCGTGCACGGGCGCGTGCGGCGCGTGAGATACGTGCGGCGCGTGAGATACGTGCGGCGCGTGAGCCACGTGCGGCGCGTGAGACACGGGCGGCGCGTGCGCCAGGTGCGCCGGCGGCTCCGGCTCGTCCAGGTCCAGCGCCGCGTCGATCATCGTGGTGTCGTGCAGCAGGCGCAGGCGCGACGCGCTCAGGCCGGGAGGCGCGCGTGGCGGCGCGGCCAGTGCCAGCGCGGGCGGCGAGCGCGGCCGGCGCCGGCGCTCGGGCCGCGGCGACGGCGTGCGCTGCAGCGGCACGGGGTCCAGGTCCAGCGAGCGGTTCATGTAGGCGTGGCGCGCCGGCGAGCCGCCCTCGAACAGGTTGGTGTAGCTGCCGCCGAGCGCGCCTGCAACCGGGAGAGCGAGGGTCAGAGCGGCGCGGGGCGGCGGGGCGAGGGGCGCGGGCGGCGGCCTACCGTCGCGCACGGCGAGCTGCAGCGGCTGCGCGGTGAGAGGCGCGGGCGCAGCGGCGGGCGCGGGCGCGGGCGGCGCCGCGCTCAGTGCTCGCACGAAGTTCGGCGGCAGCTCGTCGTCGACCGTGAACACGCCGCGCCTGCGACACAAACAGGGATGAGAGTGACTGTGCGCCGGGTGAGGGTGCGCTAGTACAGAGTGCAGAGCGCGCACGCACCGGTCGATGAGGCTGGGCGCCATGGGGCCGCACAGTACGTGCCAGCAGTTGGCGCACGCGTTGCCGCGCGAGTACGGGTTCGGATTTGACACGCCGCGACGTGTTGAAAACGAGCCCTTTATCTGAAAACATAAATACCGTCATCAGTAATGTATGGGGGCATTCCTTAGAACGACACAAGGGGCGCGCGCGCGACTCACGTCCTCGTTGGTGGTCTGGTCGGTGGAGGCGAGGTAGGTGTGGAAGCCGGCCAGGCCCAGCACGGACCACACGGACAGGAAGCACACGGCCGCCACGACGGCGGACGCGGGCGTGGCGCGCAGCGCGGCCGCCAGCCCCGCGCCTCGCGCCAGCAGCGCCACGTGCGTCACGGCGCACGCGAACACGAACACGGCCAGGAACGACAGCGACACCACGAACGTATAGAAGTAGCGGTAGTTGCGCTTGCCCACGCAGTTGCCCACCCAGGGGCAGTGGTGGTCAAAGCGGTCCACGCAGTTGTCGCACAGCGAGCAGTGCGAGGCGCGCGGCGGCCGGAACATCTTGCAGGTGAAGCAGTACTTGAGCTTGACGGGGCGGCCGCGCACCAGCACCTCGCGCGCGCGCGGCGGCGGCCGCCCCGCCTCGCTGGCCTCCAGCGCCGCCGCCTCGGCCGGCGCGGCGCGCGGGATGATGCCGGGGTCCGACAGCGCCGTGCGCAGCAGCGCCGCCAGCGTCAGCGCGCACAGCGCCGCGCCCGCCGCCGGCACCGCGGCCGACACGCGCGCCGCCAGGAAGGGGCAGTCGAAGGCGAAGTGCAGCGCGCACGTGCCGCAGATGAGCGCCAGCGTGAGCGCGAACACGCCGGAGCGCGGCGCCGTCATGAGCCGCCCGTCGCACCAGAACCGGTTGCGACCCGCGAACACCTCCCACTTGCGCGTCACGCGCCGCGAGGCCATCGCCGCATCACCCCCCCCGCCGCACCCCACCCGCACCGCGCCCACCGCGCCTACCGCTGTGCTGTCTGCAACACAACCATGCTACCCTGTAAAAACTCCATGCTGGCACATTGCAATCCCAGACTCAATCTATAGTTTTGGACAATTATAACTAATTTGTATGAATCATGGCCACTTATCATTACATATTTTGACTGTCAGTGTCGCCGCTGCATATAATCAGTTACTATCAGAAGCAGAGCTATTAACAATCAGCCAGCTGTTATCAATAACACAAAATTGTCAAGGTCTATGCCTATCAATAATAAGGTTGTTGTACATATAAGATTGCAAATTAAACTTGTAACATATATTTTTTCAGTCAGGGAATTTTGAAAGGGGTTTGAAAATTTGGGTGGCCTAAGTTCCGCTATATTATATTATTTTCAAAATAGCAGCCACACATATCCTGTATACTTCAATAGATGGTTTTAATACAAACAAATATTGTTTGAGAAAAAATCTTCAATAGCATCCCATTTCCGAAATATAAACTATCTCAGTTGTACTGATGTTAGATAGTAACTCCGATAGTTAAATAAAATAAAATGGCAGAAGTTAGGCCGGGCCTTCTTACTTATGACTCTTTTATATTTGTGTCTTAGGGTTATTAAGGAGTTGTTGGTGGTTCAGTACTGGACAGACCAGTTCTGCAGGCTTTAGGCATACTGGTCAGATGTGCCCACTACCTATAAGTTAAGGAGGTATTATGAGGCCATAGTATCTCAAACCTACTAGTGAACGTACAACTACTACTCATGTGTATTGAGTATGTTTGCTCTCATTGCACTCATGTTTCAGACCCTTAGACTTACCCCAGCCACAATATGGCCAATATGATGAACCATGATTTGGATTATTGCGGCAAGATGACTGGCTTGAATTGAGTTACAATAGTCTGTTGCTTATGGCCACAACCACCTCTACCACCACAAACATGTTATGTTAAAGGTAGAATGTTGAGGAAGGAAGTAAGCTAGGAGGCTGGCAGCAATGTGAAACACAATACACCTACATATTACTGTCACTGAACAACTACACTGAAAAAAACCAAATGATAGTAAATAAACTAAAATCACTCCAGCGAGCCAGCTTTACTGTTTCATGGGTTGAGTTGGCTCTAATAAGTAATTGAAAACATCAACTACTACATTGGAGCTTGTAAAGCCCTGAAATCTGAAAGTAATACTGTCAAGCATTAGTAGTAGTGCAGCCAGTAAATGTGCCCTCATTTCGTTCAGCACGTCATAAAAGCTGATAAGTAACAATAATAATAATCTTGCATGTGTCCACTTCAATGGGTGGAGTACCTGACTCGGCGAGTTCTGGCCGGTACGTAGTGGAGAGACATTGCTCAGCACTAAAAATAAACTCACCTCAATTACAATTACAGAAGATGTCCTGGAGATGACGAGCTGTCCATAATAAGTCCTTCAGATTGAAAAGATTGTTTTCAACTTCGTTATTATTCTCGTTTAATGGCAACACGAATTTCATATGAGCACTTTTTACTTATAAGCACCTTATTTCGAATATTATAATCTTATTTCTTGAATATTGAATTTAAATAACTCGCTTATTGATAGTTTTACTAAGAAATTATAAACTAAAACTTTCTTGTTTTCAACGTGACAGATGTAACATTTAATTTATCTGTGCTATGACAGATATGGATTGCCATTGCCACAGATAAATAATTTTTTTTTTCTTCGAATAGTCTCACTATACTTGCAAAGACGATGGACGAGATTTGTAGTGCTGCATGGTTCTTATGAGGAGTGACCGTAGTCTGAACTAATTCCATCATGATGATTGTTTTTGTATCGCCATCTGGGAGGAAATAACCACATAGAATTGAATAGTTGTGTCCAGTCCGTTGTATCCGTGAATTAAGAACTGAACGTCCAGCTCAAGAAATAGTCCGGGGAATTTACGCCGAATATAAGGCTAACTTTGCATTAATTAAAAACAGCGATTTTTTTCATTGAATGTGTAGGGTATGGACAGGAGAGTATATTAAGCTGTATCCCGCGAAAAGTTCACCTCCGCGCATATGTTTTTTTTAAGAATACGTCTAATATGTATTTAACTTGGTGGAAAAAAATATAAACAGGTATGTTTATTTGGAGTATTTGTAGAACAGATTGAGTACTACGTGTAGGTCAGAAAATTAAACGTTTTCGTCCACGGAACATTCGTTTTTTTTTTTAAATCTTATAATTTGACTTCGTACTTAAGGCAAAAATATTAACAGGACAAAAATAGTGCTAAAATGATTTATATCACCATGTCTAACTATTATTATGAAAATTAAACAAATTCTGCTCCGGACTTCACAGAAAATCAAGAAAATCAAAAAATCTTAAATACTACTTACGGCAAAAATGTAACAGGGTTTAAATTCATTTAATAATGAGAAATATATAAATCCAAACCTTAAGCCTCCAAAATTAAACAAATTAGAGCGATAATTAATATTGTCAAAGTAAAAATTAAATTACGATGCACGGTGTCAGCGCTAAGCAGCGTGCGGCGTACGGCGTGTGCTAGTGTGCGTAAACAAGATAGGCGCTGCGTTCATTGTGTGCGTATGACTGTGTTGTTGTTTGAGTCGGTGTTTTATTGAGTTACGCGATTGTACACCTTATTTCTACTTCGGAAAGATCAAATTCCTATGAAAGTGCTGCGCCAAATACAAGAATAAAGCTTGCAGACGTATTTTACGTAAACATTAATTGATTTTTTTTTACGATTTGCTTTAATGTGTTTAATTTTCGTGTAAATAGGTTAGAAATAGCCTTTAGATGAAAGTTAAATTAAACCCTGTTACCTTTTTGCCTCAACCGCTATTGTAAAAAAACTGGTAATAATAACTTCCGGTATTACAATTTGTTTAATTTTGTTTAATGGCGGTGTAATATATTAATTTAAGTTATTTTATGTAAAAAAACCGCTGTTTATATATTTGCCTCAAGTACAATCCAAAAATTTCGTAAATGTTTTTTTACCGTAATATCCGTGGACGAAAATGTTTAATTCTGAAGAAATGTATTACTGTCACCAATTCTTTACCTAAAGTAACAAAATTTGTCCTGTTAACATTTTTTCCCATGTTTTTATTCACAAAAACGCGTTTTCGTCTTTTTCACCTTGATCCGGTCTCGGAAAATGTTTAATTTTTTTTTATTATGTGAAGTTCTAAGGTCAAGTACACGATTCAAGAAAAAAATCGCTGTTTATATTTAATGCAGGGTTCAAATCTAAAAGCCCCGGACTATTTTTGATATTGACATTTTGATCGTACTCATTCCAGTTACTACTCGACCAAGCTAAGTTTGCACCTCGCGTCGATTATGTCACACTGACGCTTCGGTACAGTCTGCAAAAAAGGATTCAATATGACTTTAAAAAAGTAAACAAATGTTAGATACTTTGCATTTATTGTTTTTAACATCATATTTTACAAAGGTACATACCCAAAAAAATTGCGAGGTGCAAACTTAGCTTGGTCGAGTAGTAGTATAAGTTCCTTGAGTTGCTCTAAAATACAATGTTAAAAGTCTGTGGTCATGCCACTTGACGTTTGTCGTATAGATTAGTCTATAAGTCTATGGTTGGTTTGTCGGTTTGGCACGCAGGTTTGGCATTTTTGGCCAATGCTTGACGTCTAGGCCAGCTGTTGAGTTATCGTGGTTGATAAATACCTAATCGTCAATAGTCGAAAAAACATATCACGAGAATCAGAGTACTACATTCATAAAAATTACTCTAACAATACGTGTCGTGAAGTTACATACTATTTATACACAAGCATGTACTCGTTGAACTCTAGTCTGACTACTAACGCATTGCCGATTATGTGATGTTTTATGTTTTTCTTAAAATAACTTAATTTGTAAAAATTTATACTAACAAACTTTTGCCGGATGTTATTATCAAAAATATTTAGCAAATCAACTCGTCATTCATCCAGTATCATTATAAATGAATGCATTATGATTGTTGCTATCCAAATATGAGGGTTTTTGGAGTGGTAGGAAGTGGCGGTAGCGGGGCGTCGTGATCAGTGTGCGCTATGGGGCTAGACGGGTCGCGGCGTGAGTCGCTGGTGGTCGTCGCGCTGTGCCTGGCGTGGTACGCCGCCAGCTCGGCCAGCAACGTGGTGGGCAAGCTGGTGCTGACCGACTTTCCGTACCCCGTGACGGTGACCATGGTACAGCTACTGAGCATCGTACTGTGCAGCGCGCCCGCCTTCGCGCTGAGCGGCGTGCGGCGCGCGCCCGACTTCCCGCGCCGCTACTACTGGCGCACGCTCGTGCCGCTCGCCTTCGCCAAGTTCCTCACCACCATATGCTCGCAAGTGTCCATTTGGAAAGTACCCATCTCCTATGCTCACACAGGTTAGTTTTTATGTATATGCTTTAAAATAAAATTGATAGTACTTACCTGGGCCCTGTTCAATAAACATTATAAATTGTAAATGTATGTTACAAGTTACAAGTCTATAAGTTTCTGTTTAATAAAGAATACAACTTACAAATTTACCATGGTGGAAAACTGACAAAATTAAAATTTTACATATTTCTGTTTAAAAAAATACATTTTCTCTTTACAGGTGACAATTTACATATTTGTAAGGAAATCTGTTTGATTAAACGCACAATTGTAATTAAAAATTTTGTAAATTGTAGAACAATTCCGATAGGTGGACTCGCCTTGTGTCAGAACTTTACATTTGTAACTCAATTTAATAAGTGAAGAAATTTAATTGTTATACATTAAAAAATGGTTCTAACAACTAGTAGTGATAGTAGTGATGATGAATATATGACTGAACGGCGAGTTTTTCGTAAAAGAATAAACTTTATAACTAATTGTCTCGATATCCCTAGATTGTTTACGAAATTTAGTATACCTAGAATAACAGGCATTTTTTAAATCTATCTATTTATGTTAAGTTAACATTCTATGTTATTTTTAACTTACAATTTCAAATTTTGTAGATACAATATTGTCATCGAAATCTACAGGCGTTTTTCACACTTGTAAACATTTATTAAACAGCATTTGTAATGGTAATATTTGTTATGTTTTTACTTGTAAAATTCTTACATACTTGTAAGGTTTATTAAACAGCACTTGTCATACAATTTTAAAAATATGTCACTTATTTACAAAATTGTTGGATTGTAACATTTATTAAACAAGGCCCTGGGGTGCCAGTACTAAAAGGCCCTAACTTATACGAGTAAGTGCTTGTCAGCTTGGGGATTCAAAACCTCGACTGTCATGCACTTTACATAGTGCCATTATTTCACCACTGTTCTCATTTTGGTAATGGAAAGCTTCATAAGGAATTCATGATTGTGTCCTAGAACCATACATTTTCAGATGTGATGTCCACAAATTTGATATCCTTCACTGGGTTGTGGATTGGATTACTGCCAAGTTTAATAATGACTTGGGGTGTGGGATTGCGCAGTGAAGGCGACGACGCCGCTGTGGACGGCGGGGCTGGCGTGGCTGCTGTTCGGTGAGCGACAGACGCGGGGCGTGCAGCTGGCGCTAGTGGTGATCGCGCTGGGCGTGGGTGTGGCGTCGGCCACGGAGCTGCAGTTCGACGCGCTGGGGCTGGGCGCGGCGCTGGCGGCGGCGGCGCTGCTGAGCCTGCAGCACCTGTACTCCAAGCGCGTGCTGCGCGACACGGGCGTGCACCACCTGCGACTGCTGCAGCTGTTGGGCCGCCTGGCGCTGGCGCTGTTCGCGCCGCTGTGGGCATGGAACGACGGCGCGGCGCTGCTGGCGGGCGCGGCGCCGCGGGCGGGCTGGGCAGCGGGCGGCGCGCTGCTGGCCGCGGACGGCGCGCTGGCGTGGCTGCAGGCCGTGGCGGCCTTCAGCGTGCTGTCGCGCGTGTCGCCGCTGGCGTACGCCGTGGCGTCGGCCGCCAAGCGCGCCGCCGTGGTGGGCGCGTCGCTGCTGCTGCTGCGCAACCCGGCGCCGCCGCTGAACCTGGCCGGCATGGCGCTGGCGGCGCTGGGCGTGCTGGCCTACAACCGCGCCAAGCTGCACGCGCGCCGCCAGCCCGCGCTGCCCGTCTGACCTGGCGCACGCTCGATGGTATTGCTATCATCCTTGCTAGGTTGGATTAGACACAAACGATATCAGTTCGGCCACTTAAAATAAATATTCGGAATATCAGTGCTCATTTAACATAAATTTCAAGATACACCTAGAATTTTATTTTATTTACAACTATGCAAAGATTGCATCGTAAATATTTTTTAATAATTATTTTAAGTATATCATTATCAAAATTATTGTGTTCAAATCTGGTACTCTGTGGTAGTTTTGGTCCTGTTGAATGTATTAGTAAAAAACCATCAGCAGTTGAGAAAATGAAATGCAGGTTAGCAAGGTTGATTCGTCCTTGCTAGACGAGGCGCAGCCCTAAAACTATAGTGAGACCTACTGATGTCGTATATAATTATATTGTGAGGTTATAAAATAACCCCAATTATGGAAGTTATCTGGTGCTGATTTAAAATTAGAATTTCATGTTCATGTTTAGTTATTTAATAAGGTTACTAATAAACTTAAGATTAGAACGGCGCAGAATGATTGTCGACATAACAGTCCCGCAGGGCGAGAACCTCGTAAAGGCCGAGAAATAACAAATATCTTCCCGATACCAAAGGGCTGCTAGTTTTTATTTTTTAAATGTGTTTTATATTGATTTTATATGGGAATATTTGAAAATGTAAAAAGTAAGGAACTTATGGAAGGAGATAAATAAACGAAATAAACTTATACCTTACTTTGACTTGTCTCGTGAGGTTGTCGACATATGGGATGTGAACTCAACGATCATTGTGCCGATAGTCCTTTCAGCCAATAGCTTAGTTGCCAAGAGCCTCACCCAATACCTGAGGAGGTTTTCGTTAGGCTGCTGGATCAATGGCTTGATTCAGAAAGCTGTACTCCTCCTCCTCCGAATCGGCGTTTGTGAATAGGGGGCCTGGACAAGACTCGTATTGTTGGGAGGTTTCTGTCTCTGGACCACTTCTATTTCTTAGCGTGTCAATGGCAATCTAAATTGTGTCGGCCCAGAACCAACCCTGACCCGGTAAACTGGAACCTGTTCCTGACACCGATGGGCTACTAATTTTTTTGTATGTTTTCTTATGAAATATGTAAAAATGTAAAATCTATGTATGAAGAACAAATAAAACAAAAAATAATAAAGTTATTAGTTACTTCAAAAAATCAAATCAACACACTATTTGAATGAGGCATTAATACTTTTGCAACAGACTCAACACTCCACAAGTCGTCAAAGTAACGTTCAGTATTGTAGCTAGTGTTCGGCTTCGCCGATCTTTGTTTTAGAATAACGAATAAAATATATTTTTTAATAAATGTGTAATATTATAATTGTATTTTTTTTAGGTTTTCGTTGCACAAAAACCAAACCTTTATAGATGCATCCTGTTTGACTGTCTGTCCGTCTGTATGTCACAGCTTTTTTAACGTAACGCGGCGTGTGCAGTCTCGCCGTAAGTACGCCGAGACTTTTGGCACCGTACAGTTGAAATTAGGAGAGTAAGTGCGTTCTGTGACCCACTACACAAACAGCATCATACAAACATCTGCCTGCCTTTTCCCAAACTATGTTGGGGTCGGCTTCCAGTCTAACCGGATGCAGCTGAGTACCAGTATTTTACATGAAGCGCCTATCTGACCTCCACAACCCAGTAACTGGGTAATACGATACCCCTTGGTAAGACTGGATGTCAGACTTTTAGCTTCTGATTACTCGTAACGACGCCGACGGTCAAAAATCTACAAATGACAGCGGGACCAACGGCTTAACGTGCTTTCCGAGGCACGGAGGAAACTCGATATGTAATTATGGTCACCCATCCACAGACCAACCTCGGCAAGCACTGCTTAACCTTAAAGATCGACCTGGGCGGCTGTTATTATTTAGCCACGATCTCCTCAACATTTACACATTTACAGCTCCTGAAATATAAACCTAGGTTTTTCTTTATATTTTTACAAATTCTGACAAATTCAAATCGATGTTTTACAAAAATCTTCACATGTCTGCGATGCTTTTTCAGCGAGAAATCGGCTACAATGTTTTTGTCACCGTTTAACGGAGCCCGTGCGCCACCGCTGGCGCTCGTCGCTGATTGGCCGCCTGCCGTAAATTGTTAACACGAGTGGGGGTAGACGGTTCAAATTCGAAATCGCGTCAACCGCCCGAACCGTCCGTTATTTTTTTCGAACCGAGGAAACTTTCCGTTGTGTCCCCATGGGGTACCCGAGTACCTTAGAGTGCATTACCAAGTACATTAGGTGCCCGTGTGGCCACAGCGGCCCCCTCACGCCGCCCGGTGCCTCAATCACCGTAGCGGTTGCGGTATCGCCACCTCCAAAAAGATGCCGAATAAAAAGAAGAGCCCTATGGGCAACAGGACGCAGTCGCTGCCCTTCCTCGGGGACCTAACGTCCGGCGCCCCATCCACCGATGCTGAAGAAGAAGGGAGGCAGAGGCCGCCTCCACCACCATCACCGCTGGCTCCGATGTCGCCTTCCTCGCCGACTCCGAGTCCGCTTACTCAGGGCTCACCGACAGCGAGCCGTCAACCTGCGGTACCCATCCGCCCCGTGCCAACCCAGGTACCGGGGCTCGCTGGTTCCTGCAACCGCCCACCTGCCATTCGTGCCAGCGCTCCCGGTGTGCGCCCCGTCACGCACGACGGTCGCTCACCGCTACCTCTAGCGACCCGCGCCGCGCCCGTGCGCCCCGCGCTCTCCGCACCTGCACCCGCCGCCGCGCGCACCGTTACGCAAGCTCGCCCGGCCGCCTCTACGGCCCGAGCCGCGCGCACCGCGTCGCCCGCTCCACGCCGCCGGCTGGCAGGCTCAGCCGCCGCAGCGTCTACGATGCAGGGCGGACTAATGTCGCCACCACCACCACGCAGCTCAGCACGTGACTCGCCGGCCGTGATGTCACCGTGCTCCTTCAGGGAAGGGAGCATCCTGGGGGACATCGAAGACGATAAAGAGGTTAGTGCCCCACCTACTATCGTCGCTAGCACCAACGACCCACTGGCGTTTGGGTACGAGTTTCAACTCGAGACCCGTGCCCAGCGCCGGCCTAGAAGCTCGAACGACGAGGCCGTCGAAGAGGCGAAGCGACCGTGCATGGCCTCCCCGCTTCCGCAGCGCGACCGTGCACCGCCTCCCAGCTCCCGCAGCGCGACCGTGCACGGCCTCCCCGCTCCCGCTGCCGGGCCGTGCACGGCCTCCCCGCTCCCGCTGCCGGGCCGTGCACGGCCTCCCCGCTCCCGCAGCGCGACCCGCGCCGCGGTGGAGCCGGAGGCGGCTCTCCAACGTTCGCCGAGGCGGCTCGCCGCTCACCCACTGGACTAGACGCTACCCGGACTATGACGCCCGACGCCGAAGTCCCTGAAAATGGCATGAGCGACGATACAGCTGCCATTACAGAGCAGCCAAAGAGACCGCGCTACCCTCCGTTGGTAGTGGAGAGACTTCCCATCTGGGCCTCCAACTTCAGGGCCGTGAGGGCCAAGCTGGGCCATCCACCAGACGCTCGTCCATACCAGGGGGGAACTAAATACGTACCCGAAACCGAGGACGAGTACCGGGTGGTCCAGCGGTACCTCACTGACCTAGAGAGGTCGGAAGGCCTAGTTGGTTTTCCTACTCGCTGCCGGCGGAGCGTATCCTGAAGGTCGCCATCAGAGGGCTGTCGGCAGACACAGGCCCGGAGGACATCAGGGAGGAGCTGAGGACGGTGGGATATGAGCCGGAGTACGCGCGCGGGGGACGACCCGGCTGCATATTTCATGCGGTCCTCAGGAGGCAGCCCAATTTCAGAGAAATCTACGACACCACAGTGTTCCTGGTGTCCGTATTGAGGCATGGTGCCACCGGTGCCAACAATTTAGGCATAGCTCGCACCAGTGCCACCGCCCGCTCGCATGCGTGCGCTGCGGGGGAGAGCACGGAGCAAGGAGTGCCCGCGCT
This sequence comes from Cerastis rubricosa, assembly GCA_949152445.1. Classification (NCBI taxonomy): domain Eukaryota; kingdom Metazoa; phylum Arthropoda; class Insecta; order Lepidoptera; family Noctuidae; genus Cerastis; species Cerastis rubricosa. Next base: position 104,717 of record OX424529.1, read on the forward strand.
CACGAGAGGAGAAGGCCACCTGCGCCAACTGCGCGGGCGACCACCCGGCGTGCAGCAGCGCATGCCCAGTATTCCGTAGAGAGGTACGGAACAAGAGAGCTGGCACTGTCGCCATCACGCAGCAACGCCGACCCAAGACGGCCGCTGCTACAACCACCACTGACGACCACGAGGCCCCAAGCACGTCGCTGATGGCGACAGCCAACGGGCCTCCCAAGGCAAACCAGGACGCTCCCGCCTCGAGGCGGAGGAAGAAGCCGCGCGGGAAAAAGAAGAGCAAGGGAAGAAAACAACCCGACCCTCCCGCGCAGCAACCTAGGCAGGACCTTGTTCCTGTCCAGGCGCAGGCGACTACTACGGCGCCCACCACCACCATTGCCCACCATCAAGAAGCCCACCGCCGCCACTGCTGGCGCTGGTAAAGGAAAGGGGAAGCGAGTGAGAAGGCCCGCTCCACCCACAGACGCGGCCCCAGTCGCCGCCCCAACAGCGGCGACCACTGATAAACAGCCACTTGCCGACGCCCACGACCAGCAGCGGCGACGCGCACAACGCACTGGCGCTACCAACATTGAGCGCCAGAACAAAGACTTCACAGCCTGCGCCATCAACCTGCTGCTCGACCTGATAAGGGCCATCAGACAGGGACAGGACACGGAGCTTGTGATCCTCGACGGGCTAACGGACTTGTTATCGCTCTACCATGCCTAGTCCGTTGAGGATTCTATACTGGAACGCCCGCGCCCTTAGGAAAAAGGTTGCCCCACTCCGCCTCCTTCTCCAGGAACAGAAGATCGACGTGGCGCTCATCAACGAGACATTCCTGGGCCTGCAGACAGGCTCAGGTGCCCAGGATACCACGTCTACAGAAATAATGAGAAGTTGCCACTCGGCCAAACCTACCGCGGTCTGCCGGTATTGGTGAGCCGAAGAGTCGTCCACCAACCACTTCCAGTGATGTCACATTCTATACTATACTCCTTGGGTGTCCAGCTGCACGTCGCCGGCGAGGACATGAACTTTTACGCCTGCTATTGTCCGCCCTCTAATACATCCACGCTCGACCTAGCGGAGCTGCGGTACTCTACGGATCGCCTCACCCAACACTCCTCGCCGGAGACCTTAACCAGAAGCACCAGGCGTGGAACAGCCAAACCGCCGACCCAGGGGGTAGACGACTCTTCGCGGACGCAGAGGCCCGCGGATGCACGGTGTCCGGCCCAGAGACACCAACTACTCAGACAACCAGGCGCACGCACCGGACGTGCTGGACATCGTGATACACAGGGGCCTGAGTTGCCAGACCGCCATACATGTCATAGACGACGAGATGCAGAGTGACCAACAGCCGGTTCTCGTCGTCCTATCAGAGATGCCGACGCGACTCTCTCCTTTAGCGCCACGTCGAGTCACGGACTGGACTAAGTTCGTCGCAGAGAGGATGGAAACCACCACTCCTGCTAGGCCCGTTACTACCGCCGCGGACGTCAACGGACTAGCGGAGGAGGTCACCGCTTGTATCCAGCGCGCCCAGGAAGAGGCGACCACCACAGAACCGCAACCACAGAGGCCGACTTACAAGCCTCCACCCGCCAACATCAAGCGAATGGTCGCCCAGAGGAGGCGCCTACGCAAGCGGTGGCAGGACACAGGATGCCCGCGCCTCAAGCGCGACCTTAACCGTCTCGCGGAGAAGGTCAGGGCCAAGCTACAGGAGCACAACTCCGTGAGCTGGGAGGAACGTATCGACGCCGCAGAAGGAGACTGGACGTAGATACACAAGCTTTGTCGACAGCTTGCGAACACCCCAGCTCCGGTACGTCCATTACTACACAGTGACGGGGCGCCAAGATACTCCGCAGCAGACCGTGCAGAGATCTTTGCCGAGCAGCTGGAGCGTCAGTTCACCCCAAACCCGACCACCAACGTCGAGCACATCGCAGCAGTCGAGAGGCACCTTGGGGAGTACCTCGCCACGCCGATAGCTGCCGACGATCACCGAATCTTCTTCTCACCTTGCGCAGTTAGGCGCGAAATTCTTAACACAAAGCTGAAAAAGGCCCCCGGCGCGGACCAGCTCGCACGACACACCGTGGGAAGGGTCTCGTCCGTGGTAGCACAGGACGTCTGCGGCGGTGCGCCGCTATCCGTCGCGAGGCGGTAACTTCAAAGGTGCGGTGCGACGCGATGCGAGCGCGTACGACGTGGCCCGAACACGTCCGTGGTAGCAGAGACGACAGTTCAGAATTTGTTTGTTCGCTGACACGAGTAGTGGTGTTGTGAGTAGACGGTTGCGGAGAAATGGAGTGGACAAACGAACTTTTTTTTGAATTTTTGAATCTTTCTCAAAATGAACCAACTTTATGGAATTCTACGGCGCCGGAACATAAAAACAAAACTGATGCATATGTCGGCGCCTTTGCAAAAAGGCTTCATTATGATTCACGTTGCAAACTAAACTATGACCACAGACGAGAGAGAAGCAATCTACAATTCTCTCTGGCGGAACGTCAAGTCGTTGCGGGTAGCCATCCAGTAGAAATGCTTGATGCTCAGAGGCCGCCCTGCATATCGTTGGTTGCAGGTTCAAATCTGGAGCCAGTGTTCAGTTTTGTATTTATTTTGATTTCATTAATGCTTTAATTTTCCAAAATGACCATAGTTCGATCCCCAACCGGATTAACCTTATCGTCCCGCGCGCACGCTTTACCGTTGATCCTTTAAGTTGCTGGCACGACACGTACCGAATTCGGTACGTGTCGTGCCAGCAACTTAAACTCTTATCGTGCGTAACGTAAGAATCAAAATCGTTTGAAAAAATTTACGTCTATGATCAATTAGAAGACGATTCAAATGAACCAAACACTACCAACTTTATACGACATTTTTTTATAAAAAAAAAGAAACTCGTCTTTGCCAAATGTCAAACGAAAATGGCGGACAGTGTGTGGAATGGTGTTATTGTGATTGGAAATTTAGTGAAAGTTTTGTGTTATGTGTTATAAACTTTGGTAAGTGAATGTATAGTTTGTTATTAGTGTATAATGCAACTTTTTAGATAGTCATTTGCTTGAAAAATATCAAAGATAAGATAAGATAAGATAAGATTTATTTATTTGTTTATACATTGTATACATACAAGAGCATGCAAGATATAACATCGTTTGAGTCCAATCATGTTTAGCCGTAAGTATCGGCGTACAAATATTTCACATAACATTGTAAAGAATTATCAATAAAATTACATTAGAATAGGCACTTAAAAGTTTACAATTCCGAAACTCTGTATCTCTCTATTAAAAAAATATTATTATGTTATAATGTCAATAAAAAAATAAAACCGTATTCATAATTATTAATGTCAGGGAAAAGATAAAATTATTCAATCACAATATTAATGTCAGGGAAAAAAAGTAAAATGATTAAATCACAATATTAATGTCAGATACACAACTATTCAATCACACAAAAAAATCATTTTCCGCTAGAAATTCGGAGACACTATAATATGCTTTTTGCAAAAGAAACATTTTAAATTGACGCTTGAATGCCTCACCACCCAGCTCCTTCCAACGTTTAGGCAATCTATTAAATATAGTAGGAGCCATGCAGACGATACTTTTGCGCATGAGTGCCGTTTTTGCTGGATAGACTTGAAGAATAGTCATATCCCGTCTGTTACGCGGTACCAAGTCCTGTAGACGTGGAAACAAATTTGGGTTTGTTTTAACAAACATTGCGGTTTCGAGGATATATATACAAGGAAGAGTTAATAGTTTGTACTTTTTAAAATAAGGTTTACACGTATCGACCGTTTTTAGCCCAAACATAGATCTAATGCATCTCTTTTGGGCCTTAAATGCCGTGTTAGCGTCTGTAGAATTTCCCCAAAATATGATGCCGTATCTTAGGTGAGACGCAGCTAAGCCATGGTATGCCGCAATTAAGGTATCAACATTCACGACTGCAGCTAGAGAGTGCAATGCAAAAGCAGAACTACAGATTTTTTTGCAAAGGTTCTCGATATGTAATTTCCAGTCAAGCCTTTTATCAATTATTAGTCCAAGGAATTTAGTAGTATTTACAATTTCAACAATTTTATCATCGATATTTATGTCCATATTTTCTAAAGTCAAACGTTGGCTGAAATGTACGATTTTAGTTTTATCTAAATTAATCTTTAAATTATTATTATTTAACCATTCTATTATACATGTCAAGGTATCGTGAATGTCTAGTTTATATTGGATCATGTCATTGCTATTACTGGAAATTGTCACCGTGCTATCATCTGCAAATAAAGTCATAGGGTGTGAAATTGTTTTTGGCAGGTCATTAATATATAGTGTAAAAAGTGGAGGTCCCAATACACTACCTTGTGGAACCCCAAAAGTAGTATGACGTTCAACTGATAAGTATATCAAAAAAATGTGTTTTTGAGTCAACAAAAGTTCCTTTGTTGTGAAGTTTGTTTGTCGAAATTGAAAATATATATTTGATTCTATTACAATGAAATATGGTCTTGGAAACATTAGTAGCAACATAAAAAATAGTGATAATTCATTATTTCATGTATTCGAGGCATATCTAATCATATTTTTTGATATTTCAAGTATTTTCATGCATTGAACTGCGCAGTTGGAAAACGGCCGATCTTATAAGAAGTTTGAGTTGGAATCTTATGTGAATAATGTGTGTAGGACTCCTAAAAAACACTGTCATTAGATTACTTGTAAATTTGTGATGTTAGTTATAAAGTTTCGTATAAATTTATTGCGTAGTTTTACTAAACAAAAATAAAATACGGTGACAGTCTATTTGCAGCAAGCAATCGCATTTCTATGGGATGTTATAATTCTCAAGTAGTCATAGAAAAGTTGTATATATTATAATACACGGTCTCGTTATCTAAGAACACGACACTGTTTACCGTTTAAGATAAGCTTTATTAGATCTCTGGCGATAAGAGTTTTTATGTCGGCCGGCCGAACGACGTCAACGATGACGTAATGCGCGCGGCCGTTAGGGAATTTACCGTTAGGAAATGCAGGACGGCAACACGGTCTAGGGATATTTCATACTCAATTAAATAACTCGAAAAGTACTGGCCGCATTGGGATCTTTTATACACCGATTTGTTAGTAATTTATCTCAGACTAATTCCAAATTCAAATTTTTGAAAATTCTTTTGTTTCGGTGGCATAAAAATGTTTTGATGTGTAGGAGAGGGAATTTTCATTTGTGCGAAATTTAGAAAACAATACGAATTACGTTTAGTTTTTTTTCATTTTTAAACGAAAGATAAAGTTAAAATTGATGTATTGTAGCCATGCAACGCCAACATTTGACGAGGGCGGAGATGTTACGAGCTGTGGGAATGCTGGAAGCTGGGTCTGTTCAGCGTAATGTTGCTGAGGCCATAGGGACCAACCAAGATGTAATTTCAAGATTGTGGACACGCTATCGTGCCACAGTTGAAGTAGCGGAGAGGCACCGGGGGCCAAGTCGCATCACTACCCCCAGACAAGACCGATTTTTGCAAATTACTGCGCGAGCTCGACCAAATGCAACGGCGACTCAATTGGTCCAAAGGCTGCGAGTGGAACACCAAGTGCTTGTGAGTGACCAATTGTAAGAAGGCGACTGCATGAAAGCAATCTACGCTCTCGTAGACCACTCCGGGTCCCACCTCTACGGAGAGGCAATCGTGGACGACGACGATTAGAATGGGTTCGGAACCACGTGGACTGGGGCCGTGAGCAATGGTCCAATGTGCTGTTCGCGGATGAATCCAGGTTCGGCTTCCATCCAGATTCACGAAGGACGCGTGTTTGGCGAGTTCCTGGACGATTTATTATTATTATTTATTTATTTATTAAACAATTTTATTACAAACTTTCATTTAAAAACTATGCCCCACAAAACCGTTTCTACGGTTTGTCTGTGGGAACGGAACAATATAATAACAATATTTTAAAGATAATGTTAATGTAAAGATGGAGCCGTCTTCAGAAAGTTCACCCATACCAAGGAGGAACAATTATGGTTTGGGCAGGAATTCGTCTTGGAGGACGGACGGATCTCGTTTGGGTGCGGGGCAATATGACGGCAGAACGATACGTCCAACAGGTGCTGGGGCCCGTAATCTTGCCCCACAGAACACAAATGGGGCAAGATTTCCTGCTCATGCACGACAATGCCCGGGCACACACGGCGAGAACGGTAGCAGCTTGGTTACATACACACAATGTTAGGGCCTTAGACTGGCCTGCTCAATCGCCAGATCTAAATCCCATTGAGCATGCGTGGGATATGCTGCAAAGAAGAGCTCTGAAGGAAGTTCCTGAAAATCTGGCTACAGAAGATCAACTTTTTGCGCACCTCAGAAGGATATGGGACAATATTCCGCAGCAAGACATTGACAACCTTGTTCTGAGCATGCCGAATCGTTGCCGATGTGTTATGAACATCATGGGCGCTTTCTCAGACTACTAACTTCAAGTTTATAAACACAAATTAAATGATTTTCTATTTTTTTTCACTTTTTACTCATAAATTAAAAGTTAATTCATATACGGTTTCCGTCTATGCTTCATTTTTTTTCCATAAAATCCTGAAATTTTAATCGAAGTACCTTAACCATTATTAAAAAAACCGGCCAAGTGCAAGTCTTACTCGCACACAGGGTTCCATAGCCCCAAACTATGGAATATAATAACAATATTTTGAACGGTCATTCATTATTAAACTTCCACTCAACCGCAAAACTAAATTGGTTTTTAATAGTATGTTAATGAAAAACAAAGTTACTGCTGCAGTTTGATGAAAAAGTCCCATATCTCAAAAACTAAACATCATATCTTATTGAAACCAATTTTCGTTGATAGTTTTTTTTTACGTTCTACAATCCTAAATATTTTCAGAATTTTCCTCCTCTTACTTTAGAAATTAGAGGGGGGGGGACACACATTTTACCACTTTGGATGTGCGTCTAGCGCAAACTATTCAGTTTAGAAAAAAATGATATTAGAAACCTCAATATCATTTTTGAAGACCTATCCATAGATGCCCCACACGTATGGTTACGATGAAAAAAAATTTTTGGTTTTCAGTTCTATGTATGGGGAACCCCAAAATTTAGGGTTTTTTTCCTATTTTTGTGTGAAAATATTAATGCGGTTCACAGAATACATCTACTTACCAAGTTTCAACAGTATAGTTCTTATAGTTTCGGAAAAAAGTGGCTGTGACATACGGACGGACAGACAGACAGACAGACATGACGAATCTATAAGGGTTCCGTTTTTTGCCATTCGGCTACGGAACCCTAAAAATGGTAGAATATTAAATAACGTATTAAAATATATACATGTCATATAAATAATTAACACATTGATAGTAATTCGCTTTTTTTTAAATATCCCTAGACCGTGTTGATGTGTGTACTTACCTAATAAAATAAAGTAAGTACCGACCTCAAAAACTTCAAAAAAAAACAGGTAATGTGCCCAAGCGTGCTCATGTTCCGTGAGAACATGGGTAAGCTTGGGCACATTATCTGGGCGATGTGTAATAATAAGTACTTGACCTCTGGCCAAGGTAAAAGCCAGCTCTTTGGTTCTCAGAAAGCGTCATCTATGCGTTTAGAAATTTCCCTTTAAAAGCTGTGAGCAATGAATGAGTACCATGGTCTCAGAGTTTCAATCCCAAACGACTCGAAAATATATGTAGTTAGTTAATAGATTAATTTATTATCGCTGCTTGAGGTTCCCCGCAGCCGTAGCGGCAGTACCAGTGTCCAGCAGTTTTTGTAGTTTGAGTTTCATTTTCTTATTATATATAACTTTAAAGTATTTATTAAGAGAGTAATATAGTGATTCTTATCAAAATTCTGCTGGACTAAGGGCTCCCCCATAGCATTCCATTCTTCTCTCCGTGCGTTCTTATTTGGTCCGGCCAATCTCTCAAAAACGCCTCTAACGCCATCGTTTTCGAGGTTTCGGTCAAATGTTATTACAATAAATTTTAAATCACAGATTGACCTAACTAACATGTAATTAAGTAATAGACTTTGCAGCGGCACTACAAAAAATAATACAACGCCATCTATGACATAACTGAAGAATTAATGTCAATTTTCTATATCTATAGGTACATATTGGTAAACCAGACAACAACCTTCGGGCAGTAGCCCATCAGACAAAACACCCGTCTGGTCGGAAGATCCTCCATTTGCTATGGGGGATGACGAACTTTACACCCTGTCCTTCATACCCCTAAAACTTGCTCAAGGTTCTCTGCCTTTTCGGCGGAAATTGTTTACCAGATTTTCAGTCGCCAACCAACGTTTCGCAGAATTTTATTTCGCCGAATAATCACATTGCCAACTTATCATATAATTTTGTTTTATTTACCAACCTAACAGTTACCAACTGTACGTTTGGCCTGCTTTTCATAATGACACTTTTTAAAATGCCAAGTTTCTCCCCTGAAAAGAAACTATGAAAAGGTCATGCACCGTTCTTGAGAAAAATCCTAACCTCAAAACATTTTATATTCGCCTACAAACCGTACTCCTATTTATGTCTGCAGGGTTTACAGTAACCTAACACGAAGGGGATGTTGAGGTCTTAGTTCGCTCGCGCCGCTCGCTCATTAGACCCCGCCATTCCCTTCGAACCTAACCTGTCCGAGTCGGGGTGCCCCAAGTCCAGAGCTCGCTTCGCTCGCTCTTGCATCCAAATTCTCTTAGTAGCAAAAGTAACATTGCCTATTGTACACACATACAATCAGTGGGGCTACATTGGGGATTTTTAGGTTGTTATAAAAACGGTATGTTTGACAAATGATAAATGTCCCAAACGTTTTGTGTCAATATAATAATCAGCTTAACAATAATTCTACCAAATGAAACGTTGTCATACAAAAATTTGCTAATCGTTACTTGTCAAAGTGAAACATCGGCGAAACTTTGGTTGGCAAGTGAAAATCGGGCAAACTATTTTCGGCGAAAAGGCAGGACACCCTTGCTCAATGGTGGTGCTAGAGTAAGTACTTCAAATGTTTGGGGATGAAAATATTCAACTATACACAATCGGAGCAATATGCGACCACCAGAAAATAACGGTAATCACCAGAGGTCAGAATTAGGTAGAGTTATTTATGCACTTACATAAGCACTTACTGTTTGTATTGCTGATGGCATATTTCCAAACAGCTTAAAAAACGATTTTATTAAACCTTTACTTAAAAAGTCTAAAAGTAGTAGTAAAAGTGCTTAAAGAGTCGCTTACAATGGGCCTCATCAGAAGGCTTAAGGTCACCCAAAGGGCAATGGAGAGGGCTATGCTCGGAGTTTCCTTGCGTGATCGAATCAGAAATGAGGACATCCGCAAGAGAACCAAGGTTACCGACGTAGCCCGAAGAATTGCCAAACTTAAGTGGCAATGGGCAGGGCACATCGCTCGCAGAACGGATGGCCGTTGGGGCCGAAAAGTTCTGGAAGGGCGACCGCGAACCGGAAGACGATGCGTTGGAAAGCCTCCCACTAGGCGGACCGATGACCTGGTGAAGGTTGCGGGGATCCGGTGAATGCGAGTCGCACGGGACCGGTCAATGTGGCGACACTTGGGAAAGGCCTGTGTCCAGCAGTCGGACGTCTTTCGGCTGAAATGATGTTGATTTTGTTATAATATTAAGGTCAATTTATGCTTGCCCTTAGTGGGGGGAGAATGTTTAATCTTATTGACACTGTGTCGACTAAGTTAAAAATACCCTACGCGCACTTTTTGACTGTTTTATAAATTAGTGCCTCGATAGAGATGGCGTTGTACGATTTTCTAGGTCGCGGTGTCGAGATTCTCAGCTATTTACTATGGACCCTATGTACTTTGATTCGTTCTCTCATCAGGTCGAACACTAGTTACCACTAAGGGTCAGGCAGAGGTCGGGCCTGTGGACGGTGAGTAATGGGCTAGCTCACCGTCCGTCCGTCTTATGACGACAGACCGTGCCGACGGCGCGTTCGTGTTCCACGCGCGCCTTAAGGAGATGTCAGCAAATCGGAAGGGGTCCGAGAGGCCCGATGCCTGCAGTCAAGTCTGACACTCCCTTCCGCTCCGCCCAGAGCGGGATCATTTGATGATTTCACATCCTAAAAAAAAAAAAAAAAAAAGGTCAGGCAGAGGTGTCCATTTAGTACACCCGCATTTTGCCTGTTAAGTTTAAGTGCCATTTAAGAGCATATTGTAAGATTAACACTGAACCGGGTCTGGAAATGATCCGGCCAGTGTGAGTTGTGGATGTGGTGCAAACCTTCATATCGCTCACGTCAAAAGCTCGAGTGGCGTCTGCTGTGCTGACCTTTGGATGTCGCATAAAAAATCGAGGATGTCATCCTCAATTCTTGCTGACACTCGTTGCCTGCTTCCGTCTGCAGCTGGTGGCATGTAGACCCCATAGTCCTGGTGCCGCTATACCTACAGCACTTAAGATAGTCTGCAGAGATGGTCTTCTTCCATAACGCTCCAAGAAAAGTGTGCGTCTGGATGGCTGGTTGTCTGCATCAGTTCGTCATGCTGGTGACCAAAAATTGTGCTACCTATTTGCTACTTATTACTACCTGAAGTCAATAGTCCGGGGCTTTTAGATTTGAACCTCGCATTAAACATAAACATCGATTTTTTTGTTATTGAATCATGTGCTGGACCTTAGCTCTCCAAATAATAAAATCATTAAACATTTTCAAAGACCGGATCAAGCTGAATATGACGAAAACGCGTTTTGTGAATAAAAACATGAGCAAAATAACACACAACAACAACACAACACTACACACAACACAAACAACACTTAAGCACGCACGCAGCGTGTTAACAGCACTTAAGTTATGTATTAGATTATTTGTGTATTTTATCTATGGGCCTGAGATGCCTGATAATAAACTGATTATTATTAAGTTACTTTGGGTAAAGAATTGGTGACTATTGAATTCGGAAGTTATACATATTTTTTTTTTCAGAATTAAACATTCTTGTTCAAAGAAATTACGATAAAAAATAATAATTACGAAATTTTTGGGTTGTTCTTCAAACAAAAATATAAACAGCGGTTTTTACATAACTTAAAACCGCCATTAAACAAATAGGCTATTTGACTACTTTTGGAAAACCTTTTTAAATTATTCCTTATTACTTAATAAGCACAACAAATTGATATTTCGGAAAAAATATATGTATTTCATAAAAAAAAAAACAATGATAAAGTTTAAATTGTCAAAACCGCGCGAGAAACGCTGTTGCTCTAATGGCGTTGGTCACGTGATCCGGGTGACGTCACACGCCCGTAAACATTTTGTAATAACCATATTATAACAGTGAACCCAAAGTAAAATTCGTCAGTTTTCTTCAGTTTTAGTGGTGAAAATGGTGTGTAGTGCCACAGTGTACAAATACGTCTAAGTATAAAGAACCCACAAAAATTTTTTGTTTCTGTTCCAAAAAATCCCAAAAGGCGAAAAATGTGGCTAAAGTTAGCTCGAAGAGACCCAAACATTGTTTCATCTCATTCAAATGTGTTTATGTGTGAAGATAACTATGATATAAGTAAGTAATATTTTACTTTAGTGAGAATCATGTTATCCTGAGATATACAGCTGACCCATCTGTTCTGTTACCTTCAAAATATTGTACATAGGATGTTGTAGGTACGATTCATTGTTGATGAATCAAATAAAATTTACATAGTAAACTACTCCAAATAGTAACTAAAATATCGGTTTTTACAAAACGAAATACAATGTGTTGTTTTGCATCCTCGTCAAATTTCAGGAGGTTGTCATAAAACACATAAACAATCAATTTAAAGGTCGGTACCGGTCTATAATTAATAAGCGTTGCTTTTTTTATTGTTGAAATTTAACAGTATTTCAGAATAAAACCCTTGATCCAAAACACTTAAAACAGAATCACCCAACTACGCACACAGCGACAATGCAGCTGCTCTGTGTGCGTGGGAGTCAACAGTCGACGTCTTACCTACGAAATGCAACAGCGACCGTGCGATGACCTACGGCGACCGGTACCTAGCAATTTTGCTTAATTTTATTTCGAAAATCACCTACATTATTGTCATAAATTTCGCTTGATACTAAACTAATTTTTAAGCATCACTGGAATACGGAAATCTTACTAACGACAACAATACTAGTGTGCCAAAGAAAAGTTCACTGACCTGTACTTACCTAAGTTCGGTAGTTATCAGATGATTAATAAAATGTTAGTTTTGCTTTATTGCTATCTACACTAACACTCTGAACATTGTACGTAGGTAAATTCAGCCTAAAGTTTTCGTAATGATTTTGTTTTTATTTGTGGATTGAATTTATTGGTGGTTAGTACCTTAGTTGGTGTACCAATTTACTAAATCTAAAATTGTTTTTTACGTTTGTTGGAATTGGAAAGATGTGCTAGCTAAGTAGGTATGTAGAAATACTTTCGACTGTTAGGTATTATTGGCGTAGTTAAAAATTTGAAATCAACTTATTTACACTAATAAAATTGATTTAGCTAACAACGTATTTACAAAATGATAGTCTATGTACAAATAAATAAATTACCTACTTAAGTTATCCGGAGGTATGTTCAAAGTTGCCACCACCACATTCTTGGCACAGTCGACAACGACGTAGCTGGTTTTCCTTCAGCTTACGTAGCACTATCACATTCCTTTTTAAAGTGTCGAAAGCACTAATTATCTTTTCACGTAATTCTGTAACACTTGCCACTTTCTCCGAGTAAACTAACCTTTTAACGTCTCCCCACAAATAAAAGTTTAGAAACGTCAGGTCCGGAGAACGGGCCAGGCCACAGGTCCTCCGCGACCCATCCAATGGTCACCAAACTTTTCGGTTAAGTACTCGCGTACATGCCGACCATATTGAGGGGAAACACCGTACTGCTCCACGTAGGCTGTCTCCACTGATGGCATACATGCGGACCATCTCTACCAACTCGACGTTTGAGTAATTGTCCGTCATCTTGCACTTTGCACCTACGTCTCAACGATGTACCTAGGAGCGGAATTCGCAACGCGCGTACACGCGTCGGCGACATTAAGCACACTATTTGGTTCCGGGACGGCGGGGGGTGGATAGGCGCGCGAGCGAAGAGTGCGCCCGCGCACCCCGCTGGCATAGCCGCACGCCTGCGCCGTGCGTGGTAGGGAATAGGTACCTATGAAATTATCGTTATATCGTATGTTCGTTGCGTTTGCGTTGTGTATGTATTGTTAGCGTTTCTTTGTGTGCGTGTAAGCGCGGTAACAGACGGGCCGCGTTTTAATACGGCTGGTTCACACTTACGGATTTCCGTAAATAAGAAAAAAAAATAAAAAAACACCTACCTATTTTATTGTTGATTTGGGTCGAGAATCATTAGCATAATTACCTCCTTGAATTTGACGAGAATGCAAAACAACACATTGTAGACCTTGCAGACCTGTGTAACAAAACCAAACAACATGAGTACCGTGACAAAGAGAATTTACATGAACATTTCAAACATTTAACAACATAACCTAAAATAAATATTTTATGATGATCACACTTAAAGGTTTGTAAATAAATAAGTCTTACTTACATTGCTGTTTTTACATTTTTAAGTTCTGCAGCACAGTAATCAGCGTTGTTAAAAAGAAAAGTGCAACCATAAATGCTTCTATTTGAGGCAAGTTGCTGTTAACAGCTCGTACATAATTTGTCTCCATTTTTAGATTAGATTTGTTTCTAATCTAAAAATGGATTTAATGATTTTATAAAAATAGATCTAACATTAATCAAAATTTATCAGAAATAATCTTCAAAAATAGCCCAAAGAACGATTAAAACACCTAATAAAGGAAACGCGCGTACTATATTCAGTGATCGCAGCCGTGTTTAAATGCCTCTGACGTCACCAGGGTTGTATCCAATCACATGGCGTTCTTCTTACAGATAAAAGTTCAAAAATGATTACATGTTTAAATGTGAAATTTTCAAAAAATATACGTATTTTGGTTTAGATTATAGTTTAATATGTTTTATTATGTTATTATCTGATGGGATGACCACAATTTGTAGTATATTTTCAATGTTGTCAAATAGCCTATTGTACTAACGGAAGTTATTAATATTTTTTTTACAATATCAGTTGGGGCAAAAAGATACAGGGTTTAATTTAGTTTAACTTTCATCTAAACGCTATTTCTAACCTATTTACACGAAAATTAAACACTTTAATTTAAAGCAAATCATGAAAAATATGTATATCAATTAATGTTTACGTAAAATACGTTAGCAAACTTTATTCTCGTATTTGTCGCAGCGCTTTCATAGGAATTTGATCTTTCTTTTATAAAAAAAATAAGGTGTACAATCGCGTAAACGTAACAAAACACTATTATGACTTGCAAATGTTTTGATATGCACCCGGTACTACTTTCAATTAAATATCATTCCTGTTTATATTTTTTTCCACCAAATTACATGTATATGTCGCCGCAAGAGCGTCTATGTGCTAAGACTATTCATTAATCTTATTAAGAATCAACTTAATAATCCTCATTTGTCATAATATTGATGAACCTGCCATGCCATCTGTGTGGTTGCAGCATAATTATTACGATAATCATTTGACTAAACGCCATCTATTGGCTTGTTTGTTAACTACTGCGCAAATAATAGATTCGTTTAGCTTAGATGGCCTGTAATTTATTAAACAAAAGCCTTTAGCTAGAACTATAGCCAAAATTAAGATTAGCAAATATTTTATGATAACTGGGATTTTAGCAATGACAATTTGGATTTTAACAATGGCTCATTTTGTTAGGCGGCAACCCAGTCTTGTGGGAAAGAGCGCCGAATAGTCAATTAGTGAATTTATAATTTGTAGCAACAATTAAATCAATTTCTAGAACTAACTACAAACTTAAAATTAATAAGATTATTTTACAGAGTATTTTATTAGTGGTAAACCAGTTCTTTGTATTTAATCCTTTGATCTGCCGAAAATGGTTTTAAGCATGCGATTGTTGTAAAAAGTATTAAAGCTACTAATTAAGCTTGTAACTTAATAACGCCTTTGCATTTGTGAATATTGGTATTGTTTAATTACTAAAATAATTAATTGTGAAGTATTAGTATTGTTTTAATGGAGAATTACTGAACTAACTATGTAATGAATAATTGGACTGATCTAATGAGTGTGTAGTACATCCGCCCACTCAGAGCCGCGGGCGCACCCAGATATCTCATTCGTGCTAGCTCGCGATTAGAGAATTGAAATATTAATGAATTGAAAGTAGTTTTTGAAGTGAGCAATAATAACTTATGTTAATAAGAACTGTAATAATTGAAAGACAGATCCAAAAGAGTGTGTGAGTAGTTTCTTGGCTCGTTCTTCTACTCACATCAACCATGTTTGTGAATGAGCGGCTCAACTGGAAAGTTTATAAATGTTAAAGTGCCTGTAACTGGTTTATTAGAAATAAACTTGCAGTTTGAGGTCAAGTGTTGTGTGTGATTTCAACTACCCATCCACCTATCTAAAAACAATGAAGATTAATGTTGCACAGTTAACGACCGAAAGGCAATATGGCGTCGATATTCATTTATGGTGGAATCCCCGCCTTGATATCAGAAGAGTGGATTGCTCTTGCGCGCCGTTCGTTATGCCGGACATCCAATGAATAACATGCAAAATCCGAAACCGGCTTGCATGGCCATGGCCGAGAGCGTGCCTATAGACTTGATCTCTGAAATCGTAAACGTTCTAAGAGCGTGCGACACAATGATTTGCCCCAGCCAATATAATTATGGTCTTATATGAAGCAATGGACTGTTAAACAGAAGATACTGAAGACTATGATAGCCAAAGAGTTTGCTTTATTTTCATCAAGTGGCTGACAGATACCAACATGATAATTATGGGTTATTGCAACTTGAACACACATGACCCAGTCAGACTATCAATGAACACATTATGCAAATGCAGTTTACATTGGTAAATAAACAGTGAAGTTGAATGTGACGGACAACTTCATATTGCACTCAAAATGCTCAACATGTACAGCACAGAATGACCGAAGCAGCAAAACAATCAAAGATTGGACACCGGAAAAGCACATTGTCAGATCCGTCAGCAGGTTTACTTAACCTGCTGACGGATCTAAGATGACCCACTGACCGGATCATCAGTCCCGGGAAGTATTTTGTTTTATTAATTTTAGTATGTTGTTACTGTTTAACATATTTACAGTTAACAACAATTTAACTTATCACATCACACACTGGCTGTGGCAATGCCACCTTTAACTTGACACGGAGTGAAATACAAACACAACTTAAATCACTCTATTAAGCTCATGCATAGTGCGCTTATTAAAGCTATTATTCGATTAAGAATCATTAATGTGCCATAAACAAGTCAGATAGGCAGTCACTTCATGTAAAATACTGATTTTCAGCTGCATCCGGTTAGACTGGAAGCCGTCCCCAACAAAGTTTGGGAAAAGACAGGCAGCTGATGAAACATAACTCATAAATCAGATTAAACTATTTAGTTACTTGCATCTACACTGCATGAACTTAATTAATTAACTATGTATTAGCAAATTTTAAGACATTGTTGTTGACTTCTAATTCATAGTAACAAGGAAAATTCTCAGAAAGATTAGTCACATGAATTTCCATAAACATTACATGAAATGAATTAATTAACTAAGTATCAACAAATTTTAATTCAAAACTTGTAGTATTTGACTTGTCATTCGCAGTGACTAGAAACATTGAAAACAGAATATTCTTATTAGAAATTAGTCACATTCATTTGACATTCACATAGATTAATATCTCACAATCTTTGTGGTGCCTATTGTTTGAATTTAGAGCTTTTCAAACAATTATGCAACTTGAAAGCATATGTATTTGACAACATGTTGCATGATTCATACTAAAACACTTCGCTATGAAACTGATTTGTAAAACAAGACAAGTAATGAAGTGCCAAACAAATTTCAGTTCAACGAGTTGTGACAATGAAGTCTTAGCGCAATAAATCAACAGAAAGCAAAGCTTTCAATATGTTAGAATATGAATGTTTTGTCAGTGCATTAACACAACCAATAGAGTTTTTAAACTTAACTTTCCTGTCTTAGTTTAACACATAATCTGCCAGACAATAGACACAATTGAAAATGTATTGTTTGAGGTTACCGTTGACCGGAACGGCAGTGAAGGTGTTAATTAACTTAATCTAAGTATGAAAACTATTCCAAAACAATTGATTACCTTCTTCATAGCTTATCACTCCAACTAATTTAGACATTAGTAGGACTGCTTTGTGGTCAGTGCTCATGAGCCCTGTCATTAACAACTACACGAGGAAAGCCCTGGATGCTCTTAGGGTCCAATATAATAACGGCTTCAGAATGCTCTTGGGACTACCGCGCTTTTGTAGTGCTTCTGGCATGTTCGCTCAGGCTCATGTTGACAATTTTTACGCGATTGTGAGGAAGAAGACGGCGTCACTGCTAGAGAGAACGCGGTCAAGTCCGAACAGCATTCTGAAGATGTTAGTGGATAAATTTGACTCGCCGATAGTTAATCAGTTCGTGCATGTACTGGTGAGGCAGGAGTGATTTGCTGTGGCGAGTGATTTTGTATGTAGACATAATATTTTTTCATAGTTATACTAACATAGTTTTTTAAGCCTTTGTACACTAACCCATGGACCATTTTGTTGTCTGAGCAAATAAATATTATTATTATCTCTTTATTCATTTTCTTTACACATCCTTTACATTTTTAAATATTTTTACAAAAAACATATCAAAAAACATTTAAAAATATAAAAAATAGTAGCCCACCAGCATCGGGAACAGGGTCCGGGCTACCGGTGGTCAGGGCTCTTGAGAGAGGAACCTCCTGACAATACGTGCCGTGTCCAGAAGTACTGCTTTCTGAATCAAGCCCTTGATCCAGCTGCCAAGCGAAAGCCTACTAAGATGTTGGTCGAGGCTTTTGGCAATTAAGCCATTGGCCGACACGACTATCGGCACAATGACTGCTGTATTCACATCCCACATGTCGACAACCTCGCGAGCCAGATCTAGATATTTGAATTGCTTATCTTTCTCTGCTTTCACGAGGTTCTCGTCATGTGGGACCGTAATATCAACAATCATTGCGCGACGCTCCAATCGATCTATCACCACAATGTCAGGCTTATTGGCAACAATAGTCCTGTCAGTGACGATAGGTCGATCCCAATACAACGTGATATTACCATTATCGAGAACTGGGTCGGGCGCATACTTATAGTACGGCATTTCTGATTCCACAAGGTTGTATTTCAAAGCAAGTTGCTGGTGGATAATCCTAGCAACGAGGTTGTGTCTATGCAAGTACTCTCCGTTAGCCAGACGAGAACAACCAGAAATTATGTGTCGGATCGATTCTCCCGGACGGTGGCATGCCCGACACACGTCAACCGTCCCGTCCTTCATAATATGTTTCCGGTAGTTGTTCGTCAGCATAACCTCGTCCATAATCGCACAGACAAAACCTTCAGTTTCCCCAAAGAGGTTGCTGAATCGTAGCCAGGACACGGACGCTAGAAAATCGACATCGGGGCCATGAAGAGCCCGGTAGAAGCGCCCGTGAAGCTCCTTGCCCTGCCATACCTCCCTGCGATCATTAGTGTCTAATACTACAGGCTTGCGCCAGTTCTCGTTAGCCAAGAAGAGCGGGGTAAGGCCCTTGTCCACTGAGACCACATCTCGGTGTATCCCCACGTCGGCTTCTAGGAAGTATTCCCTGAGACTGCATACCTCACGATTGTGCAGGGTCTTGGCATTTAAGAAGCCACGACCCCCACACTTCCGCGGGATATACAGTCTCATCACCGACGACCGTGGGTGATGCATCCGATTTGCGGTCAGCAGTACGCGGACCCTCCTATCCAGGGCATCAAGTTCCGTCTGAGTCCATTTGAGTATGCCGAAAGAATACATCAAAACCGGCATGACCCAACCGTTGAAGGCGCGCACCTTGTTTCCGCCTGACAAAAGACTGTTTAGTACCTTATTCAGGCGGCCAAAGAAACGTTCCCTCAACGATTGTTTCATGACAGCAGTATTGATACCTAATGCTTCCGACATACCCAAATACTTGTAGGTTTCTGTTGAGGAGAGGGATCTTAGGTGTACGGAATCCGAGAGTTGAGTTCCCACGGATTCCGTAATCTCCCCTCGCTTCACATGCATGACTGCACATTTGTCCACACCAAATTCCATCCTAATGGCGTTACTGAAAGTTTCAGTTACCTTCAGTAGCTTCATCAGTTGCAAATTGTTGGGGGCAAATATTTTCAGATCATCCATGTAAAGAAGGTGAGATATGACCTGACCACCTCTCCTCAACCGATAGCCTAGACCTGAACCTTCCAGCAGTGTGCTGAGAGGATTCAAGGCTAGACAAAACCACAATGGGCTCAGACTATCACCCTGGAATATACCACGCTCGATCCTTATGGCTTCGCTGTTCCCCTGCATCTGTCGACATCCTGGATAGTGAAGGACCGTCCTCCATTGCCCCATACACGACTCAAGGAAGGCGCGTAGAGTTGCATCTATCTTGTACAACTCCAGTACCCTCATAAGCCATGTATGCGGCACCGAGTCGTAGGCCTTCTTATAATCTATCCAACATGTAGACAGATGCCTTCGGGAGCGGCGAACCTGTTGGCTAATGGCCATATCAATGAGGAGCAGCTCCATAGTACCACGGGACCCGTTCCTACATCCATTCTGAGAGGGAGACATGATGGAATTACTCTCAATATGTTGGTTTATTTTAGCTCTCAAAATAGATGTTAGAACTTTATAGACCGTTGGTAAACAAGTGATTGGTCTATAATTTTTGGGCTCCGCAGTACTACCTGATTTATGAAGCAGGTGGGTAATGCCTGTCGTCAAGAACTGGGGCAGCGACCCTGACTCTAAGGCTGATTGAAACTGGGACGCCAATTTAATTATTATTATTATTATTAAAGCATGGGGGCCTGGATTCGATTTTGAGGTCTAAGAAAGTGTCATTGGTTCTTTTTCCATCAGGAATTTGTCAGTAACAACCCAGACAATAATTACAGGCAAATAGCCTGCTCCTAAATAAGAGGCTTAGGCGTGATTGACAAAGTGCTTAAAGTGTGGATGTATTAATTACATCCCTGCCTAACCCCTGTCCCTTCAGGGACTGCAAGTGTGATGTTATGTAGGATATCTTTTCTTGCACTATTATTTACCTGCATGACTTCTCACATTCCAGGTTCCAGGAAAATGTCTTCAAAAAGGAAATGATAACCAACTATCAAAGAAAAGGAAACAAAATTGGAAGCAACTGTAAAGGAACTTTTAAAACTCTATGCACCTAGTCACTCCACCATAGTGATGGCATCAAGTGTGGAAGTCTAAACCATTGTCAATAAGAACAGCTTCCTCAAGAATAAGCCTGCTAAACAACACATATCACAACTTGGTTTTAGCCAACCAATACAATTAATTTCAATACCTGGTGAATAGATAACCGTGTCGCCAGCTGTCAAATGAAGAACAGCATGAGGACTGCCAACCAGGGATTACTGATTCAGTGTCCACACACCTAAGCTAAAAGGTGAGGCGTTTTCAAACTACTTCCTACACCTTACCACTGATCTCTACATAATGTTACATCAAAGGCTGAATACAATAGCCAAATCAACCTACCTACATGATGCTCATGTGTGATGAATCTCATGTTTAAACTTTCATTATTTTTTTATGTTTCTGTATTCCTGTCAGTTGCTCATCTACAATAATAATAGCAAAGTATTAGTACTCCTAACTACAACTAATCAATCAAAAATAATAACACAAACATCAAGCTATTGCTATCCATGGAGGAAACAACTAGCTTGATAAGTAATACAACAAATCACACAAATACTATCAGAAGCCGTGGAGGTCACTGATAATGAACACACCAAATGACAAACAATCTATAAATAGTCGTGGAGGCTATTTATAATGATAATAACAAACTATAAATAGTCGTGGAGACTATTTACAGTGATAATAGCAAACTATTAGCGGCCGTGGAGGCTTCTATTAAACAATACTCTCATGTTATCCTGCTGGGTCCACGGCGTACGAACCGCCTAGAGCCTGGTTCCTTATATCCTGTCAAATCAAAGACTTCGTGCCTGTCACGGAGCAATGGTCCTAAACTACCTATCCTTTAATTCTGTCAAATCAAAGACTTTGTGTCCATCACAGAGCGGTGTTCCTGATCCTATCCTTTAATCCTGTCAAATCCAAGACTTTGTGTCTATCACAGAGCATTACCTTCCTGTGAGAATGAACAAATAAAAATATGCTACTTACACCACACTTACCAAATACAAATTACAAAATAACAAAAGCAATCAATAATCTTATTTAAGCATAATCTAGTAGACAGTAGATATATTACAAGGTTCCTAGATTAAATAAAAACCTAATTCATACAAAGCATAACCATTGAATGAATATTGTTGGATAGTTCAAGCGACCTACACATTTATTAGCTGATCATTCAATGTCAATAAACTCAATTCATATTGATGTTGCTGTATAATTGAGGCAACATCATTCCACTCAGCTAGTAGCTGATCATACAAGGTCAATACACTCAATTCATATTGATGTTGCTGTATAATTGAGGCAACATCATTCTACTCATCTAGTAACAGATCATGAAATATCACTAAACTCAACTCATTTAATGTTGCTGTATAATTGAGGCAACATTATTCTATTCAGCTATTAGCTGACCATACAATATCAATAAACTCAATTAATGTTGGATAATTTTTGCAACATCATTTTATTCAGCTAATAGCTGATAATGCTATATCAATAGACTCAATTCAATTAATGTTGTTGGGTAGTTTTGCCAACAATATCCTATTCAGCTAGTGGCTGATTAAACAATATCAATAAAATCGATTCAGTTAATGTTATTGAATAATTAACACTTTTTATTCAGCTAACAGGTTATCATCCATAAACAGCTTTAAGTCTGTAACTGTGCATATGTGTGTAGGTGATACATAAATGCATTTCATTTTTAATATGAGAAAAACTAAATAGATGTCAGATCTATTACAAGCTTTCCATGTCGACTGAAATAATCCTACAATTCAATGAACATTGTAGGTTAATAAAAACAACATTAATCTGCCGACAAAATTTATCTCCACTATTTCAGAAAATAAAATTCCACATACTGAGAGCGACGGCAGGTGCAGGGCGCGCACCACCGATCAGAATGGCCGTGTCGCCGCAAGAGCGTCTATGTGCTAAGACTATTCATTAATCTTATTAAGAATCAACTTAATAATCCTCATTTGTCATAATATTGATGAACCTGCCATGCCATCTGTGTGGTTGCAGCATAATTATTACGATAATCATTTGACTAAACGCCATCTATTGGCTTGTTTGTTAACTACTGCGCAAATAATAGATTCGTTTAGCTTAGATGGCCTGTAATTTATTAAACAAAAGCCTTTAGCTAGAACTATAGCCAAAATTAAGATTAGCAAATATTTTATGATAACTGGGATTTTAGCAATGACAATTTGGATTTTAATAATGGCTCATTTTGTTAGGCGGCAACCCAGTCTTTTGGGAAAGAGCGCCGAATAGTCAATTAGTGAATTTATAATTTGTAGCAACAATTAAATCAATTTCTAGAACTAACTACAAACTTAAAATTAATAAGATTATTTTACAGAGTATTTTATTAGTGGTAAACCAGTTCTTTGTATTTAATCCTTTGATCTGCCGAAAATGGTTTTAAGCATGCGATTGTTGTAAAAAGTATTAAAGCTACTAATTAAGCTTGTAACTTAATAACGCCTTTGCATTTGTGAATATTGGTATTGTTTAATTACTAAAATAATTAATTGTGAAGTATTAGTATTGTTTTAATGGAGTATTACTGAACTAACTATGTAATGAATAATTGGACTGATCTAATGAGTGTGTAGTACATCCGCCCACTCAGAGCCGCGGGCGCACCCAGATATCTCATTCGAGCTAGCTCGCGATTAGAGAATTGAAATATTAATGAATTGAAAGTAGTTTTTGAAGTGAGCAATAATAACTTATGTTAATAAGAACTGTAATAATTGAAAGACAGATCCAAAAGAGTGTGTGAGTAGTTTCTTGGCTCGTTCTTCTACTCACATCAACCATGTTTGTGAATGAGCGGCTCAACTGGAAAGTTTATAAGTGTTAAAGTGCCTGTAACTGGTTTATTAGAAATAAACTTGCAGTTTGAGGTCAAGTGTTGTGTGTGATTTCAACTACCCATCCACCTATCTAAAAACAATGAAGATTAATGTTGCACAGTTAACGACCGAAAGGCAGTATGGCGTCGATATTCATTTATGGTGGAATCCCCGCCTTGATATATATATAAGGCTTTTTCTTAAAAAAAACTTATACGCGGATGTGTACTTTTTGCGGGATATAGCTTACTACACTCCCCTGTCTATACCCTACACATTAAATAAAAAAATCGCTGTTTTTAATTAGTGCAAAGTTGGCCTAATATTCGGCGTAAATTCCCCGGACTAAAATTGCAACCTACTTTGAAAGAAAATGACATTGTGCTAAAATGGTGTTTGCGAAAGTGCCATTATGCCAAATAACCTCACGATGACCTTTTGCGAGAAGATAACGCAACTCGACGAGGAATTGAGCAGGTTGCGATGGAGTATTGTAGGATTATCTGAAGTCCGAAGAGCGGGGGACACGATGATCCTGAAATCCGGCAACCTACTCTATTTCCGAGAGGGTGACCGGCAGTCCCAGGGTGGTGTTGGGTTTATCGTCCACAAGTCCCTTGTGAATAACATGGTGAAGATCGAGAGTGTGTCGACCAGGGTGGCGTACCAGATACTCAGAATATCCTCAAGATATTCGCTGAAGGTCATACAGGTCTACGCCCCGACCTCGGCACACCCCGACGACGAAGTGGAGACCATGTATGAGGATATCTCCAAAGCCATGCATGGTTTCAAAACTCACTTTACCGTTGTCATGGGGGACTTTAACGCGAAACTGGGCAAGCGAGACGGAGATGAGCTGCAGGTGGGGCAATTTGGGTTTGGATGTCGGAACCACCGGCGACACCAACTGGCTAGTTTTATGGAGAAGGAGGGCCTCTATATAATGAACTCCTTCTGCAGAAAGCGTGAGCATAGGAAGTGGACCTGGCAGAGCCCCGATGGTGCAACTAAAAATGAGATTGATTTCATCATGTCAACCAAGAAGCAATGTTCAATGATGTCTCTGTGATCAATGCGGTGAAAACTGAGCGATCACCGCATGGTAAGAGGCACATTGATCATCAATATTAAGCTTGAAAGCTCTCGACTGATGAAGTCTACGCTCCGATCAGCACAGATCCAGATCCAAAACCCCGAGAACTTTCAGCTTGAACTGGGACAAACGGTCCAGTTGGGTAGGTCTAACTTCGAGAAAGAGGTCAATCGTCGAATCCGACTGGGCTGGGCAGCGTTCGGGAAGCTGTGTGGTATCTTCTCGTCCAACTTACCGCAGTGTCTCAAGACGAAAGTCTACCAGTGTGTATTGCCAGTGATTACATACGGGACCGAAACGTGGCCGCTCACCCAAAGGGCAATGGAGAGAGCTATGCTCGGAGTTTCCTTGCGTGATCAAATCAGAAATGAGGACAAGAGAACCAAGGTTACCGACGTAGCCCGAAGAATTGCTAAACTTAAGTGGCAGTGCATATTGCTCTCAGAACAGATGGCCGATAAGTTCTAGAATGGCGACCGCGAACCGGGAGACGATGCGTTGGTGGACCGATGACCTAGTGAAGGTTTCCGGTTTGGGACCGGTCAATGTGGCGACACTTGGGGAGGCGTATGTCCAGCAATACACGTCTTTCGGCTGAAATGATGATGATGATGATGACCTTTTGCGAAAGTGACATTCTGCGTCAAGACCGTTAGATGCAATCTGAAAATATTTCGTGTATGGATAGTCAAACCTTATTGTATGCGCTGCTGAATATCTTATGTCTTAACGCTATTGGACGCTGGGGCAATTCTGCACATTCTCGTATTTTTGTTTTAAAAAAAAAGATAATATGTAATAAATATATATAATTTATTTACATTAAACTATCAATTCATAATCTCACACGTAACATGCCAGCAAGTATAAAAGTAGTCATCATTCTCACACACGGCACATTCACTCGAGTCTCAGTATAGAGTCTACAGCTCCTCGTGCTCGGCCGCCACCTCGTCGGCGTCGGCGTCGGCGTCCAGCTCGTCGGCGTCGGCGTCGGGCGCGGCGTCGTCGGCGTCGGCGTCGTCATCAGCGGGCGCGGCGCCGGGCGGCACGCCCAGCGACTGCTGCAGCATGTCCTCCACGGCCTCCGCGAAGTCCACGGCCTGCCCCTCCTGCAGCAGGTAGCCGGAGCGGATGGCGGCCGTGCGGTACAGCGTCTCGGCGGCGCGCGCCGTGTCGGGCGCGTCGGGCGCGTCGCGCACGCGCCGCAGGAGCTCCACGATGAGCGGGTGGCGCGGGTTGATCTCCAGCATCTTCTTCTGCGTCAGGTGGTGCTTGCGCTGCGCGTCGTCGGCCTGCGACAGACGGGCGGGTGAGGGGCGAGGGCGCGGGGGGCGGGGCGGGGCGGGGCGGGGGCGGCGGTACGTACCTTCTGGTGCGCGTTGGAGAGCGCGAGCCGCTCCATGTTGCCGGTCCAGCCGAAGGCGGTGGCGGCGAGGGCGGCGGGCGAGCGGTCCAGACGTCGCGACACGACGCAGCGCGTCACCCAGGTGCTGAGCTTGTTGCCGAGCCACGTGGTCAGCGGCTCGAACTGCTTCTTGTACGATTCCAAGCGCTCCTTCTGTTGATCGTCTGCGGAACACATACCGTCGTGTCAGTCCCGTCGCTCGCCGACCGTACGTCGGAGAGGACGGGACGGTGATACTTACTCTCTTCCAGGTCGAAGATCTCTTTGGCGATGTTCTGGAACTTCTTGCCGTCGTACTCCGGCAGCGAGGACAGACAGTACTCGTCCACAGCCTCGGTGAGGTACAGTACTTCGTAACCGCGACGCACCAGACGCTCCGCGAATGGAGACTTCTCAACCTGAATAACGGGTATTTAATATTCAGCCAGAGTGCTAAATGCACCAGTATGAATGTAGCGAATGGTCTGGAAGCCGACAGTTACCTCGGCGCGGCTGGAGCCAGCGATGTAGTAGATGTGGTTCTGGTTGGGCTTCATGCGCTCCACGTAGTCGGCCAGGAACGTCATGGAGTCTCCGCGCGAGGAGTGGAAGCGCAACAGCTTGGCCAGGCGAGAGCGGTTGCTGGGGTCTTCGATCACGCCCAGCTTGATGCTGCCGACAACAACACTGTTAGCGCGGATTCACATTGCGACAAGCCTCGTCATTAATACTAAGGGGGGTTAACGTTCAATAGTGAAACACACAAGTCGGGCGCGGGTCAGTAACAGTCGTGAACTAACTTGGTCGAGTACTCCTTCCAGAAGGCGTCGTACTCGGCGTCGGAGATCTTCTTGAGCATGTCCAGCACCTTGCGCACCAGTTTCTTCTTAATGATCTTGATGAGCTTGTGCTGCTGCAGCGTCTCGCGGCTCACGTTAAGCGGCAGGTCGTCGCTGTCCACGATGCCCTGCAGACACACACACGGTGAGCTCGGGTCGCACACACAGACGTCGCCGGCGTAGAGCGCCACTCACCTGGATGAAGGCGAGGTAGTTGGGCATGAGGTCGTTGAACTCGTCGGTGATGAAGACGCGGCGCACGTAGAGCTTGATGTGGTCGGTCTTGGTGCCGTAGCGGTTGAAGGAGTCGGCGGGCTGCACGCGCGGCACGAACAGCAGCGCGCGGAACGTCACCTCGCCCTCCGCCACGAAGTGCGCCCTGCGGGAGTACACGGGAGCGGTGCTGGGCTAGTGCGCTAGTGGCACTGCTACTGCTGCACTACATGTGCGCCACGGGTGCGCGCATTTCAACTAATCTTTAAAAACTATTGCGAATTTGATTACATATAGAAAAAAATTGAACATTTACAATAGCATTTAACATCACATCACGTCTGTTTCTTCGAAGGCTAGGCAGACACATCACGTGTACATCATTAAGTACATCCTCATTTCGCCAATAATGTCGCAATAATTATCATGTTTTACTACCAAAACATATTAGTGATTGGTCTCTCGGTGTGTTGGCCAAAACATAGAACATAGAAATCATATAATAATAGAATCAAGTTGGAGTCAGTAGAGGCAGTCGTGCACGTACTTGGCGAGTTGCGGCGAGGTGTCCTTGGTGAGACTCTTGTAGAACTGCGTATACTCGTCGTCATTGACCTCGTTGGGCTTGCGCGTCCAGATGGGCTTGTTGTCGTTCATGAGCTCCCAGTCCCACACGGTCTTCTCGGTCTTCTTGGTCTCGCGCTTCTCTTCGGCGGCGTCCTCGACCTGCCGAGAACATTCATTCATTGATTGACTGTTAAACGAATCAGCAGTCAACACTTACCTGTTCGCGCGCTTACCTGAGCGTCGTCGTCGGCGTCGGCCTTGTCGTCGGCGTCGGCTTCGGCGTCCGCGTCGGGCTCCTCCACGGTCTCGGTGCGCGACGCCCACAGGTAGATGGGGAAGTTGATGAACTGCGAGTACTTCTTCACGAGGTTGCGGATGGTGTCGGGCTGCAGGTAGTCGGCGGCCTCCTCCTTCACGTGCAGCCTGCAACACGCGACAAGTGTCCGTGCAGTGCGTACGTGCGGCCGCAGGCGGCGCCTGGCGGAGCAGGTACTCACGTGATGTGCGTGCCGCGCCGCAGTGCGTACGTGCGGCCGCGGGCGGCGAGCAGGTACTCACGTGATGTGCGTGCCGCGCCGCAGTGCGTACGTGCGGCCGCGGGCGGCGAGCAGGTACTCACGTGATGTGCGTGCCGCGCCGCAGCGTGTCGCCGCGCGGGTCCTCGGCGACGCTGAAGGAGTTGGCGTCGGACTCCCACACGTGCTGCTTGTCGGCGTTGTTCTTGGACACCACGGTCACCTTGTCGGCCACCAGGAAGGCAGAGTAGAAGCCCACGCCGAACTGGCCGATCATGTCGTTCATCTCTTGCGCCTCGCTCTGCAAGCATTACGCGGACGTGAGCTACTGGCGGCGCTACACGTTACAGACTACAGCGAGCGGTACGTATGCGAGGCGTACCTTCTCCGCGTCCTGCATCTTGGAGAGGAACTCGGCGGTGCCGGACTTGGCGATGGTGCCGAGGTTGTTGATGAGCTCGTTGCGCGACATGCCGATGCCAGAATCGATGATGTGCAGCAGGCGCTTGTCGGGGTCGGCCTTGATACGGATGCTGAGGTCGGAGTTCGTCTCCAGCACGTCGCGGTCCGTCAGCGACATCAGCCGGATCTTGTCCAGCGCGTCCGAGCCGTTCGAGATCAGCTCTCGCAGGAATATCTGGAACGACGCACACGTTACTGCTATGTACTGGCGCTCAGTACTGGCGGCGGTTGCTACACGCGGCTGCGCGGAC
The DNA here is from genome assembly GCA_949152445.1 of Cerastis rubricosa. Classification (NCBI taxonomy): domain Eukaryota; kingdom Metazoa; phylum Arthropoda; class Insecta; order Lepidoptera; family Noctuidae; genus Cerastis; species Cerastis rubricosa. The sequence goes on from OX424529.1 coordinate 133,392, forward strand.
GTACCTCTTTGTTCCTGTACAGCGAGTTGATGATGAGTTTCATCATGCGGTTGACCTCGGTCTGGAAGGTATAGTTCTGCGCGTGCTCCTTGATCTCTCGCATCTGTGCAACGCTCAGCCCGTCCGGCGAGATGGCCTCCTCTTCACGTAACACTGCCTCAGCATCTAACGGAAGCAAATTAATGAGTTTTTAATGTGCTCAGCAGGGTATGAGCCTAACCTTTTGACTATTAAACAATATTAATATTTTTTTGCTTAAATTGCAAAAATCTCTATATCTTACTTAAGTCATACCATAGCTGTTATTCAGCTATATATAAATAAAACTACTTGGGAGGAGCCCAGAGGGTTTTGGCACAAAAACAAGCCTAAAGCTTCATCCGGTGCAAATTGGGTTTTTATTTTTTTAACTAAAAGACAATCTTTTATTTTCTCCCCCTCCTTTTTAACCTTTTGGACGCCATTGTCGCATATTTTATTCATGGGATAATTCGTCTGAAGACATAGGTGCCACAGTATGTTCTACACGTCTCTTCTTTGCTTAGGACCTAATACAGGTTTTCTAGGACTTACTTCGGTCGACGACGTGCCAATAGATGCTTTCACTGGAGATGAAGTTACAAAGTGTGTAGATGTACTAGGAACTGATTCGTCGTCTTTTTCCACCAAAGCTCGCATACAATCTGACCACAATATTTCTGACTAACCACTCACTATAATTGCTTTTGGCGTTGAGCATTTTCCCCATTTTCTATCAATATTATAACAATACTTTGCACAGAACTCCGTAAGTTTTTTATAATTATCATAGCTTAACAACGAACTAAGGACATCGTTTGACGTTTCCTACCCTCTCGGTGACAATCTACCTGCAAATTTACTGCCCTCTAATTGGTGCACGTCACTAATTTTACATAGATTTCAAAAAGTGTTGCGCATTTTCAGCCCAATGAGCGCCGTCTCCAGTCCAGTGAGATGGGGGGCGACGGATGTCCCCGAATCCGTCGTCCCAGGACCTGTTAAGGGGGGCCGGAAGAGTGCGTTATCCGCCCTCTGCCGAACGGGCTTGGGTAGACGGCGTCTGACCTTTCTCTCTCCCTTTCCTAAGCTTCCTTCTGCGACATAATGGTTTCGCAGAACGACATCACCGCGTTCCAGGACTCTGTGCTGCCGACCATCGCGGGAACAAAGGTTTCGACAGGTCTCGTCCTACTTCCGTAACGAGGGCACGGCGCGGCTCGTCCCACGCAGCACTTTCCGCCAGCGTATGCCGCGCCGTATCCTCCAGACAGTGGACGCAGTGATGGCACCGAGCGTCCGGCTCCCTGCTTATGCGACACAGGTACTTCCCGAAGCAACATGCCCCGAGACCACCTGCGTCACCCGAAACGTCAAGGAGCCGTGCTTCCTCCCGATGCAGTCGTCGAGTACTGGCCGGATCGCATCGATTGTGTCGAGGCCGGCGGAGGGAAGGTCAAGCCTCCTCCTCCATTCCGCCACCATGTAACGTTTGGAACCTGGCCCAAGCAAAACTTTACGATGACATTGTGGGATTTCACTAAATCACACGAATCTGACGGCATGGTTGGCGCAGTGGTGGAGCGATTGACTGCTGCGCTGCGTGTCGCGGGTTCGAACCCCGCACGGAACAATTATTTGTATTGCCTACAGATAGTTGTTCCGGGTCTGGCTGTTTGTGTATGTGAGTTTAAATGTTTGTAAACGCACCCGCGATACAGGAGAAATTCCTAGTGTGGGGCAATGTTTAAAAAAAGAAAAAAAAAAGAAAGAAAAGAAAGAATCTGAATGAGGACATCCGCAAGAGAACCAAGGTTACCGACGTAACCCGAAGAATTGCCAAACCTAAGGGTCAGTGGGCAGGGCACATTGCTCGCAGAACGGATGGCCGATGGGGCCGAAAAGTTCTGGAATGGCGACCGCGAAGAATGACAAGACAAGACAATGCGTTAGAATGCCTCCCACTAGGTGGACCGATGACTTGGTGAAGGTTGCGGGAATCCGCTGAATGCGAGTCGCACGGGACCGGTCAATGTGGCGACACCTATGTCCAGCAGGGGACGTCTTTCGGCTGAAATGATGTTGATGACACGAATCTGAGAATTCTAACATTTTTTATTACTGAAAAAGTATCTAATAAATACACAGTATACAATTATAGGTTCACATAAGTATCGTTCTGCGGGCCTTAGCGACGGGAGCATTGTCGATTCTATTTCCTGCGTAGCAACTCGACATATCGATCAAACTGGACATTCGACGGTCTACTGTAAGTGATCAGACATGGAAGCTTCGGGCACCGAGAGCCTTGGCGGCGAGGGCGGCGCGGCCGCCGAGCCCGGCGCGCCTCGCGACCTGCACGCGCGCTCATTCAAGCTGCGCTTCGCGGCCCAGCGCGAGACGGGCCGCTCCTACGTGTCGCTCGTGAAGCCGCTCGGCCTGCGTGAGTATCACTCACCGGGCTCGCGCCTCGCTCGAGCCCCGCGTGACGTGTGTGTGTTTGTCGCAGCCGCCACGGTAACGGGCAAGTTCTACGTGCGCGAGCAGGCGGGCGCGGCGGACGACGCGGCCACGCGGCGCGCGCTGCTGCGAATCGAGGACATGTTCGGGCGCGGCCCGCGGGACAAGTACGACGCACCGCTCACTAGCGCGCAAGTGTTCGTCCATGTCTTACTAACCGACATAGCTCTGTTATAGAGCTACGCTCCACATTCAAAAATCGTCCATTTTATAAGTTATGGAATCATGTTATGCTAAATACGTATTTTTAACCAGGCCGGGACGGGATCTCGATGCTGCATCCTGCATCGAGGCTTGGATGTTTTCCGTAGAACAAAGACTACATACGTATTTTGAATAACACTTTTACGTTCATTTTATAAAAAAAGATTACTAGCAGCACAGTGTCGCGCGATTCTAGCATTCCTGTTGACTCGAACTGAACTAAGCTGAGTATAACGTGCAGTGAGGTCACGCCAAAAGTACAGTAGATATAGATCACATTCCCTATCCCGCACTCTGCAGTCATGCCTTGGCTAACCGAAGGGCTATTTATTGCCAAGCTCTAGAAGCCACACGCCAATCGAACCGAATGCATGCATGTGCACTTCCGCAGGGTGGGCTGGTGGGCGCGCGACGCGGGTGGCGAGCTGGACCGCTCGGACCGGCGCCTGCAGCACCACGTGCGCGACTCGGCGTGGCTGAAGGCGCGCCTGTGCGTGCTGGCCGCCGACGAGAAGCTCAAGAACCGATAGCTTCATGTTCTACTCCAGCAACTACCGTGTACTCGTGTGGCGACATTACAAAACATCCATATTTTTGTGTTATATATCTAAGTTGATTATCAAAATATATAAACCTTTCCGATAAATGCTCTATTCTTGTCAATTGGTACCTAAGATTGATTGAAAGAAATTGAAGAAGATTGAAATCACCCAATTTATCTCAAAAACGAATTATCAAATTTTATTCAAACTAATTTTAGTTGAAACATCTTTTTAAATTTTACAAACCCAATTTTTTTAAGAATTCAATTCAATTCAATTCATTTATTGGTGTGATTTTTGGTACATTTTACATGAGATATTAATAATAAATAATTAGTTCCTCAAAAATCTACCTTAATGGTGTACACTCTTTCACATAATTAGTAATTATTTTAAAAAGAATTATAATCAACATATTAAAATAAAATTATTACAACAAAACACAACATAACTCAAGACAGAAAATATAAGCAAAACATAAACAATCGAGATAGGTACATTTAAATAATGAAAGGATAAAGATAATAATACAATGTCAAAATTAAATAAATATGAATGTCAAATAGCTTACAATTTATCATTAAGAGCGTTTACGCCGTCCGTGCGCTATTTGACTCAAAAACTGTACTTTTCAAACCTGTTAATACCATCAACCACTTGACTTATAAATATGGTAATTACTAGAAACTTTAGGAAATTTCGTCGTTTAAATAGTTACTAAAAAAAATATTCAGATTATCAGAGTATTTGTACATTCTATCAAGGTAACTTAACAGAGGTTTTCTTAATTTCGCTATCAGCGTCCGTTTCGAAGCTGAAAATATATGAAACCACTGACAAATTTCATTAGCAAAAAAATTTAACCAATTGAAAAGACCTTGAAGCAAATAGTTACTAAAAAAAAAATTCGAATTTAGGCATCTAACTATAAGAAATTAAAATTGAAACAATGAGAAATATTGAGAATTTAAAATGAATTTTTCACCGATATAACTTTCTTACTTGAATATAATAATATTTTATTATTATAGAAGAAAAAAACTTCTTAAAAAAATGCAATTTAAAATTTCAATTTTTTTGCTGTAGTTATTTTTCTGTAAATATTTGAAAACTACTATAAATCACTGCGCGCGATCAAATTCAAATCAGTCCGCCGCGAGGCTTTCCAGAGTGAGGACATGTTGCTCGGCGCTCTGCCTGACCTGTGTTGACCTTTGCCGTGCGTACACGGATAGCGGACGTTTATAGTGTGATTGAAAAATCTTGGTACTTTGGTAAGTAAAATATTTTATTGTTATATTTTGATGACTGACAATATTTTTAGAGGGACAACTAATTATATTTCAGACGTAATGGGAAATAAAACCAAGTTTGTAACGAAAAAACGAAAAAGTAGGCATTTAGAAAATTTGGAAAAGGCAAGAGCAAAAAGGTTGGTTTATCTATGTTATACTAGCTTCAACCCACGGCTTCGCCAACGCAAAACGCACTTTAGCGACCTTGACTATACTAGTATGGGGCCATCCGTAAATTACGTCATACGTTAAGGGAGGGGGGGGAGAGTTGGTCTACGTATTAAAATACGATATTTCAAACTATCTGAATGAACATGTAAAATTGTGACACCACCCTATGCAGGGGGAGTCTCCCAATTGTGACCAGCTGCGACAAGGACGGGAGCCCCCCCCCCCCTTTCGTCCTTGTTGGTTGGTGGTAAAAATGGTGGTGGTTGGTAAAAATTATGAAATTCGTGTGACGTCATTTAAGGATGTAGTTATTTTTTACTATTTGACCACTTGTGCAATGTTTGTTTTGTAAAGCCCTGTCAATCGTTGCTATTTGAACTTTATTCAAATTTCATAAATATCACACGACGAGCCTTCGTGAGATAAATGTACGATGTATATACGATTTTATTTAATCATAAGCTTATGTTATTTTATAAATTTCCTAAGCTTTTTTCGTTTATATTCATATTATTATTGCATAATACTTACGCTTGCTTTCAAATAACAAGGTTTTTGTGCTTACTGGTTTATGGTTTAACTTCAGGCTGTGTAAAAAAACCCCAAGTGATGAAGTAATAACGGAAAGAGGTTTGTGTGAAAACCAAAATGAAGAAGAGGTACTTTTAATTTTATTTAAAAAACAGTTTTTCCGTTTCGTCTTGATGTGCCCAGCAAACACTATGTCAAATAACTGGTTTTTTTTTTTAGAATCCTACATTGGCCTCATCATATGAAACCATGGAAACGTCGGGTTTGGTAATTTATCTCAGCTAGATAAAATTTGATTTTACTATTTTCTTTCATCTATCTGCTTGTAGCTATTTTGCATAAATAATGTTCGCGTAAATTTAGAAAACAATAACGATGTATTATAATTTAAATTCCTGTTTTAATTTGCAGACTATCGAGGCCGAAATTCCACTAGAAATGAGTAAAGTTATTGAAGGACGTAGACTAATAGATTTCCAATATTTTTTGGACCAAATTAAAATTATCAATAACCATAATTCGGCAATGGGCTGTACTATTGATAATTTACAACTGGTGAATGAGTATAAGGTGGGCTTGCATTCAACATTTACAATGAAATGCAATATGTGTAATTTAGAGCTTCCACTATATAGCTCTAATAGTTCAAATCCTAGTATGGACGTGAATCGTGGCGCTGTGACCGGAGCTATGATGACTGGGTTCGGAAGATCAAATTTAAATGAATTGTTAGCTTCCATAGATTTACCCATTTTTACACAAAAAATATATGCGAAATGTCACGACGAAGTAGCAAAATGGTGGAAAGCAGCTGCTGAAGATAGTATGCAAGAGGCTGCTAAGGAAGAAACTGCTGAAGCTATTGCGTGTGGTGAAATAAAAGACGGAATTCCTATTCTCACTGTCATAGCTGACTGCTGTTGGTCCAAAAGATCTTACAGGACAAACTATTCTGCTTCGTCGGGTGTCGCAGCGATTATTGGATATAAAACTGGCAAAGTTCTTTACATGGACGTGAAGAATAAGTATTGTGTAGTTTGTGCCCGAGCAGCAGTTAAAAGTGAGCCTCCTGCAAACCATGAGTGTTTTAAAAACCATACTGGATCTTCGACCAGTATGGAGCAAAGCGTCATAGTTGAAGGTTTTAAGACCTCTGTTGCGAGGCAAAACGTGATATACGGTACGTTGATAGCAGACGGGGACGCGAGCACGTTTAAAAAAATACTGGAAAGCAGACCATATCCGAATTATCAAGTACAAAAAATCGAATGTACCAATCACCTACTTCGGAATTACTGTGGCAAGATACTCAATGTTGGCAAAGATACATCCATTCCTCTAATCGAAAGAAAGTTGCTTACCACCGATCGGCAAAAAAGGCTTCGAACAGCCGTCAAATGTGCAATTCGATTTCGAAAAGCACAGAATTTGACAGTTGCTGAGCAGATTATAAATTTGAAAAAAGATATTTTAAACAGTCCACGGCATATCTTTGGCGACCACAACGCATGTGAGAGCTATTACTGTTTAGAGAATCGGAAAGATGAAGAGAATGTGGTTCCCAAAGTACGGTCTTTGTTAAATAAAATAATGGTTCATACGGCACAGATAGCATTTCATTCTAAAAGTTTACTTCATAACTTAACTAACAACAGAGCTGAGCAATTTAATAGCATTGTGGCAAAGTTAGTCGGTGGCAAGCGCATCAATTTTTCCCTGAAAAACTCTTATACAGCTAGGTGTCACGCCGCAGTTGTTTCTTTTAATTCCGCAAGACCTCAGTACGCTATTTACAAATCCAAATTTCACAAGAGTCCAGGTACCTTTTGATTAATTTTATTTAGTTTTTTTAAGTATATAAAGCAGAAGGGACACCGGTTACTTCAGAAACTAGTGACTGGAAAATTTCATCGGTTATTTAAAAAAACCGATGAAAAATGTAGAGTAAAATTCAAAATGAAGTTCTGAATACGTGGTAACCGGTATTGCGCCGGTGTCCTTTCCACCCTATGCTATTAATATTTTTAGCCATACGAGTATTTTCTCCTAGGGATGTCACTGAAACGCATTGAAATGGCCCGTCTCAAAAGAAAAGAAAAAGGAATAACATTTCGTCGTCCTAGGAGAAGAATTAATTTCGGAAATGAGAAAACGCATTACGGCGAAGAGTGTCAAAGACCGGACATGCCTGCAGATGTCTATGACATTGCCAAAAATATTTTTCTCCAAAATCTTCAGGAACAGGTGAATGTTTGAAATTTGCTGAACACAAAGGCTATCTGTAAAAATTAGAAAAGAGTACCAAAAGTGTAATATTTTGTATTTAAGGTCAACAATCGAGCAGAGGTGGAAAGAGATACTGTTCTTCAGGCAGAAAGCGCACTTTGGCTTGAATTGCGAAGATGTCTTGTTACAGCTTCATCGTTCGGCAAAGTGTGTAAAAGAAGACAACACATAAGCTCCGCCCCTCTAGTGAAAAGTCATTTATACTCTTATTCACTTGATAATGTCAAAAGTATAAAGCACGGAAAGGCCAATGAGGCAATTGCAATCCGGCAACTTGAAGAACAAGTGAATATAAGTATAAATAAATGTGGCCTGTTCATTGATGAAGATTTCTTTTTTCTGGGAGCTTCACCCGATGGCATTTTTGAGGAAGGAATTATCGAAATAAAATGTCCGTTTTCTGCGTTCGGAATGTCTCCTGAAGATGCCATTGAACAAAAGAAAATCAAATTTTGGACTACTAACGGAACTGTCAACCGTCGTCACGAGTGGTTTTATCAAGTTCAAGGGCAATTACATATTACGAGGAAGGATTTATGTTTATTTGCAGTCTGGACGGGTAAAGAATTTCCCTTGAAAATTGAAAAAATCACTCGAGACGACGACTTTTGGCATAACGAAATGCAAAACAGATTAATCAGGTATTATGATGAGTGTCTGCTACCAGAAATTGTAGATCCACGTAAGTCCAGGTCGATGCCACTGAGAAGCACGACCTTCTAATTTGATATGTTTAAACTTTTTATATTTGCTTTTAAAACTTTTTTTTTATTTACTTTTGCAAACAACTTTCATTGTTTACCAATAGGAACAATAAATATAATAATATCAGACTAGAGACTTCAAGTGGTCTTCTAAGCTCTAAAAACGAAGTAGCTCAAGAATTTATAGATTTCTTTACCAGCATCCAACTTTTAAAACTACTGAAACTTTAAATGCCTCACCCTTGCTTTCTGTTGATTTATCAAGAGCGAACGTTTTAGCCTGTTAAAATTTTACAATAAGCTACCTCCCCCATACTACAACTGAATGAGCCGAAATTTAAATCATGTATAAAACGCATACTATGTAGGCAAGCATACTATAAGTTGGGGGATTACATTAATGATAAAAATGCTTGGCTCAATGCTGGTCCTGCTCCACAACCATAGGGGCAATCAAATTACCATGTGAAGTTCAATCTCTTAGTATGATATTATTACGAAGCACATGTGTGTACTGTGTACTGTAACTCCACCATTTACTGAGTATCTATATCTTTCACTGACGTGAATTTGCCCTAGCGGTTGAGTGAATGTCACTCAAATGTTTCGCTAGGTGGCGGGTGTGTTGGGTCATTTAGTTCCCTTCAATATGGTTGAGTTGAATGGGGCTGATACAAACGTCATGTTCGCCAACGGCCGCTGTCAGATGTGACTGGTCATTTCTTAGCTGCCACGGTTTACTTTAATTTTTTTTTTTTGATTTTTGACATTTCTGAAATCTCAATATGAAGGATGTAACCAAGATTTTGTAACAATATTTTGATTTAAAAGAGTGTCCATGGAGTTTCTTGCCCATTCTTCTCCATAACGATCTACGCTTTGGAATGGGCAACTACAGTACTTTCACAAGTTATTATGCCCTGTGACTGGGATTGTAGCTTGGCGTTTTCTTAATTGTTTTTTTTTTTAATTTCAAAGGTGCCTGTACCATTACAGGCACCTTTGAAATTAAAAAAAAAACTAATTAACTAATAATTTATTTCAGTTGGACCATTCCAACTGAAATAAATTCTTTGAGTATGAGTTTGTCAGGTGTCACTAAGAAGATTGTGACGTCTGGTTAAAATATAATGTAAAATAAACGTTAGTAAATCCGTGTCAAGTGTTTTATTTGATTAGAATAAAAAAAAACATAAATCGAGAAAGCATTACTATTACATACAATAAATAATAGTTGAAGTTCGTTTTCTTTCTTAATTTTAGATCAATATTAATCATCACCATACTTAAATTACTTCGCAAAATATAAATACTTATTTTGTGTACTCTTATTTTAGTCATCCTTGTACGCTATAATAAAAAACAATTATACTGATCAAAGTGGGTTAGTTTGACTATAGCGCACGAGAACGCGTTATCGCTACGCACACAGTTACGCGCGCTTCTGTGTGCGTAAAACTCGCATTGAATTACCTAAACTTGACGACCTGCGCTAGGCGTAAACGCTCTTAAGGAATTCGTCAATAGTATAATAACATTTTTCCAATAATAGATGTCTTAATTGGTTTTTGAATTGAATAATCTTTAAGTCCTTAATTCCATTTGGTAATTTATTAAATATTTTAGGGGCCATGCAAAGTATGCTTTTGTGCATTAAGGCTGTCTTTGATGGTCGAACGCATAATGTTCATGTCTATATTCATATCTAATCATTTTGTAGCGATGTTCAGATGCTTTTCTGAAAAGATGCATGTTCTTTTTAACAAATAAAGCAGTCTCAAATATGTACAAGCAAGGTAAAGTCATTATTTTTAACAATACAAAATAGGGTTTGCAGCTATCAGTCATTTTTATACCGGTAATAGCTCTAATGCATCTTTTTTGCAATTTGAACACCATGTCCTTATTGCAGGAGTTACCCCAAAACATGACTCCGTAGCGTAGTATAGAATCGACATATCCGTAGTATGCAGTGACTGCCGCTGCTTGATTGACTACTTTCTTTAGTTTAAACAAAGCAAACGCAAACTTTTTGATTTTTTAAATTAATATTGAAGTATGTTGTTTCCAATTTAGTTGATTGTCGATTGTTAAGCCTAAAAATTTTGTTTTTGCAACTTCACCAATTTTTTCATTATTAAAGCTTACATTTAGTTCCGAGTGAGCTACTCTTTGACGAAAATTCATAATTTTTGTTTTCTTAAATTTATATTATTTTTGTCAAGAAGAATGAACCTCCTCTTGCTTTGCAATTGTATGCCAGGGGGCATACAATTTTTATATCTCGTCAACCATTCAGTTAAGAATTAAATTATTTGAAGAACCTCAATATAGTTTTAAAAGAGCTGTCAATAGACACCCACTTATTTGTGTGCATAGAATTATTTATTTTAACCCTGTTACATGTACGCAACTCTTTTGTATAGGGGTTCATAGAAGACACACCCCAAATTTCAACTGTGTAGTGCCAACAGTCTTGGAGTAAAATGGCTGTGACATAAAGGCGGATGGACGGACAGACCCACAGAATGACCCTATAGGGCACTTGTTTATGCCATTTGGCAACATAACTCTAAAAAATGAAATCCACGTGGATCACTTGCTATACTTATTAATACACAATTTTGTTTAAACTGCAATCTATCACTGGTCAAGGCCTTAGGCTGACAAAGAGAGAGGCCTCCTCGGTCCTCAAACATGTACCATTTATTGAGATTTTAAATTTGCTTGATAACACAAAGTCTGAATATACTTGCTATTAAAAAGCATTTTTGATTGCTAGTGAGTACTGGTACGCACCCTGACCAGAACCCTTATGTATTTGGTCTGTCTGTCTTTGCATCCGTCCATATGACACAGGTTTTTTACTGAGACTATTACACAGTTGAAACCACACAGTTGAAATTTGGAGAGTAGGTGCCTTCTATGAACCGCTACACAAATTTGATATTAAACCATGAAAAAATAAAAGTTACGTATGAATAAGCCTTCAAAATATTGTTATATTATTTGGTGCTACGGAACCCTGTGTGTGCGAGTACAACTTGCACTTGGCTGGTTTTTAGGGTTCCGTAGCCAAATGGCAAAAAATGTAAGTCTTATGGATTCGTCAAGTCTTTTTTCCGAAACTATAAGAACTACACTATTTGAAACTCGGTAAGTAGATGTATTTTGTGAACCGCATTAAGATTTTCACAAAAAAAAAAAAAAATGGGGTTTCTCCATACATAGAACTGAAACTCAAACATTTTTTTTCACCAAACCCATACCTGTAGGGTATCTATGGATAGGTCTTCAAAACTGATATTGAGGTTTCTAATATAATTTTTTTATAAACTGAATAGTTTGCGCGAGAGACTTCCAAAGTGGTAAAATGAGTGTGTCCCCACACTCATTTTACCACTTTGGAAGTCTAATTTCTAAAGAGGAGGAAAATTCTGAAAAAATTTAGGCTTTTAGAACGTAAAAAAACTTTCAACGAAAATTGGTTTAAATAAAATTTGATATTCAGTTTTTGAGATATGGAACATTTTCAGCAAACTGCAGCAGTAACTTTGTTTTTCATAAACAGACTTTGAAAAACAAATTTAGATTTGCTGTTGAGAGTAAAGGGGAATGCCCACCCGCCATTTAAAAAAATGCGTGGTATGAACAACAATGAAATATACGCTAAATTTTACTACATATCGTAGGTAACACATTACAATTTTAATAATTATCAAAAAACTAGGTAGAAATCAGTTACAAACATTTTTTTCTGAAATATAGTAGTACTTAATGTCAAACTGTCAGTAAGGCAAAGGACATGTGATTCATACAGCCTACGATAAGTTTTCTCTTTAAAAATAATTTGATTTTAATTAATATTGACATGCATATATTGTTTGAATTATATTTATGGTACAACTAGGTCGAATTATATTAAATTAATGATAACTGTGCACTAATTCTATAAAATAGTTTGTTAGGGATTATTTGACGATTCCTGCTTGGCAGTCAGGAACTAGTCCGGGGCTTTTAGATTTGAACCCTGCATTAAATATAAACAGCGATTTTTTTTACTTGACCTAAGCTCTTCAAATAATAAAAAATAAAAAAACATTTTCCGAGACCGGATCAAGCTGAAAAAGACGAAAACGCGTTTTTGTGAATAAAAACATGGGAAAAAAAGTTAACAGGACAAATTTTGTTACTTTAGGTAAAGAATTGGTGAAAGTAATATATTTTTTCAGAATTAAACATTTTCGTCCACGGAAATTACGGTAAAAAAACATTTACGAAATTTTTGGATTGTACTTAAGGCAAAAATATAAACAGCGGTATTTTTACATAAAATAACTTAAATTAATATATAACACCGCCAATAAACAAAATTAAACAAATTGTACTACCGGAAGTTAAGCAATTTCTAACCTATTTACACGAAAATTAAACACTTTAAAGCAAATCGTGAAAAAAAATCAATTAATGTTTACGTAATATACGTCTGCAAGCATTATTCTCGTATTTGGCGCAGCACTTTCATAGGAATTTGATTTTTCCGAAATAGGAATAAGGTGTACAATCGCGTAACTCAATAAAACACCGACTCTCAAACAACAACACAGTCATACGCACACAATGAACGCAGCGCTTATCTTGTTTACGCACACTAGCACACGCCGTACGCCGCACGCTGCTTAGCGCTGACACCGTGCATCGTATTTTAATTTTTACTTTGACAATATTAATAATCGCTGTAATTTGTTTAATTTTGGGGGATTAAGGTTTGGATTTATATATTTCTCATTATTAAATGAATTTAAATCCTGTTACATTTTTGCCGTAAGTAGTATTTAAGATTTTTTGATTTTCTTGATTTTCTGTGAAGTCCGGAGCAGAATTTGTTTAATTTTTATAATAAAAGTTAGACATGGTGATATAAATCGTTTTAGCACTATTTTTGTCCTACGAAGTACGAAGTACGAAGTAAAATTATAAGATTTTAAAAAAAAAAAACGAATGTTCCTTGGACGAAAATGTTTAATTTTCTGACCTACTTGTAGTACTCAATCTATTCTACAAATACTCCAAATAAACATACCTGTTTATATTTTTTTCCACCAAGTTTTAGACGTTTTCTTAAAAAAAACACATACGCGGAGGTGAACTTTTCGCGGGATACAGCATAATATACTCTCTTGTCCATACCCTACACATTCAATGAAAAAAATCGCTGTTTTTAATTAATGCAAAGTTAGCCTAATATTCGGCGTAAATTCCCCGGACTAAACACTAACCTTCAATAAAAATGACTTAAACGGATATCAAGTTAAATATTTTAATGATTCCTGTATTTTACACCCTACTTAGACAAACTTGCGAATTATTTCATTATTAATATTTTATTTTAAATACAATTAAGGACTATTCATAGTGTTTGTCCATTTCAGGCATTTTATGGGCATTGCCCTTTACTATTAATGACCATTTAAAATATTGTTATTATATTGTTACGGAACCCTATGTGTGAGTAAGACTCGTGCTTCTCCAGTTTTTTTATGTTAAAAATATAATAAAAATCATGCTGTTTTTGTATGCAGAATTATAAATTATGCATGCATACATGCAAAACAAAACAGCATGTTTTTGTACTATGTATCATTTGTATTCCAGGTTTTACAATGCTCTATAATAATTAGGGTGAATGGTTCACTTATTAAAATACTTTTCCTAATTTAACAATAATGGAATTCCAATCAACTAAAAATTATCAGTCTGTTTTACTGAATTAGATAAAGTGATAAATGGGGAAAATTAATCCTTTAGATTGTTTAATCAATTAATGTAGTATAATCAGGCAAAACCATGCTAGCATAATCCCTGGCCACTATTCTAGAATGATGATTAGTAAGTTATACCAATAGTAAGTTATACCAATAGGTTGCCATCAACATGCTAAGCAGATACCAATGGGTAGGTATTCCTATTCTAAATAATAAATATGGTCTGTAAAGGCCATTACCTTATTTATAAATGCAAAAATGAAACTGTTATTTCTGGTAACTACAAGTACATTACAATACCTATCCAAAGAATATCAATACTTCGAACTATGTAAGAGAAACTACTCTCATGCAACAACTCTGTGTCATCACTTAATTCAAAGTAGTGGTGAGTGGGTCTAAGCACATTGACCATTCTCAAAACCAAATTATTGATTACTGATTCAAAGTAGGCAGAAATTTTATTGAAGGGCAGTTTAGTGTAGTCCCACACTGCAATATCTCACTATCTGACAACATTAACTTGCTATGCCAATAAGTATGATGGTTTATTATGTGTTCTGTTATCAGAAGTGCCTCTGGCCGGGTTGGGTGGACAGTGTGTTTGTGTACCTGTGCGGGAGCCCTCGCGTGACGCGCCCAGGTCGGCGTCCACCGTCACCTCTTCCACCGACCCCACGCCTGCGCCCTCCTCCTGCGCCGCGGACCATCCTGAAACATTACCTACATATTTGAAACAATCACAATGCTTCATTCGGTTGTAGTTATCGAAATCTTATCTACCGGCAACCACAGAAAATTCTAGTCGCCGCGACTGGAAATGTTAACTGTTCTACGAAAGTATACAGATTTAATAAAATTTGAATGGATTGTAACATATCTAGATTTTATTCATATCAAATGTCTTTCATTATTCTAAGAAAACTTTACTATTGGTAAATAAATTCCATAAAACAAATAGACGCGCTACGTAGACACGACAACTCACCTGCCAGTAACAGGACGCCGACTACTAATAAATTAAAATACTTCATCGTATGTCTTTCACGACCGAACAACACGTACTTAGTTGACTTCTTCCCTGAACAGTATTTCACAAGCAGCAATACATTTAATCTAAAAAAGAACCTCGGCGGTCCACGTTCACTGCAAGCATGCGAAGTCCGCTAGCTTTATCATAGAAATTGAGTTTTGGAAATCACTTGACGTTTCACATCAGTTCTACGGAGCTTCCCATTGGTAAGATAAAACCGAGATTTATTTAATGGACAAATGACACACACACACGCCGGTTTTTCAGCAAATAGTAGATAGTGAAATACAAATGTCGTTATTTCATTGGTCAACAATTGTACATTTTCTCTGTCAACCAATAAACGTAGTCTGCGTTATTTATTGAAAGAAAAAAACCATAGACACACTAGAAGTCGGAGTCTGAAGAAGGAAACAAAAAAAAAAAAATATTAGGTACACCAACAGCAGTACATACTATGAAATACAGAAAACAATAAAATTTAAATAAAAGCGCTGGTATGTACGCCTATTATAGGTATACGCAGCATTCACCAGAGTGACAACAACATAAAATTCTAGAAAACTAATAATAAATCATAATAACGGTTCCACATGACGAGAACCTCGTGAAAGCAGAGAAAGATAAGCAATTCAAATATCTAGATCTGGCTCGCGAGGTTGTCGACATGTGGGATGTGAATACAGCAGTCATTGTGCCGATAGTCGTGTCGGCCAATGGCTTAATTGCCAAAAGCCTCGACCAACATCTTAGTAGGCTTTCGCTTGGCAGCTGGATCAAGGGCTTGATTCAGAAAGCAGTACTTCTGGACACGGCACGTATTGTCAGGAGGTTCCTCTCTCAAGAGCCCTGACCACCGGTAGCCCGGACCCTATTCCCGATGCTGGTGGGCTACTATTTTTTATATTTTTAAATGTTTTTTTTATACAATTTTGTAAAAATATTTAAAAATGTAAATTATATGTGATAAAATGAATAAAGAATCAAATCATTATAAAATTATTATGATTTATTATTAGTATTAATAACGTTTCGTGCCTCAATGGCCTTATTGGCATAAAGATAAAGATATACTTACTGCTTAACTGTGTACATTAATTGCTGACGGTAACTGATTGTACACACGAATAGCAGTACCTAACATAGGTACTTTTATAATACATCATGCCTCACTGTCCTTTCGCGCGTAACAGTAAAACCCCGCGTGAAACCCTTCGGGGGCCCCTTGATTACGCCATTGCGTGAGTCATCCGATATCGTAAAGATAAACACTTATAACTCGAGTTATATTAGCTCTAATCTTAAACGGTAAACAGTGTCGGGTTCGTGATGAACGGGGCCATTTATTAATAATAACCAACTCTTTTAGAACTACTTGAGAATTATACATATCCCATAGATATGAGAGAGGTCGCAGCAAATACGTCTGTTTTCGTTGCTTATTTTTGTTTGGTAAAACTACTCATTCAATTTACACGAAAATTTATATCTAACATCACAAATATACAAGTAATCTAATGACAGTGTTTTTTAGGAGTCCTACATACATTATTCTTATAAGATCCTAACTCAAACTTCTTGTTAGAATCGGCCATTTTAGAATTCCGCTGTTCAAAGCATGAAAATACTTGAAATATCAATAAATATGAATAGATATGCCTCGAATACATGAAATAATGAATTATCACTATTTTTTCTTTGCTACTATTGTTTCCAAGACCATTTTACATGGTTCAAGAGTCAAATATTTTTTTTTATTTCGACTAACAAACTTCACAACAAAGGATTTTTTGTTGGCTCAAATCATAATTTTTTTGTTATTTTTTCAAGCAAATGACTATCTAAAAAGTTGCATTATACCCTTATAACATACTATACATTTACTTACCAAAGTTTTACAACGTATATCTCACAAAAACAACACTTTTCCGAACATAATAACACGGGTTGCCATTGCGTTTGACATTCGACATAGACGAGTTTCTATATTTTTTTTAATAATGTTGTGCCGTTTAGTATTACTAACGATTAATTTTGTTTGAATCGACTACTAGTTGACCATAGAGGTAAATTTTGACAGAACGATTTAGAAATTTACTTTTTTTTATATTAGCGTTTAAGTTTGCTGGTTCGAGCCGTTCCATAAATGGAACGGCGAGGCTCAAGGCAAAGGTCCGTCCGTTCCATAAATGGAACGGCCGGGACCTAGAGGTTAATAACCGGTAAATTAATGTCATATTTATATTGTTTCCGAATGTTCCGTTTAGAATTTGCATGACATTAATGTTGCAGACATGTGGTCTGGCATCCATAGGTTAAAATGAGAAGAATGCTCATCATCATCAAGTTTCCTTGCATAAATTCAAGCAAACATTAATGACAAAAAAATATGAGTCAAAGCAAGTTACAAGGCCACTGCTTCCTAATAAATCACACAGATCAAAATTCGCCTTCTTATTAGTAACACGCAACCCCTAAAATACTAAAACTTTATCTGCCTCTAAAAAAACACCCTTTTAAGTAGCTACATGTGCAAAAACAAGCGGAGCGAGCTCGAAAATTTACGTATCCTTAGGTAATCCTTAGCTTTAACAATTACAGGAACTTGGGGGCCCTTTGGAGCATGTGGCCCTGGGCAAGTGCCCAGTGTGCCCAGTGGAAAAGATGGCCCTGCTCAAAGCACACCACTCTCCGCACGTCGCTCACAGCACACCGCTCGCGGCGGTTCAAAGCAAAACACTTTTTTCGGGTTCTGTTAATTTTTAGAATATCATCAGTGTTTTTATTTCAATCTACAATAAAAGTGACTTGCTGACAGAAAAAATTGTTAAACGAACGGTCGTGTCCCCAATTTTTCCCACCAACTAGAATTTATTAATTCCATAGAACCATCACTGAAAATGTGTTGACACTAATGACAGTGACAGCCAGCTGTTGTAAACAAAACGTTTGTTTCGTTGACACGCGAAAACATAAAACACTTAGCGCTTTGTAAATGCTGTGGAGTTTGATTGGTTTTATTTTTGTACAAAAATGGAAATTGGTACCTCACCGCGAGTGACAAGTTCTCGGAAACGAATTACATACAAGCCCAGTGGATGGCGCGTTCATCAGTTTGAAATATGGAGCGGTGAACTGGTATGCAGAGCTGCAGCTTTACGCGTGGAGGGCGCTCTGCTGCTGTGGGTGGGCGGCGCCGGAGCGGCGGAGCTGACCGAGGTGGCGCTGGGCATGCCGGCGCGCGAGGACGGAGGAGGCCGCGCCGCGCTGGCTAGCACGCTGTTGGGCGCGGACGGCGCGGCGGCGGCGCTGGCGAGGCGCCTGTCTGCGGTGCTCGCGCGCCCAGTCTACGTGTGCAGCGGGGTGGCGTTCGACCGCTTCACGACCCCGCTCGTCGAACGCGGACTCATCGCAGAAATTAAAAGCAGGCCCGACTGTTTCTAACCGTTCAGTTCGTTCAACTGAACTTATATCCATTGTCAAATCAAATAATATATATGAAAGTGTTCCTGCTTTTGATTTCACCTCACTCAGTTGATGTACCTAAATGTAAACTACCCGATGCAACTATTTGATCCTTTCTTTGTGCATATAAATGATAAACAGTGGCCGAGCTAATGAAGTACTTTTGTCTCAACAATATGTTTAGATGAGTTTCCTTTTAAAATCTGAAGTGGCTCTTTGATCAAAACGTTTATACTATTGATACTAAGTATTTATATTGTACTGTATTGTATAGCGGGCTGGTTTTTACAACTCCACGTCTAAAGCGTGTATTTTGTGTACAGGTGGGAACATTACTCTATCCAGCCACGCTCCCTGAGAAAGGTTAGCAGCTCCTTGGTGTTGCTGATGATCTCGCGGAGTGTACCTGGGTTTCCTAAGTACTTTGCCCTGTATGTTGCAACCTCTGGCCAGTGTAGAAGCACGTGGGATGCGGTCCCGTCTACCTCGATGCAGGCTCTGTACAGTGGGCTATCTGTGACTCCCAGGACAAAGAGGTGTTTATTAAAAGAGCCTTGCCCAGTGATGGCGACTGTGACTGTGCGGAGCTGTAACTTGGTCAGCCGAAGCGCCCATTTGGTGAGGCGGCCGTCTATAGTAGAAGTGCTTCCTTGGCCTGCCTACACTCACCATGGTCTAGCCACAGTTTGTGGTGTTGATCCCTGGTGCGTTTCCTTACCAGAGTTTGTAAATACCCAAAGGGGAGTGGCACGAAGGGTTCTTGTCCCACTGCTGCCATGCTTGGACCCCTTCTAGTGAGTTCATCCGCTGCATCGTTGCCCTGGGAATCGCTGTGGCTTTTAATCCATTGTATGGTTATGTTGTTGTGATTACCGATGGTGACACTCGTATATTAACCCGGAGTTGACCGTGTGGTTGTCTAGTGCTAACAGTACAGCCCTGCTGTCTGAAAGTATGCGAATAGAGTGGTCCTCAGCCCTCCTGGCTAAGATGGCTGATGCGGCCAGGGAAAAGCCCATGCATTCCGCCTGAAATACCGTGTTGTGGACCCCCAGTGGTACGGCTATATGGATGTTGAGATCATCCGAGAAGACTCCAGCTCCAGTAACTGTACCTGTTTTAGATCAGTCCGTAAAGACCCGTAGCTCTGCGGGATTTAACCTCTCGCAGCGGTGGTCCTCCCATGGAGCTGGATCTTGTATTTTATGTGGAATACAAATTGTTTAGGTACCCGATCGTTAATGGCTTTCGCCAGGGGCAGCAGCTGTCGGAGTGGTTCTCATGCAGCCTGTAATTGCCATGCAGGCAAGCCTTTGCATGCTTTGGAGTTTGTTCGAGGCTGTGACTAGTTTAGTGCGTGGCCACCAGATCACAACCCCATACGAGATCATGGGACAGATCACCGTACAGTATAGCCAAAGTATTATTTTGGGGGATAGGCCCCACTTCTTAACCTATCATCCTCTTGAACTGCCAAAGGTGATGCACGCTCTGTTTATTTTGTTGTTTAAGTGACTGCTCCAGTTTAACTTACTGTCTAGGATGACTCCCAGGTACATGACTTCTGTGGCTAACTGAAGCTCTGTATCAAATAATTTAGTAGGCAGGCGACAAAATAAACATACAGCTGCATTTTTATTTCAAGAAGTATGCAAGATCATTGATAAAATCGTAAGTGACAAAATTATGCTGATTATAACAGATAATGCTACCAACATGTGGTAAGATGCTGGAAAGACAATATCCCCATGTGAAGTGGGCTGGCTGCTTAGCTCACACATTGCATCTAGTAATTGGCGATAAATTAAAAAAAACCAACACAACAAGTTACCAAACTATTTTCTGATATCACCGTTGTTATCAAGTACACTCAGCGTTCTCATATTCTGTCAGAAGATTTTAAATCAATTGCACGGGAAAGGGGAGTTACGAAATAATTACAGTTACCAGTGTAAACAGGAAGTCACCTGAACGGCGTCAAAGTCTAAAATTATATTGTGGTTAGAATGCAATTCTGTTCTTCAAAATATGGCATTAAACACACTAGGTGTACAGAAATTTTAAAATTTACCTTTATATGAAGATGAGTGGACAAAATTTGAAAAAATAAAGGTTTAACTAAAACCTATAAATAAGGACAACAAAGTTGGAAGGATATATACTATTCTATCCATACTATTTGATATACGGCATTCGGCGAATTAAAAGAACTACTAGAGAAGCCTATCGTAGCTGAGTTTTAGGCGAAGAAGCACACCATCATTTAAAACAGAAATTCAGCAGTAGAAAAGCTACAGCGCTTAAGCCAATGCACTATGCTGCCGTAATATTAAACCCGCAAAATCGTGGTACAACAATGACATCAACTGAAAATATAGATGGATGGGAGTTCGTTCTTTGCTTGGCTGAAAGACACAGTATTTCATTTCAACAATTGTTCGAAGAAGTGCCCGAATATAAATATGGCACTGGTTTATGGAGCAAAGAGTTTATTTAGGAAACAGCTAAAAAAGTCAAGCCAGTTGCGTGGTGGCAAACAGTATATTCAAAAACTGAATTAGGAGAAATTGCCTGAATTAGGAAAATCATGACTGGTCCAGCAACTTCTGCTCCTGTGGGACGCTCTTTTTCCACATTTTCAAAAATACATACCAAAATACGTAAAAAATTCAACACTGAAAGATATAGTATTGGCTTATTACAGACACTTTATACTCACACTTATCATCCATATTCATACTTTGATTGGTTTTACATTAGCATTTTACCAATCGTTTAAATTTTTATAAATATTTTTCTTGTTATTGTTGTGAGGAATTTAAATCCGTGAAATTAAAACCATATATTTCTCATTTTGACAGCTAATATAATTCTATTATTTTAAGTGCTTCTTTTTCTTATATTTTGACAATACAAAAACCATAGAGAATAATCAACCTCTAACATCCTCCCTTTTGTACAGTCTATTATAAAAAAAAATACTAATTTAACAAACAATGTAAACCAATTCGGTTCAATATTGTTATCATAGATGGCCTGCTAAGAGCCTTTGTTAAGAAATCAGCACTTTGAAGTTGTGTACCAACGTGCTGAACCTTAAGTCTTCCATCTGCAACTAGTTCTCTCACATAGAAGTGTCTGATTGCAATGTGCTTTGTTCTTCTATGCAGTTCAGGATTTTGAGCCAACTTCACAGCGGCGTCATTGTCAATTTGCAGTATGGGAACATCCTTCAGAGCAGAAATTTCATCAAATAGTCTTTGCAGCCATACTATTTCTCGTGCTGTTTCGCTGGCTGCAACTATTTCAGCTTCAGTCGAGGAAATAGCAACCGATGACTGTTTACGACTTGCCCAGGAGATAGGTCCGCCAGCGTATAAACAAAGGATGCCACTAGTCGAGCGACCGTCCTTGACGTCTCCTGCATGATCGGAGTCACTAAAACTTTCTAATATTCCGGACTTGCAATCCTTTTTGTACGTTATTCCATAGCTTGATGTCCCTTGTAGATAGCGCATTATTCGCTTTACCTTTAATACATCTTCTTTTGAAGGATTTTCTAGGCTTCTGGAAACGACACCAACAGCGTAGGCAATATCAGGTCGTGTTCCTACCATGAGGTACGCTAAGGCACCAACAGCTTGCCTATAAGGGTATGACTTCTCGTCTATGCCCTCTCTTTCAGACTGTCGTAGTTCCGAATCTCTGATAATAGGTGTAGTTACTGATTTACAGCTGTTCATCCCAAACCTAGCTAAAACCTTTTCAGTGTAATGTTTCTGCGTTATACTTATGGAGCCATCATCTTTGTATAGTAGTTGCAAACCTAGATAGTAGTCTGCAGGCTTTACGGTTATCTTAAACCTTCGTTTAAGTTCTGCCATAAACTTATCTGCATCCTTCTGCTTTGTTGCAGCTACGAGTCCGTCATCGACATATAATGCCAAAATGATTTTATTTTGCAATCGCTTTCGAATAAATAAGCAAGGATCACTTTGACTTTGTTGAAAGCCTATGGTCTTCAAGTAATCCACGATGCACTTATTCCAACATCTTGGTGCTTGCTTAAGTCCGTATAGACTTCTCTTTAACTTGCAAACTCGTTTAGTTCCGTCATTGATACCTTCTGGCTGTTTCATGTATATCTCTTCATCGATAGACCCATTTAGAAAAGCAGTTGTGACATCAAATTGAGTAAGAGATAAACCTTCGTTTGCAGCAACACTTATGATCGATCTGATTGTCGTCATTTTTGCAACAGGACTAAACGTTTCGTCAAAGTCAACTCCGGGTTGTTGGGAAAAACCTCGAGCAACAAGCCTTGCTTTGTATTTGTCGATTGTACCATCAGCGTTCGTTTTGATTTTATAGATCCATTTGCACGAGATAGCTTTGCGATCCTTGGGTAGATCAACTAGAGACCAGGTTTTATTTTCTTCTAAGGACTTAATTTCACTTTTCATTGCTTTAAACCAATGCTCCTTGTCTTGACTCTGTAGTACGTCAGTATATGTTGTAGGTTCATCATTTTCAGTCTTATCATCTACTGATATCATTACGTAGTCACCAAGTCTTGCAGGAGGTCTTAGCTTTGATCTGTCTCGAAGAGTTATTCGTCCTTCATTCTCTATTTCTCTATCTGGCAAAATCTCATCGTTTATCGCTTCCAAGCGTTCTGGTAATGTTTGCTCTGATAAATCGTTGTCCACATCATCAGTTTCATCATGCTCATCTTGAGTTTCCGAAGATAATTCTGGGATTCCGTTATTTATCTCTGTGTTAGGTGTATCTTCAAACGATTCAGGAGGTATACACTCTTGAAATGTATCTGTACTTTCATTTGCTTCCTCCCTTACATCATGAATCGTTCTATTATTCTCCTCCCTTGCAGAAAGATTCGTTGGTAATCGTAGACTTATTTCCATCTCAGAGTTTTCCTCAGCAGATTTAGATCCAATATTCAATTTCATGTCAGATCTGCAGACTGCTGACTCTTGAAATACTACGTCTCTTGATCGTACCAGTGAATTTCCATCCAGAAGACGATACCCGTCATCATTATCATAACCGATCAATAAACATTTTTTTGCTTTCTTGTCCAATTTCGTACGCTTTTGCTTGGGTACATGGGCATAACAAGGACTTCCAATGATTCTTAAATGACTTATCTTTGGTTTCTTGTTAAACCATAATTCGTATGGTGATTTACCATCAATAGGAGTGTGTCCTGTACGATTTAGCACATACGCTGCGGTATTTATAAGTTCTGCCCAACAGGCAATAGGCAACTCTTCGTGCGCGTACATCATGGCACGAGCGGCTTCGACAAGCGTTCTATTCTCCCTTTCACTACAACCATTTTGCTGTGGCGTATATGGCATAACCAATCTATGCTTGATGCCATATCTTTGTAGTATTGTTCGAGTTTTCTCGTTGTCAAACTCTCCACCATTGTCGCTTAATAGTTCTTTTACTGCATGACCAGCTACTTTGCTTTCTTCTAGCATCAGTTGAAGCTTTAAATGGACTTCAGACTTCTGTTTCATGAAGTATACATAACGGTATTTGCTGAAATCGTCTTTAAATAGAACGAAATATTGATATCTTTTGTATGAAAATGGAAAAGGTCCACACACGTCTGAATGTATCATCTCGCCAGGTATCTTTGCTCTGTCTCTGGTTCCAAAAGGTCGCCTTTTCATTTTTCCAAAGCTACAACCTTCGCAACATTCATGTGTATTATTCGGTACCTTAATCTTCAGTTCCCTTTCAATTAACTTCTTCACATGCGTTTTGCTTTGATGTACAAGTCTTTCATGATAAATCTGTAATACATCTTGGCGTATCAGTGCATTAATTTCGACTAGAATTGGTGGCATTACATTCTTCACATTAAGTTTAAACAGCCCTCCTCTTTTCTTTCGAATGCCTGTAACTTTGACTTGACCTTTAGATTTCAATCTACAGAACTCGGGGTCAGATTCAAATAAACTTTGCGGTAATCTATCTTGCGCTGCTAATAATGAGAATAAATTTTTCTGCAGTGTTGGCACACACCACACATCGCATAAGGTTATCATTTCTTTATGATCGCCAACCGTAGCTTCAAGTTTTATGTCACCTTTACCAGTGGCATCTACTTTCTCGCCATTCGCTGTCATTACCGTATGCTGTGAACCAAAAACTTCAAACGTATGGAATAAATCTCTCCTGAATGTGACGTGGCTTGTAGCTCCACTGTCCAGATACCAATTATCTTTGTCAGGGTATAAGCATCTGTCAACGTTCATTAGGACTGTACTATTCACATTATTTGTATTTGTGTTTGGCTTGGGAGGTCGACCATCACTCAACCACTTAGAGCATTTTCTTACCTTGTGTCCATCTTGACCACAGTAATTGCACTTTATCTTTTTATTGTAAGCCTTGTTTACTTTCTTCTGAAAAGCTTTAACTGTAAGAGCTTGGTTACTCACACTTGTAGACATAGAAGCCTGTGTATCTATGTTTCTTTCAAAGGCACAGAGTTGTGAGGTTAGTCTCTCTATAGTCCTCTCCTTTTTACTCATAAGTAGCCAACTAGATTTGAAAGTAAGGTATTCCTCTGGTAAAGTATCTAAAATCTTACATATCAATAGTACCTCTGGTAACTCATTGTTTCCTTCAAGCTTCGTAATTTCTTTGTTTAGTTTGAACCAAATATTCTTCAGCTTTGAAAGATGTATAGCCATATTGTCATCCAGTTGCTTCTTGTACTCAAAGAACTTTAGGCAATTGTCATATACTAAATCGTCACCATCTCCATCAAACAACCTTTTTAGTTCATCCCATACTTCTTTAGAAGACTCGAAACGCATTATTCTTTGAACAATTTCATCTTTCATATTGCTCGTAAGAATTATAAGAACCGTGCTATCTAGTTCTTGAAACTTTTCTGAAGCAGTTTTGTCATCTGTACATAAAGCTTTTTCATATCTACCTTCTAATAGATCTAGGGCTTTTGGGATTCCCTTCAGTAACATAGATATTTTATACTTCCATATCAACCAGTTGGTGCCATCTAGGTTCCCAATGTTAAATCTCGTGATATCTGGTTTGGTTGCCATATTCACTAATAAACACTGTTATCGTATTTTGTAATATCGATTTTAAAAAGAACCACGCTCTGCTACCATGTTGTGAGGAATTTAAATCCGTGAAATTAAAACCATATATTTCTCATTTTGACAGCTAATATAATTCTATTATTTTAAGTGCTTCTTTTTCTTATATTTTGACAATACAAAAACCATAGAGAATAATCAACCTCTAACAGTTATGACATTTCTTACATCAAATCTGTCAGCTGTCTTTTACTTTTAATTTTAATTGTTACCAGCCAAATTCTATATGAAGGTTTCATTTAGATTTTATATTACTAAACTGATTATCATTTATCACGTGAGTTCAATACAAACGTTTTACCTGAAATAAAACGTAAATTAAATTACTTACCTAAATTTGAAGCCTAATAATAAGTACATGAGAGAGAAGCCATCGCTCTGTCCCTTTTTCGCTTCCGTTCTCCCTCCTTGTCGCGTACTATCGCCATCTCTGTCTCTTCACCCACCACCACTAGCAGTTGCAAACGTCGGTTTGCTTTTGGATTGGACTCATTGAAGTCGTTGTAGAACCAGGCAGAATTTAAAGTTATTAGGCTTCAAATTTAGGTAAGTATGTTAATTTACGTTTTATTTCAGGTAAAACGTTTGTTTTAAATAACTTGACCGTAAATTTGAAGCCTAATAATACATGAGAGACGTGTTTGTTATCGCCTGGTGGTGTTGGAGACGTCAAAGTGACTATTAGAATAAAAATCTAAATCGCACAGCAATGAAAAGAAATGAAACCTTAGTCAAACGATTGACATTGTGCTACCAAAGCAGCCGGATGGAAACAATATACATAGGATAGTACCTACTTGTAACTAAAGGTATGTTCTAACAAAAATAAAAATATGGTTTACAAAAAAAAGTAGTTTTAATTTCAGAATAACAAAAAACCATCTTTTATAGGTAGTGTAGCGTAAATAAAAATAAAAGTCGTCACTGCTACATGTCAATGTCAAAATGGAACAAAGAGAATTTAATCCAATTTATTTTAAGATATCTTTGATATGATATTGTCCGGAGTGGACTGAATCACAATCCTGTAGCAAATAGGTGGTCCTAGAAATGACTCTTATCACACGACACTTAATAAAACGTGGAGCAAGCTTCCCAGAGAAAAAATCACCTCCAGAAGACTTAGAAAAATTCCTTCTCCATACAGTATCACCATGCTTCAAACCTATCTTCTCTCAGCGAAGTTTATGCAAAGGTTGCTGATAATATTTCTTTAGCTTTTCTCCGTAACTCTCGTGCATATAATTCTAATCGATCAGCTGTCACTCTGAATGTTGGTGATACTGTATGGAGAAGGAATTTTTCTAAGTCTTCTGGAGGTGATTTTTTCTCTGGGAAGCTTGCTCCACGTTTTATTAAGTGTCGTGTGATAAGAGTCATTTCTAGGACCACCTATTTGCTACAGGATTGTGATTCAGTCCACTCCGGACAATATCATATCAAAGATATCTTAAAATAAATTGGATTAAATTCTCTTTGTTCCATTTTGACATTGACATGTAGCAGTGACGACTTTTATTTTTATTTACGCTACAAAATTGCACGCGTCTCCCGACCTCTGCTTGAGGTTACGGACCTCCTGGCTTATCTTAAATTCAAAATCGGTCGTACCGAATGTCTGAAAAAAGGCATCTTTGATCTCATAGAAGGAAAGTCCAGGGCGACGGATCGACCTAAAATATTGAAGTGCGACACCTGACAAGACTTCATGAAATCGCTTGACTAAATAACCATCAGACAAATTGTCGGCCTCCCTGCACTACTCTAAACTCGTGAAAAATTCCCGTACGCAGGTCTTACCATCGAAAACAATCTTCCACTTAGTAAGAGAGAACTGCCTGGTAAATTGTAGGCATTCCTCAGATCTTGTTGGAGAAGGTACGATACTTTGTGAGGAAGCGTGAGAAGGTCTTGGCGGAATAGGAGGAGGTGGTGGTCGCGAAATAATGAGACTAGCACGACGTGGAGTCTCAACAATAGGGAACCCCTCTTCTGACATGATGTAACTAGAATAAACCTAATAACGTATGAAAGAACAGACAAAAGGCGATTGAATCCTAGCGAAAAATAGGCACGGCAGCGGCATGAACAGACGGATAAAAATAATCCAGCAACCAGCAGTCAGTGAACGCCAAGCTATTAAACAAAGATACAGGCTACATAACCGTTCATACTAAGCTTACCTTGAAAACCGACGCCTATAAATTCATACGTCACCATATATACTCTACGGGTTCTAACTACCGCTAGCTAAGGATATGGAATAAAAATCAGGAGACCTATCGTTATATTTGCTGCGATAAGTGGGTAAAATAAAAGACAGTTATGTGTTATATAGTTCACAAAATTATTTTTCCTTTAAAATACATTACATTTAATGAAAGAAATATATATGTCGAGGAAAAATAACAGCTTCACAGATCTGAACTGGTGGTAAAAATCCCAGAATACCTTTCTTGAATGGAAGAATATCCGTGTCCTGAAACAAATAAGCTTAAGAATCATTAGCTCCCAGAGGGAGTGACCATCCTCAATAAGGCAAAAAAGATTTTATGTAGAATCATTCAAATTTCAAAGTTATTAGGTAAAAACACTTACTTTAGTTGTTCGGGCGCCAATCTGAGAAAAAATTTCCTACGTGACATCCCATGGAATCGTCATACTTTTTAAATTTGAACCGAAGTAAGAAAAAGTAAAATGATTAGAAATGAGGTCGACTTACACGAACAGAATAGTTTTTATTCAGCCGAATCAATAAACAGCGTGATAATGCTGCAGTAGGTACAACATAAAATAAGTAACAAATGGCTGGAAACGAAGCGAATCGCTTTATTAAATTAATTTACATTGCACTTAAAGTAGTACACAAACAAATGATAAAATATTTTGAAAAACTATTATTAAATCACACTGCATTAAATAAATTGGTAACAGAGTTTTGAGGATGAGTAATCTTAACCTCTTTACGGTAAAATCGCCTAAATGTATTTTCTGATCTCCAAATGCCTGTGGAGGGAATTTCATCAACTGAACAATTCTCATACCAACTTTTTGAAGCTACTGCAGACCTAAAACTTCCTGCTAGGGCTTCAATCCCAGCATCCTTTAATACTTTCCTAACCCAGGTGGCTATAACACAACGTGAAGCAGGTCGAGCTTTGCCATACGCAGTAACAAATAAATTATCACATTTAGCTTCATTTATCCTGTTTCTTCCAACGGAAATAAACTTTAAAATCCAATATATGGGATCTAAGGATTTATTGTCTTTATTGATCATTAACTTCGAACCTGATTGACGATAATTTGAAGAGTCAGTTTTTGAGCCCAAAATTGGCCAAAAGATGACATAATCAGCAGTAATTTCGCAATTATTACAATTTATGCTTAAGAGGGTCAGGTCATGGACCCTGCGACCAGAACACAGTAGAAAGAGGCATGCTGTATGCTGCGATACCTCATATAGTTTATCTATATCAGGATTCTGTTGACAAAGTAAAGATAAAACTTCGTTAACGTTCCAAACTGGGGTCTTTGAGAGTTTTGGAATAGCTAGTGCAATAGACTTTAATATTCGTTTGACCAAAGGATGCCCGCTTAACCGTTCTGAAAACTCTGGACAACACAAAGTTGAAACTACAGCTTTATGGACAAGTATAGTGTTGTAAGAGAGTCCATCATTATGGTGAAGATCAGCTAAAAATCTAGCAAGCGCCTAACCGCTTGGCTCGCTTACAGAAATATTATTAAGCTTAGCCCATTTTATCCAACGAGCCCAGGCTGGCTTATATGTTCTTACAGTAGACGTTCGCCAGCTTTTCATGAGAAGATGCTTCTGTTGGGTTGTCCAGTCACTCAGTTTTTCATTCCCCCCACCCATCTCCAAACTTCCAATGTCATTTCGCTGGCCTTGAGAGGGGGTTTGTTGGTTGAGGTGTCCATTAGTACTTGGCAGAGGTTCCTGATCGTCCAAGGGCAATCTGTTGTGCGATTTTTCAGGTCCGGTCTCCAAAAGACTTGGTCCCATTTCGGGGCCACAATCAGAAATAATCCTTGACATTTGTTCAGATGGATTAGCACTTTTGGTATCAACAAAGGTGGCGAAAAAATCCATGCCAATGGATAGTTCCAGATCTGGCTGAAAGCATTTTGAAATTCGGCCTGCTGATCTCGGTGATCTAGACTGCAGTACCTGGGGACTACATGGGTTCGCTGAGACGCGAACAAGTCTATATCACTGGGGTTCCCCATTGGGCAAATATTAGGCGCGTTACTTGAGGGAGTAGATGCCACTCTGGTCTTCTCTGCAGTCGAGATAGTCTGTCCGCTTCTACGTTGTATACGCCCGGAATGTGGTAAATGGTTAAGTGAATCCGGTAAGAATCTACAAGCTGCAGAATCTGGTAGGTCAGGTCTATAAGAGCTAAAGACTTTGTGCCGCTTTCGTTCCTCAGATACGATACTGCTGTCTTGTTGTCGCACTGAACGTGAAGACTGGCGTTGTGTAGGTTTTGGCCACAATATTGTATCGTTTTTAGGATCGCAAGCATCTCCTTTTGATTGCAATGAAGGAATTTTTCTTCTGCTTTCCAAGTGCCGGATACATAAGTGTTGTTCATGTAAGCACCCCAAGCCTTGTCCGAGGCATCGGTGACAATATAGTGTGTTGGATGTGGGACATGGATAGGAGACGAAGTCTCGAGATAATTTTGCCACCATTGTAAGTCCCTCTGGGCTGCCTTCGGCAGTGAGTTTACAGGATAGACTTTTCGTAGTTTATTTTCCATCCTAAATATTTTAGGATGTCCACTGTAGTTTTGACGTGACTCACCAGTGTATCGTAATATTGATTGACTATCAGATAGTCGTCATTTTTTTATTTTTTTAAAACTTTTATTTCAATTACAGTAGGCACATAAATATATTACTAAAATAAATTACTACACGCATTCCGTGGTCTCGAAGAGTCTGGGCAATCTAATTGCTCAAGGAGGCAAACGTTTTCGGTGCTGAACCGGGCCCAAAGGGAAGGCAGTTCATTTATAGCAATTGGCCTTGATAAATAGTAGTCTTAAAAATCTTTTGTGAGGCTCTGTTACTGGCAGATGGAAATATGCTTGTGATATGTCTATTTTCACCATCCAATCGTTTGGTTGATGGAAGTCTGGGAATCTGAAAATATTGATCAGACGGAAGGTGGAGGTGTCGACGTATCGGTTCAGGGCTTTGAGATTGAAAATCGGTCTGAAATCTCCGTCTCCCTTGGGCACCAGAAACATTGGTGAAATTAAACTTTGAGTCAGCGGCACGACTGTGAGCAGCTCTTGTGAATAATTTGATCCATTTTTGGAGAATAAGGCGTCGACTAGACTGAATTCTGTAGATGGGTAAATGAAGTGGGGGCCTTTGTACGAACGGAATTCGGTAACCGGATATTATTTTTAATATATAATCTGGTGCGCCCATTTTCTTCCACCGGTCGTGAAAAAGTCTCAGCTGAACGGCGCGAAACGGACTCGTTGAGTTAGAATCGGCGTGAATTTTCTCTCCTATCCCGGTGGGATGAGGGAGAGGCTTTGCGGCTGGTATTTGAATTACCAGTGGATTTGCGGTTGTTTGATTGCTTACCACCCCGGCCCCGAAAGGGCTTGCCGCTGTTAAAGAAATGTTTATTATTCGGTCTTGAAGAGGTATGCCCCATATGTTTATAGGTCACCTTTCTCTGACTCGGAAGTGGAAACTTCCGCTGAGCCGTGGATGTGCTTGGATCGGTCTGCGGTACAGAAGCGCGATCATTGTCACGGGGCCAGAATACTTTATTCACGCCTCCCGCTTTTTCTAACGTGGAAGTCAATTGTTCAGCTGCGAAAATTGTGACAAGACGGCGGAATTTTTCTCATCATGGTCTTATGCAGTGGATCCTTGACACTAGCCAAAATAGTTTCCCTTCGCTGCTGGAAACATTCTGCTCGGTGTCCGCAAATCATTTGTAAGGTATCGCTAGATATTCTAGCGTACTCACCATTTACAAAAATATCAGTAAATTTTTCAGTAATCGTGTCTGGATTGAGGTTATCTGTTTGCCTAGCCCAGCTTAAAAAGGAGCGAAGCTCCGTTTGCAGCTGTTCTTTTTGTTTAATGAGTGCGAAAGTCAAGGAGCCAAAAGATTTTTCTACATTAATTATAGAGCGCGA
The DNA here is from genome assembly GCA_949152445.1 of Cerastis rubricosa. Classification (NCBI taxonomy): domain Eukaryota; kingdom Metazoa; phylum Arthropoda; class Insecta; order Lepidoptera; family Noctuidae; genus Cerastis; species Cerastis rubricosa. Next base: position 165,283 of record OX424529.1, read on the forward strand.
GGCGTCATATCGTTTCAGCTCGTCATTTGCATCGAGTTCCGTGAAACCGGGGGTATGCCTATAATTTTTTTGTACTTCGGAATACCTCACATTTGTCCAATCGGGATCATTAAAACGTTGAATATTATTTAAAATATCTTAATACGCACTTGGTGTTTCTAATATATCAGGATCTTTAGTTTTTGTCCCTATTGACAATGAAATTTCCGGGCCTAATGAATAATTATCCGGTTCGTCTATGGATATTATCGTCGTACAGTTGGCGGCTCACATTATCATCTATACAATCTTCACGATCATGTTCATATACTGCATGAACCTAAACCAGGTTCACAAGCTCGATTCGTAAAATGTTTCTTAAGATCGGCTACTTCTTCGAATAACTTTTCTATTTTAGGGTCTCTTTGGCTGCGTTTGTTTCTTTTACGCAAACGACCAGAACGCTTAAACGGTTTTTTGAACTATCAGAACTACTAGAACTTGAACTAGTACTTGATGATGACGTTGAGTTACTTAAATGACGAACACGGTGTTTTCTTTTCCGAGCTTGCAAGTTATTATCTTTATTTATATCTTGAGTGCTCATATTTTGATTCGATAAGATATTTTGATCACTCATTATAATTATATTTCGTAGGTACACTGGAATACAATTAAAATAACTTCACAGAAAAAGTAAGAATAGGAGGGTACATAAACAATACTCCGATATAATTAAAAACGAACGGTAACACCGTTAACGAGTTTACACACTATTATTCACAATAGGTACAGATGTTGAAGATAGTGTTCCGAATTCAAAAATAATATTTTTAGAAATGTTCTTTACCTTAGTGTTGAATTACTGTACGCCTGTACAATTATAGTGTTATTAACTCTTACAAAATAATTTCACTTTAGCACTGTATATGACTTATTACCTTGCTTTAGCCGATGATGTCGGGACAGGAACAACGATGTCAATGAGTCCAATCCAAAAGCAAACCGACGTTTGCAACTGCTAGTGGTGGTGGGTGGAGAGACAGAGACGGCGATAGTACGCGACAAGGAGGGAGAACGGAAGCGAAAAGGGACAGAGCGATGGCTTCTCTCTCATGTATTATTAGGCTTCAAATTTACGGTAAAGTTATTTAATTGTTGTATTTTATAAATAATTACGAATATTTGCTGTGTAAAGATATTCTAAGCTATATTTATAAAAATATTATGAGCAAGGTTTTTGACCTATTGTTACTGGCTGTTTTGAATACTGGCTGGTTGCGTTTTGACGAGCGCAACAAATTTGAACCTGTGAAGAAATAAATTCGAAAACATAAGGATCAGGGTATAAAAGGCATTTCTGACGGATGCCACGGAGAGATTCAAGTAGAGAGTTAAAAGAGATTGTTGTATCGATCAGAGTGGACGGCAACAACGTCCTGCTCATGGTGGGAGGATCCCCTGGGCCTCACGGGACTGCCGAGGAGTTATCAGCCAGCAAGATTTCCAGGTTTGTGGAGGAGGCGCCGTGAAGACGTTCGGTGTCTCCGCAAGACTTTGGAGGCTCAGGTGTCATACTTGGAGCGCCTGCGTATCCAGATCTCTGCACTCAAGTCTCCGCTGGATTCCGACAACTCCCAGGTGCGACTGGCGATGAGGGAGCTGGAGTGATTGAAGCAACTGCTCAAAGTTATGGAGCAGGAGAAAACTGTGCTGGAACGAGAGTAATTGGCTTTAGAAGACGATGTTTGCGCTGCTGAAGATCGTGTTTCAGTGACTATATTGTGTAAAATAAGCAGGTTTTGATAATCAATTGTGAACTTCTAATAAATTCATTTTCCCCTTTTAATAAATAAAAGACATTTATTTATTTACTAAGTATAAACTAACTTAAAAACTAAATATTTACATAAACTAACTAACTAAAAACTAACTTAAAAACAATAGGGGGCTTAGGCGTCAAAATACTCCTCCCCATCGCTGTCATCTGGAAACGTGCCCAGAAGACTGGCAGCATTGCAACGTTGAATGGCAATGCTAATTCTTTGCCCAAAGAAATACCCAGCCCTCTGGTCTCGCGAAGTGTCAACAAGTCGACGAGATATTTCCTTAAAAAGCGAATGCGCACCACCATGACCCGAGTGTTTCGACCCCAAACGGCTCAAAACTATAACTGCCATTTAGATTACAGTATTTACGCCGTCAGCAGCTCCACCACAGCCCGCCGTGCTTGCAACATGAGATGGCGCAAGGGTATCGACGCAAGTTGCGTCCCACACCAAAGGCCCACCTTCCAAGGCATCAGCGTCATGCCATCTGGTCTCTTCCCATCGTCACGTACCAAGCCGTTAGGTTCTAAAACCGCTGGAACGCCGGCGGTGGCAAGAGCCCGACGAATAATGTCGTTGATGCTGGCGTGCCGTGCCCCTTTTTAATTTATTTCATGTACAAATTAGCTTATTTCCTCATCAAGGAATAAGCTAGTTTGTTACATTTTGGCGCCCAAAGTCTAGATTTTATTCATTAATCCCTAAATTCTAAAACAACTTCCACAAGAGATTATATTTGGTAACTATTTGCATCATTTCTTCATTATATTTCATCACTTAATCTACTTATACTCTTAAACACTTAAATTCATATATTTATCTATATCATCTAAGAATCTCATCAAATTAGGTTTAGTGTCGTGGGCTCGACTATTTTACTCTCTTGAGTCATCGTTAACACTCAACTCTCTGAACTCTCTTTCTCTCTCCCTTTTAATTTTTATCCACTTTATTGAAGTGAAAACTTCTTTAGCGGCGTTGAGCACTTTTTCTGTAATGGGTATAAAATCTTAAACTCGCGTCAGGTCACGTGTCCTGATCGAAAATTCGTAAGACGAATTGACATTAGGTTGCGAAGGAATTTGAACTTTATGACATCTGTCATTGAGTTTGGTTTTCCGATGGATAATTATCTTATGCACAAACAAAACCTTCGATTTCTCCAAAGAGGTAAAATTCGTAAAACGTATCGTAATATTTCTGTGTTAAATTTGTTATGTAATGTAAGTTGTCATGTTTGTGTATGATAGCGCAATAAATGAATATTGTATTTTACCACATAAATGAAAGAACTAGATAATTAAAGCAATTCGTTCAAAATTATTTCCTAACCATATCCAAAAATGCACAACGTTACTATTCAAGTTTTCACTTCTGCCGGCACTCCCGGAGTGCAAGCCGTTTTTGAAGTGAAAACTTCTTTAGCGGCGTTGAGCACTTTTTCTGTAATGGGTATAAAATCTTAAACTCGCGTCAGGTCACGTGTCCTGATCGAAAATTCGTAAGACGAATTGACATTAGGTTGCGAAGGAATTTGAACTTTATGACATCTGTCATTGAGTTTGGTTTTCCAAAACTGGATAATTATCTTATGCACAAACAAAACCTTCGATTTCTCCAAAGAGGTAAAATTCGTAAAACGTATCGTAATATTTCTGTGTTAAATTTGTTATGTAATGTAAGTTGTCATGTTTGTGTATGATAGCGCAATAAATGAATATTGTATTTTACCACATAAATGAAAGAACTAGATAATTAAAGCAATTCGTTCAAAATTATTTCCTAACCATATCCAAAAATGCACAACGTTACTATTCAAGTTTTCACTTCTGCCGGCACTCCCGGAGTGCAAGCCGTTCTTTTTTTAACGTTTTTAATGGATAGAATTATTAAATTCACCATTCGTATACTTACTCATACTCATCCTCTTCCCTTCTTCTAACTGTAGAGTTCTATTCGGTCTATTTAAACTCTATAGTTTTTATTTTTCTTCTTTCATTGGTTCTTAAGCCATTAAAAGATTATTTTTTAATCTTCCTCTAAATCTGTTTTTATCAGATAACTTTTTGAAGTGCTTTTACCTAACCTTCTTTTATACTAACTGTAGTACAAGTTGGTATAACTTTTTTCTAATCTGCAACTCTAAAAGTTGACTGAAGCGGGTAGCGACTTCCTTAAAATAAGCCTTCGCTGGTCATCAACTCTAAAAGTTGACTGAAGCGGGTAGCGACTTCCTTAAAATAAGCCTTCGCTGGTCATCAACTCTAAAAGTTGATTGAAGCGGGTAGCGACTTCCTTAAAATAAGCCTTCGCTAATCTTCAACTCTAAAAGTTGATTGGGATAGATCCCTTATTAACATTCTTATATTTCATCTTATTATGGGTTTTAGACGCGAGCGGATTACAACTCCCAAAATAAGCCTATTGTTATTGATTTATCAGGTCGAGTAGTGATCATTGAATGTGAATCCTACCTGACCTAACTTCGTAAGACGTCGGTGTGTTTGAATGAGTTCTGAAAGTTTTGTGAATGTTGTAATACTTTAACCTTACCAAAATTTTTGTTCTAGGTCAAAGAACGTTCCCATATCCCTATAAATTATTTAATTTCCTCTCTAAATAAATGAAGCGGAGCGCTCAGTCAGGCAACAAGAAACAGAGCACACGACAAAAAAAAGGGATGTAAGTAATCGATAGATAAATCGATTGCCTACCCTTTTAAACGTGCGACTGCCTTGTAGGTTTAAAGGACTACCTGTTAATTAAACTATATCTGAAGAATGAAGTGACTCATATAATAGTGATCGAACTTCACTTAAGAAGTTCGTTTGATCATCTATAGGTAGAACATGAAAGTATTTCAATAAATAATCTATCTGATGAGACCGCTAAGCCATCAAAACCAGTTAATTGTAATTTTACTAACTGCACATTTACAAATTGTTTCTCTAATTGAGTGAATGAAATGAGTTTTTATTGTTATTTTATTCATAAGTGTGTTGAAAAACGTCGTATGATACACGTGTGTATTGAAGATTACCGTCCTCGGCTCTCTTACGACCCTCACCTAACGGCTCGGGTCTCAATGGCGCCTCAGCGGTAATCACAAACATTACACACTAGTACCATAATGTACTATTATTTACGGAATTCGGTAAGTGTGAACCACCCGTGTTTTAAACGCGGCCCGTCCGATCCTCGTCCTATAAACCGCCCTTTGACGCATACAAACAATCTCAAATATTTATTTGAGCATTTCTTATTCCCTAAGCCACCTTAAGAGGTTTCTCTGAAATTCTGACAAACTTAAACAACCATGCCATCTTTATGGCGAAATGTGTCATGGCACTACTATTATTTTTTCCATCTTTTGTACCACATTTACTGCAAATAAATAATTTTGACTTTGACAAAAATATCAGCGTTTATTCATAATTAACTAGGTACCGTAATTTAAATTGATTATTTATGTCTTTTGTGACAACCTCCTTCATTTTGACGAGGATGCAAAACACCTTGTATATACATGACGACGTCAGCGACGGCGGAGCGATAGGGTCATCACCTTCTTGGTTCGGTGGTAAAGGGTCCATTTCGTAAGTGTCGTTATATTTTATGAACGTGTAAATATAACCTCACTTTTAATCAATAAACAGGTGATAATAATTTAACTAGGCAAACCGACAGTTTCGTTTTGGAGAAGTGATTTGGTCGGCGTCTGGATGCGAAGTGCCTGTGCTGCCATTATAAAATAACGTCACGGCGTTTGCCCCACTACTACATTAATCAATTGAGTAACTTTTATTAAAACGATGTTGTTATCCACGTTACGGCCAGCCTGACGAATTACACGTCCTCGTGTGTATCTGTAACAAGATGACCAACTTTGAAACATTTTTGAGAACTCGGCCAACCTAACCGTTACCTTTATTTACATTGTCTACTCAATACTTATGCCTCAACAATCAAACAAACTTTAATTAGATCATTTTAACAACTTAAATAGAGAAGGTTCCTCCAAGCCTCATAATTATCAATTTTCAAAAAGAAAACACACCCCACATGGCCCGGCTGCATAACAGCTAGTGACAATTTCATTATTGCCACCCATATCGTCATCACCTCATGTGATACGACCAACACTTCATCTAGAGTCCGCGACTCCCAGGTCAATACATGGGGTCCCCGCCACACCACTAGCTGCCCATCGGGCTCTGAACAACTCCACACTCAGTTGCAGTTACGACTACAGACTAGTGCGTGCAGTGCGACCAATAGCCATGGTATGTGTTCTATTTGCTGGCGGTGGCACCCTCCTCACTATCTTCTACATTAGGCAAATGTAACTCAGCAGGTACAATACTTGGAGGAATCTTTATAACTTCTATTACCAGTCAAAGATTTCAATAGGTAACGATCACCATCAAGCAATTCTACAATTTTAAATGGTCCCTTGTATTTCCGGTCTAACTTCGTCTGATTTATCTCTTCATTCTGTATTAAAACTAAATCACCAACATTAATTTTCATTACTTTAGCTTTATTTTTTTATCAAATCTAGATTTTTCGTAAATAGCACTCTTTTCTATGTTCGTTGCCGCTTGCTCTCTTGTCTTGTCGATGTCTATTTCTAAGTATCATCTAAAGTGAGAAGATTTAATGGTCCAGCCACAAGTCCTATCAGAAGCTCAAGTGGGCTCGCCGCTGTTACACGATAGACAGAGGAATTTAAAGCTAGTTGCACGTCTTCTAACGCTTCTTGCCCAGACCTATCAGACGTTTCTACCGCCGTAAGCATACTTTTTGAAGTGCTCATCGTCCTTTCAACTTGGCCATTGGCGCGACTTGAACTTTTAGCGATTTTAGCAAATGTAAAGAAACACCATGACTCTCACAAAAATCTCTAAGTTCTTTGCTGGCAAAGCATCGAGCCTGGTCTGCAATAACTCAAGCCGGAGCTCCAAATAGAGACACACTAGATTTAAGGGCTTTAGTTGCATTAGCCGAATCTATTCGACGAGTATGGTACATAAGGACTTTAGTGAACGCATCGATTTAAACTATGACGTACTCTTTAGAATCATTTTTGCCACTTAGTTTGCCAGTTATGTCAACATGTCCAGTATGCCACGGAATACTTATCTTAGGGATTGGATGAAGCTTGGTTTGCACACGAACTGAATGTGTTTTCGACAGTTTAAAAGTTATACATCCATCGACAAATTTACAACGTACTTGGCCAATTATGATCGAACCAATAATGTTCGTATACCCTTTCGAGTGTCTTCTCCCACCCGAGGTGCATAAGAAAGTCGTGCACGTGGTTACTGAATTACTGACCAACGGAAAGATTTAATTTAACGGATATTATCGCGTTTTTGTTCAACCTTTGAGAGACAAGGGGCATCAGAAGATTGTAAAGCGTTGCGTGACAAGAAATCAACATGAGTCTGAAAATCAAAGCTTGTAAAAAGAGCCATCATCGATGCATCTGCATCATCATCATCACCATCATCATCATCACCACCATCATCATCATCATCATCATTTCAGCCCAAAAGACGTCCACTGCTGAACATAGGCCTCCCCCAAGTGTCACATTGACATTTTGGAGGGGTTTGCCATAATCGCCACGCTTGTCAGGCGGGTTGGCGATCGCAGTACGGTTGTTACAAAAGCACAGAGAACGCAGCTGCCCATTCTCTGGAAAGTCCCTTAGTCGCCTCTTACGACACCCTCGGGAAGATATGGGATGGTGCTATTCTTTACGTCCGACACCATACAGAGCCATCGATGCATATCATCGGTGTAATATTGACTTTGTTTCGTGAAGCTTTTAACGAATTACTGTCTGTAATAACCTCAAAATGCCTACCCTGCAAGTAATTTCTAAAGCGCTTTCCAACGTTTACCACAGCTCGAGTCTCTAATTCATAACAGTGGTATTTAGACTCAGCTTTCGTGATTCGCTTACTAAAGTACTGGACTATAAAAAGATCACTGTCCATTTTTTGGAATAAAATAGCACCATAACCATCGGCACTAGCGTCGGTGTATAGCTCCGTTGGAAGGTCAGGATTAAAAATAGTCAACACCGGTTTAGTCGTCAATATCGAAATTATCTGCAGTCTTATCTGCTCGTGTTCTGGTTTCCAAGTGAATTGCTTTGTGGTAGTCAGCAAAAATAGAGGAGTCATAATTTGAGAGAAGTTTTTAATACACTTGCAAAAGTATGACGCAAGGCCAATAAATTGTCAGAGGTGGTGGATGCTCTCGGGAGGAGGTAATTTACTCAAAGCTTCTATCTTTCTAGGGTTTGTTCTTAGTTCTCCTGCAGTGATTTCATAGCCTAAAAACTCAACTTGACGCTTTAGGAAAGAACACTTTGGCTTTAGTAAGGCTGTCTAACACAAGACCTTTACTGATGGTATCAAAATGTCATTTAGGTATAATACCACTTACGAGAGGATTAGGTCACTCAATGCATTAGACACTGGTCTTGGGAATACACTAGGCGCGTTTCGTAATCCGAAAGGCATTGCAAGATATTCGAACTGTCCTAGGGGTGTAATGAAGGCTGTACGTTCGATACTATAAGGGTCTCGGATAGGTATCTGATTAAAGCCACTTGTGCAGTCCAAACACGTATAAAAGCTCGCGCCAGACAACCTGGCCACTTGATCTGCTATAAGAGACAAAGGAAACCTATCAGGTACGGTAATGGAATTCAACTCGCGATAGTCTACCACCATACGATCAGAACCGTCTTTACAAGTTAGATAGGACTTGCAAAAGGGTACTGACTAGGACGAATGATCTTAGCTTCCATTAGTTCCCCAACCTTAGAACCTAACTAGAGCTGTTGTAAGTTTTACTTATAATTTCGTTGGATCAACTGTTGTCTGATAAATCATAGTACATTATGGTACTAGTGTGTAATGTTGGTGATTACCGCAGAGGCGCCATTGAGACCCGAGCCGTTAGGTGAGGGTCTTAAGAGAGCCGAGGACGGTAATCATCAATACACACGTGTATCATACGACGTTTTTCAACACACTAGTGAATAAAATAACAATACAAACTCATTTTATTTAGTAGATAAAATGTTTATTTAGAGAAACAATTAGTAAATGTGCAGTTAGTAAAATTACAATTACTTAACTGGTTTTGATGGCTTAGCGGTCTCATCAGATAGATTATTTATTGAAATACTTTCATGTTCTACCTATTGTAATTTGAGATGGCTCATTATACGTGTAGGTAGGGGAAATCCAATCATTGGATGTATACTTGGTGTTTCGTCAGTAGGAAGCGCCTCAGAATCAAGTTTAATTCTTTTTGTGATTTTTGCACAAATTTCCTTCTTGTTTTGAATGGAATCTTCTACGCATGATTCTGCTACATTGCTAGATCGCCACCCACCATGACGCTTCAAACTCATTATATCAGCTCCTGAATTAGCCAGCAATGTAGCTGAAGTTCTTCTGAAACTATGTCCAGTGTAGCTCTTAGCGTCTGCTAAACCTAAAAACTTAGCGATTTCTTTAGGCATAGAACCAAATTTGTTTATACCTATGGGCTGACAGGTACATTTATCATTCTGGTAATTTAGAAAGAAACGGTCAGTTTTTGCTTTTGGTGACCGCAAACTTTCATACTTCTTAACAATTTCATAGAATGGACCGTGTATGGTGAATGACCTCGGTATTTTATTTTTCGTGATAGGTATCTTCACTAAAAGCATCTAGACATGGTTCTCTATGTTTTTGACGGTTATATTTGTTAATTCTTGTATCCTACAGGCACCAGTTACACCAAATATTAAAGCAACCTGAAAAAAAAACAATAATTAAGTTCAACACACAACACAGGCTGAAGTCGCGTAGATATTTAAAATTAATTTAACTAACCTTAGTAGCCAGATATTGGTTATCTGGAGCATCTTTTATAAATTTTTCAATATCGTCAGACGATAAAACCTTTGATATAATATTTGATATAGTCTCTTTAGCTAAGCTGACAAATTTCTTTGTTCGGACTTTACTTTTTAACATTGAGTATAAACATCACAAAGAGCTAGGTTTGTACTTAGAAGATATTTCTTTAAAGTACGCCATGAACACATTTTCTGAAAGAGACTGCGTATTCTAACTGTTTTGCCTTTTTATGAAATTTTGGTACGCTAAACTCAAACTCAAACTCAAACTCAAAGCGTTTATTTCAATTAGACCATTACAGGCACTTTTGAAAGTCAAAAACAATAAAAAAACGCTAAGCTAAAGCTACAGTCCCAGTCACAAGGCATAAAAACTTGTGAAAGTACTGTAGTTGCCCATTCCAAAGCGTAGATCTCTATGGAGAAGAATGGGCAAGAAACTCCATGAACACTCTTTTAAATCAAAATATGTTACAAAATCTTGGTTACATCATTCATGTTAAAAATTACAAATATGTGAGAACGATGTAGAAATACGGGCAAGTTAAGAGCGTCCAGAGTAAAAGATTAAATCAGTAATACAAAAACAAAGTAATTAAAAATAAACCGTGGTAGCTAAGAGATGACCAGTCACAACTAACAGCGCCCGTTCACGAACATCACGCATGTATCAGCCATCATTCAACTCAACCATATTGAAGGGAACTAAATGACCCGACACACCCGCCACCATCAGCGTGACATTTAAGTGAGCATGACATTCACTCAACCACCAGGGTAATAGATATTTTTCCTTGGAGTTTTCATGGTAGTAAACTTTCCATAACGTTAAGGGTTTCACATCTTATATCGGACGGTGTACAACATAAATCATTTTCTTCGTAACTAGTACTTGTAGACATTTTAATTAATAAATAACTATAACTTCAACAGTGAAAACGAGTTGTGAAAAATGATTCGCTATGGCGGGAAAAATAATTAGTTTTCTTATGCGCGCGCATTGCGATCAGCCACAGACTAAAGGGATGAGTTTTTTTTTTCCGCGCATAGGGTTAGCGCCTATTCTGCACGTACAAAATGGGGAATTTAAAGTTTTCTTTTATTACAGAGAAAACAAAATTTATATTTGAGTGAAAGTTTTATTTATTAAAACACGTACGAGTTAAAATGATCTGTTTAAATAAGAAGTTACATGAAATGAGCAAGCAATAGGAACATTTAAACACGATCTTTTTTTGAATAAAAACTTTTTTAAGAACAAAGCACCTCAAACAATAAAATTAAAAAAAAAACTAACTCACTAGTGAGTTATAGCAATGAAAAAACTAGCTAGCTAGCTAGTTCCTAAATTAAGTTATAAAATACTCGCTGCAATATTATTAAGTTATTTATAAGTTAGTTTTAAGTTATTTTGCTGCGCCCTAACAGTCACAGCACAGTTGTTACAGTAGTAGCAGTAGAGTGTTATGTACTGTCTAGTTTTAAGCCCAGCTTGTAACTACGATTGTGTACATTTTGCATTAAATAAATAAATAAATAAAAGTCACAGTTTGATTATGGGTGTCATTCTGTGCCTAATTGCGGTGACCATAGAGCCACTTTATGAGCAAGTGTGTTGAAATAGTTATATTTGTGCAACAAGAGAGCAAAGCCTTTTTTTTGCTGCGAGTGCTGATTTTGAATCCTGAGTGTGGCGAGGGATTCAAAGGCACGAGATGCATAAAACTTTGCTCTCGTGTAACACACATAACTTTTCACTTCAGCAGCGAGAACACTCTAAATAATAAACAGAGATAAAATAATAAACAGGAATAGATTGAAATAACTATTTATTGTAAATCAAATAATTAACATTGTAGGTAGAGGTACTGTTCTCGTCGCTAGTTTTACTCATATTTTACGATAATTTTAATAATTTTTAAGTTATTTACTCTTTACGCCAGCCACGAAATTTTATTCCTGCTCTTTTATTTAAATTAGGTGTTCGGAAATAGCACCCATGATATTTTATTATTCAAAATATATTACTTAACATTATTTGAACTAGAAATAAATATGTACAGGTTAAATATTAGTTTTATTTGCAGTAAATACTAATTTTCGTTTAAATACAACAATAAGTTAAAAATTCAATAAATTACATTAAAAGACATAATTATCTTTTTGCTAAATTTCTTTAGTTAGTACGAAATTCCGAACGTGTTTGTCTTTGAGGTCGAATTCAAAATAGGAACTTCGAAAGGGCTGGTCTTTGTCTCTCTCTCTCTTTCTAATGGCGGGAAAGAGATAGAGTGTGAATGTTTCGAATTGTATGATTAACCCAAAGCTGAATAAGACATTCGCGGCTTTCTAAAAAAAATATCAAAAAGTTACTTGGTCTCACTCAGTGAGCAAAATCGCATTTTGCTCACTGATTTCAGGCAGCAAACCCTACATGTTTGAGCTACAGAAGTGAAAAAAAATATATCATACTCATTTTATTATTGATTCGGGTCGAGAATCATTAGCATAGTTACCTTCTTGAATTTGACGAGTATGCAAAACAAAAGCTTGTATAAAAAAGATACCTATCAAGCGAATCTGCTAATACTTAATAAAACGCGTTCAGAGGGACGTATGTAAAAGAAAATCCCATCTGGGGTATGGTCTCTCTCGAGCTCGCTCCGTTCACTCTTGCATTACTTCTGTATTATTCACATGTCTATCCGTTATTTGTTGGTCCTCCATTATGTGTGCGTACGTGCAGATTGTGGGAAAATCATACTTGCAAAAAAATCTCTTAACCTGCACGGCACCGTGGAACCCATATGGGTTACACTCATACCGGCAAACTTAAACTCTAATCGTACGTGAAGTAGGGATCAATGTCGTAGCGATCACGTAATGCGCGATGCCCAAAAGGGGCCCTCAAACGGGACCAAAGGTTTCGGATGGGGTTAATAAGGTTAATTTAGTTACTAAGATTTCAATGAACCTTAATGATTACAGCTAACCCTGATAATTTCTAGTTAAATCAAAATGAAAATCAATTTTTTTTTTACATTGGCCTACATGGGCACTTATAAAACGTCGACAGAAGAGGCACGGTTCGGGTTGGTCGTTTCCTATGGAGAAGAACCGGCAAGAAACTCCATGGTTACCTACTCTTTTAAAATCATTTGGTTCTACAATATTTGGATGTTACAGCGTTAGTACCTAAGTATGAGAGGACAGCGTAGGCCCGACAATAAGTCATCGCTTACTACAAATGGTAGAAAAAGATGATAGTGAAAAATAATTACAAAGCCTACAATGTCCACACATTCAAAAAAAAATATAAATGAAAAAGAATCTATACAAAAGTAAAAATAAAACTAAGAACAATTGATTAAACAATTGACACAAATGTAGTCATCAGTACTGTAACTATTCTGCACAATGAATAAACGGTGCAATGATTTGAAAACTATTGTAATACATCTGAAAAAACAAAGAATGGAATAAATAAAATTCGGAATAGTTAGAGACATCCACATATTTGTGTCGCTTTTGAGCTACCAGGGAAGCTGCATGAGCAGAAGGAACTACAGCCAAACTTCTTTATCTTCAACATACTTACCTATACTGTTTATAAGAAATGACTTGCTAGTTTTTGTTAATCTAAATTTGGGTATTACGTTTGTGTTCGTTTGTATTATTATTTTCGTGTTTACTGCGTGTGTTTATATTATGGAAGTTGCTTCTAATTTTGAAAAGCCCTCGGTTTTTGCGGATATATAAAATACATTCTAAGATATAAAGTGAAGGCAGAGTCAGTATATCGATCTCTTTAAATTTTTCTCTGAGGGACTCGCGAGGACCCATTTTATAGATCGCGCGGACTGCCCTCTTTTGCAATATAAAAATTGAATCAACGTCTGCTGCCGATCCCCACAGCAGAATTCCATAAGACATAATACTGTGGAAATACGCGTAGTATACTAACCTAGCTGTGGCTACAACTGCTTTATTTTCCTAACTGCATAGGCGGCTGAGCTTAAACTCCCCGAAAGAGTTCCAATGTGCGCGCCCCACTGCAGTTTTGAATAGATAGTAATTCCTAAGAATACAGTTTCTGCGATAACATCAAGTTTTATGCCGTCAAGATTTAAATTAAGGTCACGTTGAGTTACATTTGGTAAAGAGAAATTTAGACATTTTTGTTTTGTTCGTATCCAGTAAAAGATTGTTAGCTGCGAACCATTTCGAGAGAACAGTTAGACTTTCGTTGACATGTATGACACCCGTATCTTTCCTATGAACTTAAAAAATGTCATCAGCAAACAGAATTATATCTGATAATTTGGCCATCATATATGGGAGATCATTAATATAAACAAGAAATAGGAAAGGACCAAGAATTGAACCTTGGGGCACACCCATCCTGACTATAGAACCAGAGGATGTCGCCCCATTTATATTTACTTTTTGCTGCCTGTTTGATAAATAGGAAAGAACAAGATCAGCAGCTTGTCCACGAATTCCGTAGTGATATAATTTACAGATCAGCGTGTTGTGATCGACGCAGTCGAACGCTTTTGAGAGATCACAAAAAATGCCAATAGCGTCCTGGGACTTCTCCCACGATTCCAGAATGTGACTGATGAGTTTTACTCTCTCCTAAATCAAATTGCAATAATAATTAAATCGCCTTCCAAGCGCTTGCCACCGCCGCCATGACACTCACAACCCAATTCGAAATTAACCACTCTAAAACAAATTGTAAACCACGTTGTTGTTGAACGTTTCTCCCCTCTGATTTAATGTATCTACTCCCACTTTCGTTAAAATCCTCCGAGAACGTTACGTAGGTTCGCAGCCCTTGAATGTGAGGCCTTGAAGATGTCCTCAACTTTTTGCAAATGTACTTATAAAATAAAACTTGTCTGTCAGTAGGCACATAAATGCCTCAGGAGTGTGCGTGGTCCTGTACGCTCTTGACGGTAGACCCAGGGTTACTACTCTGCTCGCGACACTGGAGACCACCACAACGTCGTCACAAAGGGATTTGTTTACCAGTCTCTAATACATTTCCGTCGAACAGAAACTCTATCGAAACTCTAGACAAGTAAAATTGAATATTAAGGGCACAGGACACATAAGATTCACAGAATTCTGTATCTGATGCTGACTGGCGTGTCATATAAAGTCGTCAGTCGTCCTGCTTACGCGCTCGCGAACGGATCGAATATGGATACCTCTGCGACTATGTCCACGAAAAATGTAAATACGCTAAAATGTGTGAACTGCAATATTGTGATAAGTGAACTGTTAGCATTTATTCAAAATAAACTATCAGTGATAGACAATGAAAGTCTCATAAGAATTTGTGCGTCTGCTTTTTCTGAGGAGGAGGTAGAACGCGCCAAGGATTTACTGTTTAGTTCAATTAAAACTAAACAGAAGAAAATATCAAGACGCAGAGAAGGCAAAAAGCAGCGTGATTTGGAGGATATGATATGTGTTTTCAAAGTGACTGAACCGGATTTGATCCCGATTTTTGTAGCGCATGACCTGCAAAAATTACCGCCAGTAACTTTCGACCATGTCGATGTTACTAAGTTATTGAAAGACTTGTTGATTATGCGAAATGAGATTAATGAAATAAAGAGTAGCTATGCGACGGTTAACCAGCTGGACGAGTTAAGGATGGTACTGGAATCAAATAGGCCTCCTGTACCATTTTTCACTTGTAATGTTAACACAAATAAAAGAGGAGGGTATTTGCTTGAGAGTGGACCTATTGGTTTATCGCCCGCTGGAATAAACCCGATGACGTCTAGGCGTTCAAGTTCAGAGCGCAATGAGTCACCGAAGTATCGCTCCCTTTCTCGCTCGCAGACTGAGCCGAATAATCCAAATACGGATTCACTTATTAACTCGACGTTAGTGGAAAATGAAATATGCAGAGAAATAGTTGAGATACCATCTCTTTGTAAAAAATTGAATAAGAATAAGAATAAGAATATTTTATTTGTAAACATAGGTAGTTACACTGTGTGTGAGATGTTACATTATGCTTAGTTGATTCTCTATGTTTTGCTGTGAAGCGTACAAATATGGACAAATAAATGTCTTAATTTAGAAATTTTTTCCAGTAAGTATTCCATGCATAATTTTTAGATTATTATAACATATCTATTACAGATTATAAAAAGTAGCATTACATGCAAAAATAAAATGACAATTAAATAAAAACAATTGTATACATGAGAGGAAAAAAAAATCAATTATATAGCAAAAGTTAAAAATACTTAATTCAAAAATTAAATGTCATACAATAATGAAAAAAAAAAACAGAGCTCATTAAAACATATCAATAATAGATGTCAAATAATCGGTATGAAGTCGGTAGAAAATCTGTCAAAGATTCATGATGTCAAAGTACGAAAGATGTGAAAGGCTTGATAAACTTGCCATAAATAACTTATAAATTCTTTTACTGTAATAATCGTGTCTACTAACATAGTTTTAAGCATTTGTGTATACTAACATTATATGGGCCCTGAAGTCTGAAAATAAAATATTTTTATTTATTTTATTTATTATAAAAACGCAGGCGGTGGGCGGGGCGTGCCGGGGCGGCGCTAGCGAAGGCGGCCCAGCGCGGGGCGGGGTGCGGCGGGCCGGCAGGCGGGGCGAGCGCGAGCGGCGCGCGCCAGTGATGCGCGCCGCGCTGTCCCGCACGCACAGCCGCGCTGCTCCGCCGACACGCGAGTGAATGCCGCGCGCCGCAGTGATACATACTAGTGTTGTGCCCCGACTGCCCGCGCTCTGAGCGCTGTCGCTCATGGTGACGTCTGGATAAGGAAATCACTACACGGTGATCAGTTTGTCAGAGTTTACTGCTCATTGACTACATGGCAGAATGTTGTGTTTTTAATAAACAGTGATACCAAAGTGGACAAAAGTGTCGGAGTGGAAAGTCGTGATTGATTTCTTCAGTCGTAGGTATGTATACGTACTCGTACCTAGGTGTTCAACAAGCCTATTTAAAATGGGAATCAATAAGTTTAGTGATAGGAATACGTAGAAAAACGTGCTGACTTGTGCGGGTCAGTACTCGGTGCTCGGTACTGCCGCTGCCGGCCGGTAACATCAAGTTACTAAGTAAACGTAGACAGCCGAGCCGGTAGTCAAGATCAACTGCAGCACGTCAATTCAGTGAAGTAAGATATTAAACAGGGTCTGCAGATCGGTACAACACAAATGTAAACCCTTGCTTTAATTGATTCGGGTCGGCTTTGTTGTTCGAATAAATCCCGAATAATCCAATGTGCCGAGCTAAACAAGTGATATCGAGGGACTAGTGTGAGAGTGCGCGATAGTTCACGTCAGCGTCACTAGCGAGCTCACGAGCTCGAAGCGTGTGCTGGCCCTGGCAGTGAGCCTGGTGCTCTGGAGCAGGGTCATCTTCGCCGCCGGCCCACTGAACTATCTAACCAGTCATACATTTATAGCAAGCCAAAAGGACTCACACAAACATTACAATAGCGTTTAATCGAACTGGGACACATAAAAACACAGTCGCCTCGCAGTTTGATTAAACGCTATACGCTATCTCAGACAGACGTCTGCAGTCAGCAGAGAATGTGAAGGCAGCTCGCCCAGGACGAAATCCAAACTCGTTTAGTTTCACGGCGCTAGTGGACTAGTGGAGCGCGGTCAGGCGTTGGATCCTTGGGAGTAAAATGATGGAAACCGCGCGTCTTCCAATTTGTGGCAGTTTGTGACAGACTTGCCTGTTAGAGACTCATTTCATAAAACAAAACTCTCTGTTATGTAAGTGTAGGTCAGGTCGTCTGCACACCACACCTGGCGAACAGTTGGACGAGTTGTGTAACAAAGCCTGCAGGTACCTACTTGGACTTTACTGCCACACCTGCCAGGAAGGAACATCACGGTAACTGCATCATTGGAGCTGTTGTCGGCTTGACAATCAGGAACAAGCGCTACGATCGCCTATTAGAATTGCGCTTTCGTGCACAGCCCAGCCTTAAACTAATGGAACGAGACAACGTCTGGTGTGTAATATACACAAATAAAGATCGCTCGGAAGTCCATCTGGAGATTAGTGCTACGCTTTAAAACTATTAAAATTTGCTATGAAAAGCAAAAGACAAATAACTTGTAATGGTACCGACAAAGGTCAATGTGAAACATTTATAAAATCAAAGATCAATGTGGTACGGTCTATGTTACGTACGTATAAAACCAGTGCTCTTACTATAACATATTCTTACTTATATCTATGGTTCTTACTATACCACGACCAGAGTTTATACATCGTCGTACACCGAAGTATCACAAACCGCACCTCCAACAGATAAGATATATAATACACTCCATTGCGCTGATTGTGCCATGCGGAACAGCGTAATATGAACTAAAGTAAAACCCTGGTAGCCAACCTATTCTATTGACTGATGCTGAGTGGTTCGTTTCCTGCACTATTTTGTCTCTACTTTTACTGAATGACAGTTTTCAAATCAGCTACTTCTGTCCCATCAGTCTCTCAGTCAAGTCTGGCGTCACATTTACAAAATCAAAGCGTATAGATATTCAGAGAAAAGAGGTTTTCTAAGGTGTATTGTCAATCGCATTTCAAGCTAACTTTAGTCACTCTGAGACAAGAGTCCGCTCCACCTTCGACCTCCGCCAATACCTTAACGGAGTAATTTAATCAATTAGGGCACAAAGTTTCCCAGTCCGTCTTAGTACCTATGTTCTAAAAAGTATTGGCACAGATACGAGTACCTACCTAGGAATGACCGAACATATAACCTACTCTTGTTGTTTTTTAAATCTGTTAAAATAGAAGATTGAATTAATATGACGCGGCGGAATACGAGGGCGAGTAGGCCTAGCTCCGTAGCACGGCAGAACGCACGCGCTGACATGAAAGCATCGTAAACCATTTTTGTTTAAGCGACAAGCATAATTTGTACCTATTTTCTTTTATTTATTTCTTCACCAAATGATTAAATTTTTAAAAATTGCTTACAAAAATAAATAAAAAAAGACATTTAAAAATATAAAAAAGTAGCCCACCGGTATCGGGAACAGGGTCCAAGCTCCCGGCGGTCAGGGCCCCAGAGAAAGGACTAACCTCCTACCCAGCCGTATCCAGGAGTACCGCTTTTTGATTCAGCCTAACGAGGCTCTTGGCAATTAGGCCATTGGTTGATAGTGATACGACAATCGGCACAATGATCCCTGAGTCCACAACCTCGCGAGCCAAGTCAACATACTTGATTTGCTTATTTTTTTTTGGCGTTCACCAGGTTCTCATCATGCGGAACCGTTATATCGTTAATAATCATTGCGCGCTCTGACCGATCCACCACCAGTATATCAGGCTTATTGGCTACAATAGACCTGTCAGTGATGATGGATTGATCCCAATACAGTAGGATATTGCCGTTTTCAAGAATTTTTAGTACCTATTATCGTTGCAATAAGTATTATGAAGTATTAATTAGAGCCATCATAATACCGTTGGTAAAAAGTGATTGTGCAATTTAAATTATTATAAACTAAAAATAAGTACAAAAAGTAAAACCCGATTACTGAAAAATCTCTCCCCTCTAAAGGCTTAGGACTTTTTGAAAGTTACAATTACAACTTTCATTTCATTGGCGAGAAGAGACACAACACCGAGAAAACTGCAAGGAATGGGGGAGGCCGTTGCCTAAGAATGGCACAGTCAAGGCTAAAAAAAAATTAAAGATGCTTGAGTATAATAGAAATCTTACTACAAGACGATATGTTAAAAAAAGCCTGTCCGATCGAGATTAGATTCTATTTATGTAGTCATTTTTGGATAATAAGTAACCATTAAAAAAAACCCCGACAAAAATTAAATAAAATGTATTAAAATGAGAAAACTGACATGGCAACACAGGACAACACTCCGGTCGCTACTTGGGCAGTGACATCATAAACAGACAACCAGGGCTTGAGGCCCTGCCCTCAAGTCTGCTATTTTTATAAACATCGTCATTTCAACACGATCCCATTGTCATTTTGCTAAAAGCTCGTAATCTGCTAAATTCATAATGATCTGTCATTGGTCTGTCAAATTCTATGCCATTTCTTTCAAAGGAGTGTCAGTGGTTGACCATTGTAAAGTCATAATTTATTTCATTATTCATTTATTTCAAGTATACTTAAAAACTATGTTAGTAATACAATTACAAGAATTAAATCAAGACAAAAGCAGATTGTGACATCACTGCTGCAAGGTGTCGGGGCTTCCACCACTGGGCCACCGCTGATCTTCGCTGATATCACACTTAAAAACCATAATTTGACCTTAAAATAATTATGTTATTACTTATATTCGTTGGTCCAAATATTGATGTGGCCGAGTCACCCAGAGAAAAAGGTCAGGAAGTCACTATACTACACGTATCTAAACATCGGGAGAGTTGGCCAAATATTGTTTTTACTTGAAATGGGGAACATTTATTAAGGTACAAGCACAGAGGTAGCTCGCGAAATTCAAATTTTGTTACGTTTTTTACAAGTTGACGGTCAGTGTCAGGTTTTATGTTGAACAAAATATTATTCGCATCGGGTAAACGTATGTATTTACAGAATTTTAGTCATTCAATTTATTAATTCAACCTCTTTATGTTCATTTAATCCCATTCAGTGACAATTTCATGAATTAGTTAGTCATTACGGTTGTATTGATGATTTTAATGATTAAAGCTCTGTGAAGGCATATTTTGTACGGTCGCTAATCATATTCTGTTCTACATACATCCTGACACTGACTGCCAAACTGCAAAAAACGTAAGAATATTTTAATATCTCGGTCTACCCTGTCTCTTACACCTTAAATAGAGTAAATTAATAAGGTATAGTATAACTATTTATTTTATTAATTAAAAACAGACTTCGCTACACCACAGTGACAGCGATGAGCGGCTCGTCCTACCGTCTCTGGGAAAATGGATAGTCGGGTTCGTCAGTATTGCGGCAAGCGAGCGAGTTTCCAAGCCGATGTGCCGTGCTTCTCCGAGGCTATCGATATAGCCTCGGAGAAGCACTGCACATCAAAATCAATCAGTGTGGAAGCCAGGATATTCCTGATTAATTTTTCTGTGCCGTGGACCGAGGATAAGATAATGCAAAAAATAAGTTTTTTTCTAAAATTAAAGTATTCCTACCGCTGATATTCGAAGTTAGTTGTTGATTGTCTTTAAAAATATTTTTTTAATACAGTTGCTCAAAAAGTGGCGTATTGCAGGGACGTATAGCGTTCGGGATGTGGGTTATTACACACTCGAGCTTTTTCTTTACCTTTTCCGAACTCGTGCGTTCTCTTTCCTAACTGTCAAAATAATGTCTATTAAAAAGAAAAAAACAACCACGAAGAATTTACAAAAAAAATAATATATAGAAGTTTTTATGATTCATGCAAATATTTCTAAAAAGAAGCTACTAATAATTTGTTTCAATATCAGATTTAATGATTTGATTCAATGAGTTAGGTTAGGTTTCATTTGATTTCATCTCATTAAATTTCATTTTCATTTCATATCAATAAAAAAAATACTGAAGACTTGGCTGTATGGGCATAGTTCCCTTTGCCTACTCAGAATGGGTGAAGAAAACAAAAAAAAAAAAAACTCTGCTTATATTCTTTTACGGTTGGCGCCATTTTCCAAAAATGTTCTTTATTAAATTGCTTCATTTTTTCACAACTTTATTAAAAATAGTTGTTCAGTACACGTGCGGAACCGTCATTGCAACTTGTTCCGACTGTCAACCCTCACCTCCGGCTGCGCCTCGGCTCGGGTAGACATTTGTCGGAACTCTTTGCAATGACAGGCTTTCCACACTCGTAATGAAATATACTATTTTTTCGCATATCTCATCTCTATTAATTGTCAAAATTAAAGGTGAAGTCAACACGCAGGATGATTCTCTTTTTTATTTATTTATATTTATAGTGCAGTCCGGTTTTAATTTGTCTTTTTTACTGGGTGGGAAGTTACTTCCATTAAATAATAAAAATCAACGCTAACGATAGAAAAATAGGGATTGGTTGATTTTTCAGCTACTGAATTATGAACTGTGAACCGATACTGTAGAAATTTAGCCGACATTATGTAAGAACTAAGTAGTTGTGAAGATAGTACAAATAAGAGAGACCTAGAGTTGATCTGATGATTGACAGTTCGGGGAGATCGTCAACAGTTTACAGCCTCTACGTCGTTTTTGGCCTTATTTCATTGATGAGAACATGGGCCATAACAACGAGGGTCGGGCCACAGAGACAAAACAAACGAAATAGTGAAAAATAAACCTTTTGGTCTTTCCAACTTCGGAAATTAATTTTAGTAACAAAGAGGCGGCACACGTTTAGTAAAAAAAAACCGGACAAGTGCGAGTCGGACTCACCCACCGAGGGTTCCGTAGAAATTCACTTTTGTTATACGCGTTAATTGAACCACTTTTTTTTTTAATTAGTTACAAATGTATAGTTATCAGTTTTTTCCCTGTACTTGTAGATAAGAGGATATTACTTGCAAAATTTCATGGTTCTTGGTCAACGGGAAGTACCCTATAGATTTAGATTCCCTTGAGAGTGTGTGAAATGAACGTTTTGTTCCGACAAAAACGGCCGTATCTTTTATTTACTTTAACTTAAAAGTTTCATTTTTACACAGCACTGAATGGACTGTAGATCTACAAATATGGTTTTAATTTCAACTCGATACCTGCACGCGTTCCCGAGATAAAGGGTCTTGACAGACAGACGGACTCAAACTCAAACTCAAAGCATTTATTTCAATTAGACCATTACAGGCACTTTTGAAAGTCAAAACACAAAAAAATGCGAAGCTACAGTCCCAGTCACAAGACATAATAACTTGTGGAAGTACTGTAGTTGGTCATTCCAAAACGTAGATCTCTATGGAGAAGAATGGGCAAGAAACTCCATGGACACTGTTTTAAATCAAAATATGTTACAAAATCTTGGTTACATCATTCGTGTTGAGAATTACTAGTATGTGAGAACGATGTAGAAATACGGGCAAGTTAAAGAGTCAGTAAAAGACGAAATCAATAATTCGAAAATAAAGTTTTGAAATAAAATAATTAAAATAAACCGTGGTAGCTAAGAGATGACCAGTCACAACTGACATCGCCCGTTCACGAACATGACGCATGTATCAGCTATCATTCAACTCAACCATATTGAAGGGAACTAAATGACGCGATACACCCGCCTCGCCTCGACTACTAGCCTCGCGGTATCTACATCAGTAAATTGACGGATTTTCCTGACAGCATATGCTGCTGAACTCAGCCGTCCTGCAAGAGATGTTAAATGAGAACCCCATTGTAACCTTGAGTCGAGCGTGATCCCCAAGAAAACAGTTTCATCGACAAATTCAAGTTTCTCTTGATTTAATGCTATGTCACAATCACTACTTTGACATTTGGTAGAGTAAATCTTATGCACTTAGTTTATTTCCCATTTAATACTAAATTATTAGCGGTAAACCAGTTATGGACCTGCATTAGAGCGTTATTTACGTCGTTGAGGTTTGTGGCACGTCTGTTTATTCTAAATATTAAAGAAGTGTCGTCAGCAAACAACACCATTTGTGGTTGGTTTTTAAACAAATGGGGTAGGTCATTAATATTTACTAAAAAGAGGAAAGGACCCAATATTGAACCTTGTGTTACACCCTTTTTTACTTTTAAACACATTGAATTTACACCATTTACTTGTACTTGCTGCTGTCTATCATTCAAATACGATTTTACTAAACTGAGCGCAAGTTTACCTAAACCGTAATGCTCAAGTTTCAAGAGCAGGGTTTCGTGATTTACGCAATCAAATGCCTTCGAGAGGTCACAGAAGATTCCTGTGTGTGTTGTTGTGTTCCTACGTTTTAATAAATTGACACCGGCGTCAGTCTACAACGTCCTTTGGTGAAACCATACTGTTTGTCATGTAAAATTTTATTGGTGTTAAAGGTAATGTTTAATCAAATGCTCACCCAGCATTTGATTAAACATTACCTTTTCAAACACCTTGCTGAAAACCGGCCACACGGAAACGGGTCTATAGTTATTGGTCTCTTTACTGTCCCCAGATTTGAAAAGTGTTATTACCTTGGTGTATTTCATAAGGTCTGGGAAGACTCCCTGGTCCACACACAAATTGAAAATTAAGGCTAAGTACCGTGCTACAGTGTCGATAATGGCTTGACAAACTTTAACAGACATTCCCCATAGATCTTCGGTTAATTTGATTTTGATTTCCTTAAAAGCTTTAATGACTGTTATGGGGTTTATATGCTTAAATTGAAACTCAACCGGACAGGCTGAAACGTTCGCTTTTAATAAGTCAATGGAAAGCAAGGTTGAGGAATTTAAGGTTTCGGTAGTTTTAAGCGGGATATTGGTAAAGAAATCTACAAATTCATGAGCTACTTCGTTTTTATTAGAACTTAGAAGACCATGTGAAGTCTCTAGTCTGATATCATTGTTATATTTTTTATTTCTATTTGTTTCTCTATTGATTAAATTTTCCACAACTACAACTAAGTTATCTTAAAAAATTTTTAGAGGTTCTTTGTGTCGGGGGTTTTTAAATTTTTTATTTAATTTTTTTTTCATGCTTTTTAAACTTATATTATTTTTTCTTAGCTTATCTTATTGTTTTTCTCACTCCTGGGCATAGGCCTCCCCCCTTTCCTTCCAATTTTCTCGGTGTTGCGTCTCTTCTCGCTAATTAACGAAACCAAGGAAAGATATAAATTAAAAAAAATTGGGTAGGGGATGCACCCCCCCCCCCTCAGCAATGTCCGTGGTGATAAGCGACAAAATTTCAAATCGACTACCTGTGAAAGTTGTTTACATCCCTTCATCAACTAGAAAAAAGGTGATATTCTTCAAACGGCTGAGCAGATTTTCTCGAAACATAGCTAAGAACACTCGCGATTAAAATACCTTTCAAACGACACCACCTTTATCAAAATCGGTTCATCCGTTTAGGAGCTACGATGCCACAGACAGACACACAGATACACAAATACACAGATACACACGTCAAACTTATAACACCCCTCTTTTTAGGTCGGGGGTTAATAATAAGGGTTCTGTTTTATCCTTTTGAGGTACGGAACCCTAAAAATAAACGCGGGACTAACAACTATTTGCTATGCATTTATTACCCAACTACGGCGAAGCCCAAAAGGAGGGGGGTAATGTGGGTAATGTGTTTGACATGTATGTATGTATTTCCGTTTCTATGTTCCAACGTAACTCATAGACGGATGTACGGATTTCGTAAAATTATACGTCGTTAGGCTCGTCTTAGTGGCGCGAGTGTCACTGGCTACATGAAACAAAGAAAGAAAAATGGCCGATCACGGGTGTCATAGCGTGAAGTTTGAATATTTTTTTGCTTCCGGTACCATCGAGTGGGGTATAAAAGTGAAGGGTTATAAAGGGTGCTTACAAAAAAAAAATCTTATTTGTTTAAAATTAATTCGAAGTGACAAATCATATAAAAAATGTAAGTGCTTAAAAAATTTGAGGGTTGTGATTTGTGATTGTGAGCGCGTCATTGACAACTAACATATTTACCAAAAAAAAGTACTGTAAAAAGTTCGCGAGTGGACACAGTGAGTTTCGTGTGTCGGGAACAGAATCGAGTTGTGAGTGACAGTGGTAGTGGTACGGAGCGCGAAAAACGAACAAAGAAGAGGTTAGACCGATTTGTCTGCTCATAAGCCCCCACCCGCAATAACCGCCTGCCGTATGGCCGAAAAGATTTTGACAGAATTTCACTACCCAAACAAATAGCAACCTTTTTTTTATACCAATGCAATATTTGGAATGATTTTAGTACGCACTTTTTCATTAGGTCAAATTTTACTTGGCAGAATAGTACTAAACATAATGTCATTACGGCATTTAGTCTTTAATCAAATGATTTATTACAGCAAACAATCTTTAGATAATAAACGTTAGGTCAAATGATTTGATTTGATGATTTTATTTTTAGCAGGCTATCAAAATCAAAATCAAAACCCATTTATTCAAATTAGGCTGATAATCAGCACTTTTTGAACGTGAAAATTACAAGAGACAGTCCCCCAAAACGCCCACCCTTCGCCACTTCCTAAGTGTTTTAGCTGGGAAGAAGAAGTGGCGGAACAAACTCCCCAGCAACACATTTGTGAAAATAAAATAGCGCGCGCAAAGCAAATAAAAAAAAAAGTAGTTACACCAAGAAGGTTCCGAGTCGGAGTTTTTAACAAATTAAAAAAGGTTGTATAATAAATTCGGTACCATGGAGGTACAAGTAAATAATAATAAATAAATTTATTCATTAATATGAGACAATCATACAGAGTAACTTAAGGGTAAACACAGGAAATAGTAGATTGTAAAGATGGTTTGGTTGCCTTTGGACTGATTCACCCTACCCCCTCGTACTAGTATAAAACTGTATCACGAGTACTTCGATAATGAAAAAATAGGTTTAATGATGTTTTGAACTCACAAACTTAGTGCACACGATGTTCTAAATTCAATTTACTTTATTCTCTAGCGGATAAAATCGGCTTTTGCACTCAGATATCGAACAGCAAAACTACTCTTTCCGAGATGGAGGGATGAATTGTTGTATTTAAAATACTTATATCATCACCCAGCTTGTCGAGAAACTCGCAAAATAATGACTTTGTTAAAACTGCTACAATAATCCGGGATCATCACTTAATTGGTTTCCGACGAGAACATGCAACAAAAGAGCAGATCTTGGTGTGACAGGTTATCGGGGCTTCCTTGGAGAAGAAGGAGTACTGCTCGGCAGCTTTTTTAGACGTTCAGCAAGCCTTTGATAGGCACAAAGGGTTGCTCTACTAAAATTTAACATTCTTTTAACATTCCTCACAAATTATATCGGATTCTGGAGTCTTATTTGTCCTGACAAATGTTGCTTATATTTAGTGGTTTATTATGGGTTTAGGCGATCGTTTTAATCAACAGCTTGTCCTTCGACAAAGGCATTTCATTGACACAGTGAACAAATAAACAGGGCCAAATTGGCGTTTAATGGGTGCACACAGGTCACATTATTATTCGCCAATATAAATTCGTTGATTAAAACGTTATTTAAAAGCATTTTATTTTAAGTACCTAAATTAAAAACATTGTCACGAGCGGTCCAGTTTTCTCCACCCCTCTACCATTATAAACTTCGTACCACCTTTTGAGTATTTATTTGGCTAATTGCATTCGACTAATCATAGAATCTCTTTCATGGCTGACGATTTGGTGCCATTGTATCCGCGAGTGGGTTAGGTCTTGCGCTTTTGTGTCGTTTGCAACCGTTGCCGCGTTGCGTAGCACGCTCGCACGCAGTCCCCGTCAACACTTAATTCATCTTCGAGTTGCATAGGGACACTGTAGATTGCGTCCAGGAGCATTTCAGCCTTCGTCTGATCAACGTCATTTGAGTCACCTTGTATCACTAAAGCAACATTTTGTAGGACATAAACTGAAAGGTCTCGTGTGTTGCGCAGGTGCTGTGTGGCCGGTGGGCGGGTGCGGTGAGGCGGGCGGCGGGCGCGGCGGCATGGCGCGCGCGCGCGGCCGGCCGGCGGCATGGCGGTGAGCTGTCCCGAGGTGATGTACGGCGCCTACTACCCCTACCTGTACGGGCGCGGGGCGGCGCGCTCCTTCCACCACGCGCCGCACTTCCAGTACGATCGGGTCAGTATCTCCACACCACCGCACATCATCACCACTCTCTGCTAATACTCCTAATCACCCAGTTGGCCTGCTGACTATTTGCTGGATGTTCATGCCCGGTTTCTGCCTAAATGGTCTCATCATTCATCATCATTTCAGCCTTAATGACGTCCACTGCTGGACATAGGCCTCCCCCAAGAAGGGGGGTTGGCGATCGCAGTACGGTTGTTACAAAAGCACAGAGAACGCTGCTGCCCATTCTCTGGCAAATCCCTTAGTCGCCTCTTACGACACCCACGGGAAAAAATGGTCTGCCACAGACCAATTCGGCAGCTTGTTACCAACAGAGCAGGACCCTAAATGCGTTGTTGATGTTCCTAAATAGTGGGTTTAATTTTGGGCCATTAGAATTGTCTCAGTAGCAGCCTGAAGTCTGTATGCGAGTCACGTTGATGGCAACAAACAGCTCCTGCTCTAGATAACCTTCTCGGTGATTACGCCTATATTTTGGTACCCAGTGCGTGCCTAATCATTTGAGTTGTTCAGAATGACGTGCTTACTGAGTACGTGGTAACTGTTAGCACGTCGGTGACCCTTCCACCCCGCATAAGCTGTGTTCACCGTAAATCATAATAGATCGTACATACCAAGCTGCTGGGCATGTCGCCGACGACGCGGGCGCTCGTACGCGTACAGTTGCCACGCCGCGCCGCCGACATGAGTGGCTTAGGTGTGTAGTGTCCATGACAACCAGAATCTTGAACACGCACACGCTACTTGCTGAATTCGAAACAATTGTATCCGTACATTCATAAATATCTAATATGCCCTGCATAATGTACAGATGGTTAGGCTTCTAATTTGTAGAGGTTTAAAAGAAGTCGGTTATTGAGTAGGAACTCTTTATAATCTCAAGTGGCGCCTACATTGGTTCGCACTGACAGACTCCTGCAGGCAATCTGCCGGTGCTGCTCGAGCGGCAATCGTATTCATATGCAGGGTATGTCCGCGACCGCCACTGCCCGTCTCGAGGCAGAACGCTCAGCTGGTTTCTCAGCTTCGCTTCTCATAGTTTTTATGATGCGGTGTCAACGCATCCGAGTGCGATCATCTCGAAAGTAAAAATCGTCACACGCATGTGAAGCAGAAACGGTTCATAGAGTTAAATTAGTTTTTGTGCGGCTAGGAGCGCGACGCGGCCGGTCTGACCGGCCCATATATCACGCGCGCAAAAACCCACCCGACCGCACTCGGCCCGCGCCGCGCCTCTGCCTGCCCGCAGCGCCATACTCGCTCAACTACAGTGTAGATTGTCGTTGATTGACTTTTTAAGTTTCCGTAGCCAAATGGCTAAAACAGAACAGATTTCTGTAATATTTAGTAAATGGGGTAAACATCGTATTAGCAGAAACATGTTAGTTCGGAGTAGCGAGAGGTGTGTCGCTGCGCTGGCGTTACTGGCGAAAAAAAAAACACAATAACCCATCTATATGCCTATGGCATTAAGTCTGCCTCTGTAAGTACTATGTGCTTGAAGTGTTAAATAAATAAATAAATACCACTTTGCCCGTGCGAACCCACGACTTAGAGGGTATTTTCCGTTGACCTAAACCATGTGGCAAGTAATATCTATCGTCTTGTACCTACTACAAGTACAGAGTCAAATCTGTAAACTATACATTTATTTATTTATTTGAAAAGACATGTACAATATAACAGAAAATCCAAGTAATTGTACAGTGAAAAGAAACATATTTAGCATAAAGTATGATAAACATAATCAACAACACTTGTAACGGGATATTTACCATGTTTATTATTTAAATAATAAACATGGTAAATATCCCGTTACAAGTGTTGTTGATAGTGTTAGTGACCATGTCAGTTTAAAAACTTATATGATAAACATTTTAAATAAAGTACATATTTCAGTACATATTGGTAATGAAATCATAAAAAATATGGCCTTCACAAAATACAAATTTGTACGAAACCCTCGGTGGGCGAGTCCGACTCGCACTGGTCCGGTTTTTAAAGATAGTTTTCGTACCACTTGCTCAAAAAAGTGACATTCTATGCCACAAAAAGCGAACATAACAGTAGTCATTTTTAATCTGTTAAAAACAGGGAAAGAAAATTGTACAGAATATCATTCATCCTCTAGGGGAAGAATGTGATTTAAATTTGGAATACTTACCGAAATTTATACTGAACTATGTTTACACCATTGTGTTTGTATATAAAACATTATACATCTTTTTGAAAAACGAATACGCATGTATTATGCAGTTATGATTATTAAATAAAATTACGAAAACCGACGAGGCCGTATGAGCTTGATGCCTTTGCTTTTCCGACAAAAAAATATTAGTCTAGGAATATGCCGCGTTTTTGTTTTCTTCAAATAAATAAATTTCAAGTTTATTTTAATTTATTTTTATAAATAAGTTAAAGTTCTAAAAATACGTTACGATGTTAAATCAAAGCGACAGTGACAGTGAATTGTCGGATTCCATCAGTGCAAATGCTGCCGCAATTATAAATAATTTGCTTCCAACAAAATCCAAGGAAAATTATTTAAAAACTTATGAAGAATTTTCAACGTGGAGAAGTGCGAAAGGCCTATCAATTTCAGAATCAGTACTTCTTGTCTATTTTTATTATTTATCCAAGACAAAGAATCCGAATACACTTTGGTGCATATACTCAAAACTGAAAGCTACAATAAGCATCAAACACAGCATTGAAATAACTAGATTCACGAAATTACTGGCTTTTTTTAAAAGAAAATCAGAATGGCCAAACAAGTCAAAAATTTTTACGACTCAAAATGTGGAACTGACGAAATTTTTCTGGCCACAAAAGTAAGTATACATGATTTAACTATGAATATTTCGTATCTTAGTAATGGTAATTATTCTATATATTTACCTGTTTTTTTTATCTTTGTTAAAGGTGGCCTTAATTTTTGGAATCAATGGTGCTTGTCGCGGATGTGAACTTGCAAACTTAAAGGTGGAGGACGTTGAAAATCATTCCAATGAGTTACTGCTGATTAATGTAAAGGAAATTAAGACAAAGAAAAATCGGTCATTCATTGTGCAAGGACAATATACTAAAATCATTCATAAATTATTGAATTTGCATTACGTCCCACCAACATGGAAAACAATAGATTTTTTATAAACTATAGTCAAGATGGGCGTGCCCCAAGGTTCAATTCTCGGCCCTTTCCTGTTTCTTGTTTATATTAATGATCTACCTTACATGATGGCCAAATTTTCGGATATAATTCTATTTGCTGAAGACACTTCACTAATCTTTAAAATTGATAGAAAATCTATGGACGTCTTACATGTTAACGAAAGCCTAACTATTCTCTCGAAATGGTTCGCAGCCAACAAACTTTTATTGAATACGAATAAAACAAAATGCCTTAAGTTTTCTTTACCAAATGTACCACAACGTGACCTAAATTTAAATCTTGACGGCAAGAAGCTTGATGTTATAGCGGAAACTGTATTCTTGGGGATTACTATCGATTCAAAACTGCAGTGGGGCGCGCACATTAGAACTCTTTTAGGAAGGTTAAGCTCAGCTGCCTATGCATTCAGAAAAATAAGGCAGTTAACTGATAAAGCCTCAGCTAGGTAGTATTATGTCCTATGGCATTCTGCTGTGGGGATCGGCAGCAGACGTTGATCTAATTTTCATACTGCAAAAGAGGGCAGTCCGCGCTATCTACAAAATGGGTCCTCGTGAATCCCTCAGAGAAAAATTTAAAGAAATCGATGTACTGACTCTGCCTTCACTTTATTTTTTAGAATGTATTTTATATGTCCGCAAAAACCGAGGACTTTTCAAAATTAGAAGCGACTTCCATAATATAAATACACGCAGTAAACACGAAATTGTAATACCCAAATTCAGATTAACCAAAACTAGCAAGTCTTTTCTCATAAACAGTATACGCTTTTATAATAAGTTGCCGAAGTCAGTTACAGAACTGACCGATGGAAAGTTTAAAAATTATATTAAATGTGTCCTAATTAAAAAAGCATATTACAAAATTAAGGACTACGTTGAAGATAGAGAAGTTTGGCCTTAGCCCCTTCGCACATGCGGCTTCCCTGGTAGCTCATAAACGGCACAAATGTGTGGATGTCTCTAACTATTCTCAATCTTATTTTTTTTTCCTTTCTTTTTAATCAGATGTTTTGCAATAGCTTTTAAATCATTACATCTTTTGTTTAGAATAGTTAGAGCACGGATGACAACATTTGTGTCACTTATTTGATCTAGTCTTTTTGTGATATTTTCTATTTATTTTTTGTTGTTGTATAGACTCTTTGTCTTATTTACCGATTGTTTGTAAATGTGTGGACATTGTAGGCCTTATAGATTCCTAGATCCTTGGTAACTTTTTATTTTGTTCTACGTTTTGTAGTAAGCAACGACTTATTGTCAGGCCTACGATGTCCTCCCATACTTTCATACTAACGCTGTAACAGAAATATTGTAAAACCAAATGATTTTAAAAGAGTAACCATGGAGTTTCTTGCCGGTTCTTCTCCGTGGGAAACGACCGACCCGAACCGAGCACCTTTTTGTCGACGTTTTATAAGTGCCCCTGTAGGCCTATGTAAAATAAAAATATTTTGATTCACAACTGACAGCGCCCGTTCGCGAACATGACGCATGTATCAGCCATCATTCAACTCAACCATATTGAAGGGAACTAAATGCTAAGTTAAGCTTAAGTTGGCAACACTGTCTGCAATGTGTAATAAGTAATGGTGTGTACCTAATATTAAATTTTGATTTTGATTTTATCGGAATGGGAAGTGTAATCGACAAGCCATCGGCAAAAATAAAATTAGCAATGTGCCAAAGGAAATTGCTAAATATTTAAAACTTAAAGATGTTGAAGTCTACACCGGTCATTGCTTTAGAAGAACTTAGGCGACTTTCTTGGCGGATTCAGGGGCGGATATTACGTCAATAAAAAGACACGGTGGTTGGAGCTCTGATAGAGTGGCTGAGGGTTATATCGAAAGCTCAATGGCGAATAAAACCATATCAAGCAGTCAAATTAACAAAAATATAAAACTTAATCCATCAGAGCCACAACCATCAACTTCCGGCATCTTATCTTCGTCCGTAACTCATGATGCACCCCCACCACTATCTCCGACGTATACTATCTACAATGAAACGCAAGTTCCTCAGACGCAACAACAGAGAAATATTCAAATCAACTCATCAAAAATAAATGTACCGAACAAAAATGTAACTCTCTCTATCAATAATTGGACCAATGTTTCAAATGTTAACTTTTACTTTTAATTGTCATTATTTTTAATAAATGCTTATCTCATATTATTATTATTGTGTTATTTTTTTCGCAAATGGTAAGAAAAGTAGAGTATTTTCCTTGGTGATTAATCTGTCTTAGTCTTGGGTGAATTTAATCCCTCGCTAAACTCAGGACTCGTCTTAAATCCCTCGCTTTGCTCGTGATTTAAGTTTTTAACACCCTCGAGTCCTTCGTTACGCTCGCGATTTAAATCGTCACCCGCGACAGAATACACTGCTTTATCCCCTTGGTTAATAATCTACTAAGTATTTGGCGTCGCGAATGGTAGGTGGAAGTGAGTTGCACAAACGTACCGCGAGAACAGAGAAGAGAGAGAGATAGTGAGAATAAAAGTCGGTTTTATGCGATGATAAATTAAGATGAAGCCTGGCTGTAGGAGCTGCATGAAGCGGCGAAAGGCGTTGTGAAGCAGCGTTACGCAGGTAGCTGAGATATGCGCGGTTATGAACGATGTTGAAGAGGTGTCATGATATTCGAGTGTTTCTGCTTATACGAATTGAGAGTCGAATGCAAAGGTTTTGCAAGCGCTCGAGATTATTTAAGATAATTTCGTTTAAGGTGCTATCATACTTAAATTTTATTGCATGCAAGCATACAAGCATTGTTTCTGTCACGGCTCCGGTGCTGCGGGGTTTGGGCGGCCCCACGCGAGCTTTATACGTAGATGGTTTTAACACTCACCAGCGCAACTTCGGCCGGCCAGCCTGCTCTTAAGTTTGCGGGCCGCCCCACCCCACCGCGCCTACGCGGGCTTAAATTACACTCCAGGGGTAGGGCAGACAAGACTGCGTGAATTAGGTTTTGCAGCGATTCATTTCTGTCACAAAATTTTGTAGTTCAACATATTGACTTTTTATGAC
Organism: Cerastis rubricosa; assembly: GCA_949152445.1. Taxonomy (NCBI): domain Eukaryota; kingdom Metazoa; phylum Arthropoda; class Insecta; order Lepidoptera; family Noctuidae; genus Cerastis; species Cerastis rubricosa. The sequence goes on from OX424529.1 coordinate 199,018, forward strand.
ACTATTTTAATTTAATATTGAAAATGCCAAGTAACCAGCTATATATATTTGTGAGCAAATAATATTGCGTAAAATGTTGTTTCGGTGTGGTGAAAATATGACATGAAAAAAGATCAAAAAGGCTTCGGCCAATAGCAAAAAGTTATTTTTCATCCCACCATCTCGGAAAGAGTATTTTCATCCCACCATCTCGGAAAGAGTATTTTTAATCTTCAATATCTGAGTGGAAAAGTCGTTTTTATTCTCTAGAGGATAAAGTAAATTGAATTTAGAACATCGTGTGCACTAAGTTTGTGAATTAAAAAAAAACATTAAACCTATTTACTGCTACCTCTATGGTGCCGAATATATCATACAACTTTTTTTTAATTTGTTAAAAACTCAGACTCGGAACCTTCTTGGTGTACTTTTTTCAATTTGCTTTGTACGCGGTTCTTTACGCGGCATTTTTTCACGTCATTGTTAATTATACCGTAATATTATTTTGTTATAATTTAAAGATTATTCTGTAATACTTACCTGTCATAATGTAGTAATTAATACCTAAACTGAAATAAAAGTGTACCTATCTTGTGATTGTAAACGTTTTTTTTTTTTTGCATTTAGTCATTGCCTCGCTGAGGTGGAATGAAAAGTTACGTGTTGCACTCGAGTGCAAAGATTTTTCACATCGTGCTCTTTTGATTCCCTCGCTAACGCTCAGGATTCTAATTTTGAATCACTCGCTGTGCTCGGTCATCAAAATTGAACACGCGGTTAAAAAGCAACTTTGCACTCTTGTATAACAAATAACTATTGTAAATCGGCGAAACAAGGTTCGGTAAAATTATACATATGACACATGACTACGAATACTACGATGATCTAAAAATATGTCAAACTAGCTGTCCCGCGCAACTTCGTCTACGTCACATTTTCCCCGTTTTCGCAAAAAAATTTCATTGCTGCTGCGCTCCTATACAGCGCCATCTATTGAATACTTACTCAATCCATTCAACAGATACCGCCATCTGTTAGAATCGTTTGGAGCTAACAGATAATTGTGACTTAATTTGCAATAAAATAATATTTCGACTATAAATTGAGATGTAAGCTATCCTATCTTTCAAGTTGGAACAAACCGATTAAAATCAGTTAAGTAGTTTAGGAGTCCATCCCCGAAAAGCAACGTGACACGTAATTTTCATTACTTACAGACATCGGGAAATTGTTTTCGGTAAAATTAAGGGCGCACCGAGGAAATTTCGAAATAATTCGTTCGTTTGATACCGTGCTGCATCGTTATTACTTAACCTTTAGTTATGAAGTTAATTTGTAAGAAATACAAGGATTCACTCTATAAATCATACACTTTAGAGACACGATTACTTGTAGTTTTCTCGATAGAAAATAATGCCAAAGTAATCTCTAAAAAAGAAAATTAATCCTCAGTAGGTACGGCGAAAAATCTTCACGGAAGATCATCAGCTTTTAAATTATAACAAAACTACATGTTTTCAATAACTTATACATTTTAGATTTTCAAAATGTGTATTGGTTTTAATAATATGAAGGAAAAACCTAAATTAGTGCGCGTTCCGCCCATTATAACTAGAGCCGCCACTCTTCCCGGAGCGTCGCGCGCGCCTGTCTTAGGCACACATACACGAGCACATGGATACGTACACGATGCGCCTTTAATTTTGAACACATACAATTCGAAAAAGTGGTCGGTTCCCCAAAAGGGGTGATTGTGTATGTGAGTAGTAGTTTATGTGCAGGAGAATGGTAGCGCGTGTGTTTTTGAATGGCGGTGAATGTGTACGTAATTATTTGAGTACAAGTATTATGTAATCGGGTGGAGCAACTTTTCTGTGTCCTCATAGGCAAGAGTTTTCAAAAAGTCAATTACTTTTTTATTACAACTGTGTCTGTGTAATGGGTATATATGTTGACCCTTGTTGATGACATTAGATAAATAATCTCTTAAAAAACAGAAAACTCATGTAACTGACGTAAAAATGTTGTAAGTATTGCACACAGTACCCTTTCTTCGCTTTACCTTTCAATAGTTTCGAATTATAAACTAGCTGCGAGTGCTTTTTAAGGACTGTATGCAGAACGAAAGTTTGTCCTATAGACAGTACATCCCAGTTTTTGTATAAGTCGACTGTAGGAAATCGAAAGGCAAGACCCGCAGCAACCTTAACAATGGCACGTTTAGCTCTTTCCGCCTCCAACAAGTCCGTTTTAGCAGCACCTCCCCAGGAAATGATGCAGTAGTCAATAAGCGACTGACACAATGCATAGTCATGTATCTTGATGGTGCGAAGGTCGGCTCCATGTTTTAGACTCTTAAATTTGTAAATGACCCGTTACAAGGACGTCCATATGTGTTTTGAAGCTGAGGGATTGGTCTAATGTAACTCTTTGCAAGGTATCTAATGTGCTTATGCCTTGCCAACGTCCTTTGCAGGGAAGGATATTGACAAGGCTGGTGGGTTAGCCAACACGTGTGACCCGCAATTGACAATGAACGTGGGGGTAGCATTTTCGATCGATGTGCAATTGCCACGTATTTGATTTTTGTGACATTGAGTTTTAACATTACCGGTTGTCATTCATCACTTATTTAACCCTTTATTTATATATGGGTATCATTTAAGCTATCACCAATTTAATTAGTTTTGTGTTTCTTAAATAATAGGGTTTGTCCTCAAAATAGTAGATCTGTCACCAAAATGTAGTCACCAAACAATGCAAAATCAGTTCCACAATAAATCACCTAAAATCCTGAGATATAAGGTCTAGTACCAAATAAATGTTTTTGTATGTATTATAATAGGTGTGTCCTAATAAGTATTTAAGCAAACTAATTTAAAGAGATCACCAAACCACAAGTCCAAACTAAGGCGTTGTCGACGTAGCCCCGCTACGCGGGGCTCCTATTTCTGTCTGCAGGGTTTACAGTAACCTAACACGAAGGGGATGTCGGGGTCTTAGTTCGCTCGCTCCGCTCGCTCACTAGACCCCGCCATCCTCTTCGAACCTAACCTGTCCGAGTCGGTGTGCCCAATGTCTCGTATAAAGCATTTCTTCATAGAAATAAGGAACTGATCTATTTATTTGGTGACAGATCTACCATTCCGAGCACAAAGCTATTATTTAAGTAATAAAACTATTATTATAAGAACGAAGTTTATATTCATCTAATGCACTACAATTTTATTGGTAATCCATCTCTTATTTTACACATGTATCAACATTTATTTGATAATTCATACCTGGGAACACTTTTTGTTTATCTGAGAACGAAAATATTTCGTGGCGATAGATCTATTTACTAGGTGATACAACTTTGATGAGAAATATAAATTTTGGTGACAAGAAATATAGTTCCCTTTATATATATACCTACCTACTACTACTACCCTTTATTTATTATTTATGATATTTAGGTAAATTTCCAAAATTGTTCCTTACCAATGTTTACATCATAAACTGCATCAACTGCAGATATTTTTAACCCCTGTGGTTTTGGCTCTGCGTTGATGAATCAGTCAGGACAAGTAATTTTATATGTATCGAAGAAGATATACGGTACTTATAACAAAAAAAGAAACCCACTAATCTCCGACACGGCTGGACTTTGTTAACAATTTCAAGGGTTTTTTTTGCACGGAACCCTAATTATTTAAGTAGCCTTAGTTACTCCTTATGACATCAGTAGTCATCCGTCAAAACCGGTCTAGCCTTGTCGGTGATGAACCGACAGAAAGAAAGACAAAAACTTAAACATTTTTTTTTTAATTATCTGTCTATACGGTCAAAAGTGTTCCGTATAAAAAAAAGATCTTGAAATTACAAACAGACACTTTAATTTTGTATTTATTTGTATAGATAGATGAATAAAAAGTAAGCTAGTATTAATCCGCCATTGTAGGAGTGTGTGTTCGAACCCTAGACATAATAAACAAGATTTTTATATTTCTGTGGTTCGAACAGACAGTTTTGAGTTCCACAGAACAAAGCTAATATTGTTGCCTCCTAGCGCTTGAAGGCCTGCCTGTGGAGTTGTAACGCTGTGCGAGTGTGCGAGGGAGCGGTGAGGCCAAACGAGCCTTACTATGAGAGTGGCGAGTTGGGTTCAGATAAACGAGGGATATTTGGCATTACTACTACTTTTGTATGAAACCGAATAATAAAAAAGCATGTGAGTCACAGCTCACATAACTAGGCTCGCTGGTGGACCAACTGGCGACAGTAATAACCTTAGTGTTGTGTTGCAGTTCAACGTGCAGGGCAATGCGGGCGGCGAGGCGTACAGCGGCGGAGCGGCCGCGCTCAGCTCGGGCTCGGCGTCGTCGGGCGCGCAGTCGCCGGGCAGCCCGCCGCACGCGCACCTGGCGCACCACGCCGCGCGCCTGCGCGCCAAGGAGGAGGACCTGTCCGCGCACGGCCGCGCCAGCGCTGACGGTACGTGCACCACCACCACTCTCCACTCCACTACCACTACATTGCTTCTCGATAACCTTCCCGAAGAAGGCGCAATACGCTTGCAAGCGGAGGACGACGGACATTATTTGCAATTAATTAAATAACTGCAACGCGTGTCATAACGTCAAAAGTCACAAATAGTTACATACTCTTATTTACACGTGCTGTCAACTGCTGTCCATATGCTGCAATCAGCTACAGTGTCCAGCAACGAGCTACAGTTTGTATGTCCGCGCAGGTGGCGGTTCGTCCGAGTCGGAGGGCGAGTGCGCGGGCGCAGGCGCGGCTCGTGCGCGCGCGCAGTACGTCAGCGCCAACTGCGTCGTGTTCACGCACTACTCGGGCGACGTCGCCGCTGTCGTCGACGAGCACTTCGCGAGGGCTCTCTCCATCGACAAGCCCAAAGGTCAGCGTTACACTCTGCCATCATTACTCCTTTCTTTCAGAGAGATTAGCAACCGCCTACAGACTAACAGACCGAGTCAGTAAGATAATAAGAATAAAATGTCGCGATTTATCTTGACTTTGCCAAAGATGCGTCACACTCAAAAGATACCCAAAATTAGAAAATGGAGAAGGACGTGTGCTTGTGTTCACATGAACTGTTTACTGAAGTCTATTTATCTTACAAAGTGCAAACTATTGTGCAATTAACATCTAGATAGAATTTTAGTATAGACATAACTAACGTGTATCCTAAAATGCTAATCGGTAGGTAGGTACGGCGTTCCACGATTCCACAGGGTAGAATATCCTTAGTCCTGCTTTATTCTTGAATTTAACGTTATTATCTGGACTTATGATACAGCTTTGTTTGTTCAAGTAAAAGCCTGAGGCACCCGGGGGATCAACTGCCTTTCTTCTTGGATCTCATTGGCCTCCTCCATCCTACTGAGAAAGAAAAAACTTTTTTTTTTTAAACTATCATAACTTTTGAAGTGGTAAGGTAGCATTGTGTGTATTGCAAGCATGTACGATTGTTCGGTAATACCTATAATATTGTATGTAACGACAAAGCTGGGTAAAGCGAGTCGCGAGCTCGCGGCCGTGGTCCCACAGTGAGTCTGAATACCGAGAACTTTGCGCAAAAACAGTCCGCGAGCCGAGCGGTTCGGAGAAGAGCGCAGCGACTGTGCTAGCTCGCAAGAACAATGTGGCGGCCGGCTCTCCGCCACTAACTAGATAAATCACTGAAGTGCTTCTCGGAGCCGCCTTAATTAAACCCCACGTTTAATTACAAACTAGAGCCCGTCTCTGCGCCCCCCCTCACCCCGAGCCGCTTCACTGCTATCCTCATCTCATTATTTTACTTCACCTCGGTCTTGCTCGGCGCACTTCATTTGAGATCCTATTATGCACCTACTGGTGAGGTTTATCGAGGAGTTTCTTGAAAGGGTATTAATACAACCTAGAGTTCATCTAGAGGAGAATTATTTCAGCTATTTCAATGTTTAAGTGTGTAACTCCAACATCCGCTAAGTTGATTAAAATTGCGTCGCATCCGAACTGGACTCTGAGCTTCGTAAGTTACGTAGTGCTACGTACACCGTACGGGTACAGCAGACTACAGCACACTTAAGCCATGATGACATCCATGACGTTCGCGTTGGTGACGCAACGCGAAACCAGTTTTGTCGGTCGAGGGTAGCTACAAACCAAAAAATATAGCAAATCGACGATTCGTTGCGAAACCGAGAGACGAGAGTCGGAACATAGTTACGCGGCCGTGATTAAATCGGAAAAACTCAGGCCATTACTTAAAAGATGGCCGAAAGGAGCCGCGCGACAAAAACGCACAACGTTGGCAGCACTGGGCTCGCGCGCCCGAGCTCGGCTTTGTGCGGCGTGCCGCGGCCGACGCGCCGCGCATTCCGCGCGCGCACGCAAAAACCACGCGCGACCACTTCTAAGCTAAACCCACTCCGCATCATACGCCACACTCGCCCAAATGTGACTTCCAAACATTGTCCCTCGAATAAGCTACTGCATACATGTATATACTCGTGCGGTCTATCTTGTGTCGACACGGGGAATTGTCTTGAACACAGCCTACCCGTGAGTTATTAATTAATTATTATTTGTAATTTATTGTTGCGTATAACAATATGCAACAGTAAATTACAAATTATAGCAATAAATATGGAGCCCACATAAGTTTAACAGCGGTGTGGACCAGCGTGGCTGGTACGGCGGTGCCTGGCCGCTCCGGCTGCACCAGGTGCCATTTGATTTTAATTCGTCGGTGCAATACTTACATGAATATGAATAATATGAAAGAGTTATTATTTAAACGTTTTCCCCACCCTAGGGATTTCTTCTGCATCGTGGGTGCATTACAAACATTTCACACATTCAAACATTAACACAAACAGCCAGATCCGGAACAGCTACCTGTAGGTCATACAAATATGATGAATTCAAATCAAATCAAAATATTTTTATTTCTCACAGGCCTACATGAGCACTTATAAAACGTCGAAAAAAAGGTGCTCGGTTCGGATTGGTCGTTTCCAATGTAGAAGAACCGGCAAGAAACTACATGGTTTCTCTTTTAAAATCATTTGGTTTTATAATAATTCTATGTTAGTACTAAAGTATGGGAGGGCATCGTAGGCCCGACAGTAAGTCGTTGCTTACTACATAACGTAGAAACGGATAAAACCAAGAATCTAGGAATCTATAAGGCCTACAATGTCAACATTTACAAACAATCGGTAAATAAGAAAAAGAGTATATACAAAAAAAAAAGAAAATATTACAAAAACACTAGAGACACGAAAGTTGTCATCCGTGCTGTAACTATTCTAAATAAAACCGGCCAAGTGCGTGTCGGGCCACGCGCAGTGTAGGGTTCCGTAGTTTTTATAACAGCCAAGTGCGGGTCGTATTCACTGACTGATATATTCGTACCATGCTCTAACTTAAAGCCAAACATGACTACCTAGCTAATTTGACTTCCTATACAAACAACAACAACAACTGTTTTTTTTTATAAAACTTATTTAGGAATGAAACAGCGCGATACAACTGACGCTTAGCGCCATCGATCGACATTTCTATGGAGTTGTTTGAAATTTTCGAGTCAAATACAATTGGTCGACTATTACTCGTAACAAGTTTACGAGTAATAGTCGACCAATTGTATTTGACTGAAGCCCACTTAAATGTGATAGTTTCCCTTTAAACTTCGTTATATATAGGTACTATTGCCGTGACATTTGTATTTCTAACTACAACCGTTTAGTCTGTAGAGGGGGGGGGGGGGGCACTTGACCCTAACGAAAATCGGTACTTTAAAGCTTGATAAGTCACGAACGGTTTACTTAATCAAAAAACGGTCTTCCCAAATTCCAAATATTTTTAAAAGACCTATCCAACGATATGCCAAACTAAGGGAAGGACGAAAAAAAAAATATATCTTCCCCACTTTACATGTAGGGGAGGTAGCCTAAATAATTGTTTTTTTCAAAATTTTATTTTACCACTTTTTTGGCGTCATTTACGTGTATACTCATGCCAAATTACAACTTTCTAGTACGAATAGTTTTTGAGCTAAACCGCGGACAGACAGATAGACGGACATGGCGTAACTATAAGGGTTCCTTGTTGACTACGGAACCCAAAAAAGGTGTAATAATTTAAAAATCTTGTAAAACTCTGATTAAAAAAATGGAAAAAAAAACTAAGATTGGGATTAGAGACTTCCACACATTTGTGCCGTTTATGAGCTACCAGGGAAGCTGCATGTGCGAAGGGGCTTAGGCCAAACTTCTTTATCTTCAACGTAGTCCTTAATTTTGTAAATCTTCAAATCTCGATTTTTGTTTTGTTAATGTTCTAATTTTGTTGTTCTGTTTATAAGAATCAAACCATTTATTTGCTTTACAATACAATACAATCCTTTATTTCAGGCAACTAGGCCCATAGAACACAATACATATATAAGCATAATGACTAACTATAAACTAATACATACTTTATAAAACTAAATATTTAAACTATTGTACACGAAGTGACGGCGTCGTGTCGCGCTGCGTGGTGTCGCGTAGCCTTCCGCGGAATCGCCGATACATGACACCCTTCGGCCAAAACTCCTCCTTGAGGAAGGTCTCGATATGATGAGTCGGAACTCGCACCACGAACGATTTGAAATTCGTGGTGTGGCGCGACTCCAACTTCTCGACCCTCAAGGTCCAGCTGGTCTTCACTCGTACATACTCCATGACCTCCTCAACCTTCGTGGTGTGATGTAGCCGGGACACGTAGAGCTGCGTCGTGGGTATTGCCGGACGCAGCATCATATTGGGTCCTGCTGGCGCGGTCCCGCACAGGTTCCGACTAGAAGGCTTCTTGCTCTTCTTCCTCTCCACCTTCACGAAGCCATCCTTGTCACACATTCCTGAAGCTGGGCCAAGCTGTTTCGACGCCCTGTTAGCAGGTTCACTACAGCTCTTCTTATCCCCCTTCCTGGTCTGCGACACAGGTTTGTGCGTGGCGACAATAGCAGCGTAGGCACGTTTAGGGGTCGACGTACCTACACTAGTCACTACCTCGGCCGGCCTCGAGCACTCGGCAGCGCAAGTTGCAACGCGTGCAATATCAGCAGCGGGTGACGCAGTGGAGCTCGCCGACTCAAAACTGCCGATGCTAGCATTTCTCGCTACGCAACGTGTGCTCACGTTGTAGGCATCAGGCGACCTATTTACCTTAACAGAGTTGCGCAACAACTCTACTTCGGCACGTAGTTCACCAATGGTGTTATTTGACACCTGCAATGTGGACTGTACCTCGGCCAGGCTTGCCTTGAGAGTTGTTATATCCTTCAGCAACCTGGTGACGTCGACGTGGTCAAACGTGACTGGGGGCAACTTATGCAGTTCCTTAGCCACGAAAGCGGGCACGTCGTCCGGGTCGGTGCTCTTCAACAACGTGATAATGTCTTGAACACACTTCTGGCCACCATCCCTCCGGCGGGACTGCATCTGCTCGACTTTGCCGAGCGACTGGAACAGCAGCAGCTTAGCACTGCTGATCTCCTCCTCCTTAAAACTGGACTTGCAGATCTGCAAGATGCTGACTTCGTCCATGTAGTCGATGGCATGGTTGATAAATGCCAAGACCTCGTTGGCTATGAGAGGTTGTGAACTCATAGCGACGTTACCCGGGCAGCGGCTAAAGCCGCGCGACTCGCGAATATATTATTCGTAACGGGCAGCGCAAACACGTCCGTACTCGACCGCGCATTGCACTGCACTATCAAATGCTTTGAATGTAGGTATTGTACAATAAAGTTGTTATAAAATATAATGAGCCGGGTACTATCAACTAACTGGGTATCGGACCACGGTAAGGACTATCCTTGCTTGCAGCGTTAAAACAGTTAAAAATTTTGGTCGTAAAACGATGGTCAAACGTCTGGGATCATTAACAGAGATTTTTTAAAAACAAAACATATTTAAAAAAGGGTCACGTATTTGTTTTTTCTTTTTGTTTTACTACTATTGGTTCGCAAACTATTTGTGCAGACCAATATAAATAAGGATATTAGACAGATGTGGTCATCGTGTGGACGCGATTTTGTTTGAAAAGTGTGCCTATTCTCACTTTCCCTATAGTACATTCTGCCTGAATTTGGCATGCAGTATATAACATAAAAAATATTAAGCTAAAAGTAAATTTCAAATAATGTCAATAATATTAAATTGCTGGAATGTCACACACAGGATCAAAATAGAAAAATAAAACAAATAGATAATCACAAAACGAATAACAGAATTTCTGTATTGTAACAAACGTGCTTGTTCCTCGAGATGTAAAGGAAGTAAGCAAACTTGTAAATTTAAAAAGTTAAAAAGGGGAAAATGAATTTATTGGTAGATGAGGTGAAAAGTACAAATAATTACCAAAAACCTGCTTATCACACACTATTAAAGTCTTTAAATAACAAACTATAGATGATGAAGATCAGCTCAGTGGAAGAGTCGAGATCTGGTAACCGGGTAGCATAGTAGGACGGTCGCCAGAACAGTACGTCAAGGCTGCTATGCGAGGTGAGTACGTAGATCAGCTCTGAAGATTAGTAGTAATGGTCCCCAGGAGTCTGTAGTGGGATCTCCTGGGCAGTGATCACACGTCGTAGATGATGGAGACTAGATGATAAAGTTAGGTTTTCCTCCAGCTCTAGCTCCAGACTAGATGATCAAGATAGTGACTGAACTTTAAGTGTCTTCTTGACTCTCAAGAGTGGCCTCTTGACTCTCTCTCTGACTGACCTCTTGACTCTCTCGAGTATCCGTCAGAAATGCCTTTTATACCCTGATCCTCGTGTTTTTGTCAATCTTTCTCGAATTTATTTCTTCTCAGATTTAAATTCTTGCGCTCGTAAGACGCAATTTGCCAGTATTCAAAACAGCCAGCAACAATCGATCAAAAACCTTGCTCATAATATTTTTATAAATATAACTTAGAGTATCTTTACACAGCAAATATTCGTAATTATTTATCAAACACAACAATTGAACTCACGTATTGATGATAATCATTTTAGTAATACAAGGTGTTGTTTTGCATCCTCGTCAAAATTCAAGAGGTTGTCACTAAAGACATATATTATCAATTAAAATTACGGTACCTAGTTAATTATTAATAAGCGCTGATTTTTTGGTTGTTTCTGTTTGTCAGCTTTTTAGAATAGTCCCCTTAACGTGGTTTAGGGAATAAGAAATTATCGAATAAACCTTTGAGATTGTTTGTATGTGAGGAAGCGCGGTTATAGGGCGAGAATTAGACGGCCCGCGTTTAAAAAACGGGTGGTTCACACTTACCGATTTCCGTAAAGAATAAAAAAAATAAAAATTACCTACTCATTTTATAATTGATTCGGGACGAGAATCATTAGCATAGTTACCTCCTTGAATTTGACGAGGATGCAAAACAACAGCTTGTATATCGGTTATCTAAATGAAACCTTCATAGAGAATTTGGCTGGTAACAATTAAAAATAAAAGTAAATGACAGCTGACAAGTTTGATGTAAAAAATGTCACAACAAAGGATACATAAAAAATATTTATAAAACCGGCCAAGTGCGAGTCAGACTCGCGCACGAAGGGTCCCGTACCATTATTTATAAAAACGAGAAAAAAGATCACTTCGTTGTATGGGAGCACCCCTTAAATATTTATTTTATTCTATTTTTAGTATTTGTTGTTATAGCAGCAACAGTAATACATAATCTGTAGAAATTTCAACTAGCTAGCTATCACGGTTCATGAGATACAGCCTGGTGACAGACGGACGGACAGCGAAGTCTCAGTAATAGGGTCCCGTTTGACCCTTTGGGTACGGAACCCTAAAAATGAAACTATTGGTAAAATGCTAATGTAAAACCAATAAAAGTATGAATATGGATGATAAGTGTGAGTATAAATTGTCTGTAGTAAACCAATACTATAGTATCAAAAAAGTATGAATAACATTAATATGAGTAAAATAATAAAAAAGAAAATGATTACAACAGGTACAAATAACAACAACAAGTTTAGAGTCGATATTAAGTAATTTCAAAACTAGAACTGTTGAAATGTCACACAGCGTCATTCAAAAAATCACTTATTGAATAATAACACTACTGTATCAAAAACCGGCCAAGTGCGAGTCTTACTCGCACACAGGGTTCCATAGCCCCAAACAATATTTTGAACTGTCATTCATTAGTTAGTAGTATTAGTTGTAAACTTCCACTAAACCGCAAAACTAAAATGGTTGAATGCAGTTTGATGAAAAAGTCCCATATCTCAAAAAATAAACATCATATCTTATTGAAACCAATTTTCGTTGATAGTTTTTTTACGTTCTACAAACTTAAATATTTTCAGAATTTTCCTCCTCTTACTTTAGAAATTAGAGGGGGGGGGGACACACATTTTACCACTTTGGAAGTGGCTCTAGCGCAAACTATACAGTTTAGAAAAAAATTATATTAGAAACCTCAATATCATTTTTGAAGACCTATCCATAGATACCCCACACAAATGGGATGGGTTTTCAGTTCTATGTATGGGGAACCCCAAAATTAATAGTTTTTTTTTCTATTTTTGTGTGAAAATCTTAATGCGGTTCACAGAATACATCTAATTACCAAGTTTCAAAAGTATAGCTCTTATAGTTTCGGAAAAAAGTGGCTGTGACATACGGACGGACGGACAGACAGACAGACAGACATGACCAATCTATAAGGGTTCCGTTTTTTGCCATTCGGCTACGGAACCCTAAAAACGTTAGTTTATTTTCAAATTATTGAAGAGTGTATTTTGAAGTGATAACTTCTTATGGGAGGTTAAACCGCTTCGTAACGTAACGCGTTACGGCGCCATTCAGTCTGGCTTCCCTTTCTCTCACGCATACGGCAGCAGTAGGTAGGCTCTTTCCATATTAAATAGTTAAACTTAAATTACTTTAAGTTATAACAGTTGTCAGTTCTGTCGAGCGTCCCGAGACGCCCACGTTTTTAGGGTTCCGTAGCCGAATGGCAAAAAACGGAACCCTTATAGATTCGTCATGTCTGTCTGTCTGTCTGTCTGTCTGTCTGTCTGTCTGTCTGTCTGTCCGTCTGTATGTCACAGCCACTTATTTCCGAAACTATAAGAACTATACTGTTGAAACTTGGTAAGTAGATGTATTCTGTAAACCGCATTAGGATTTTTACACAAAAATAGAAAAAAAACAATAAATTAAGGGGGTCCCCATACTTAGAACTGAAAACCAAAAAAAAAATTTTCATCAAACCCGTACGTGTGGGGTATCTATGGATAGGTCTTCAAAAATGATATTGATGTTTCTAATATAATTTTTTTCTAAACTGAATAGTTTGCGCTAGAGCCACTTCCAAAGTGGTAAAATGTGTGTCCCCCCCCCCTCTAATTTCTAAAGTAAGAGGAGGAAAATTCTGAAAATATTTAGGATTGTAGAACGTAAAAAAAACTATCAACGAAAATTGGTTTCAATAAGATATGATGTTTAGTTTTTGAGATATGGGACTTTTTCATCAAACTGCAGCAGTAACTTTGTTTTTCATAAACATACTATGAAAAACAAATTTAGTTTTGCGGTTGTGTGGAAGTTTACTAACTAATACTACTAACTAATAAATGACAGTTCAAAATATTGTTATTATATTGTTTGGAGCTATGGAACCCTGTGTGCGAGTAAGACTCGCACTTGGCCGGTTTTTTTTTTATACTGTCTGGTAATTTGTAAAATATTATTGGACCAATGCAAAAAACACTCCTTTCACAGTAGTGTTGTTCTATAACCGGTAAGATAAGATAAGAGATATTTATTTGTCAAAAACACGTGTAGGCTTTAAATCAGTTGGAATGATTGCATAAAAAAAAAGTTTCAACATGTTTTGCCTAGAAAGGCGTACAAATAGCATAATAAATTAATAATACAATTCAAAGCACAAGCGCAATAAAAATAATATTAAAAATGTCAAATGTCTTAAAATAATAATAAAAAATGTAAATTACACCAATTAAAAAAAAATACAGGAAAATGTCTACAATAATAATTAAAATGTCTAAAGTACATCATTTAAATAGTCATCAACATTATAGTAGCATTTATTTACTAGAAGTTTTTTCATGCTTTTATTAAAATTATTAATATTTAAATCTTTGAATGCCTTTGGTACCTTGTTATATAATTTTGGGGCCATGCAGAATATACTCTTACGCATGAGCGCTGTTTTAGCACCAGGTAGGTATACGTAGTCTCCAATTATCACGTTGACTTCTTCTTCCGGTTTTTGTATTGTCTTCTCACAGGCCCTTTTTTGGCATCCGAGAACTTGGCAATAATGCTATGGCAATAAAGAATTGACTTGCTAGTTTTAGTTAACCTGAATCCAGGTATTACAATTTCGTGAGCACTGCGTGTATTCGTATTATGGAAGTCGCTTCTAATTTTTGTTAAGTACGAGGACAGACAAGTGAAACGACTGCTTGCTAGTAACGCACTGGCTTTATTCGCTTACGTCTAACGGCGCGTAGGCACACGCACACATACTCAACATCCCTCCCCTTAGCTTAGAAATACACTTCTACCAACTATAGCTAATCCTACTGTTTAATAGTACAATTTATAGTTGACTTTAGGCCGATTGCGTTTAGACCGTGGTGTAGGCAAAGGCACAGGCTCACTTGCCTGCTGTTGCGATGGTGCTTCGCCAGAATGCCCAGCGTCAGGAGACTCGGCTAAAGCCTCCTGGTACTCCTCCTCCTCCCCAGTATCGTCCGGTGTAGTAGGCTGTGTATCAACAACTGGGGATATACCTGGGGGTGTGGCTGATGCCAGATCGCAATCATCTGTAGTCATTGACGAGTCTTCACTCCCTTCCCCCATGCCCGATGGCGGCGCCTGGTCAGAAATCTGCGCCTCTGTCGTTGTGCCATCATTAAGCTCCTCTAGGTCTATTTCCACGTCTTTGTACTCTTTGCAATCGTTGCCTTTATACAATAATATCTGGTTTTTGTGCTTACGTAATGTCTTTGATGTTACTTTATCTTTAATTAAATACAACACTTTGCCGATTGTTTTAGTGACAGTTCCTTTACACCAATTATATTTGCCGTTGGCTGTATGATTTTTATATAATATTATGTCTCCGATGGCGAAAACTTGAGTGTTTTTTCCGCCCGCCTTATTTTGCAAACACTGTTTATGTTTAACCATATTAGCAAGAGCCGTGGACGAAGGTGACGGCGATTCGGGTTTCAATAGATCAAGGCGTGTTCTAAGCTTCCGACCGTAGACCAGCTCAGCCGGAGAGGACCCAGTCATTGTATGAACGGAATTTCTGTAGTCAAACAGGAATTTTAAAAGTTTGTTATTTATATTTCGCTGTCCATTACCACTAAGCAAGCTTGTTTTAATACCTTTCTTAACTATCTTTACATAACTTTCCGCCTGCCCATTACTGGCCGCGTGGTATGTCGGTGACGTCACGTGTGAAATTCCGTTCACCCTACAAAAAACCTCGAACTCATGTGACGTAAATGATGTACCATTGTCGCTAACCAGTGTATGCGGAATACCAAATCTTGACATAAAGTCGTATAACCTGTCAATTGTTGCCGCCGCAGACGTACTGCACTTCATATTAAAAACCTCGACCCACTTACTATATGCATCCACTACCACTAAATAGGTACTACCGTTAATGGGCCCCAGAAAATCAATATGTACACGGTAAAATGGCATTGGAGGATATTCCCAATGCGCAATCGGCGCCCGCGCTGGTGACTGGCGTAGTTGCATACACACATCACACGATCCTATCAAACACTCCAAAGCGGAGTCTATTCCCGGAAACCAAACACGCGCTCGCGCCTCGGCCTTAGTCTTCACTATACCTAAATGGGATTGATGTAATTCCCTAAGAATTTTTGGTTGTAATTTCGCTGGAATTACAATTTTGTGTCCTCGCATAACACAACCATTTTCAAAAGACAATTGCATCCTACATGCATGATACGGCTTCATATCATCACCAGGCATTTTCCTAGGCCATCCGTTCAACACAAAATGCACCACCTTACGCAAAGTTTCATCTGCAATTGTCGCATCGCGTAACATTTTTAAAGTTACTGGTAAACTACCTTCCACCACAAAATTAATGTACGATGCGCGATCGAGATCGGGCACCGTCGCGTCGAAGCCCCGCGCGCCCCTGTCCGCACCTGCCCCCTCGGGCAGGCACGCGCGAGATAAAAAATCAGCACTGTTGTTAGCGCTACGCACATATTCGATTTGATAATTATAACCGCTCAGAAACAGTGCGTATCTCTGTAGTCTGTTTGCTGATACTTCAGGTACACCACGGTTCGGTCCGAAAATCGATAATAGTGGCTTATGATCAGTCCGGAGAATAAACGGAACCGACCTGCCATATAAATATTGATGGAAACGCCTAACCCCAAATATAATCGCGGTCGCTTCCTTTTGGATCTGTGAGTAACGTTTCTCCGCAGCATTAAGCGTTCTTGATGCAAAAGAAATTGGTCTCTCAGACTTATCGGGTTCTGTTTGTGATAATATTGCAGAAAGACCTACCGGTGATGCATCTACGGTCAAAATTATCGTAGCGTCTGGGTTAAAATGAGCTAATACTTGTTCAGACGCTAAACATGTTTTAATAGTGGTGAACGCATTATCGTGTTCCCGTGTCCAAACCCACTTGTTATTCTTTTTTAACAACTCATACAAAGGGGATAAAATCGAAGACGCGTTGGGAACAAAATTCCGGTAATAATTAACCAACCCCAAAAATGACTGTAATTGATTACTATTAGCCGGCACCGGTGCTTCTAACATGGCTTTGACTTTCTGTGGTGATTTATGTAGTCCATCTTTATTTATCACGTAACCTAGATAGTTGACCTCGTCTTTGAAAAATACACATTTTTCTTTTTGTAAAGTAAGTCCGGAGTCTTGTAATTTTAGCAGTACTTGATGTAATCTATCCATATGTTCCGATCTTGTTTTCCCGGTTATCAAAATATCGTCGAGCATACAGAGTGTGCCGGGCACGCCAGCCAGCACGCCCTCCATCGCGCGCTGGAATACGGCCGGCGCGCTTGCAATACCAAAACATAGGCGCGTTTGTTTGAAAATTCCCCTATGGGTATTTATGCAAGTTATTTCTTGTGACTCATCGTCTAACATAAATTGGTTGTAAGCATTTGACAGGTCCAACTTGGTAAACTGCTGTCCCCCATACAACCTAGAAAAAAGTTCCGTTACTGTTGGCAAAGGATATTGATCGATTACCAATTGTTTGTTTACTCCGGTGGAAAAATCGGCACATATGCGTATAGATCCATTTTGCTTTAAAACGGGCACGATCGGTGACGCATACTGCGAGTGATCAACCGGTTTTAAGACACCTAACCCTACTAAACGATCTATCTCAGTATCTACCTTACTTTTCAAAGCGAAAGCTATCGGTCGAGCCCTAACAAATACTGGCTTTGCATCTCCCTTTAATTGCAATTTGACTTTAAATTTATTAAATAATCCTAATTTATCCGAAAAGACCGATGGATAACGGCATTGCAATGTAGTAAACAAATCATTGTTGTCTAATTGGTCACAATATCTTATCGGCAACAATTCTAATCTAAATTTTGAAATAAAATCACGACCGAGAATAGGCGGGCCACCGTCTCGCACTACATAAACACACAGTACATGCGATGCGTTCGCGTAAGTTACGTGTAACTGCGCGGTACCCTCACAAACTATTTTATCTCCCGTATATGAAAATAACCGTTTACTAGTCGTCGACAATGGTACATTACTAAAATATGTTTTATAAGTTCTCTCCGAAATTGCTGTAACGGCTGAACCGCTATCTATCTCGAATTTTAATTCGATTCCCGAGACCGATACCGTTTCTATCATCGGTTCTCCTTTAACTGATCGGATATTAAAACACTCACCGTCATCGTCACTTTCGTCCCCAGCTCTTGATTCGATATAATTTAACTTTTTGCACATTTTACGCAGATGCCCCGTAGCATTGCATTTCCTACATTTCGCTTTTGCGAACCGACACTGGGATGTGTCGTGATTATGATAGCCGCACACTTGACACTGCACTTTAACTCCCGAACTAGGCGCAGCCTCTCGCTGCGATGGGGTCGCCGACTCTGCCGCCCGCGCAATCTTGAACAGCTGATCGTGCGGCGCGGCCTGTGCCCCGGCACCCGCTGCCGCACGTGCACTACGCGCGTTCTCCGCCAACTCCATCGCCTTTGCTAAAGTTAGGCCCGCTAGATCTTTCGCGAAAAGCTTCTCTCTGTCAGATCCTGGCAACATTCCCATCACAAATTTGTCCCGCAGAGCTTCTTCCACGTTAGAGAAACCGCAGTGTGCCGTCAGTCCTCGTAACCTAGCGGCCCATTGTGCATACGTCTCCCCCTCTTGTTGCGTAGCTGCGTAAAATTTATACCGTTCGCCGAAACCACATCGCTTTGGAATGAAATGCTCGTCCAAAAGCTTAAGCACGTCATCATACGGTACGTCGTGCAACTGCTTTGGCAACGCGAGATACGTCGCCAACTTGTGTGTGCCATCTGCGAGTGCGCTCAGCAAGATAGCTCGTCGCTTTGTTCCTGTAGGATCGCTCGTTCCGGTGATGTCGTTAGCCACATACCACTGTTTAATGCGGCACTTGTAAGTCTCCCAAGACTGTACATTGTGATCAAACACTGATAAAAGACCAAAAACTGTGCCGGACATTTTTACTTTTCCTTTACGTGGGTACTCGTCGCCAATGTTAAGTACGAGGACAGACAAGTGAAACGACTGCTTGCTAGTAACGCACTGGCTTTATTCGCTTACGTCTAACGGCGCGTAGGCACACGCACACATACTCAACAATTTTGAAAAGTCCTCTGTTTTTGCGGACATACAAAATACATTCTAAAATATAAAGTGAAGGCTGAGTCAGTATATCGATTTCTTCAAATTTTTCTCTGAGGTACTCACGAGGATCCATTTTATAGATGGCATGGATTGCCCTCTTTTGGAGTATGAAAGTAAGTACAACAGAATACCATAGGACATATTACTATGGAAATACGAGTAGTGTACTAACCTAGCTGTGGCTACATCAGATAGCTGCCTTATTTTCCTAACTGCATAGGCAGCTGAGCTTAACCTTCCTAAAAGAGTTCTAATGTGCGCGCTCCACGGCAGTTTTGAATCGAAAGTAATCCCCAGGAATACAATTTCCGCAATAACATCAAGTTTTTTGCCGTCAAGATTTAAATTTAGGTCAAGTAGTGGTACATTTATATATTTCATTTTATATTTCATACATTCTATTCTATTCTATCTTATTTCATACATTTTTAAATATTTCTTAAAAAAAAACAGAAAACGTAGAAAAAACATTTAAAAATATAAAAACCGGCCAAGTGCGAGTCGGCCTCGCACACGAAGGGTTCCGTACCATTATTTATAAAAATGAAAAAAAAACACTTTTTTGTACAGCCCCCCTTAAATATTGATTTTATTCTGTTTTTAGTATTTGTTGTTATAGCAGCAACAGTAATACATAACCTGTAGAAATTTCAACTGGCTAACTATCACCGTTCATGAGATACAGCCTGGTGACAGACGGACGGACGGACAGCGAAGCCCCAGTAATAGGGTCCCGTTTGACCCTTTGGGTACGGAACCCTAAAAACAGGTTTCCGCCGGTATCGGGAGCTGAGTCCAAGCTACAGGTGGTTAGGGCTGCAGAGACAGGAACCTCCTCACAATGCGGGCCGTATCGAGGAGGACTGCCTTCTGAATCTGGCTCTTGATCCAACTGCCAAGTGAGAGCTTCGACGGATGTTCGTCGAGGCTCTTGGCCATAAGGCCATTGGCCGTTACGACAATCGGCACAATGATAGCCGAGTCTACATTCTACATATCGACAACCTCGTAAGCCAAGTCGAAATATTTTATCTGTTTCTTTTTCTCAGCTTTCACGACGTTTTCGTCATGCGGGATGGTAACATCGACTATCATTGCGCGGCGCGCTGATCGGTCTATCACCACTATGTCAGGCTTATTGGCAACAATAGTCCTGTCAGTAATGATAGGCCGATCCGAGTACAGCGTGACATGGTCTTTCTGGAGAACTGGGTCGGGCACATGTTTGTAGTACGGTACCTCAGATTCCACAAGTTTATATTTCAAGGCAAGTTGCTGGTGAATAATCCTGGCCACTTGGTTGTGCCTGCAGCAAGTACTCGCCGTTAGCCAGAATAGAACAACCAGAAATAATATGTCTGATGGACTCACCCGGACGGTGGCATGCCCGACACACGTCCACCGTCCCGTCCTTCATAATATGTATGAAATCATTTTCTCGAAAAAATTATCCGCTCTGCCTGGTCACTAAGTTAAACGTTAAAAATACTACACTTGCCGCGCAAACATTCAATGTGCAAGGGCCGGCCAGCCCGCGTGGTTACCCAGCGTATACCTACGCACGGTTTGGCGGAGTCCATGATATCTTAATATTTTTGTATTGAGTGATACTAAAAGAAAAAACACGTATTCAATAATTTTCGCCAAATATTAAAATGTCTAAATTTGGACGGTGACTAAAAAATCATGCTGTATATTGTTTTCAAATCAAATCATTTATTTGCAATTAATTTAGGTTACATGAAAATACAGGTGGAATAGGAAGGAGTGTACCATTTACGAATGTACATGGTACACTCCTGCCTGAAAATAGGTACGCAAAAATTATAAAAATTGTTAATATTCTAAAAATAGAGTTACAAATTAAGATGTCACAATCTTCCTTCACGGTCTTCCTATGTGTAAAGGTAAAAAAACGGGCAATATTGTTATTGCAAAATGTAGCTAGACTATTGTCAACTATAAGTCCAGGCATTTTGAAAAATGTATTTTCCGGCAATAAGTTCTTGTACAAGGGATACATACATCTCCATACTATCTTAGTTCAGATGGCGCTGCCATGACGTAAACATTGGCTCCGTGTTCGAGTATTAGTTAAAAATAGTAAAAGTGCTTTTTGTGATGTTTTAACAGTAATAAACTAAACTACAGTAGACAATAACTCAGTGAAAGTGTTATAAGAACAAACAATTAGGAAGAACACACAAATCGAAAAATTTGTGTGTGTGTATTGCGGAAAGTGACTATAAGGGTTTAAAAGCAAAATTCCCAGTGAAAACAAAGTGACTGTGTTTCTCTAACGCCAAAACAAAAACACTTCAAAAGCAGTAATTGGTGAAAATAACTGGTTTTATCCAAGAATCAGTTAAAAGTAGTTTGTGAATGTCGTTTTTTATTCAAATATCAATAGTGAGTAATCAGTAATCATCTATTGAGAACAGTGACATCTAGTTCCATATAATTTCGTCTAGTTTGAATAATAGTGACATCTAGTTCTACCAATAAGAACTAAAAAGTCGGTAAAACAGATCCTGCCGGTACTGAGGCAACTTTTCATTCAAATCCACAACAGTCAAATTGGCGCAACGTAACGTGTGCCGACATTGAATCGATCTAAGACGTGTGGTCGTGGGTTCGAGACTGACATCGAGTAATACTTTTTGAATGTTATTCGAGGCTTAATAATTTAGTTTAGTAACCAGAGCACATTATTCGAATATGGATGAACTCCAAAATGTAAACACTCAAAGAAGATGTCGCCGGCCTAGTTTAGATATACAAAGCAGTGAGTGTGAGTTGGACATTTCATACCAGAGTTTACCTAGCAGCTTTAATAACAGAGACGAAATAACAGAACTCAAAAATAAACTTGAAAAATTGAATGTGGAATTACAAATAGCAAACTCAGAGATAGATAGTTTAAATATTGAGAATAGCGCCATAAAGAAAGAGTTGTCACTAGCCCTGCAAAAGATAAATCTGTATAAATCTGTTGGCGTTTCTGAACTAAATACTAGTAACAAATCTATTGCATCGCCTCTTAAATTCTACTCTCCACAGTATCGGAAACGGTTCAGATCATCCAATATAAAAAAAGGCTTAACGAGAACCTCTTCTATAGAACAAGACGTAAACGCAGTGACAAACAATCAAAAATTTGACGAAAGCAACAATTTAAGCTACTTTTTCGAACAGCCCCTTACAAGTGAATGCGTACTGCAAAACACAATAATAAGCCACCAGCCATCTTATCGTAATATTACAGATAAAGGGAACATTGACATGGGGACAATAGTGGACGCAGAGACAGCCGAAACTCGGACAATAAATATTAAAAGGGATTCAGAGCATAGCCATAAACAAATGAACTTTAATACCAATTTGACACCAAGCACAGAAATCGGTACATCAACTACAAGGAAACATCAAGTGAAAATTTTTGCTGACCAAACAGGATTTAATATGAGAAGTTTGCTTCAAGACTTACTGGGCAACTCTTTCCAAGTGACATCGGTAGTCAAACCCGGAGCACCGATAGCTGAAGTCATAAGTTCATGTGTTGACGAGTGTAAAGAGTTTACTAACTCAGATTATCTGTTAGTCTTGGGTGGTTCTAATGATTCAAATCCTTTGGAATTTCAATCAATTTTATATTACACTTTGAGTCAAGTAAAACATACAAACGTCTTAGTTGGCAAACTCTATAAAAATAAATACCTTAATGTTAATATGCTCAATAACTTACTCAAACTGGTATGTAGGTCTTTTATAAACACTACATTTTTGCCTTTAGATTTTGATCATTCTGACAGTAAATTCATAAATTCAACATCAAAATTCATAAATACAACAAGAGCGAGCAGGCTTATCCATAAGGAAATACTTCATTTGAGGTACCGAAATGATTATTTAGACTATATTAAAATTAGGGCTACTGAGCAAAAGTGTACCAATAATGCTTATACACAGACAGAGAACGAAACATCATCTAAGCATTACATGGTTGGTGCCAGTAGCATGGGCACACAGACTGAATGTAAAGAAGATAATGATGTTTTTTTTCGTACCTGAATCACCTAATAATTTATATAACCTGACAAACAAACTTGACTCACTTAATGAATGTATATGCCTTAATATTTATCATCAGAACTTATGTGGAGTAAATAATAAGAAAAACGAACTAGAAGTATATTTGGAAACTATTAATAAAAAACTAGACTACATATGTATAAGCGAACACTTCTTGAATGAAGGTGCAGCAAGTGTTTTTAATTTAAATAACTACAAGCTAGTGTCCTACAATACTAGGAAAAATAAATTAAGAGGAGGCAGTTTAATTTTAGGAAATGTAGATAGACAGACAGAGATTAGTGACGCAATTAATAAGTTGTATAAAATAGAATGTTTCGAAATATGCGGTGCAAAAGATATTGAAACTGGTCTGTACGTCTGTTGTTGCTACCGAAATCCCATTGATAGGAATTTTGACAATTTCTTGGAAAAAATGGAGAAGTTACTGGATTATCTATTCAATAAGAAAAGTATTATAAATGGTGATTTTAATATTGATCTGCTAGTAGACAATAAAAAGCGTACGGAATTCCTTAGTTTGTTAAGATGTTATAATTTTAGATGCTTAATTGATTCTGTTACTTTCACCCGTAACAATAGCAATTCGTGTATTGACAACATCATAACCAATCTGCCTGATTCATTTGTGGTAGGTTGTGAGGTAGATCATAATGGTTTGGCAGACGGACATGCAGGTATTTTTGCTGAGATTTGTTTGGAAAGTATAAACAATCAATGCTTAAATAAGAACCAGTTTATCTCTATAAATAAGAGAGTATTTAACAGTAAAAATAGTGCAACATTCGGACAGGGTATTGTTAAAGAAAAGTGGACTGGTTTAGGAATAAATTCATTTCTCAACAAATTTTATAAAGTGTTTCGCAATAGCTACAGGAAGAGAGCATGTAAAATAAAACTTAAGAATTCACAATTAAAGTGGATCACAAAAGGAATACGTACCTCAAGCAAAATGAAACGTTTTTTATGTGCATGTAATGGAAATAAGCTTGAACCAAGCATCCTAAAATATAGAAATAAGTATATTAGGCTATATAGAAAGATTGTCTCTAATGTTAAAAAGCATGCTATAATGAAACAAATAAACACATCAAAAAACCTAAGTAAAGAAGTTTGGAAAGTCGTGAAAAAATGTACCAATAAGGTGAAGGTGATACAACCGGATTTTAGGCTTAAAGTTGATGACAGAATTACAGTGGATCCGGTAGAAATAACTGACATACTAGCAAAACAATTTGACTACAAATATATATCTGACTCAAAAGTAGACCATTCAACGGCATTATTTTGTCAATACACAAATAGAGTAAGTAGTGAAATGCACATTTCTCCTGTCACTCTAAATGAAGTTCAAACAATAGTTAAAAGCATGGAGAACAAACATTCTTGTGGGTATGACGAGATCCCAATTAGTGTAATTAAGGAGCACATTTCAATATTAGCCGCGCCTCTTGCTGACTTTTTCAATAAATGTATAGAGGAAGCTATCTTCCCGGAACAACTAAAATTGGCCAAAGTAATACCTATTTATAAAAAGGGCAGCAAAACTGATCCAAAAAATTACAGGCCTATTTCTTTATTACCAGTCCTGTCAAAAATATTTGAGAAGGTCCTTAAAAGTCGACTTTTAACTCACTTGCGCGTGAACAAAGTGTTAGATAGAAGACAATTTGGGTACCAGAAGGGTGTCGGCACCTCAGATGCCATATATACTTTGCTGGATGATGTCACTAAAAAGATTAACAATAAAATGAAAGTTGCGGGGATTTTTCTAGACTTAAGCTCCGCATTTGACACAATTGACCATGACTTACTTTTGGCTAAAATGAGGCATTACGGAGTGAGAGGTAAAGCTTTACAACTGTTCTCATCCTACTTAAAAAATAGAAAAATGTATGTTCAAATTGACAAAACACAAAGTGGCCGTAAAAACGTTTATAAATCCCCAATTGTAACCATAACGACGGGTGTTCCACAAGGATCTATTTTAGGACCTATCTTATTTATTTTATTTATTAATGACTTGATCAATTATATAAATTCAATTTTATCAGACATGGACATCGAAGTTGTAATTTTTGCAGATGACACAAACGCCATAGTGGCAGCTAATGACATAGGAACATTGACAGAAAGGGTGAACGCCACATTACAAGCATTTCATGTGTGGTTTACAGCAAATAAATTATTAATAAATAGTAAGAAGACCAAAATAATGTTATTTAAAACGACAGCCCGTAATGGGGACGACTTAAAGGTTGCCTTGAATGAAGACGAAATTGAGCTCGTTGACGATGTAAAATTCTTGGGTATACATATAGACCGACTGCTAAACTGGAAACCAGAATTAAAGGCAATTGATGCGTCGGTATCATCTGCATGTTATGCTCTACGAACTCTAAGAAATGATATAAGTTTAGAACAACTGAAAATGGTTTATTTTGCATTAGTGGAGTCTAAAATTAGATATAGTATCCTTCATTGGGGAAATAGTTATGACTACAACATTAAAAGAGCTTTCGTTTTACAAAAACGGGCAATCCGTACCATGGTTCGCATCTCACAAAGGGAGAGTTGTCGTCAACACTTTATTAATTTAGGTATACTTACAGTACCAAGTATTTATGTACTTGTACTGTTAATTAATATGGCGACTAACATGCAAGATTATGAGACATCTGAAGAACGTTAATTAATATGGCGACTAACATGCAAGATTATGAGACATCTGAAGAACGACACATTAGAGAAGGGTCTCGTAGACAAGACTTAAAGCAAAATATAAGAAACGCAAATTTTAGAATTGTTACACACAGTCCGCGATACCAGGCTGTGAAATTATTTAACAGGATGCCTTTAGACATAAAAAGCATTGTTTACACTAGCTCTTTTAAAAGTAAATTGAAAAAATTTCTATTGAACAAGTGTCTCTATGATGTCGAAGAACTTTAAATTGTAATCCACGAATGATGTTTATGTATTATTGTGATAAATTGTTATTTTAAAAAATATTGACCAATTTATTTAATTTATATTATACTGATAATGCTGTTTTAAATGTAATTGATGCCAAAATGTTAATTATGACTGTATTCATTTTATAATTCATTAATTTATATATTTATTTTTAACTTCATAATAACTATTTAATTATAAGATGATTGTAATACTGTGTAAATTCAAATGCAAATTATTGTTAATGAATAAATGACTAATGACTAATGACTATCCGACGCCACTTAACAACACAACTGGCAATATCGCAGTATTTTTTATTTTCCTTCGATCGTCCTGCAACTTGCCGGCAACACATAACAATGCATTGGCCACGCTGCTACGATTTCCTAGCCATACTGAAAGTTAGGTTGAGTTTGTGACCCGCAGTAATACTGATGTAGGTACAAGTGTCTGAGTGTTGTGTTGTGTGCAGAGAGCGTGCCGATGGTGTCGCGCAACCTGCCCGCGTCGTTCTTCAACGCAGCGGCGACGGGCGTGGGCGTGCCGGGCGGCGCCTGCGCAGGCGTCGACATCTACGACTACGACCCCTGGCACCAGCACTACACCGGGTGAGTAATCCAAATGTGTCACGAAATAACGAAGGCACCTGGTCTTCACCAATCTGATATATTGTAGTAAGGTGTGTACTACTGTTACAACAGTAGACACTGGTTAACTCAGAGTGTCAGGCTAAGCAAGCACTGTGTTAATAATAAATTAATCCAAGCGTCCTAGCGTCGGGGGACCGCTAAATAGACCGCTTAGATCAAGCACAAAACAAAGCGTACCCCCGACGCTACCACGCTTGGATTAATTTACTTTTGTTCTTTTTTTTAAGGTTTTTTGTGTCGGGGGCTTTTTAATTTTATAAATTAATTTTAATTGCATGCTTTTTAAACTTACTTATATAATATTTTTCTTACATTGATTGTTCCACTCCTAGGCATAGGCCTCCCCCATTCCTTCCGGTTTTCTCGGTGTTTCGCCTCTTCTCGCTAATTAACGAAAAAAGGAAAGTTAAAAATTTTATAAGTAATATACCGTGCAACAGCAGCTCGGGATTTTTTTCGGGGGAGTGGTGGGTTGCAGCCCTCCTGGCGATGCCCATGTTGACAAGTGACAAGATTTCAAATTTTGAATCGACCAGACCCGTAGAAGATGTTTACATCCCTTCATCAACTAGAAAAGAGGTGATGCCCTACAAACGGCTGAGCAGATTTTCTCGAAACATAGCTAAGAACATTCTAGATTAAAACACCTTTCAAATGAAACCAATTTTATCAAAATCGGTTCATCCGTTTAGGAGCTACGATGCCACAGACAGACACACAGATACACACGACAAACTTATAACACCCCTCTTTTTTGGTCGGGGTTTAAAAAATAGCACGATATGAATTCGTGGGGTAGAAAAATCTGTAACTTGATCGAAGATGCTAATAATGATGGTTGTAATTCGCGATTGTGTGTAGATATCGTGTGTTAAAGCATGGTGATAAAATTATATAAAGTTGGCGTGTTTTTTTATTGTATTGCGGGCTTAGCCTATTATGTGTATAATATGATTGGAGCCCTGTATGAGTGTGTCGCGGCAGGTACGGGCACGCGGCGCACCGGCACGCGGCCGAGTACCACGCGGCGGCGGCGCACCACAACATGGCGGCGGCGGCGGGCTACGGCGGCCTGCTGCTGGGCCGCGGCTCGCTGCACGCGCAGTACAAGCCGGACTGGGCCGCGCAGCACCACGCGCCGCACCACCTCGACCCCGCCGCCTGCTCGCCCTACTCCTACCCCGCCGTGCCCGGTACGTACACGACACGATCACACGACACGAGCGAGCGAGGCCCGTATGCCACTCATCCGGTAGCCACGCCGCCAATGTGGGGATATCAAAGGCATTTCTATAATTCAGTCGCAGAGTAAACGATCAAACGATACGATAAATAACAGTACATACTTTCATGACAAAATGGTTTTCTAACGGCATAGTATGCGGGCGCGCCTCGCGCTCGCATGTATTTTAATTTTCAAAGAGATTGCGGTCGTGTCTGGCGCAGATATTTTAATTGTGATGATTTAAGCGCGTTATTCGAATGACAAAACAAAGCATTCCCACTTTGTGGTTGTATGTGGGGGGGAGCCGTGAGTCGCACTCGGGCTCGGGGCGCAGAGAGCGAAGCTGGCACTCACTAGTGCTGACACAGGCTGCACTTGCTGCAGTCACTGCTACGACGCACAGACGCACAAACTGAGGCGGACCGTCCGCGACCTGGAATTTAGAATCGCCTCTAAGGATAGGTATAATTGCCACGGTTATAAACGACGGTTGATGCGGTAAAAACGGCGGATGGTGGCGGCGACTTGAAAGGGTCTAGTGTCCGTAATGTGCGGGGAGAGGCGCGCGGGCGAGAGGCTGAGGGGGGGGGAGGTGCGGCACAGCGCTCCCTAATGACGACGATTAAAATTAATTTGCGCGAGCACGCAACCCCGCACCCCGCTCCGCGACCAAATTAAATTCTTGAGTCGCGATCGAGGCTCGTCCGCCCCCCTCCGCCCCCAGCCTCGCCGCCGCGCCCCTCCCTAGATATGCATCGCTCCCTATTGTCTTCATGATTGCTCCCGTCCACTTGACTGATAATGTTTAGCTTGTAGGTTAGCGGAAGCCTTCCCGATTCACAAAATGTTTATTTTATTTTAGTCAACGCAAATCGCATTCCCTGCTTTGTTATGAGAACTTATATCTGTTGAGTAGGTATACGTTTAACTGTCGTTTTGCAAGATATTTTAAAAATGTATAACAAAGTGTAGCTAAGTATGCGTTCATAAGTGCAGTGGCACGCTGATGATCGTATCGTTACATAAACACAGCACGCACACCGCCGCGCAACGGGAACAAAGAATCACTCAGTATAAGGTCTAATTAATCCGCCAACTAAGGTTATTTTTTAACCCTGAGTTATTCTGACAGTAGTGTTTTTTTTTTTTGAAACGTGATTGTAATCACAGTTACCCTCAAGTTGTACCTGGGTTAAACAATAATACAGTTTGGCTCAATGGCCGCAATCGGCCTAGGTACTGTAAACGATTGCCATGTTAGAAATGGATTTGGAACCATTTTTTCTCACCAAAACTTTTTTAAAAGGTCGTGCCGCGGTAGGATAATGAATTCGTTTTACTGAATGTTTAGTTTCATTTGCCGAACCACCGCGTGATCGCACCTCCGGCAGGGGATAGGTACTCTCAGGTTTCCCGAACAAAAAGTTCAATGTTTGGTGCTTTAATTATAAATACTGAGACTCATTATGACAAAATCTAGCTAAATATTTCCTTGACTTTCGCGTTTGGACCATAAGTGAATATATACCTCCTTTCGAAATCGAAATCAGAACCATTTCTTTCAATAAGGCCATTAGAAGACACATTGGTACAAACAACTCCAGTTCTTACCCCTCCAAAAGACATGTGCGTTCAAATCCGTGTGGCCTAGCTGGTTTTTGTATTTTGCAAAAATATTTTAGTATAATTAATTTATTGTTTGTATAATTCATTTATAGTGAGTAAACATCTTATATAACTCGGTTTTTAATATTGTTTTTTTTTTTCAATAAAACATTAATAGTTCTATTGTTGGGTATAACGACTAGCATTTTAATAGGGTTAACAACAAAGTTGTTCAACGTATAAATAGTGCGGAGGTTTCAAGACCGCTTGACGTGCATGAGGTTGGAGATTCGAATCCGTTAACTTTTTGTCATGAATTACATTTTTTTATATATTTTTTTTTTAATTTCTATTTTGTTTTAGTAATATTTAAGAAAAATAAAATACTTTAATAATATTTTTGCTATTATTTAACAAAACTTTGATGTTATTTTACTACAAAGATTTATATTATATTTTACAATTTGTTTTGATAATTTACAGTTATCATAATATACACATTTTTTACTTACTGGCACAAACAGCTCCATAAACAAGTGACATCCTATTTACGCAAACCATTAAACAGGAAGTACTGTTCATATTTTAGATTGACATAAGCTAACGTGATAACTCGAGGGTATAGGATTAATATTATAAAGAAAACGTAAGTGAGTAGGTAAATTAATGGATACCCTCATATTTTAAAATCTATGGATTAGTATAGGGCGAAGTGACTCGGACGATAGTAGATACCAATTTCGTCGCAATCTGCAAGGGCTCGCTGGCTAATTTGTTAACCTGGCAAATCCTCATTTTAGTAGGTACTAGGTTCCTAATCAGGTATAATAACTCAAAAAATATATTGAAGGATACTTGTTAAATATTAGTTACTGCTGAAAGAGTAAATAAAAAAAATAAATAAAATAAAAATACTTTATTTCAGACCTTGATCCATATGATGTTAGTAATACACACTACTTATAAACTATGTTAGTAACAAACGAAATAAAAGATTCTAATTCATATATCTGCTGCACTCACTTGACGCACCGGGTACCTGTACATGTACACGTACCCAATGCGCCATAATGGTGCAGCACGGCTTTTCACTAATGACCTTCAGAATGTCATTGCCGCTCCCACGCACCCTGCGCATCATAGAGGCAATCTTCTTACGTAAGGCTGTACTGAAACCGTCAGTACGTGCTTCCGCAAACATTCGTGATGCGCTACAGTAACGTGGGAGCCCCAACAACATCCTGAAAGTATTGTTGTACTGAACTCTGAGGGCGTTGTATGCCCTCTGCGTATATCGAACCCACAGGGAGCACGTGTACAACGACTGACAAAAAGCCTTAAAAAGAGTTATTTTAACTTCTGGTGTACAACGTGTAAAACATGACAAAAGGGATCAATCGCTAAGAATTGGGAGTGGTGTCGGTATCGATTAGAAATGGGGCGCAGAGACCCAAGCTTGCAACTTATCTTAGATAGAAATTGTGAGTGTAACAGCGGCCCCTTTCCACCTTTGTTAGCAATAATCAACATGTATCGAGTACATATTATTTTTAGTTTTGGTGTTGGTCGATAGCTGGAATATTGATGATTTCGATTTTGGTCACTTCACTCGTAAAAGTAGTTTTCTTGAACATTTATACATCCAGTTATGTGTATAAAAGTATCAGTTGCTAATTTCAAAAGAAATCTTAATCTAAAAATGCGGATAATTGAAGAATACAGGAAACTAGCTGTAACCCGCGACTTCGTACGCGTTAGGTTCGCAAATTTGCTTAAAATAAGTTTTTCAGTCAGGAGGTTCTTGATTCCAAGTTTTTGTTTTGAGTTCGTTACCTGACTTCTCCTGTATTAATACACCATCACCTGCCTTGTCTTTCCAACTACGTTGGGGTATATTCAGTCTAACCGGATGCAGCTGAATACCAGGATTTTATATGGAGCGACTGCCTATCTGACCTCCACAACCCAGTACTAACTGGGTTGTGGAGGTCAGGATAAGACACCACTTGGTAGGACTGGCTGTCAGGTTTTCGGGTCACTGACTACCTAGAACGACTGTCAAAGATCTACAAATGGCAGCCGGGACCAACGGCTTAGCGGGCTTTCCGAGGCACGAAGGAAACTCGGTACGTAATGGGTGGTTACCCAGCCATGGACCAACCTGGCAAACGCAACTTAACCTTATCCACCCTAGCGACCTAAATTGATTTTAGGAGGGAGGAGTAAGGACCTAATGTAATATTGCTCTCCTCCCAAAGTTATTAGCGTGATAATATATAGACCATGTCCTTCCCCCGGTTTAAATCTATCTTCTTACCAAATTCCATTACGATCCGATTAGCCGTTTTATTCGTGAAAAGGAAACAAACAATCTAACTGAGTGACTTCGCATTTATAATATTAAGTAAAAGGACGTATTTTCAAAAAAATCTTGATATATTTATTTCGTCGACCACATACAAGGAAACTGACCAAATTGGAGTTAAATGGATGCACACTGGTCACACTATTCCGCCACAATATAAATTATGTTTGTGAATTTCCAGTGTGTTCATACATCTGTGAACACAATAACAAAAGTCCCATGAAAATCCGACCAGTATAAAGTTCGTTCCACCTTATTGCCTAATTGCATTTGACTATACAGTGGGTAGTTCCAAAGTTAACACGTTCACTGCCCACGAAGTAGACGCGATAGTGAAACAATTACAGTGTACCCTAGGTGAACCATTGGACAGGGAAATGGTTAAGATTGAAGTATGTAAGCGACAATGTTATGTTACTTTACCGCTACTACAATGCTACGACACCGCTACGACAGTGCTACGACACCGCTACGACAGTGCTACGACTAGCCTCACTTTGATAGGTAAACCAACAAAAAGCAAGATGTTTCCAAAAATAATAGAGATCTTGAATTACCTTTTACACACTTTTAAAATACGTAGTCAATTGCCATAACATCACGCCTGTAATCCCCGAAGGGTTAGGCAGGCGTGTACTTACCTGATAGTACACCCAGATTTCGCCCGTTATGTTTATCAATCAATCAATCAATAATTTTATTATCAGGCAACTAAGGCCCATACAGAAAATACACAAAATAATATTATAAAGTAACAAATAAACTAATACATATTAAAAACCTTAAACTATAACTAAACACGTAATGTTGACGGCGTCGTGTTCCGCTGCGTGGTGTCGCGTAACCGTCCACGGAAACGTCGAAATACGACACCTTTCGGCCAAAAGTCCTCTCTCACGCAGGTCTGTAGATGTTGGGTTGGAACTCGTACCACGAACGACTTAAAGTTAATGTTGTGGCGCGGTTCCAACCTTTCTACCCGCAGAGTCAGGTTGGTCTTCACTTTCACGTACTGCACGACATCCTCAACCGTCGTGGAGTGATGCAGACGCGAAATGTACAGCTGCGTCGTAGGCACAGCAGGACGCAGCAGCATGTTGGGTCCACTCGGTGCGGTACCGCACTGGTTTCGCGAACAGGGCTTCTTCTTCTTCCTTTCCACTTTCGTGAAACCCTCTTCATCAACCTGGCCCATTCTTGGCAAGGAGGTCTGGACCGCGGACAGGGCAGGTTGAGCAGACTTTTTCTGTTTTTCCCCAGTTTTGTTTTGTCGCTTAGGCTGCGACGCAACTGATTTGCCGGTGACAATAGCAGCGTAGGCACGTTGTGGGGTCGACGTACCTACGTGTGACGTTTCCGCAGCCGGTGTTGAGGTGCGGGCGACGGGGGCGGCGGGCGGCGCTTGGTCAGCAATATCGGCAGCTGGTGACGCACTTGTGTTCGCCGACCCAAAACTGCCGATTGATGCATTTTGCGCCCCTCGACGTGTGTTCACCTTAGAGGCCTCAGGCGACCCAATTACTGACCCCACTTTGCGCAATAATGCTATTTCCGCACGTAGTTCAGTATTGGTTTTTTCCGAAACCTCCATTCGGGACTGCATCTTGGTCACCTCCACTTTCAAGGTAGTGATGTCCTTTAGCAGCCGTGTAACGTCGACGTGATCGAACGTGACGGGAGGCAGCTTACCCAGCTCCTTCGCCACGAAATCAGGCACGTCGTCCGGGTCAGTCTTCTTCAACATATCAAGAATATCTTGAAGACTCTTCTCCGTTCCATCTCTGCGGCGAGACGGCATCTGGTCCAGCTTTCCAAGTGACTGGAACAGCAACAGTTTTCCACTGCTGATCTCGTCCTCCTTGAAATTGGAGCGGCAAATCTGCAGGATGCTCACCTCGTCCATGTAGTCGATGGCATGGACTAGGAATGCCAGCAATTCATTGACTATAAGTGGTTTGGAACTCATAGTGATAGTACGGGCAGCGGCTAGGGCCGCGCAACACGCGAATGAGTTTAAGTTGTATGTTTGTGTATGTTTAAGTCCCATGTAATAGGGGGCGAGCCTACTGCCATCTAACGGGAGCAAATCCAGACACCGTGGCTGCTAATGAAAAATTCCTAATGCAGAAACCCACTAAAAATGATGTCTGACCCGGGAATCGAACCTGGGTCGTTATGGTCAGCAGTCGCACCTGCGACCAACGACTCTGTCAAAGGCAATATGTTGACATTCGATAGAATCAGTATGGGATGCTTCGAACGCTTCATTATTCGAACACTATCTGTTTTCCTATATTGAAATGGGATTGAGAGTACAATTTATTAACCAATCGATCATTCGAAAGTTCGACTATCTATGCATTCGATTAATAGTAGTCGGTCTATTGTCAGAGAAAAACTTTGTAGAAAACTTTGTAAACATTTTTCACTTCATTGAAGAAACAATCAGATGCAATACTTATAATCATATCCATCGCGGGTGCGTATTACAAACATTAAGACTCACAACACAAACAGCCGGCTCCCGAACAGCTACCTGTAGGCCATACAAATATTTGTTCCGTGCGGGAATCGAACCCGCGACACGCAGCGCTGCCGCGCTTTGGTCAACCACTCAGCCACTGTGCAAAGTGTATCAAACAATGATCGCTAAGGGATTAAGGTGTATTTTATTCATTCGCTGCGCGTCGACTTCAGCATAGCTTTTGAACAATATGTATAAATTGTAAGAGTTTGCTCGTACAGTACATTTTATACTTATTGATTTGGGAAAGCAGATTACAGTTATCCGTCAAGCTATAATAACAGTACAGGTGAGCAGACGGCGGCATATAGCCGCTGATCTGGTGCTTCAGAACTGATGTCCACTTGGTTAGGTACAGTCAACTAATTCGGTATCGGACCCCCGTAAGGACTATCCTTGCTTCCAGCGTGAAAACAGTTAAAAACTTTCTATTTCTTTGTCCCTTTTTTGTTTTATTCCTATTGGTCGAAAAACGGTGGTCAAACATCTGGGATCATTAACAGAGACTAAGATTTTTTTTTCAACAAAAGGTATTTAATAAAAGGGTCGCGTTTATTGGTCCGCAAACTATTTGTGCGGAGTTGCGGACCAATAGCAGTAAGGGTGTTAAACAGATGTGGTCTTCGAGTGCACGGGATTTGGTTTGAAAAATGTACCTATTGCCACTTTTGCGATAGTACGTACCTGTACGCGCGGTAGGCGGGTCGGTGCGCGCATGTTGTAACAGTATCTGACGTTAATAAGCATAAGTCACATGGTACTTTCTTTTCGAACTAGAGGCTCACACCTTAGTGATAGTTTCTGTCCCGGGGGGACCAAGGATGCCGGCCGCAGCAACCGGCGGGGCGGGGAGGCGCACCCCTCCCTTGTCCCGCGCACGCGGCGCATTCCGCAGCAGAGGGTGGCTGCTCGGAGGGTGATGTGGCCGCTTATTGACAAATACCGCCCACCCTCCCCTGTCACGCAGCACACACCGCCCACCACGACCGAGCGTGTGCCTACTGAGCACATGTCCTCCTGCACAGCTACTGCGACCACCCCGTCCGCCGATATCCTAACATAATGGTAAAGAATAACTTCTGGGGTTACACAGACAGGGTACACTTTTGCTCTACATTTTTGCACTACAAATATTATATTTAGGTACCTATGTACCTAAATATAATATTTATTTAGTTTGTAGCAAACACAATGGGACTTCGAGGCGGACTGCACCACTTATTTGGTTCATCATAAGTTATTATAAAAAGTCTTATCGTAAATGCGTTCGTATGAAGTTTATTTAGATTATGTATTGTGAATAGTTAGACACAATATTACGTACGTATGTACTTACATTTTAATATCCTGTGCATGTTTGAGTGTAACAGTTTACTTCGTAGTAGTTAAGTTCGTTCCATTTCTATTAACAGTGAACCAAACTCTTCTTATCCGTAAGAAGATTTTTTGTTGATTTTCAAATTCAATTCATTTATTCTCAGACACAATGATCCATAATTTTGTTAGTAGATACGTAATAAAAATAATATTAGTAATACAGAAATCAGAGAAAAATAAATACACACCACACAATAAGACAGGTAAGTACAAGGACAATAAGACGGGCAGAACGTTCGTCAACTATTCTCCAGCATAATAATATAATTAGAAATAACTAACTCCTAAATTTCGATTTGTTTCGTTTCGTCCTGGAATACGTTAGGTATCCTTAATTTGAGCAAGTCTTCATACCGGCTGGTATCATATCAAATAATAATTTAAACATAATAAAGCAGGAATCAGCGCGGCAGCGGGGTCGAAGTTGTAACAAAAGTTACAGAAAAAAAAAAGAAATTCCTTACCGCGTCGACACCTCATATGGATTAGGGGATGATTTTGGGCAGTCGTCAGCCGGGAAAGTGAACGTGAACTTAGATTTGTCGATGGCACGTTGGGTTAAATTCTAAACTATGGGTTTTAATATAACTATGACCGCAGTGTTACAGACAAATAAAACTGCAGCTTTCGTTTCTTGAAGAAACTGCCCGACATAGTGTTTGCGTTGCCGTATTCGGGTTAAAATCATGCCGTGTACGAAAAAAGCATTCAAAGGAAGTGTCAGATTTTGGAAACATTTTCACTTTTAATAATTACCTACAGATATTTTTTTTATGTATAAAAAGGTATTTTTCTTGATTTGTCAAATAATATTTGTTGCCAGTTTCTGATCTAGGTATACCACATGGACTTTTTATGTTTAAGGTGAACCCAACAATCGTCCTATAACGTTTTGACCTGCTGTTGTTACTTTGGATTTTCCTATGGCTGCGGCAGATGACTTTCATTTTGATGATTAGTGAAAATTAAACAATTAGGTTCCGACCAGAAATTAAGTATAATCGGATTAAAGTACCCCGCCCGTAGACCTCCCGTACGTACTTAATATAGTTTACGGAGCATTGAAAAGCCATCTGTTCTAAAATAGTCATCTTAAATGAATGTATTGTGAAACTATCAACAACACTTGTAACGGGATATTTACCATGTTTATTATTTGTTATGAGTTCCCGATATTTCGGCGCTGTTGCAAACGCCATGATCACGGATAAACTGAAGTTATTGCGGGTGGATGTTTATGAGCAGACAAAACGGTCTACCCTCTTTCTTGTTCGTTTTTTGCGCGCCGTACCACTACCAATGTCACTCACAACATCCATCCCAGACAGCTGAACTCTGTAGTGACTTTACTCACCAACCGTGCATATGATTTATGCGACGAGGAACATTTACGTGCTGAACTGGCACATGTACAGGAGGTCCTACAGAGAAACGGATATACTGGGAAGACCACACAACTCCAACGAAAAACTATTCGTAAGCACCGGAAGTGCGAGGTTGAGAGGCAGCCAGCATTTTTGCCGTACGTGAGGGGAGTGACAGATAAGGTTGCCAACATTCTTCGGAAATACGCCATAAAGACTGTCTTCACTCCTTTCAAGAAAGTGTCTCAGATGCTGCGTTCGCCGAAGGACAACTTTCCGTTAGAAAAGCCCGGTGTTTATAAAGTAGATTGCAGTTGCGGTAAGTCGTATATCGGTCAGACGAAACGTACGGTAGCTTGTCGAATAGCGGAACACATCAGGGCGGTGAAAAATAACGACACCCAAAAATCGGCCATAGCTCAACATCTGCTTGAATCAGGAACGCCACTATATACCCAGACTGGTTAGAGAAGCTATTGAAATTACTAAATATAGGAACTTCAATCGGGAGGATGGGTTTCAACTGTCAAGAACCTGGAATCCAGTGGTTAAACTGTGTAAAAACCGAAAGAGTGCCGTAAAAAGTTCGCGAGTGGACACAGTGAGTTTCGTGTGTCGGGAGCAGAATCGAGTTGTGAGTGACAGTGGTAGTGGTACGGCGCGCAAAAAACGAACAAGAAAGAAGGTAGACCGTTTTGTCTGCTCATAAACATCCACCCGCAATAACTTCAGTTTATCCGTGATCATGGCGTTTGCAACAGCGCCGAAATATCGGGAACTCATAACAAATAATAAACATGGTAAATATCCCGTTACAAGTGTTGTTGATAGTGTTAGTGACCATGTCAGTTTAAAAACTTATATTGTGAAACTGAAATCGCACTCCTATATGTGCTTAATTATTAGGTATATGGAATGAGTATGGAGTTACATAATCGCCTAGCCATCTGACTGCACCCGTAATACAGAGACAGTAAGTTAATTCTAGGAATAAACTGCAATTGGAAGGGCTAAACTGTACCAGGTAGTCTAATTCAATGGGCGCTCGATAGTTCGAGTAGGATCGTGTAGTATCGACGTAGCGTCCAGCGCGAGGGGCGCGGCGCGGCCTCGGCCGGCCAATCATAGCACGCTGACCGGTGGGCGCGCGCCCCCTGCTCCATCCCCGCCCCGCCCCCGGCCCCCGGCCACTAAATCACACGACCGTGTCAATTACCGGGCCGCTGCGCCACTGTGCGGCTCTGTGGCGCACACACACACACACACACACAGACTGTGACTCTGTGAGACG
This sequence comes from Cerastis rubricosa, assembly GCA_949152445.1. NCBI lineage: Eukaryota > Metazoa > Arthropoda > Insecta > Lepidoptera > Noctuidae > Cerastis > Cerastis rubricosa. Next base: position 237,434 of record OX424529.1, read on the forward strand.
TGTGCCGTGTGCTCAACCAGACTGACGCTGACGTATAGTTAGCTCAAGCAATCCCTTGTTATAATTTTGTTACTTTATGATTAGATAATAGGTAGATTATTAGATAATGTTTACTTTTCCAAAACACTGATTGCTCTCTACAGTCGGTCAGTTGGTGAACTTATTTGGTAGTTACTTTGTAAATTAATCAATAAAACCTGGTTGATTTCTTAGGGGGACATATTTTTTGTAATTATTTTTCATTATTAAGCTTGGGGTGGAGCATGTGCACTCAGTGCTCCTCCAATCAAAGTCCCATTGGTCTGAACCAGACAATGTTGTCTGAGTTTGTGTATTTGTACTTATGTCAGTTTATCGATGCCGCCTTAATAGCTAAGTACATAGTAATGTTATTGGAATAAGGCACGGTCGGGTAGACCATGAACTGGATTGGGGACGTTATACAAGTAAACCGTGTATTAGACCTATAACGAAGCCGAAAGGCATTCATTCTCCCCATTATAGCGATATTCTTTTTGTTCGCTTGGGAACGTTCTAGATTCGGAGATATCTGAGGTCAAAGTTACAACTTCTTTTTATATACTCGTTTTGAAGGTTGGAAATTTACTTGAAAATTCTCCATGACCCGTTTACATGTAGTATGTATTCCATGCATCTATCAGCACAATGTTTTGAGTGCGTTGCGTAATTTGCCGTAAAATGAGTTTTTTCACCGCATAAAAAAAGTCGTTCCCCAGCAATAATTTTTGCGTAGGGTTGCTTAGTTTGATGTACAGAATGCTCGGTTGCCGGCATAGTGAAGGGTCTGTCTACACCTTGTATGTTGTGGTTGTTTGCTCTCGATGTCAAAGTCAGCGTTGTTTTGTCGTGTTGGTCTCCATGCACACAAAGGTACCAAACCTTAGTCGAGAGCTAGCCGCTAAATAGCTCCTTATAATCGCAGTTAGTTTTTCGTTATATTTGAAACTTGATCTTGATTGAAATGGTATAGTCACCATTTTAATCAAGATTAAATTTTGTCTGTTCTGAAACTTAAGGGCCAGTACGTCCCAGCCGCCGCGGCAGACGCCCCGCAACCAGTGGCCCCCGGCCACCGTAGGCGCGGGCCTGTGGACGGTGAGTAATGGGCTAGCTCACCGTCCGTCCGTCTTATGACGACAGACCGTGCCGACGGCGCGCGAGTGTTCCACGCGCGCCTCAAGGAGATGTCAGCAAATCGGAAGGGGTCCGAGATGGCCGATGCCTGCCAGGGCTGCGGGTTGTTCGAAAGAGATACCGTGGCCCTGGAACACAAAGGCCTAAGAAGGAAGTTGGATGGGTTTTAGTCAGTCAAGTCTGACACTCCCTTCCGCTCCACCCAGAGCGGGAGGGGTCATTAGATGATTTCCCATCCGAAAAAAAAAGGGCCAGTACGCTCGGATCAAGTTTTGAAGGTCGTTATGTCGACGAGATCGCGCCTATAGTGTCTAACGGCTAGAGATGTAGGGCTGCGGCCGACCAGTCCGTTGAAGTGCCTTCCTTCCGCGCGGCCCCGCCCGCACTGCCGATGCTCCGCGCACGACCGCGGCGATAGCATCGCGCCCAGACATCATCCGTCACAATCAGCTGCTCCGTGCCACTCCCACGATAAGAATCGCATTGTATGACGAGATAGCAATTTATTCATATAGTCTCCTCATTGCGGTCAGCATGCTGGGCACAAAGAACAGCCCATTTGACAAGAAACCTAACCAAATGTTCTCGCGTCGGTTCTTATAACGTAACCAATCAAGGGAAAACTTCGCGGCTCCGACACAACTCGCTACTTTGCCGCTGATGTTTATTTTATGTACAAATTATTTTGGGTAGGTATATCTTAGTTAGGCGGTTACATGCTCCCGCCGTGCTGCCGTGCTGCCGTGCTGCCGTGCCAAAACAAACTGTTAACACCAGGGGGTTGAAAGCAAACCCCTGGTGTTAAAAGTGTTGGTATATCGACTAGCACCAGAGTTAGACCGAGAGAAACATTCTGATTTGTTTGTACCTAGCGCGGCTGCTCGGGTGACCTCTTGTATCCTTTCTCTGCGAAGAGTTGACGTAATATCTCTTTCATTTGTTCATGTTTCACACGCGGCGCAGGAATCTCTCTACAAACTGTTATTTTATTTTTCGATTCTTCTACTTCCACAGTATCTCGTCATGCATCACAAGCAGGAAACAAACATTTGTTATCTTTCGTTTTCCAATGGATGAAAACTCACTAACCACGTATAGTTCTGTTCAAACTTTGAAGTTTGCTACGAGTTCCGATCTGCGCTGAAATAACGATTCAAACTTTATGACGGCTTACTAACATCTAAGTAACCGCTAATTAAAGCTGCACAGAACACAATTTTAGGTTGGCGCAGACCGTCACTCGCAGCCAACTTCCGAGTTGCCATAAAGTTTAAACAGAACAATACTAACTTTTAATACATTCTTTTCAGTGAGGATACATCTGTAAATGTGTTTTACGAACGGGGTGTAGGAATCAGTTTTGAAAGGATGATTTTGGGCCGTGGTTTTTTATACTCAAAAGGAATTGCCAAGAGTAAGAATTTTAAGCGTCGTACTTTTAAGCATGATGACTGCCAGCAACAAAACTGATAGAAATGCCAAAACTATTCTTTGCGTGAACTCAAAAACCGAATCGTGCGGTCCCCACGGACTTGGTCGACCAGAGCTAATGTTCAGCTATGCTGTGGCGGCTATGAGAATGAGAGATGCTTTCCTAAGTGATGTTCTTCTGTGGCGCAGGTCTGGAGGCGCAGGTGCAGGACACATCCAAGGACCTGTACTGGTTCTGAGGCAGCGGCGAGGGGGGAGCGCCCCCCGCCCCCCCGCGCCACCCCGGCCGCGCTCGCGACAGTGCAGTGCTGACTTAGTGCAGGGTCCGTCAACAGAGTGTTTGAGCGAACAAGTGAACACTGGACAGACATGACGTTGCCGCACTCATTGTGAAAGAGCTGTCGCGACGAGGTGACTAGTGTACGATTCATAATACGCAATAATGCACTGTAAATGAAACTGAAATAATGTGAAACTCGTCAGCATTACTTAGGTACATTTGTAAAAGTTGTGTGCACAGCGGTGCATTAGATCGTCTGCTCGGTACTACTCGGTGCTAGCGTGTCCTCATTGTTGCGTTGTTTTTGCTTAATAAATATGCGGCGCAATGTGTCAGCTGGCGACACGGCGACACTGCGACAGGCTTGCTCTTGAATAAAATATAAGCAGGTGGCGCGTGGCGACAGGCGAGCTGTCCGCGCCGCGACCTGACCAGCAGCTCTGCCTGTACTGTGGACGTTTCAAAGTCTCCTTCTCACATCTTACTACAATGTGTTAAAAAATCTTCTTAAACGCTTTCATCTCAATCTTTGACGTGAGGATTGTTTTATAAAATGAACTTCACTTCTATGAGATCTATTAACTTTTTTTTTGTAATTTTTTGTCATTTCCGTTACTTGCAACACTCTATTGTAGTGTTTGGCTGAGAATCTGCCCAATCCCATGTCTCTATACAAATGTAGGAAGCAGATGATCTTTGTTAGCCTGGCTACCTTTGTATGCCTTTGTAGCGTTAATAAGGCAATTTGGCACTATAGCACCAACCTAGTAGGTGTGTTTAAAAAAAAACTTCTTGCTTGTTTGATAGTGATGCGTGAGGAGCTTGTCTCCACGGACAGTCGACAAGCGGCGCCACTGCACAACGGACTGTGCACACAACTTACAGTTGAGTACTTGCGTGTTGGTGCGGCGCGCGACGCATGCGCAGTGTATGCACGTACAGTAACTAGATATAATCACATAATGTACATAATTAGTTAGTCTAGACTAAATAGCTAATAGAGACGTTGCAGAAGTCATTGTAGATAATGTACTTACACTTAGGGGAATTCGTTGTAAGACTTGCCTAGACGAGTCGCCGGCGGCTAGAGGAAACAAATATTGATTGTACATAAAATGGTTCATTATTATAAGTAGTCAGCGCCGCGCCGCCGCGCCGGCGCCGGGAGCCGGCGGTACACACGCGGAGTGCTGCTTCATGGGAGTACATCCAGCTGGAAGTTCAATCAGGTTGCAGTCGCTAACTCGGGCTCTATAGCCCAAATGCGTCAGTACGCCAGCTGTTTACTGGTCAGTGTGACGCGGTGCCGGGAGGTCCCCGGAGGTCCCTCGCGGCGTGTTCGGCATGTCGGAGGCACTCGCCAGCGCGGACATATTTGACAGAATAGATGATGTATCGCCTCAACATTCATACTTGAAACAACTAAATAAATTCCATTATCTACTGTGATTGTTTCACTTACTTTGTTTTATTTCTCTGCAACAATTTATTGATCCGTACCTACTCCCAAATTAAAATACGTTCGTTGCGCTTTTTATGTGAGAGGAAGTGCTGTCATGAACACTTGACCTGTCTGAGGCGCTTGCGCGGTGTGACAGCAGTAGACAAGTCCTCAAAACAAGCTTTAGGAGGTAGGTACACATGATATTGAAGCAAATCACCAAGCAATCTAAATATAGCAATATGACGGTTCGTAAGAGACTCGCGAGCGAGCGCCAGAATACGTTGTATAAAACTAGGGTTACACTAGCAACATATAGAGATAGGTAATTAATTACCGACACCTAGCCATCATACCTACACTTTAACAAGCTTATTCCTCTTTACCCACATTCTCCACAGCCGCTATGATTGGTTATATTCTATAGCACTTGATCTACAAAGCTCCCATGCTGCTGGCGGCTGGCGGTGGGGGGCGGGGCAACTCTGACGTCTTAATCTTCTTCTTTTTCGTCGTGTCGATGATTACTTCACAGTGTTAGTTAAGCTTCGACTAGAAATCTGGCACCTCAATAGCGGTAGTCAATGTCAAGTGATGTGAGTCTTTGCAAATAGCGTTATATATCAATAATATCATAGACAGTTAATCAGTTGACAATACACAATGTAACAAGACACACCTGACGAACGTGGAATTACTGTTACTGCTTAATTGATCTTATTTGTGCTCGATGTGACGCCTTTGGCCATCGAAGTGGCCAAATCGTCAGGTCTGAGTCGTCTGAGCTGCCTCCTGCCTGACTTCTTCCGTTAGTTACTTTGGGAAATCTCACGTTGACTACGACAAATCAGAAATCTTGCAACTAATGGCCTGATTGTCTGTCCATCCGTATGTCACAGCCATTTTACTCCGAGACTGTAGGCACCACATACCACACAGTTGAACAGTGTCTTCTATGAACCGCTACACAAAAGGGATGTGCTTATTATAGATAAAAAATATAGGGGCTATACATGTAACTGAGTGAGGTATTTATTGACAGCTCTAAAAAAAATGGTTGACGCGATACATATTTGCTTTATAAAAAACTGTATAAATTTAAGTTTGTAGAACGTTAATAGTTATTTGTTATACAAGAGTGCAAAGTTGCTTTTTAACCGCGTGTTCAATTTTGATGACCGAGCAAGCGAAGGATTCTAAAAGAGAATCCTGAGCGTTAGCGAGGGAATCAAAAGAGCACGAGGTGAAAAATCTTTGCACTCGAGTGCAACACGTAACTTTTCATTCCACCTCAGCGAGGAAATGACTAAATGCAAAAAAAAAAAACGTTTACAATCACAAGATAGGTACACTTTTATTTCAGTTTAGGTATTAATTACTACATTATGACAGGTAAGTATTACAGAATAATCTTTAAATTATAACAAAATAATATTACGGTATAATTAACAATGACGTGAAAAAATGCCGCGTAAAGAACCGCGTACAAAGCAAATTGAAAAAAGAACACCAAGAAGGTTCCGAGTCTGAGTTTTTAACAAATTAAAAAAAAAGTTGTATGATATATTCGGCACCATAGAGGTAGCAGTAAATAGGTTTAATGTTTTTTTTAATTCACAAACTTAGTGCACACGATGTTCTAAATTCAATTTACTTTATCCTCTAGAGAATAAAAACGGCTTTTCCACTCAGATATTGAAGATTAAAAATACTCTTTCCGAGATGGTGGGATGAAAAAGGTCTTTTTTACATTCTATCTTTTAGATAGGTGTTTAAAACAATGTTCACATGAAATGTGAACATTGTTGTTGTTGTTGAATGATGTTCACGCAATGAAATACTATAAAATCTAAGTAGTTTTAGAAATACTTAGAGTTCATAGATGTTTATGGGCCTGCGTCATAGCCTCGTAGGCCTACGTTACACTTGCTACGATGGCTACACTAGTGCGAGTTACTTGAGTCAGCCAACTAGCTACTGTGCGTTCATAGTCACTACCCAACTCACTGGCACTTCTACTAGTTTACATGAAGCTGTATACAACAGGCACAACTGGGCATGCATGTATGGTATAGGTATGTACTAGGGGCACATAACTACACCATACGTAATACACAATTTGTAAGAAAATTATTTTAAATCATAATTAAAACATCGGACGGAATCTATGAAATACTTAGTTGACTATTACTAACAACATAGGTAGCCAATAAAGTCAAGCAACAATTGTTCTGATTCAGTAAGAATTGTAACATCGCACTCTCCTTCGTACTAGTAATCACTGTGTTGCACTACAACGAAATACTTAGTTATAAGACAGCACAATACAACGTAGCGCGGTTGTGGTTCAACATTGTCCGGTGTGTGCGGCAGCAAGGCTTTACCTGTAACATACATAATAATATCTGTGTGAGCTCAAGCGATGGATGTTTGTGACAAACATTAAGGTCACAGCTCATTAGAGCTACCCGGCAGCGTAAAGCCAATCCCTGTATATGAGCCAACACTGGATGGTGCTGAATCGTACACAGACATTGTCCTGTACAATTTTGAAAACAACCATACAAATCTGTTTCGACCCAGCGACTTAGTTGATTGGTTTTTACCGCACAGAGGTGGCCCTCATATGTTTGCAACAGATAAAAGAACAATCATGTTCGCTATCAGCACTTTTCTATAGCTACGCGCGATACCGCAACATGATTGTCCCAGTATGGCGTCTAGGAATAAACCGGTGCCAAATATGGAGCGAGTTAGAGCGACACAAGTGTTTTGCATCATAGTTTACATTCGTTTGTTATTATTTCGGTCAGTTGAACTATGACATTGACCTCGGCACTTGTTATTTAATTATGGCATGTAATTAAATAAATATATTCTGTATATTCCCTTTTTTCGGACAAAATATTTCAAAGTTAAACAAAAAAACCTATTTGCACACTAAATAAATCAAATTAAATATACTGTTTATTGGTATTTGCAGAACTATTTTACTGAACTGAATCTACATTGCGATCAGGAACCAATCCAACATTTTCTTATTTGATAATAGGAAATTTTATTTTTTAAAGCGTAGTCGACGTAGCCCCGCTACGCGGGGCTCCTATTTCTGTCTGCAGGGTTTACAATAACCTAACACGAAGGGGATGTCGGGGTCCTAGCCCATCGAATCTAACCTGTCCGAATCGGGGTGCCCCAAGTACCAGAGCTCGCTTCGCTCGCTCTTGCATCCAAATTCTCTGGGACCAGTTAACCCCTATCGAAAAAGAAAGAAGTAGAATTGGTCCTTGGTCCCGTTTCGAGTGGGACGAGTTGCTTCCTAGCCATTAATGATAAATTAAATAGACCCAATGCAAAACAGCACTAAGCTAAGCTAGCTAAATTTCTACTTTATTTCCTTGGTACTTTGTATGTTTTAATAATTAATATATTAATGATTCTAGTTTATTTTTGTCTGTGTATTATATATATCAGAAAGGAAATTTAACTAACACGCGCTAAAACTCTTTAAATTTTATCATGTACCCATGAGTTAGGTAATCCGTAACAGCTTTGTCCAGTAAAAAATTCACAGTATCCTCAATAACGGGGACACATAATATTGCGACTGAACGCCTAGAGCGCTGGTTCATACACAGATATTGGCTTCACGCCACCGGCACCCAGTCCGCACTGCCTCGCCTCCTGCGGCTAGGATTCTTTATATGAACTTATGTGGGTATGCGCTCACTACATCAACTCCGTAGCGTCACCGGATCGCCTCGGTCGTAAGTCCTCCACGCGAGCAAGGCGGGTGGACCATTCGGGGACAACTCATGCTTGCCTCGCGTTGACGGCGCATTGCCAACGCGCGGGTCCCGAGTGGACCGCGCACTGCCCGCGAATGATTCACGCGAGGACGATACTTGGCGATGCGCCGCTCCCCACCCTCCCTTCATTCCCAGCCTCGTTGACCGCGCAGAGTCGACTGGTTGATGACGCGAGGTCCACTAGTTGACCGCGCGACGTTTATTGATGATAACGCGGCGTCCACCCGTTGACCACCTGTCGACTACGACTGGGCGCCGTGCGACAAGGCGGTGCGGGGTGGGTGCCGAGTGGCTCTAATGAGCGGTGACCTCTAGCCTCCTTCCCGGGCACCGGGTACAACGCATGGCATCAGGGGTTGGTCGACACTCACGTCGCTCACTCGCCAGCAGTTCAGCAGGCGTGCGGCGCAGGCGACGGGGAACTGTTGGAACCTACTGTACACGCGCCAGCCGATCGGGGAGAGAGAACGTGTCACCCACCGTGTCTTTTGAGTCCCTAAATATAACGTCAATATCAAACAATAACGAAAACATTCTCGTATAGCCGCCAAGCGGCATGCATTCACTGCTTGTGGACTTTTTTAACAGCAAAGTCTCAACTGTTTACGTTTAACTGATATAAGCATTTTCTGTATAGTGTCGGACGTAAAGAATAGCACCATCCCATATATTCCCGTGGGTGTCGTAAGAGGCGATTAGGGGACTTAGCAGAGAATGGGCAGCAGCGGTCTCTGTGCTTTTGTAACAACCGTACTGCGATCGCCAACCCGCCTGCCAAGCGTGGCGATTATGGCAAAACCCCCCCTTCTTGGGGGAGGCCTAGTCCAGCATAGGACGTCTTTCGGCTGAAATGATGATGATGATATAAGCAGGGCAGGCTAGGCAACAAGAACATTGGGTAAGTGCTTACGAAACAACCAAGCAACGTTTTATTACATTTCTAGAGTAAAAGTTCGACATTCTTAATCTGAATAAATATAAAGTAGATTTCTCTTCATAGTGTGTGTTGATCTCGTGTCGCTTGATGTGTTTCTAAATCGGAACCATTGTGTTCGAGTATTTTGTTGGTATTATTTTAGAGAGGCGCTCGTAAAACATCTGTTAATCAATCCGGGATTTGAGTGCGCCTGCAGCCGCGACGCGGTGCCGACGCGGCGCGAGCGGGCGGCGAGCGGGCGGCGCGCGGCGGCGGCGCGGCGGCGCACGGAAATAGCGCCATTAGCTGCGGACGATGTTTGTAAACACGCGACACATTACGTCGCTGAAATAGACGAGCATTGGCACCTCGAGACAATAAGCGCGCTGCCGATCACAAATAACGCGCCGCCGAACTAATAGTACGCCGCGGACGCTTTTGGACACATTATACGCATTCCACGGTTTCACGGCAGAAGCTCACCTAACTAAACATCACACTGAAATAAAACTCCGGCGTCGCGCGACACCGTGAAATTTGTCGCGACACTTAATTTATGCTAATGGATCGTTAATGGCGTCATAAATATTATAATTAGTGTCGGTTACGCGCTCCTCGGTGACGACTTCATCTCGCGTTGAGCGCGATCACTATCACGTACCCTGGCGCGCGGCCGGCGCTGCAGCACAGCTCCCCGGGGACGCTCCCTCGCCGCCGCCGGTTAGTATGCACAACACACTCTGCGGCGATTCCACTAAGTATTGAGCAATAAACGAGTGCCCCGTCAGAGAATACAGATTCTGCTTCAAACAATTATGTATCCCAACGAGCCTCTCCCATTAGCTGAAGACACTTTCCGAAGCGCCCCCACGTTTCACCGATCAGCCGATGGAAATAAATTCACCGAATTAGCATCACGCCGCCGTAACTCGACTTGGGAATCTGCCTATTGAATTACAGATGAGACACTTTGCTGTTAGTAAACGCAATAAATTATGAGTTATGAGAATGTATCGCTAAATAATAATGAACAGTCGGCACGGAACAAAGACGTCGCGCAAAAACAGGCGCGAGCGACGCATCGCACACTACGCATGTGCGCATGTGCGCATCACACTTCAATCACCGCTATGTTTATGCACTGCAATCATAATTATTATAGAATAATAGTAGTACAAATATGATTACCTACTAAGGAAAACTATTTACGTTTGCTTACCACGTTGTACAGTAAAAACAGTGATATTCACAATATAAACACTCGAAATAAGCATAAACTACGTGCTCCCTTTCACCGGCTTCATAAAGTTCATAATTCATTCGTAGGGCTTGGTATTACCTCTTACAACAAGCTACCATCTTCCTTTCTAGACTTGCCATTTAATGCGTTTAAAGCCAAAATAAAATCTAACCTTTGTTCAAAGGCCTAGTATTCCATTAACGACTATTTAAACGATAAGAATAGTTGGTCGCTGGGTTGAACTCAAGACAATGTTTGTGTTCTTTCTCCAAATTTGCTTATTGAAATGTGATATACCTAACTTCATGCATAGATTTTTTTTTACTTTATATACATTTTTTTTTTTACTTTATTTATTTAATTTTTTTCGTCTGTATGCACGTGTGAGCGGGTACGCCGTTTAGTCTGGAGGCTTTAGTTTTCTTTATTTTTTAATATTTGTTATTGGTGTGTGCTAGCTGACATGTGACATAAATTAGATTCTTTGTTTATATGAACTTGAACACTATTGTGTAGAATTTGGTTCTTCTAACCTAACAGACAGATGGATTGCTGGGGAGTTTGTTCCGCCACTTATTCTTCCCAGCTAAAACACTAGGTAGTGGCGAAGGGCGGGCGTTTTGGGACTGTCTCTTGTAATTTTGCCGTTCAAAAACTGCTGATTATCAGCCTAATTTGAATAAATGACATTTGATTTTGATTTTGAAAAAAAAACCGTGTTTTTCGTGTTGCCAAAATTGACAATGTCTTGCATAAAATAAATTGTAGTTTTCCTAGAACACGTTTAGCGGAGCGTTGTATCCATAGAATGGTAGAGCGTATATGATAGTGTGTCCTCGAGGGATAAGAGGTATAAACAGAGCAAAAGGTGTTCGCCGTTTGTGGCGGAATGCGCGGCGCGCAGCGTGGGAACCGGTGCGAGCGGGCGGCCGCCGCGCGTCTGCGACACCTCGGTGGCGGCGCGGTGCACCCTCTGCACGAATAACAAATGCAAATACTCTCCATCATCCTCCTAGTCTCCTAGTCCTATGAAGTTACAGAGAAGTTATTACTTGTGCTTGAGCAAATATTGTTCGTATTTTTGTTATTTTGGTTTTTTCAATTAGTAAGTTAAAATGACCTAACAATGACTATACTAGAAATAGAAGGCATAACTAATAAAAGAAAAGAGAAAAATATCTCTTACGTCGATGGCCATGGCCGGAATACGGTGAGGCATGCGAGCTTTTATTGCATGGGTCATCGTGATGATAACGGTTGTTGTTTATGTGCAGTTGTGTACCTACACGTGTAGGAGGAGCAGTGGAGCAGGTCCGGGCTCCGGTCGCGGCGGTGGCGCAGGCTCCGGAAGTGCAGCGCTCGTTAGTGCGCGGCGACGCGAGGCAGCGCCACATGTGCGCCACAACTCGGCCTGGCGCATTTAACATGTCAACTTCATGGGTAAACACCATGGATAGAAATACTGCATGGCCACGGTGCAGCAGCCAGGAAGATCGACGACTTGATCTACTTACGATAAAATATTCTACGGTAGAATCCGTACAACGCTAAGTAATTTTTTACTGAATAATAACATTGAAATTGAATTTAAATTCGAATTATTTTTTGTTACACAATACTACACTGGAATTATGAAACGTCAGAAGATAGGTGCACGGTTCAAATTGATAGTTTTCCATGGAGAAGAACCGGCAAGAAATACCGATATCCAGTATTTTGGTATCAGTTCTGTAAGTAGGTACCTCGAGAATGTTTAGTGAATTATGTACTGTATGTAGGTACGCACGTACGTATGTACATGCATACGTAACGTGGCTACTACCTGTACCTACTTTCAACTACATAATATCGTACAATGAAGAGTTTGAGTTTGATTAAGTCATTATGTTTATTTTTTGTCGGGCACCACTAAGTCGCCGTATATTTGCGACGCTTTCTGTTTGCGGCGGCCGCGGCGCTTCCGTCTCCTAATGAACATCGAATCTTGAATGTTCACATCCGACCAAAGGTTTTTACACGATGTGTTCACACACGTAGTAACCTACTATCAGTGTGTGTGTGCGTCCATAAGCAGCACAAGTGATTAGTGACGTTTGTACGAGGAAGATAATTGGACATAGTGCTGCGTGTTGGCGGAACCGCCATCGATCACCAGCGGCGGCTGCGGCGCACATGCGCGCGCGCCGCCTCGGTGACGTTAACGGTTTGTTTGTTGCCGCCGCAACAACCCGGCGCAACCCGCACCGCCCCTCAACGCATTACGCACTTTTTTTGTCTCTACAGATAGATAGTGTAAAAACGTTCAGTGTCGTGTTTCAGACGCTGCCGCCTCCATACACGTTTTGACGTTAATTAGATGAGATGTTCTCTTAATGAATTTTATTGTGCGACACCCATTAGCTAATTATTAGTCAGTAGCGGCGCGCGCGTCACTCTCAGGCATGCCAGGAGCGGCGCCCGCTGGCTATTTCGGATGTACTCGTAAGTAAGTGGGTTACACCTCGTCACTTCACCGACACGCTGTTGGATTGTTTGTTTAACGACAGCTCTCCCGACGTTGTCCGGCTACTACAGCGGTGCATTGCTGCATTTGATGCACTGCTGCGCCACTGCAATTCTGCACCGCAGCACTGCTGCACCACTGCACTGCTGCACTGCTGCACGGGAGCATTCAATTATAAATGGCAACCTACTTAACTAGGTAGTGCGTCCGCAGAGCATGACCGGACGAATGCGATCGGAATGTGAGTGACGTTAGATGCGGCCAAGTTATTTGGCTCGCGCGATGACATCGACGTCAAGCCGTCACAGGATGATGTCCGGCGGACTCATCAGCTCACGTGGCGCGCTGTCGCACAATGTCGCATGTCGCATGTCGCACCGACCAGCGTATACGGTCGAACATCACTGGACTGCCAAAACTCGCGAGAAGTCGTGTGACATTACTTAATTGGAGCGGTTACACTTGTTTGGGGTGTTTACATGCGCATTGATACTTCAACTTAAATATCGGCTTAACGAGGTGTCACCCGTCGGCATCGAGTTATGAGTTGCGCGCCGCCGCGCCGCGCAGCGCCGTTGTGAATGTTGTGATCATCAGCAGGAGATACTTCAAGTTCGTGACTTTGAGCTTTGAGCGAAGGAACTCGGGAAACTACGTTTTCCTTTGAATACTAACAGCTCACCCAGTCATCGCTGATTCGCATATATTTTAAATGTATCTATACAAATAATAAAATAATACATATGGAAGTAGGTATTAGATATGGTAGGTACTTATAACATTTTGTTATTTTAGTCTGTCTGTCTGTTTATTTCGGCTAATCTCCGAAACGGCTGGACTGATTTTGACGGGACTTTTACTGGCAGAGAGCTGATATTATAAAGAGTAACTTAGGCTTATTTTCTTTATTTGTATAAAAAAAGAATTAGGGTACCGCGCAAAAAATTAACAGCCTTGAAAGTGTTAACATAATTCGATTCAAATAGGAAAGTAATATTTTTATAATAATTTCACGCGTTCGAGGAAGGGGGGCAACAGCTTGTACTCAATATATTTCTAAAGATCTAGATTTCTGTGCTATAGCGCAGGATAAATATGTGTTTTTTGAAACAGAACGTCTTGTAAAACATTCACTTTAAAATGATGTTAAAAATAATTTTCAAATGGTCACACAGACACGTTAAACGACATTGTTTTGTTCTAGATATTATTAGACATTCTCCAAACATCACACTGTCGGCGTATCATCATCTCTCTGAATTATGCTTTTAACGAAAATCATGGAAAAGTACCAAAGAAACGGATGGACCTTTCTGAACGTGCCAAATTTTGGGCTAATTCAATTTAAATTGTCATCGACACGCTAAGAAAAGAAGATAGAAAAGTCATAGATAACTGAAGATCATTGAGTGTCAGGCAAGTGCTCCGGCGGTCAGCGGGCCGGCGGCTGACGATGCCGCAATTAACTGGTCGCGGGTCCAGCAGGCTCCTGCGACAGGCGGGGGGGAGGGGGCGGCAGGGGCAGCGGCGTGCCTTATCGGAATAATTGTCACGGCGATAATATATCTGTGTCGGTCGCCGCGCGATGGTATCGGCGAGCGCGCGGAATTAACACGTCGCGCCGCAACGCGACCAAAACGACGCGCGCTTTGTTCGCTATCGGCCCATCGGCTTTGTCTCACTTCGCCACTATCGTTTATTTATGCGGGCGGCGGAGGCGAGCACGCCGCACATTTCTCGCGTTTAGCCGGTAATTGCGGTCGCGCTGTTCATAATGACGCCTAGCTATGTGCCGCTGTGTGCTGACGCGGCCACAAGCTGGCCACGACGTCGCATCACCCTATGACCGTACTGTAGTCCACGTCACATGTGACGCTATATGTCAGTGTACTCGCTATACGTCATTAATTCATTAAACATATATTTTTACAAACACAGTAATTAAATAAAGTCTTATCTTGTCACATTAGTAAGTGTTATTGCTGATTTTAAATGATTAAACAAACTGTGTGTGTTTTAATTGACGAGAGAGACAGAGCAGTGGCGTAGCTACCTTGGGTACCCAGTGCTGAAGTTGGTGGTGTCACCCCATCGAAAGTAAAAAGCAATCATTTCTATGTGATAAACGTCATGGATAATTGAATATTTCGATTTGAAATATTGAACAAAATATCTAACATAATAAAAATTGTGACACGAAAAAAAAATCTTTTAATAAAATCTCTTCTTTCTAAATTTGACAGCTGCAAACTCGGATCAAATCAAATCAAATCAAAATATTTTATTTTACACAGGCCTACATGGGCACTTATAAAACGTCAACAGAAGAGGCACGGTTCGGGTTGGTCGTTTCCTATGGAGAAGAACCGGCAAGAAACTCCATGGTTACTCTTTTAAAATCATTTGGTTCTACAATATTTGGATGTTACAGCGCTAGTACTTAAGTATGAGAGGACAGCGTAGGCCCGACAATAAGTCATCGCTTACTACAAAAGGTAGAAAAAGATGAAGCTAAAAAAAAAAAAAAAAATTACAAAGCCTACAATGTCCACACATTCACAAAAATATGAATGAAAAAGAATCTATACAAAAGTAAAAATAAAACTAAGAACAATTAAATAAACAATTGACTACATGTAGTCATCAGTACTGTAACTATTCTGCACAATGAATAAACGGTGCAATGATTTGAAAACTATTGTAAAACATCTGAAAAAAAATGAATAGAATAAATAAAATTCGGAATAGTTAGAGACATCCACATATTTGTGTCGTTTTTGAGCTACCAGGGAAGCCGCATGAGCAGAGGGAACTACAGCCAAACTTCTTTATCTTCAACATAGTCCTTAGGGGAAGGTTGCGATCATTGGACTAGTGCTTTCATTGGACCACCAAGGTATTTCCAAAACTGTGCAAGCTAGCAACACCCAAACTAGTCGAAACGAGTCCCTGGCAACACAGTTGCACCCCCCTCTTACCCCAGTGACGCTGCGGCACATAGCGAGGAGTAACGCGTGTGGTTGTGATTGCGACGGTCAAAATCTTATAATTTCGCTCAGAACAATTTGACGTAAGTATCAATGTATTCATATTTGTCTGCGTGCACTGTTATGAAATATCGGACAGTTTATTTGAGATTCCATGAGTATTATTACTTTTTGGCTAATCATGACCATGTGTATTTTAGTTTAGTTTTTCTTAACCAGCACCTGGTTGCCATCAATGGACCTCAAGACAGTTCCACCGTTGGACCGGTCCAATCATAGTACCTAACTTTTGATCGTTTTTTTTGGTCATAATAATTATATAAATTTAAAATTCCAGAATGTCGCCAAATAAAAGAAAGTACTTTGCATGGAATGAAACAATCGGTAAGGAAACAAAGAGTTGGTTTAAATGAAGCAAGAAGAATATATGGAGTGCCGAAAGAAACGAAGGTTAGATGGATTTAACCAGAAAGCTAAAGAACACGTCCAAATACTGAGTTCAAAGTGACCTCCCTTCAGAATTAGAGCAGGAGCTTTTATTTATTTTAGGAAATAAATTGATAATAATAACTAGTTGCCTCGAATGGACCTCTAGAACAAATTTCTCGAAGTCCATTGATGGCAACTTGGTGGTTCAATGAAGGTGCTCATGGTCCAAAGAAGGCAACAACCCAAGATTCAGTTTTCTTCGTTTATATAAAAAAGTGTTAGCCCGAATTGTTTGAGAGTTTGATTATTACAAATAAAGATCTTACGAAATAAAAATAATAAACTGCTTTCATTTTAACACTTATACTTTTTGAGATATGAGGTCATAAAGTTAAGTGGTCCATTCATAGCAACCTTCCCCTAATTTTGTAATATGCTTTTTTAATAAGGACACGTTTGATGCAATTTTTAAACTTTCTTATTATAAAAGCGTATACTGTTTATAAGAAATGACTTGCTAGTTTTTGTTAATCTAAATTTGGGTATTACAATTTCGTGTTTACTGCGTGTGTTTATATTATGGAAGTCGCTTCTAATTTTGAAAAGCCCTCGGTTTTTGCGGACGTATAAAATACATTCTAACACACACAAACACACATTCTAACGATATAAAGTGAAGGCAGAGTCAGTGTATCGATCTCTTTAAATTTTTCTCTAAGGGACTCGCGAGGACCCATTTTATAGATCGCGCGAACTGCCCTCTTTTGCAATATAAAAATTGAATCAACGTCTGCTGCCGATCCCCACAGCAGAATTCCATAAGACATAATACTGTGGAAATACGCGTAGTATACTAACCTAGCTGTGGCTACATCAGTCAACTGCCTTATTTTCCTAACTGCATAGGCGGCTGAGCTTAACCTCCCCGAAAGAGTTCCAATGTGCGCGCCCCACTGCAGTTTTGAATCGATAGTAATTTCTAAGAATACAGTTTCCGCGATAACATCAAGTTTTTTGCCGTCAAGATTTAAATTAAGGTCACGTTGAGTTACATTTGGTAAAGAGAACTTTAGACATTTTGTTTTGTTCGTATTCAGTAAAAGATTGTTAGATATAACTTCTTCAACTTTATGTTTTGTAATATTGCTTCGTGTTCTATGGCTAATATACCAAGATTGCTAAGCCGCCATTGCGTCATTGTTGCCCGCAAATAGATTTAATTAATTGTAGTTTACTGAAACTCCTCTCACATGAAGCTACGGACTTTAGTACTAATGCTGTAACAGAAATATTGTAAAACCAAATGATTTTAAAAGAGTAACCATGGAGTTTCTTGCCGGTTCTTCTCCATAGGAAACGACCAACCCGAACCGAGCACCTTTTTGCTGACGTTTTATAAGTGCCCCTGTAGGCCTATGTAAAATAAAAATATTTTGATTTGATTGACACGCAAACCATCGTAATTTTAGTTTTTTGTTGGCCTCTCATATGTCCCGCGACTGGGCAAAGGCCTCCCCTTTGTCCTTCCAAACCTTTTTATCTTGTGCGATATCCGACCATGATCGCCCAGCAAACAAAATCAGATCGTCACACCATCTTCGCCGCGGTCTACCTCGACGGAGGTTTCCTCCGTTAGGCGTCCAGTGAGCGAGGATCTTTGCCCACCTTTTCGGGTGCATTCGTGCTACGTGGCCAGCCCACACCCACTTTAGCTTGGCTGTTTTTTCGTCGACATCTGCAACTTGAGTTATGGATCGCAGGGTGGTGTTCCTAACGCGATCTGAAAGCTTCACACCTATTATGCTACGCTCCATTGCCGCCTCCAGTGACTAGCTTTGCGCACCGTAGGTTAGGACGGGCAGGATGCACATGTCGATGAGTGTTTCTTTCAGTGTCATTGAGAGACTTCCCTTCAAGTGTTCTTTTAGGACTCAGAAGGACTTCCAAGCATTTTGGACTCTTCGTTCACCTCGACCCCACGTTTCGTACTGTTGGTCATGACCTTGGTTTTAGATCTGTTCATTAAAAGTTCAACCTCAAGACTTGCTGTTTTCAGATCTTGGAGTATTTCTTAAAGTTCTGAAGCAGATGTGGAGAACAACACAATGTCATCAGCAAAGCGGAGGTTTGTTACCTGATGGCCACTAACATGTACGCCATGAAGACTGCCACGAAGCAGGCAGCTTGTTGGAAACCTCCTGCAGTGCGCTTGTAAACAGTTTACGTGAGAGTGGGTGGTAGTTTGACACTGACTTACTTTTCAATGTTGAAATTCGGAGCAGAAATATGTAATTTAAGTTTTTCAGTGACATGGTCACTAACACTATCAACAACACTTGTAACGGGATATTTACCATGTTTATTATTTGTTATGAGTTCCCGATATTTCGGCGCTGTTGCAAACGCCATGATCACGGATAAACTGAAGTAATTGCGGGTCCACTCCAACTTTTTACGGCACTCTTTCGGTTTTTACACTGTTGAACCACTGGATTCCAGGCTCTTGACAGTTGAAACCCATCCTCCCGATTGAAGTTCCCATATTTAGTAATTTCAATAGCTTCTCTCACCAGTCTGGGTATATAGTGGCGTTCTGTCGAGATGACCTGAGGGTTATGTAACTCAATCCAGTGGTTCGATCCTGATTCAAGCAGATGTTGAGCTATGGCCGATTTTTGGGTGTCGTTATTTTTTTTCAGAAACATGTAGCTTGATATTTGCGGAGCTACTACGATAGATGGTGCCCATGAGGTCAATGTAGGTGTGCGGTGTATTTTGGGGCTCTAGGGCATAATAACTGACTGATGGGCTATACTATCGAATGCGTTGGCATAGTTTACAAAAGCCAGGTATAGCGGTTTATTAAATTCACAAAATTTTTCGATGACTTGGTTAGTAGTATGGAGATGATCGGTTGTGGAGAAATGGTGACGAAATCCAGCTTGTTCGGGAGGTTGGTGAAGGTCAAGAGTCGAAGCGATACGGTTCTCTATCACCTTAATAAATAAAAATAAGACATTGTAAAGGATGGCACGGTTGACATAATAAATATGTCGGGCAAGCCATATTCCGGGAGAATCGAAACGACACATTATTTCTGGGTGTTCTCGTCTGATAGCGGAGAGTACTTGCATAGATACAACCTCGTTGCCAGGATTATTCACCAGCAACTTGCTTTGAAATACAACCTTGTAGAATCGGAAGTGCCATACTATAAGTACCGCCCGACCCAGTTCTCGAAAATGGTAATAACGGACGGAATTCGGACGTTGTATTAGGATCGACCTATCGTCACTGACAGGACTATTGCTGCCAATAAGCCTGGCAATGTGTTGATAGATCGATTGGAGCGTCTTTTAATAATTGTTGATATAACTGTTCCGCATGACGAGAACCTCGTGGAAGCTGAGAAAGATAAGCAATTCAAGTATATGGATCTGGTTCGCGATTTTGTCGACATGTGGGACGTGAGTACAGCAGTCATTGTGCCGATAGTCGTGTCGGCCAATGACTTAATAGCCAAAAGCTTCGACCAACATCTGAGTAGTCTTTCGCTTGGCAGCTGGATCAAGGGCTTGATTCAGAAAGCAGTTCTTATGGACACGGCACTAGTTGTTAGGAGGTTCCTCTCTCAAGAGCGCTAACCGCCGGTTATTATTATTTATTTATTTATTTTTAAATGTTTTTTCAATCAAATTTTGTAAAAATATTTAAAAATGTAAATAATGTTAATATATAGATGAATAAACCAAAGAATAAGGAAAAAAATAAAATTAAGCTATTGTTAAAAACATTTTCTTTATCCAACTTAGCGCTATGAGTTAATTAATTAATCACAACAAGTTATATTTTAATATAGTAAAAAAACAGAGAGCTACCCAAACCAGGCTGTACCTGTACCTTGGGGGCATAACATAGTTTATATAAATGTGAAATTAGGCTTATGGTGCCATAGTTTGAAATGTCAGATTTGTCTCCTTTTTTGTGGAGTAAATACAAGTTTTCTTAAATCTATGTCATGATCACTCATGGTTTGTGCCTGAACTAGGTAATCCTGTGTTTCAGGCGATCGGAGGTAACATATATATTCGAACAATAGCAACAGACATTGGATTTGGTGTTCTCCAGGGAAGTTATCTGAACCCTACTACTACTACCTATTTCTATTTTTATAATTTGTATTAACGGCTGGTGTAGTCTAAATCAGTGTGCCGCAAACGTTTTGTGTTCAAGGTAAGTACATCTAGGAAATTGGAAAATTTTGGAAGTACCTACCTACACCATAAATGAAAAATCAATTTTTACGTCATATTAATCAACAAACCAATTTTTGCAGAAAAGGTATTTAATGCGATACATGAGCTTGTTTAATTGAGCATAAATGGTTCAAATTTGGAGTGATTGTTGATAGGGCTGCTCTCATCTCTTCGTCGATCGTCCTGAGGCGTTCTTTTTTTGGTTTTTATTATTTAAAACTTTTGCCATTTGCAACAACCTATTTATGTGAATTAGGATTTTTAAATAAATAGGTAGTCATTGCAAATGGCAAAAGTTTTGCAAAAGCATGCTTAGAAAGCACAGGATATTCATTCTTCACACTTAGCCAAAAGTGTTCTAAATCAGTTTCTTTTTTATTTTAATATGCGATCCATTTTCATTTCCAACAGTTCTTTCTGCTCGTTAATCGATAAGTGTCCAAAAGAAATGCTCTCGGAGAATGGATTTCAAACTCAGCCCTAGTTTGTAGAACTTGTAGAATTAATAGATCGCGCATAAGGAAATAGAAATTATTTTTTTCTGCAAGAAGCTTCACGGTAGTCATGATCTTATTTTCCGCGCACACCAACTTATGCCCACGGTAAACCAGTGTGCCGCGACACACACTTTGCGGAACACTAGTCTAAATATTAAACACGGCAAAATAATATCATTCGCCAACGGCACGGCGTGCGGCTTGCGGCGTGCGGAATTAGCAGTCGCGCTTCAAGTCAGCCAGCAGCTAGCTGTTACCCAAAGGGCTCCCTTCGTCCTTCAGTTTGGAGCTTTATTGTTATTTGTAAGGATAGTGGCACACATCGGTAGTAGTAGTAGTGGTACCTATAGTTACATGTATTCTGTGATTTCAAAGCTAGCAGGTGTTTTGAAGCCTCAGGTTCGTAACAAACAGGCAGGAATGATAGGGTCTTGGGTATAGATTCCAAAATACTTATTAACTTTTGGTAAGTCTCTCTTATAAGCGAACGGACATGGAATAATTCAATACATATGATATGATCGCTACATATGAGATGATATGGTCGCGGCACATCACATGTACTGAATGAAACAAAACAGATAAATGAGCATTTCTCTGCCATCTTTTCAAAAAGTCGCCAAAAATAAAAATATCAGTAAATCGGTTTTTTTGTCTTCAAATCAGATAGTTTATTTCATGAATATTTTAATTTTTCAAACGGAATTCTATTTAATTTAAGATTTTTGTAAAAACATTATTAAAATCTAAATGAAGGAAGGCTAAGCGTTGCTATTTTGTTACTCCTTATTTGGTAAAAAAAAACGTAATGTCGCAAATTCTGTGGCTAAAATGTTATGTTTCATAAACTTCATGACAAATTTTAAAAAACTGTTGCAAAGGAATAATAAGAAAACTGAAAAAAATACTTCCAATTTAGGTGCTTCAATATTTTTTTGTTACTTTTAACTTAGAGTCAATTTAAAGTTTTGATTATATGAAAAATAAACAAAATTTAAAGATTTTGCTTATTGCTTATAAAAACGTTAGGCAAAATTGATTTTCTGTACAAAAAATATTATTTTTTTATTACATAAATAAATACATAAAAGCGAGTTTAAAGACGGGCGATTTTTGGGACAGTAACAAAAAAGGAAGTAATTGGTAACAAAACAAAAACATAAAGCTGGGTCTATAATGCGTAATAAAAGGATTAAAGAAATGAATAAATAATAAGACGGATTCGTGCTAAATCATAATCAACGTTTAATAAACTATAATTTAATCAGACTCCAACTTATCCGGGTTTAGTTTTTATTTATCTCTAACGTTTAATCTTTTCTGCCGGAGTTAGTGGTCTTTTCTTGTGCTGTTGAATTGTAAACACAGCTTTATAATTCCGTTTTTGTTACTTCAATTTCCGCTTATACGTTACTACCCAAAAGTAACAAAAAAAAGTAACGAAACAAGAAATGATTTTTTTTTAATATTTTTGTGGTATATAATATTGCAGTTATGTCTATTAGTATACACTAAATTTTACCGGAAGTTATTAACTATTGTAATAAGATAAAAAGAGTGAGTAAATATTATCAAATTTCCTTGAAACAGCAATAACAAAAACCGGAATGAGATTTAGTCAAAAACGGGTACATGCGCACATTACAAACTTCGGAACGGCAATTGACACAATACATCAATATGGCGGCATTTAATGGTATCTACGGTGTTAAAATTTCAAAATAAACATTGCCGAATGGAAGTTTTTAAGATTTCACATGTATAAAATGGGTAACAAAAACTGAAATCCATTTTTGGAACTTTCTCTGGGACAAGTTTAAAATTCATTAAATAACCGTACAAATTTAACCAAATTAGCAAAAAGGCATTACAACGTGGACCTTTTTACCTTGTTATACTATTTCAATCAAAATCTCAGTATAGTTTCTTTGAACCTTATCAAAATAATTGAGTTTGAAATTGCGAGTGGTAGACTGGGACATACGAATTTTCATACATTACAATTTTCGACAGCTTATATTTAGTTGATTTTTTATTTAAATACTATGTATTTATGATTTGGTAAATTATTTTCTGTAAACTTAAGTAACAATTATGTTGCTAAGCAAAACAGTATCATTAATATATAGATTACACCAAAGTTATTCATCTACAATGTCATGGGACATTCCACAAATGAGTAATGGCAAAAAAAAGAGAAATGCTCAAATAGGTAACTAGAGAAGACAAAAGTAAAAAAAAATAATAATTAGATTTTATTAATTAACAAATTTTCACACTTTTTACTTAAATTAATTTGAATTTTTTAAGAACACCTAGAATATTGGTGATAAAGTAAATAAAAACCGGCCAAGTGCGAGTCGCACACAGGGTTCCATAGCCCCAAACAATATTTTGAACTGTCATTCATTATTTAGTAGTATTGGTTAGTAAACTTCCACTCAACCGCAAAACTAAATTGGTTTTTCATAGTATGTTAATGAAAAACAAAGTTACTGCTGCAGTTTAATGAAAAATTCCCATATCTCAAAAACTAAACATCATATCTTATTGAAACCAATTTTCGTTGATAGTGTTTTTTTACGTTCTACAATCCTAAATATTTTCAGAATTTTCCTACTCTTACTTTAGAAATTAGAGGGGGGGGGGACACACATTTTACCACTTTGGAAGTGGCTCTAGCGCAAACTATTCAGTTTAGAAAAAAATGATTTCAGAAACCTCAGTATCATTTTTGAAGACCTATCCATAGATACCCCACACGAATGGGCATGATTAAAAAAAAAATTTGGTTTACAGTTCTATGTATAGATAACCCCAAAATTAATGTTTTTTTTTTTTGTGTGAAAATCTTAATGCCGTTCACAGAATACATCTACTTATCAAGTTTCAACAGTATAGTTCTTATAGTTTCGGAAAAAGTGGCTGTGACATACGGACGGACAGACAGACAGACATGACGAAACTATAAGGGTTCCGTTTTTTGCCGTTGGTCGCTGAATTTATGTAGAAATTGTTTTGCGATTTTTGCGTTTTCTTTATAATAGTTCGTAGTCTTTTTGCATATTCTTTGTAGAGTATTTTGTCTTTCGGATTTGACGTTAGTCTATACTTACAAAGCAATTGGCGTTTTCTTTTTGAGCCTAACCCTATTCATTCCCTTGCTTAGCCATCTTGGCCGCTTTGAAATTGGTATTTTTACTCGGATTATCGGAGAACACAATTCACATATTTCCTTCGTGCTTCCCCTTTATGGAAGCACACACATCTTTTGGACAAAATGGATCAAATTATCAGACATACTTTATCATCCATTTTAAATGTGGCTTTGGACGACCGAGCTTGGGCACAAGCAAGTCTTCCCATTCGCATGGGAGGACTCGGCGTCCGCAAAATTTCTAGTATTAGTTTACCAGCTTTCATATCCTCGGTCCACGGCACTGAGAAATTAATCAGGAATATCCTGGCTCCCACACTGATTGATTTCTATGTGCCGTGCCTCTCCGAGGCCATCGATGCTTGGAAACTCGCTTGCCCGAATACTGAAGAACCCGACAATCCATTTTCCCAGAGACGGTGGGACGAGCCGCTCTGCAGAGTAGTTCAGGACAATTTACTTCACACAGCTGCTACTACTGCTGAGCGTGCGCGACTGCTTGCTGTGGGTGAATGGGAGTCGGGTCTTTGGCTTCACGCACTCCCGTCGTCGAGCATAGGCACTTTGTTCGACGACACGACCTTCCGCCTCGCTGATTCCTTACGTCTTGGTGCCGCCTGCTGCACTCCTCATCGCTGTCACTGTGGTGAAGCTGTCAACAGCCTCGGACACCACGGCTTGTCATGCAGCCGAAGTGCGGGCCATTTTGCGCGGCACGCGAACATAAATGACATCATCCGTCGAACTCTTGTTACCGTCGGCGTTCCAGCTATCTTAGAGCCCAATGGACGCGACGATGGCAAAAGACCGGACGGCATGTCGTTGTTTCCTTGGAAGATGGGTAGGCCTTTAGTGTGGGACGCAAGATGCGTCGATACTCTTGCGCCATCACATCTTCCAAGCTCATCGTGCTGTTCTGGCGCTGCCGCTGCGGCTGGGGAGAAACTCAAGCGGCGTAAATATAGTAACCTTTGTGGTAACTATATCTTCGAGCCGTTTGCGGTTGAAACTCTGGGGCCGTGGGGTCCGAGTAATCACAGCCTTTTTAAGGAAATTTCGAAACGCCTAGTTGGCGCTTCCCGTGACCCAAGGGCTGGGTTTTACTTTGGCCAGAGGCTAAGTATTGCCATTCAACGTGGCAACGCCGCCAGTCTCTTGGGCACGTTACCAGCTGACAGCGTTGAGGAGGAGTTTTTTGACGCCCTTTTATAATTTGTTGTTATTTTAGTTTTAATTATCTAGTTTTATGTTTAGTAATTAATTTAGATTTAGAAATTATTACTTTAATATATTTGAATAAAAATGTCATCATTAGATTTTATTTTGATTGGTACCTTTATGTAGTACATATGTGTGGTACGAGACACGATGACATTGTGGTGGCACACAGTCAATCATAGTCCTTCGCGTGTTCACGACATCCTGACCTATCATGACTGCATGCATAGGGTGTGCGGTATACATCCATCCATTCTCAATAACTCTCTCTGAAAAGAGAGCTGTGGTTGGTACCATGAACGTGCCTACCTAATAATTTAACCAAAAACAGAACAGAAATAAAAAAATACAAATACATTTGTTTATGATTAACATTATACAAATTCTGCAATTCTATAGCCTGCATGTCTATTATTCGAACGCTGCAAGGATTAGGACTGAAATGAGTGTGCATTATTTCACGCGCGGGTTGTGTTTGAGACTGTAATAAACAAGTGTTGGTGTCAATATCGGCGAGGATGTTATCTGCCGGTGCCGGAGTGCCGGCGGAGGCGGAGGGTGCGCGGCGAGCGGTGCGTGGTGCGCGGCACGGGGTGGGCGGGGCCGGAGGCTGCGCTGATGCTCTCTGCACGATATAATTACGTTTCTTACGTGTCGCGTATAAGGCATGATGGTGTATTGATACAGTCGCAAGAAATATCATGCTCTAATGATATCGACACGATTCCTTGAACCAATCCGCGCACAATCCACCTTATTTATAAATTATATCTAACGCATAAAAACAGCCAGCTTATATTAATGAGCGAAAAAAACGACTCTATTTATGTTAGTGCCTGTGGAGAAATTTTGCAAATGATGGTTACCTAAGTAATAACTCTCATGTTGTAATTATACTTCTTTTTATAACACATTTGCCCGTGAGGGGTCTTTTATTTCACCAATTTCAATACTTATCGTATTGTATCTCAATGCGTACTTGTGCGTTATTGTAATGTAATTCGCACGAGTTTCTTTTTAATTAAGTAAAACGCACGGTTTATCAAGATGCTCCATCTAAAACGAACGGTACTTTTTTAAATCTTAGCAAAGAGTTTTTATGTAAAAAAAGTGTGACCACTTTTCTGGCATAGGTATAAACTTATTTATACATTTTATGAATAAAATTAATTTTATCTCCCAAAGTTAATTTTATTCATAAAATGTTTAAATAAGTTTACAAATTGTTCAAATTTTTCTAACTGCTTTAACAAGTGATTAAAGATTTATTCATTTAACCTCTAGGTCCCGGACCTTTGCCTTGAGCCTCGCCGTTCCATTTATGGAACGGCTCGAACCAGCAAACTTAAACGCTAATATAAAAAAAGTAAGTTTCTAAATCGTTCTGTCAAAATTTACCTCTATGGTCAACTAGTAGTCGATTCAAACAAAATTAATCGTTAGTAATACTAAACGGCACAACATTATTAAAAAAAATATAGAAACTCGTCTATGTCGAATGTCAAACGCAATGGCAACCCGTGTTATTATGTTCGGAAAAGTGTTGTTTTTGTGAGATATACGTTGTAAAACTTTGGTAAGTAAATGTATAGTATGTTATAAGTGTATAATGCAACTTTTTAGATAGTCATTTGCTTGAAAAAATAACAAAAAAATTATGATTTGAGCCAACAAAAAATCCTTTGTTGTGAAGTTTGTTAGTCGAAATAAAAAAAAAATATTTGACTCTTGAACCATGTAAAATGGTCTTGGAAACAATAGTAGCAAAGAAAAAATAGTGATAATTCATTATTTCATGTATTCGAGGCATATCTATTCATATTTATTGATATTTCAAGTATTTTCATGCTTTGAACAGCGGAATTCTAAAATGGCCGATTCTAACAAGAAGTTTGAGTTAGGATCTTATAAGAATAATGTATGTAGGACTCCTAAAAAACACTGTCATTAGATTACTTGTATATTTGTGATGTTAGATATAAATTTTCGTGTAAATTGAATGAGTAGTTTTACCAAACAAAAATAAGCAACGAAAACAGACGTATTTGCTGCGACCTCTCTCATATCTATGGGATATGTATAATTCTCAAGTAGTTCTAAAAGAGTTAGTTATTATTAATAAATGGCCCCGTTCATCACGAACCCGACACTGTTTACCGTTTAAGATTAGAGCTAATATAACTCGAGTTATAAGTGTTTATCTTTACGATATCGGATGACTCACGCAATGGCGTAATCAAGGGGCCCCCGAAGGGTTTCACGCGGGGTTTTACTGTTACGCGCGAAAGGACAGTGAGGTCCGAATTTTATTTATTTCCTCGCAAATATGTTATACAACGTCGTATGACTTACGTGCGCTTTTATAATTACAGCCTCGGCTTTCTTGTGGCTAGTAATATCGCCTCGGCTGTAATTTTCAACGTACCGCACTTATATCATAATGTACTATTTCTAAAGTCCTGTAGGACCTCTTTGGGTTATTAAGAATTGACTAGCACATTATTTGCACACTTAAAATAGTTCAAAATGTTTGATGTGATAGCTAACTATCACGTCAAACATTTTTTAAAGCAATTTATTTGCTGCACTACTCCGGACACTCCCTACGGTACTTACGACGAGTAAGTACCTAATGATTAGAAGGTGGCAGGCTTCATTTCTTTGTGGTTTTCATGTCAGTTAACCGAATCTCTAGAATGTGACTGTTTTATTAAGTAAGTCGGACGTTAAGAATAGCACCATCCCATATCTTCCAGGATACATCCTCAGGCCTCATCCGACACCCTGTCGGATGAGGCGACTTTAAGGGACTTGCCAGAGAACGGGCAGCAGCGTTCTCTGTCCTTTTGTAACAACCGTACTGCAATCGCCAACCCGCCTGCCAAGCGTGGCGATTATGGCAACACCCCCCAAAATGTCAATGTGGCAAAACTTGGGGGAGGCCTATGTCCAGCAGTGGACGTTAAAAGGGCTGAAATGATGATGATGATGATGATTCAAATTCAAATTCAAAATATATATTTCAGATAAAAAATCCATATTGTAGTATCCATATTAATTGTACCTCTAAAAATAAAAATCTAAAGTAACTAACAATAAACTAAAAAGTTGCGTTAAAAAACTCCTCAACGCTGTCAAGTGGTAATGTACTCTATAGACTGGCGGCAGAGGTTAAGCGTCGCAATAAAACGTGGCAAACGTTTTATTGCGACGCTTAACCTCTGGTCAAGGTATAAGCATTTTAATATCCTTAAAAAATCGTGAGCACACGGACCCAACGGTCCCTGAGTTACAACCCAAACGCCTCGAAAATACAGTCACAAAATTCCGCCGCTTGAAGATCTCCGCAAGTCCGCAGCCGCAACGCCAGACCCCGCAAAACACGATATGAGCTAGGAAGATGTGCTAGCGCAACGGTATCGACTTGCGTCCCACATTAAGTGGGTATTTGTTTCTATTGAAGATGGGTAGCCCACCCATCTTCAATAGAAACAAATACCCACATGCCGTCTGGTATCTTGCCATCGTCGCGTGCCAAGCCATTATTTCATTGGAATAATACAAAAAGACGGCCCCTTTCAAATTAGGAGAACATTGTTCGTGTGATTGCTTCACAAGAGTTTCGCGAGAGCTGTTTGATATAAAGCAGGTCGCCAGTGATACGGGAAATGTAATTTTCACGGTTAATGAAACTGTAAAGGCGGTGCCCTGGTCCCGGGGTCCCGCTTCCCCGTCGTCCCCCCTCCCTCAGCTGTAGCTCCCCCCCCCGGGAGGGTCGCGCGGCGCACCGCGGTGCCCTCTCACTTCATTTCGCGAATAAATTCATCACGGGCGTCACTCACGACACGCTCACATTTTACGTTCACCCCACACACACACACACACACTCATACTCACAGCGCGCGGCTCGCTTGCACAACATACATACATAGGTTACACATCGAGCACATTAACATTTCGTCCGTTTCATGCGCGGGTTCTAAGCTTGCTGCAATGTTTAAAGTCACGTAGATGTCGTTCACTGTCAACTGGTCTCGTGGATGTTTTCTTTTAAACAGCAAGTATCAAACATGTCTGGTCATTGAAGTGGAAGAGAGAATGCCATGGGTCCATTATTCGCATGTTAGCTGGCACCAATAATAAAAAAACATTTTTCCAAAAAGCAAACCAACTTCCAGAAAAACACTAACAAGGTCTAAAAAACTTTTTCGGAAGTCGGTGGGTGATTTAGATTTACAAAAAAAAAAAAAACAAAAATGACGGAGTGTTGAGGTAACCAACATAAAAACAACGCAACTACAACCTAATTGAGCAAGCAAAAAATAACTGGTGAATTTTGGAGCATTTGAAGTGTGAGCATTGCACGGATTACATCCACTAATCCGAGTTCGAGTGGCAACGTAAACACTCGTCAAGTGGCGTGTTTGTTCAGCAGCGGGCGACTCGTGCGCGGCTCGTCCGGGAGCCGGCGGGATTAGCGCCAGATGTGTAGCTGTGAGTGTGACGCGGCACGGATTACGAGGTGCTAAGCCGTAGGTTAAGCCGCGACAGGCTCGGCGCGATCCGCCTAATACTCGACCGTCACCTCTTTATGACTTTACTGACAGTTGCTACGTGTGCTTGTTAATGGCCACAGCTGAACAGCCGCAAGGCAACAGTGGCCCTTCCAACTACCACTACATAGCTAGATTGAAGATGAATAGCTACCGTTTCATATGGAAGTACTGTGAACGAATATGTAGTACATTCAGTCAAAAAAGTTTCCGGAATGGGTGATTTGTTTAGGGTGGAACCCTAAAAATCACCCATTATTTTTGTCGTTAGATTGGCACAACTGTTTACCATTTTGGCACGGAGTTTGAGTTGCATCTGTTATTTAGATTAAATACAGTGCTGTTTTTAGTTAGATCATATCTAGTGTGTGTTGCAAATTTCAAAATGGACAAAAACATCGAACAAAGAGTTTTTCTTTTCGTGTTCGGAGTCCCTGAAAATGTTACAGAAGACTTACGGTGAATCGACTTAAACAAAAACCCGTGCAGCCGTGCTTATGAGTGGGACAAAACGTTCAAAAGCGGTCGTGATGAGATGGAATATTTGCCTCGCTCTGGTGGGTCATCAACGTCTTCAACTAAACAACATAGCAAAAGTGAAAGAAATAGTGACTAAAAATCCGTATTCAAGTCCGAAAACAAAAAAAAAACTTTATTTCAGACCTTGATCCATATGATGTTAGTAATACACACTACTTATAAACTATGTTAGTAACAAACGAAATAAAAGATTGTAATTCATATAACTGCTGCACTCACCTGACGCACCGGGTATATGTATACATGTAGTACACGTACCCAATGCGCCATAATGTTGTAGCACGGCTTTTCACAACTGACCCTCAGAATGTCATTGCAGCTCCCACGTACCCTGTGCATCATAGAAGCAATCTTTTTACGTAAAACGGTACTGAAACCGTTAGTACGTGCTTCTGCAAACATTCGTGATGCGCTACAGTAACGTGGGAGCCCCAACAACATCCTGAAAGTATTGTTGTACTGAACTCTGAGGGCGTTGTATGCGCTCTGCGTATATCGAACCCACAGGGTGCACGTGTACAACGTCTGACAAAAAACCTTAAAAAGAGTTATTTTAACTTCTGGTGTACAACGTGCAAACCTGCGGGCCAACATATTACATCGGACAGTCAACGCCTTCCGTTCTCTTTCCATATCAGCATCATCCTTTAAGTGTTCCGTAACTATGTGCCCCAAGTACTTAAAATCAACCACTCTTTCAAGGGCCACACGTTTTTAACATAACTGGTGGCATATTATGTACTGGTTTTTTATGCTTTGCCTTAAACACAAGGAGTTTGCTTTTTTGTGAGAGTAGTACGTGAGAGAGAGATTGCAGCTGAACTTTCTGTCTCACATTTCGATCCGTACCATTTTTAACCGACTTCTAAAAAAGGAGGAGGTTCTCAATTCGGATGTTTGTATTTTTTTTTTATGTTTGTTCGGGCATATCTCTGTCGCTTACCAACCGATTTGAAAAATTCTTTTTTTGTTGGAAAGCGTATACTTCCCAAATGGTCCCATGAAAATTTTTTCGAAATCAGATAAGCGGTTTTGAAAAAATCAACAAAAATCTAATTTTTATAACTTTTCGTTTACTCTGCATTGAGTTTTTTGTTCGCGCATAACTCAGTCATGTACGAACCGATTTGGAAAATTATTTTTTTATTCCGAAGCCTATGCTTTCAATTTGGTCCCATAGTCACCAAGTTGGGATCTGATGATGAAATCTTTTCGAAATCGAGGGAACTCTTCAAATTTTATAGGAAAACGTACAGCGATTTTAGTTTTTTCCACAACAAGTGAAGCATTTGTGTTCAATAAGAGCCATTCTACCATCAGATCTGATGATGAAGCCAAGAGACAGGCACCGTAACTCCATAATAAGACAATGTATATTAGCTGTGTTTGGGCTTGTTGGAATTGTAACGGTATGCATTTTCCAGGTGTACCACAGACTTGACTTTCCTTATTCAACCTACGTAACATGTAGGTCCTCTGCTTTGACAGTCTGTTTTCGCGATGATCAGGGTTCTTATTCAAAATGCGTTGATCATTTCTTTCCCTAATTTCTTTTAATCGTTGTCCTTTTTCCTTTTTCTCAATTTCAGTTCGACGCCGTTTTCTCATACGAGAAGCATCTTTACTAGGCCTACCCATATTATATTATTAGATTTAAAATATGTCACTAAAAATTAACAAATAAAATTTTTTTTGCAACAAAAGATACCGACTTCAAAAAACCCTAAACGCACTAAAAAGTTAAAAATAATACTATAACCTACCTATATTTATAAACCTAACCTAACCGACGATTAACCTATAATAAAATTTAATAATTCTTTGGAGTCGGTGCCAAGCAATATACGATACCTGAATGACTATATAGACAGACTAAGGCCAGAAAAACAAAACATCTTACAGTTTCTAAATATTAATTCTTTAATTAATTCAAATTATATTGCTTGGCACCGACTCCAAAGAATTATTAAATTTTATTATAGGTTAATCGTCGGTTAGGTTAGGTTTATAAATATAGGTAGGTTATAGTATTATTTTTAACTTTTTAGTGCGTTTAGGGTTTTTTGAAGTCGTTATCTTTTTTTGCAAACAAATTTTTATAAATAATCACTTGGGTATGAAACATGTTGCCGGTTGAATACTCCCAAAAGACCTGAATTTTCTCCAAAAACTCAAACGCCTAAGAGTCGCTGAGGACATTATAGAACAAGTCAATTCCAAAATTTGTTACTGGTGACGAGACGTGGGTTTTCGAGTTTGACATGCAAACAAGTCAACAAGTTGCGGAGTGGCGCCTTCCAACTGAACTGAAACCGAAAAAACCACGCCAAAGTTGATCAAAAGTCAACGTCATGTTGACCGTTTTCTTTGACACTCACGGTGTTGTACACTCGGAATTCTTGCCGGAAGGTCAAACAGTAAATAAGTAAAAAATATTATTTGAGCGTTATGCGACGTTTATGAGAGATAATTCGATGAAAGGGGCCAGATTCGTGGAAAAAAAATCTTGGATTTTGCACCACGATAATGCGCCATCGTAGTGAACGAATTTTTGACCTAAAAACTCAACAAATACCATCGAGTAACCACTTTATTCACCAGTTATGGCTCCAGCTGACTTCTTTCTTTTTCATAAACTCAAATTACCAATTCGTAGCACCCGTTTTCATTCGGTAGAAGACATAATGGAGAATTCGCGGCGAGAACTGAACTCAATTCCGGAAAAACGTTTAAAAAATGTTTTGTTGTTTGGCTTATTCGTTGGCGTAAGTGTAACGTTTCTGAAAGAGCATACTTTGAAGGCGATAAAATAACTTTGGATGTATAATGATCATTTTGTGTATTATTGATCGTTTCCCGGTACTTTCTTGACAGAGTAGTATACTTATCTAGACTAGAAAAAA
This sequence comes from Cerastis rubricosa, assembly GCA_949152445.1. Classification (NCBI taxonomy): domain Eukaryota; kingdom Metazoa; phylum Arthropoda; class Insecta; order Lepidoptera; family Noctuidae; genus Cerastis; species Cerastis rubricosa. The sequence continues at coordinate 270,749 of OX424529.1, forward strand.
CTTGCACTAATACGCTTATGACGGTACGCAGATGTTGTAGCATCGTAGTTGATCGGTAGCATCCTCGAGCGGCGATGCAAGCTCTGCGGACAGGACAGGCACATAAGTCAAAGCCGCAATGGCTCTCAAAAGCCCATTCCAGGCATACACAGGTAACCCAAAAGAAGTTTTTAGTTAGAAATGATGGGAAAAAGAATCTTTAACTACAGGCTACTATTTCGTTTGAACAAAATGGAGTTAAAACAGGATCGACATCACTCTGATATTTTGATAAATAAGTAGCACCTACTTATTAATTCCGATATCTTTTTCATCCTCCCGTTCTCATTTTCCGTAACAGTGATTGTCGATAGTTCCGGTCCGTAGAATCCCGGAAGAGAGTGAAGCGAGCCCGGCGCGGCGCCGACACGGGATCGGAACCGCGAGGACCATTCATCACAGGACATAATAGGCGGAGCAGCGGTTATTTACAGCTTCCCTGCAGAGAGCATTGTCACTACCGAAACAGATAGCCGTAAATAGAATAGTTCAAGTAGTTTCTAAGCACGTTTATAACTACGCAGTAGGTACGCGTGCCGGATTCATTCGTACAACGCAGTAACGACATCGAGGACAGTCCATTGGTTTAACTTTGCATTGTTACTGTTTTGTTCAGCAATCTATATAGGAAACTCAAACAAAGATAGGTAATGCGATGACTCTTACTAATTACTAGAAGTTTTACTAATTGTGTAGTTGTGCAAACAGCGGGTGCAGACGTGCAGTTGACGCCCGTCGCCCGTATCATGTAAATGGCCACCTCGGTGTTGCCACTATTATTATTCAACTATTCTAAATGTCTAATGTTTGCACTGCATTATGTATCGGCGGAGGTGCGCGAGCGTAGTTTTTGCGCGCCCCTCTCTCTGCACATACCGGCTTCTTCTGCGCGCGCATAATCATTACGCGTTACCATTTAAGACACAATCGATCTCATTTTCATAATCATCAGCGACTGACCGTCGCAGCGTCGCTCAGCTCGGATGTACCGCGCGCGGTGTCACGGCGCACCGCGCGACGTAACTGCAACACTAAAAATACAACTCGCGACATTTACCTTTGTATTTAATCCGGGACTAAATCAAGCGGTCCGCAGCCGCCTACAAATAACGCACAATAAATCCCCGAAGAATGCGCGTTTTGTTGCGGCGCGCGTTGTCGCCCTAATCTCACGAGACCGTTCTACACATTTGGCTATCCGCTGCGCGTATTGAGATATGCGCCGATCGTTAAACGCCCACTCGTACACATTATTCACGATGCACCTAATTCCGTCCGCGTCGGTTTAGTCGCCGTAAGTACTGTTTAATGGAATCTGATCAGTCGTTTATCTTGAATTCTTGATGTCACGGATGGTCGCGGGAACGTTTTGTTGCCGCGCTCGTGTACTTACGTGTACAGATGATGCTCTATCGCCATTCATACCTTGTTTAACCTCGCCAAGAACTTCGATTCAAATTCTCACCAATTTGGTTTGATTATTTCTTCTGAGTAGAGCTGGTTCGCGCTGGTGAGTTGAAGGTAGTTGCTGAGTGCACGTAGTGTGCAGCGCGCGGGTGCGGTGCAGCGCGGTGCCGCGACGTACCGCGCCGCTAGCGTTGCCCCGCTGGTCGCAGGCGTGCCGGCCGCCGATACATCTCGCCGCTGACATGTTTACGAGCTCACTCCCCTCCCGCAGCACCCGCCTGACACCCCCCCTCCCTCGCCCCGCGGCTTCTTATTGCATTGCGCGGGCGCCGCTCGTGAACAAATAAATTAATTTAAATGGAGGAAACGTCGGAGAGCGACACAAAGTGAGCGACCCGCCTGAAACCCTTTCGCTCTCCCTCCTCCGCGCCGACGCGAGGTACGCTGCTGATATGTTTATTGTATTATAACTGCTGGACAAGACGTTCAAACTCAAAACTGCCAGCTATGGATTTATCGCGGCTAATAATCACCGCTGTAAATCTGTTGGTCGCTGCAGTGTGCGCACTGCGTCATCTCGTCACTGAGCACTGAACACTGAGCAGTGAGTGCAGGGATGCGGAGCAGTCATTCAGAGTGCTGCGCAAACGTCACGCGACTTGTGTACTACTCGCAGCACCTAGTCGTCTTCTTATCGTGGCAATCTTTAGTTGCCCGGTCCAGAACTTAGTTACGCGTTGGGCACTATCACAGGGGTCCGGCAACTTTCTGGCATCGGAAAACGCAGGACACCATCTCATGTGTCCCATTGTTTTTGGAACAGCATCATATTTGCACTCCAGGCGAGAATTGTTTACAAAACACCTCCGGATCAGGAATTAATAAGCAAATTGACAAACAACAATCAGTCATTCTGAGTGTGTAAGAAATCAATAACAGGGCAAATTGGCGCAGTGCATCAATGTTCTCAACTAATTGATTCGCTCGACACTGAATCCTGAGCTAGTTCTGGATGAAGCGCAGCCCGCAGTGCATATTCGACTTGCACGTATATTTTACTAAGTTAAGTTTTGGTTCTTATATGCTTTTTCATCCAGAGATAGAATGCCCATAATCGCGATGAAGACTATAGTTGTGATTGTTCTATCAACCAATGCATCTGCCAATCAATAGCAGTCCACTGCTGCCTCGCCATGTAAATGGACAATACATTCCTAATCATTTCTGTTAGGTGCCCTCGACTTCTGTCCCATCAGTCGGTAGTCGACTTGGTGTAAATCAGAGCCTGGGATCGGAGCGGTTGCACTCTCTTAGACATATTACGACATCACTGCGACAACACACAGTGTTCGATCAGTAGAACAGTGTGGTATGGTGCTGTGACATGTGTCGTGTATAGCTAGAGATAGCGAGAGGGACACGTGCGCAGGCGGCGCGTGATAAATCTCTCGCGTCGCATAAATCCGTCGCACGCGTAAATATAAACTAAGTGAGTATTGTCAGCATTGTTGCCGCTGCTTGCACGCTGCACGCCGCACGCCGCATGCACTACGCGGCTTCACGGGCGCGGCGTGAATGGGACGCTAGTTGTGCCGTGCACGACTCGTAACGACTCTACGATGTACATAACTATTGGTAAAGCTCTTCGTATGCAGACACATACACTGGCGTCGTACTACAATAACATAACTTAGAGACTGATTTAGACCATCAGCTAGGTACCAATAATAGACTCATTGTGTCATGACATGACTGTGTGTGATGCTGCCTATAATGAATTCTGCGACAACGTTGACTGCCCTGATAGACTGATAGAGTATGGCATTGGTATTTGATATGCGAACACGGAAACAATGCGACACCTGGGTTGTGAACAGTAGGTACCTATCCAGTTAAGTGTTGATATTGTGCTGCTATTTGTGCGAAAGGACCATGTTTGGACGTGACCTCTGTGATGGCGGCGCGGAATTACCTGTTGCTCAATAACTAAGAAATGTACACAAGTACTCGTAGTTTGGCATGCAGTCCATGGAATTCATTCATACTTTTAACTAAGTAATAACGAATAACAATAACCGAGAGGTGATTTCATACTGTGGACAAGCATTGTAAATATAGGTACGTATAAAAGAACAGAGATTTAGTAAAATGCTCGTTAAGAGCTGTCATGAACGCACAAATCAATTTGATTTAGTGGTCGTCAAACTCATAGTCATCGTGTATCTGGCTGGATGGAATACGAACCGGGATTCATCTGAGAGTAACATCGTAGACCATTGGACCTTGAAATTGAAATTTTATCACATCTATAATCCGTTTAAAAAAAACATGTTTGAATACAGAAGAAAAATGTGGCATATTCAAATTCTAATTAAAAATTAAATGTCCATTTATTTATGCTAATAAATGTAAATTATCCATAGACACTTTTGGTGTGTGTGACTTTAACGTCTGCAAATGCTATGTGTGTACTTTCGCCCGCAAACCACAGCCTTACACTTTTCCCACAAACTTTTAGATATCCCGATAGAAAGGATCAGTGTAATCAGGGACCTCGGAGTTACATTTGACTCGAAAGTTATTTTCGACACATATATTAATAATATTGTCAGCGAAGCGTCGAAAGTTCTAGGTTTGATTTGCAAAGTTTCATCAGAGTTCAATAGCATCAAAATGATCAAAATTGTATAGTGCTCATTAGTTCGTAGTCAACTAGGCACCTCGAGTATGCCTCTCAAGTCTGGAACCAATACAACATCTATATCGCACGATTAGAGGGCATACAGAGAAAGTTTACGAACATTCAATTTCGTTCCAAAATTCACCTACCAAATTATTTTAAACGATGCCAAAGGTTTCATATTCTTCTCCTTCGTTTATAGGAATGGAGAAAAATCTCCAACTTGCGTTTCTAATTAAAATTGCAAGCGGATCCAGTGATGTCCCTGAGTTGCTGAGCAAGAGTGGGCTGCATGTACCTTGTTCGTTTCTGCGTAAATTTCGTTTTTCGCACATACCAACGACAATTACGAATTAAAAAATAAAATAAAATCTTACGCCTGCAACTACATATTCCTCTTCTAATATATAATATATAAAATTCTCGTGTCGCGGTGTTTATAACCAAACTCCTCCGAAACCGCTGAACCGATTTGTATGAAATTTTGTGTGCATATCGGGTAGGTCTGAGAATCGGCCAACATCTATTTTCCATACCCCTAAAACCCATAAAAAAAACCCATAAAAATTTCCAAGCGAACGATGTAGTCGCGGGCAGCAGCTAGTATTATTATAGAGTTCAGTGCAATAATTGCGGCGGTAATTGTAAGAAACTAATCCTGAATCAGCCTCCAAAGTAAATAACTATAGGAAGACATGCCTGAATCTATGAAAACAATCACGTTACGCAGCAATGCCGAGTGACGTGTGGCCAAGTGTCGTATACACTATAGTATATATACAACCGTGTGTACTACATATACTATTATAGAATAAGCGCATTGCCTCTTAGGTGGTGATGGTGGTGACGTCCTAGAGACAATTGTCCAGTTTGATGATCTGAACCGCCCTAAGTCAGAGGTATTTATTCTGTAACACTACTAGACTACTTCCAGCTGATATGGTTATCACTTTACGCTTTACTTTTCGCTGACATTGCGATCTGGGATCTTCTTACTACCTCTACCTCCTCACAATCACTATCTACATGACAAATTTCTGTACGGTATCCAGGTCGAATAGTTCTCCAGTCCGTTGTAATTTACCGGTACGATCCACAAACATCAGCTTAGTTTTAGCTCGGTGGATATGTGGAGTCCATATTTCACACTAAATATTTGTACTCTTTGCAGAAGTTCAGCGAGTTCTTTTTAATTTGCCCCTATGATAGTGATATTATCTGCAAAACTTAAATTATTTTATTAATCAGGTGTCCTCCAACTCGCCTCCCTTCCATCCTTCCAAAACTATTTTCATGATATGTTCACCCATAAGGTTGAACAGTTAAAACTGCATAGAACCTACTATAACAAAAATTCGGGCTATAATTCATTTTCGTGCAAGATGATTTGTATTTAATATTGAGTTGACCTGTTATAAACTTACGATTAAGTCATAAACTTACAATAACACAAATCATCGTTCACTGTTTGAAGTTATATTTAGAAAATAGCACTAAGTTAAGTATGTACAGAAGTACAGACTAACATTCTGATCATGAACCCGCCGTACACCGCCCAGTGATCTGTTGACGGTTCTATCTGAAGCGGTTGTGGCATTTGACAACAGTTAGATCAAGCGGCGACGACGCCGACGCCGACGGTGCCGATCAAAAGCGACGCCGCCTCGGAAACGAATACAAAGTAGTTCGCTCTGCTGTGGTGTTGTGTCGTCACTGAAGGGAAGCGGCACTACTGACTACACGCACGTGCTTCATAATGGGAAGAAAAGCTTCCCTTTATTATTATTGCTAAATTATGTTCTTGAAACTGTAGTGCAGTGGCCGATAAAGGACGACTCACACAAAATCACGGCACAATTAAAATTGGACTGGAATTGGTAATTGGATTGGACGAGTACATTTACTTGTGTTCTCAATAATACAATTTTACCTCCTGGTTGCAAGCACTACAGCATGTGCTCCTTGGTTCGATATCTGGCTCGGGCAAAGTGTTCTTGGTTTCCCACCATTAATTTTTGTGTAGTAGTCCGAAGCCTGTATTAGTGCCCGGCTTGCCCCCTATTACATCTGTGGGTGTACTAGGTGGTCACCTCAGCCTATTAAATCATACCACAAAGGGTATGATTCAATACCCCTTCTTCGTATCGTCCGTCTATACAATAAGGATGGCCGCGGACGGTACGAAAACATGTTGCTATGAAATATGTCTGCAATTTACTGATTATACTCGTGTACGTTACTTGCGACCACTCACGCGGACAGTTACATGACGTTATTGGTGTTGCGTCGGTGTTAGAGTAGCTGCTGCGAACTACCTCGCGGTTGTTGTGACAGCGTCCATTTATTCATTCACGAACAGGATCAAAGTTACTTTGATCGGTTTAGGGAATAAAGACATGTCAGAGAGAAATATATACTGGTGAGTATCAAAAGGTTAAGGACTGCGAGCAATAAGTTAGTGATGTTGTTGTGCGCCGCTCATTAATTAGAGCGGCGGGAAGTGGGGCGCGGGCTGAGGGGGGGAGAGTTATGACAGTAAGTAATGAACGCCGTTAAAAAGATGTCAAACAAAGTGTCGGCGGGAAGCGCGGCGCGGCGCGGCTGTGCGACGACATTTGTCAAGCGCACCCTCGCACCGCTGTCACGTGGACCACTACAAATATCAACGGTCGCTAGTAAGGAACCACCTACCACCGGACTCATAGATATTAGTCTCCAAAGGCAGTCAGTGTTACCTGCTTCTGCTTTCAGGGCACATCGAAATCTTGTTAGTTCTCTAAATTGACGAGATTTTCAGAGATTCAGATTCAGAGATTTTCAAGATTTTCTGTGTTTCCTATTCAAAGCCATCCCCAAAAAAGCCCATTATTTACATAATATATTTAACAAAACGCTGTCCTATCCGTGAGGGTATTGTTAGATAGGCATCGAGATTAGATTATATTTACTTATGTAATCTTTTTTGGATAACAAGTATAAAAAAATCCCTAGTGATAACTAAATTAAATGTACTAAAATGAGGAAAACTTCAAGGCAACACAGGAGCCTGGGCGACGACACTACTCTCGCTTCACGGGTAGTGACGTCATAAACACACGAGTTGTATTTTTACGATATATATGTTAGTCTGTAAGGTCTCTGGATCTATGGGCCAAAGTAGCCTGAGAATAAATGAATGTTATTTTATGTTATGTTGTTATAAACAAACATTTGCTATCGAACATACTTATGTATCCAATTTGATACCGTTCTAAGTTTGATAGCAAATAGTATGTTTGTCTGTCTCCCTTTGGGAGAAAAAGGTTGGTTCATTTTCACATTGATTCCAATGGTCATCGTGTTGCTACCATGTTTTACAGTGAAAACCTTTTTTAGCAAAAAAAAATATCTGAAAAGCAGAATCCAAACACATTTTAAATATAAAAGGTTAGGTGTAAGTAAGGGTGCGATTAAACCAACTGGGTCTAATTTTGGCAGATAATGTTAGTAGATAGGTACTGAAATATCTGTCAAAATTGCGTGTCTGCAATAAATACAGGTTTCGGTCGTCTTGGCCACACGTTCAAAGAATCTCTGCAGCCACATTCTCTGTCGACAACAGCTTTGAAACTGATCTCGCAGTTTAACTTGATGGTGTCACAACCCACTTACTATAATAACGACCGCCATAATCATAACACCATGCTGTCAGTTTACAGAAAGATGGCTGATACCCATCCTTTAGGCGCAGTCCACTAATGGACATAGACTTCTTCCAAGCCAGCCTTCGCTTTTCGCATCTAGTCTGCAAGCCTATAAGGTTGTCGATCAGCCCAGCTGAGGGGTGTCCCACAACTGCCGGGACTGCGGGACTGTTCGAAAGAGTCACCGTGGCCCTGGAACATAAAGGGCTAAGAAGGAATAAGGATGGGTTTTAGGGAGGGGTCACTAGATGACTTCCCATCCGTAAAAAAGGGTGTCCCACACTAGGTACAACGCTGATACGCACTGTTCAGTTCAGGACTCGTTCTGTTATCGGTGTCCCAGCCATGTCAGACGAGCCCACTGCTTCTACAGCTGGCCTACTCTGCAAGCTTGCGGTAAGTAAAGAAAGGTGAATATCAATAAATTATTCAAATTGGGCTAAGAATCTAGTCTTTTGAACGTCATAGTTATACAAGACAATCCCCGAAACGTTCGACCGTTAACACTTCACGATTCCCATACAATGTAGATAGGTACGTAAAACCTCCTCCTGTGCGGGACCGCGCCGGCAGGACCCAATATGATGCTGCGTCCGGCAATACCCACGACGCAGCTCTACGTGTCTCTTTTTTCCAGTCTCTTATTTTCCAAATGTTGCGTATTTTGAAAAGTCATAAGATTAGTTAGTTAGAGGCACATATTGTGTCTTGTGGGACTTCATGCAAGGAGTATGAAGTAAGCTCCATAGTTTATCAGCCCCTAACCGCACATGAGTATCTAGTCGGGGGTCGATAGTGGTCGCCGCCGGTGAGGCGCGTGGGGGCGCGGGGGGCGCGGGGGACCCGGGGGGCGAGGCACTTCGCGCTCCACTGCTCAACACACTGCTAATTAGCAGCCCGATACAATTAGCTTGTTCATTTACAACGAGCTCCTAATTACATGGCGACCCCGTACCGTGTGCGCACTGCCGCGCTGTGCAAGCGCACAATGTAACGCGTTTCACCGACGAATACCGCGCATACGCGCCAAACAATAAAAATATTTGTCCCTAATGAGTTTTCATTATGAATAGCTCATAAAAATTAAAAAGCCAAGTGCGCAGTACATTAATATTTATAGCTCTGTAATCAGTTCGCGTAGGTATCATTACACGGGCGCTAACTAGGTGGCTGGTGATATTTCAACGTACCTAATTGTATTCAAATATATGAAACGTTGAATTCTCGCATTAATTAGAAATGTGGTGAGGTACATTCGACCTTAATATTAGTATAGCTACGAGCACGAGCACGAGTTGTCACTCAAGTCTCGGATTCAGTCAGCTTGGAGAAGCCTGGTAGCCCGCCCAGCTTGCCTAAAAATGACAAGAGTGACGCCGGCAATAATATCAGGTTTATTATCTATAATAATAATTACAAAGCTGAAGAGGAAGTTTGTTGAGTTGAACGCACTAATCTCGTGAACCACTCACTGTTCTACTACTACTGTACGATCTGAAAAACTATTTTAATGTTGATATCCCATTTGTCGAGGATGGCTATAGGCTAACATAATACATAACGCTACGACCAATAGGAGCGAGCATTAATGAAAATTTTGCAAAAACGGGGAAAATGTGACACAGACGAAGTTGCACGGGACAGCTTGTTTATATACATAAACATCGCTACATAAAACTACAAAAGTAATCGCCTCACGAATATTCAACATCATGTCAACACTGTATGTGTAATAGATATGAAATGAGTGCATGTTGAGTGGTGGCGGCACGCGACAGTGCAGCTCATCTGCATATCGCGACCAGTGTCTGCATGCGCCCGCATCCGCCCGCGAATAACTGGCATGCTAATAACGAGACTGTCGCATTTGCATTTGCTGATACATTTCCCAACAGTCGTAGCTACATCTATCACAAGTATGTCAATACAATCTGCCTGTATACCTCCCCACCGCACCAAACACGCAAAATATTATGCACTTAACGGCAATACAATAAGTTGATAACTTTTGTTATCCTGAAAAATATATCAATTAAAAGATGCTTTTGCTACGACATTACAGAGGGTCTACGGTGCTACGGCGTAGCAGGTTCCGTGTCACGCGGTACTTCAGACACAGTAGTAGCTTCAGTTAATCTCGCATCACACAACAGCTTATTTGCATGAGTTTTTTTAAGTCCCCCACAATCGTGCACGTTGTGTCTGTGCTTGTACGTGCACGTGTGCGTGCACGAGTGGGCGGCGCGCGCTCGCCACGCCCACTGCCTGCCGAGCGTGCAGGCTACCGAGATCAAACTCGCCTCATATATACTTACAGATGTACATACATACACAACAATTAAAACACCCGCCAGTATCATATTCTCGAGCAAATAGCCATAAAGATCGTCACGTAATGCGTGAGCTTTAGCAGCGCGAGATGAGCGCGCTTGATAATGAGCTCGCTTAATGAGAGGACGTGTGTGCCCGCGATGCGGGGTGCGGGGCGCGGGGAGGAATTCATATAAATAGTAGTAATGAAGTAATAAGTGGCGTCAAACTCACTGTCACAAAGTTCCATAACTATGGACCAGTATATCGGCAATTATCGTACTTAAGCTGGACGCAAACTGTTTCACAGAACTATACCATCGTTTTGAACGTAATCCACTTAAGAGTGTTAATACTCTTGAGACATATATGTCTGACTGAGTATACTCATTAAACATGGAGTACTTGTACAGGCACAAGCCATTACGTGTAAATGTGGCCGCCATAGTTCACCCGGATTGTGAAATATCGGTTTATTCAGATACCTAAATATAGGCGACTGCGAAATGTTGTCACTGACCATAATATGTTAACGGCTGCTAGGATGGTTTATTGGCTAGAACCTACCGTGACCAGGCAAACCAAAGCTAGCCACATTGTACAGGGTTTGTTACGGCTCGTAGTCGAAACAAACCTTGTACAGTTTGGCGTAGGTTCGTGTTTGGACGAGTTGTGGTGTTCCTGCGGAGGACAGGGGGGCGCCACCGAAGCACTCGGTGGCGCCCCCCTGACACATTGCAGGCTGATGCAGTGTGCACGTTCGCACTTATTTGGTGCAATTTTATATTTTTTAACATTATTCAGATTAAGCTTTAAAATGTATGTATTTCCACTAAAGTAAATTGATTGAGGAATCAAATCATAAAAGGTACCTAACTCTCTGACCCTCGTGACTCGTGAGTTCCCTACCAAAACTTACAGAAACTACCGACCTATGTCGAAGTGTTTTCATGTTACATGGTTCCGTCAATAAAAGTTTCGAGCCAGCGAAATATAACTATAATTTGTAATGATATCAGTAATGAATTATACTATTTTTGACAGTCTCACTAGCAAATGAATCATTTACCGAGCTCATTAAAAAATACTGGCTCAATAGTTGGCGGCGCACAGCGGCCGCGCGGCTGATGCGATGGCGGGTCCCCTGCGCCGCGAGCCCGCGACACGCGCATTCCTCGCGTTCCTACTTGATATATTAGAATTGTGTTTCATTAATTATACTTCCTCTAAATAATGTGCTGTAAGTACCGCCGACTGAATACTTTCATATCGCTGTAAAACTAAAAGTTAATTGCTAGCGGACGTTTGTACGATACTAGGTACAGAAGGATATAATAATACTTTATTAAACACCAAAATTGAAACACAACTATGTTACAATATTGCCAATTGTATGGTTATAATGGCGGTCTTATCGCTGATAGCGATATCTAGGTAGGTAATGTAGATATTTATACATATAAGTAGGTACTTAGACGCTTGGAACCGCTTGAGGTACATTAGTGCGTGGAATGTGATAAGTTGCGTGTATCTGGCGAGTGTGGCCGTTCTGGGAATGCGTCGCGCGCAGTTCCGCGAAGCCCGCGCTCCGCCGAATCCGAGCCGCATTCCTGCCGAGTGCCGAGCGCCGCCCGCTACCTAGGCACTCGGCACGACTCCTACTACGTGTACTAGCCCCGGTTCACGAACTAGGCCATAGCAGGTAGCTACACTAAACATAAAACACAATCAACGCATACGTCACAGAAATAGCGTAATCATAGGGGTGTTAGAGGCACTGTCTTTATACAAAGGCCAGTCATGTTTGGACACAAATGTTGAAAGGGTCGCTAAACGCTTTTCTCCGAGCACCATTTTGTCCAGATAGTGAGCGTATCATCCGGTACCTGGTTGCCTACCTATAGCTGAATATGAATATGTTACTGTGACACCTGAACTATTACGTAGTGCTACTAAGTACTACACTACGCATTGAAAGTTTAGGTTTTTATTATTTGAATGGACACTACATCTTATTCAATTAAGATATTAGTAATGAACGTTGTTGATATAATACGAGTATACTAGGTTCTTTTTCTACTCTTTTTGGATTTCGTTTAGTTGTCGAAATGGGAAAGTCACCAATGGGATGTACTCGCGCGGGGCGCGGGGATGTTATTTGTAGAACTTGGTTATTATCGTTCGAAATCCAAAGAAACGTCAAGGCTTGAAAAGGTAGTGGCGGCGGCGACCTCTCGCGTCCGGCCCTGGTTCAATCCATGGTCCGAAGCGAGAGGGAATGGGAAGCCGTCGCCTCCTTCTGCGAAGCAGTCATGCTAGCGAAGGAGGTGGCGGAACGTGAGAGGGAGAGAACTTCACGTCCCAGCCGCCGCGGGAGACGCCCCGAGCGTCGGGGGGCAACCAGTGGCCCCCGGCCACCGTAGGCGCGGGCCTGTGGACGGTGAGTAATGGGCTAGCTCACCGTCCGTCCGTCTTATGACGACAGACCGTGCCGACGGCGAGTTCGTGTTCCACGCGCGCCTCAAGGAGATGTCAGCAAATCGGAAGGGGTCCGAGAGGGCCGATGCCTGCCAGGGCTGCGGGTTGTTCGAAAGAGATACCGTGCCCCTGGAACACAAAGGGCTAAGAAGGAACATGGATGGGTTTTAGTCAGTACAAGTCTGACACTCCCTTCCGCTCCGCCCAGAGCGGATGAAGTCATTTGATGGTGTCCATCCTAAAAAAAAAAAAAAAGGCTTGAAAAGGTAACAGACAGAATGAACAACTTTCGCATTTCTTATATAAGTCTGGATGTTCATGTTTACAGTTAGGTTAGTAAATCAATCGTTAGAAGGGTCGCGAGTGAGGGACGCAAGGTGCGCATACAAGATGGAGCTTCAAGCTGCCAAGTTTTGACGACGTAACAAAAAAACAACTATAAATTAACTTGCACCAAGATTAGAAAGAAATATTTATTGCCAGCAGCGTATATTTTTATCCGTAATTTCGAAGGGATAGTTATTCAAACTGTTATCTTTGTATGTAGTACCAAAGTATGTTCGGACGCAATATTTTGTCCTTACAAATAGTAGAGAGTTTAGATACATTCTTTACCGAATTAACCAGTGAAGATATATTGGAGTTCGTTACGACGAGTACCTATGACGTGCTGCGGAATGCGGCGCACTCGGTGACTCTGAGATTATGCGCAAGTCGCAATGTGCGTAACGACGAATGTCGCAGAGCCCGGTTCAGCGAATGCTACGCAAGCATGGAGATACTTCCACATCGTGTTCGACAGCGCGACCGCGACGGTGTCACTCAAACTTAATGTAAACGTTTGTCAATAAATTATGGAAAACCGTGGGTTTGACTGAAAATACAGTCATGATGACAGTTAAGGCTACCCGCTTAGGTTCCATAATATAGTTTCAATATGGGTAATGAGGGCGAACCTATCGCCATTATTCGCGCTAAAATTCTATGCGGGACTTTTACAGAAAGTACGGTATAATTTCGTTAGTTCCGAATCAGGGCCCGATTCATAGAGCTCCGAAACGTTTTACAGCGGCACAGTATAATGGAGCTCCTGAAAGACACCTTGAGGCTTGCCAGTGCTGAGGATTCTCAGTACACATAGTTTCGCGTGTGTTCACTATAAATCTTCCGGCCATCACAGGGTTAGCAGCTAATCGAAGCGGACGGGAGGCGGGTCGCGCTAATACCCGCGGCGCAGGCTCTGGGCGAGCGCGAGGCGCGGGCTGGCCGGCCGGGGGGGAGGGGGGCGTCTAATTGCACCGCGCCGTTGTTTTTGCGGGCGCCGCGCTTCAATCTGTATGCGGCCCGCGGCGGTTTCCACGAAAGCAATTACCGCATCCGCTGCGGCCATCTTGTGTCCGCACCACCGCCACCGCACCGCACCGCGCCGCCCCGCCGGACAATTATCGGCAATTAACATAAAGCGCGGCTTGCGGCGAGCAGTGACCACTCGCGCCGCATCAAGCCGCCGACACCACTTAGCGAGCAGTTCCCGCGACGCTGACTTAGCTAATAGGTCATGATGTGTTTCGGTAATGGCTGCGCTCCTTATCGAAGCACGTACACCGCCAGCCTCGCTGCCGACACAAGAGTTAAACGTCCGGTCTGTTGATTGCTGCGACATCGCATTCAATTTGCTTACCTGTATAGGCTCACTCTACGGGCTCCCGACCGACTTCATTTGTTTCCATGACATTCCTATTTGTTTCCTGCGACCGTATGCAATGCACATGCTTCTAAAAAGCTTCATTAGCGAATTAATTCGCCGCCAATTTCTTATGTTAATACTGGCCAAAGAAATTAGGCATGTGTGCCTCCCCCCGCTGCCACCCTCCCCGCTGCACAGCACCGCGCGCCGGGCGCGTCCCTCGTCAGACGAGTCGCCGCCTAATTAGTTAGGATTTGTTATTAAGTGGACACTTCGATAACGCTTAATGGTTTCGAGTAGCCGTCGATACCCAGCCGTTTGTTTTTACGAGGTACGGTAAGGACGTACAATCTCGACGCCCTGACATCCGAATACCAACCTTCTACTGTCGGGTTAGAGTTGTGTGTGAACGTAGTTTGTCACTTTGTGCTGGGGACTTGTAGACATTAAAGAGCTGCTTTTAATGTCATAGATAAGATAAGGGGTGCTGGGTCCCGCGCGTCGGGAGCCGCCGGTAGCCGTGAGATACTCATCGCTGCGAGTACATGCACTTGTATGTTAATCGTAATTATTGCTACCACGTCGTAATCGAAAAATTAAGATTATTCTAAAAATAGATAAGATACAATTTGCTCTCCTCGCAATTAATAGCAAGGTGTTGTACATTCGTCACAAAGTAAACTCGCTACCGAAAAAAGTATGTGTAAATTTGCGACAGCTCAATTTTATGAAGTAAATTCGTCACATACCTATCAATTTCGATCGTTAGCGTACTGGGTACAAGTCCGTGATATAGCATGTGCAAGAGCGCAACAGATAAATATAAGAGAAGAAAGATGTATGGTAAGGTTCTGTTAGTTCTCATTTTTTCGTAGGTTATCTTAAAGTTACAATATAACCATGGGCGCTGGCACAATTATTTCCAGGGGTCTATTTTGAATTCCATGAAAACAGCTTGTAATTTTTTGCATTCCACCTCGGGTAGGTATATGTTAGATTTTTGTTTGTCAATAAGTGCAAGGAGTGACTTTGTCGACTTAAGCAGAAAAAAAACAACCATTTTTTTTCATAAAAAAACTACCATTTTTTTCATAAAAAATCACTCTTTTAACGTTTGATTATTACGATTATTTTGTGCTCATACATGGTGCAGCAAGAATAGGAGTCAGAGCGAGCGAAGCGAGGTTTTTACTATTCGTATCGGATACTTTGTTTTCTCGATAGTTGCCCGAGACTTTGAGGGGTTTTAGGCCCAAACCCCCCCCCCCTGCCTACGGCCCTGACGATGGGAAACCCGAGCCTAAGCGAGCCTGTGTATGCTCAATTGCTCAGTGTTCACAGGAAAAGAGTAGAGGAGAACAATACATTTATTGACAAGGTGATAAACTCATTTGAACAGCAACCTAGACACCTTAAGTTGTTATCCACACACTAACTTAGTATAAATAATCTAAATCTTTTCTATGTATTGACTTTCTCGACCACTCTTCTCTCTTCTGACTTCTCGAAAACAACATGTACTGTACTTTCAAAATTTTAGAAATCGTTATTTATCTTTCATTTCGAGCGCAAACAATCAATAACTTTGCATGCTACCAGTACCTATTATGAAGACTTGTGACGAATTTACACATTCACACATTATTAATGCATATCTAGACACGCGGCAGCGTGGCAAAGCCAAGGTCAAGCCAACAAACGCAGCAACCGTGTGTTAATACATGAACCATTTGAAGCCACTTTTGACCACTTAATTACTCAAAATTTATGTAACATAAACACATGAAATTTGGTTTGTTTTTTAAAACCCCTTAAATGAGCTAGCATCCAATATGGCATAGGTACATATACCTCAACCGGTTATTGAAATATTACTTTAGATAAATTTACAGACAATATCTCAATATCTCGTTTATAATGCTCTGCAAACTTGTCGTCTAAATCCCCAACGAGTAGTTAGCCAGGTTGCCAATCCCATTTATTATTGCGGGTGTACGCTCAAGTATATAACGACTAGCTTATAATGGAAATCAAGATACCTCTGGTTACTACATAAAAATATGAACTGAACAAAGTTATTCCCCTACAAAGAGAAGAATCAGGACAAAACTATCAAGTTTTATCGACTTACCCATATTTGGCATTTAATTTGAGAAAGGACTTGGTGTTATTCTTAACAGAAAACGACCTACAACAGTGCAAAAATAATGCACTTTCACCAAAGAACTCAACATAAAAATATTAATGTTAATTACGATGGACAGAGAGCCTGTAACAAATACCAAATTTCTGGGAATTGATATAGATTACAATTTGTCATGGTTCAAAACACATCTCAATAATCTCTGTAAAAGAATTAATAAATCCTCATTCGCTCTCTACAAACTCTCCAAAATTGTCAACAAAGAAGCGGTCTTAACTGCATATCATGGGACTTGTTGCACCTATATTAAGATTTGGTGTAATTTTCTGGGGCAACTCCGTAGACAAAGAATTTGTATTCAAAGCCCAAAAGAAATGCATCAGAGCAATGAGCCATGTAGATAGTACTACAAGTTGCCAACCTTACTTAAAAAATTTAAAGATCCTCACATTACCAATTAATTATTGTATTTGCGCCGTTTAAGGTTTTCTGCGCCTGCAGCAGCCGCCCCAGCGCAGCTCACCGTGCTAGGAAGATGGGATGGCGCAAGGGTGTCGACGCAAGTCGCATCCCACACCAAAGGCCTACCCAACAATCCATTTGTGATGTTAAAATTAATGATATAATAACACCGGCCTGTATTTACAACCAAGCAAGGTGCGAAAATATGTACGAACCGAACGTACCGAACGTATAATGGTTGGCTGTATCAATGTTGTCAGCAATGCATTATACGCATATTTAGCACCCGTAGCACGGAAGTTAAAACTTTAACAGGCAATGGCATAATCAGCCTTTGTCCAGGATGCATACTTAAAGGAGAGTCTTTCAAGATTTACTCTCATAAGAACTTCATCAATCACTTTGACTATTATACAGAAGAGATGCAGCTTCCACAGATGTCTGTAGTCAATGAAATAGTCAACACAAGCATCTCTTCTGTTGAGCCCTTTGTACCAGAGGATCATCACACTATGTGGAATTAGTTGAGATCTGAACTAGACGATCTTAAGCCACAGTTGACAGAAAGAATCAGTGTCCACGACGTGCATCAGTACAGCGTGATTAAATTGCTGGTGGGCGGAGCGTTCCTGACGGGCTTTATCTTAGTCGTCATGTGGATCCGACAAAACCGGAGACAGCAACCGACATTGGAGTCAAGATTGGAACTAGCAGGACTTTAGACTATCAGCGATCCGCAGCCCGCCACACGGAAGATCACCGAGAGCACATCGACCCCTAACTTGCATTCAATTAAGTTTAACATTCCTTTATGTGAAAGTTAAAGGGTTCATTTTATGTAATTAATTTGTTAGGTAATAATTCCTTCTTTGCGCCGCGGTAGCATGTACAGACAACTGTTCAAGTTTTATTTAGTTTTATATACATAGCTAGCGTCACGGCGCGCGTCAGCACTTTTTACGGTATTTATATTGTAACTGTAGCATTACTTGTTCACTGCAATTTATCATTTTTGTCAATAAGTATCAATTAAATAGTTAGCACCGGGAGTTGTGTTGTTTATTACACGATCCTTCTGCCGACATCCTTATCAGCAGTCACATATCATTTATCATCCAAATGTAGGCGTGATCAAGAGCCCGAGATAGATTCACAGATTAAGCAGAACTTTCTGATAGTGCGATTCGAGTAGTTTGCCTAATTATATAGCAAACGATGGCATTATGTATATCCTATCAAGAAAGAAAATTGGAGCCAAGTTCAATATTAATGACTGAAACGCGTGAGCGTGTGCCTAATTTTCTAAAACTCTTTCAATATCGTCTACATTGTAAGATGATGCTGAATTTGTCTAGTACTGATTGAACAGTGTTTTGATACTCCGGTTGGTTTCAAAGCATTACTAGAGAAATCGTTAATCTTCTTTTTCAAAACTCAAAACAGAGAGCTTTTATCCATGCCGCTATCATGACAACACCTGTGAAAAAGGCGTTTGTGTACTGCGATTTAAAAAATAAGGCCACACCCAGGCTTCAGGTTACTTAACCTGAGGCTTGGACGGGGACTTGGTTTATGGCACAAGTTCGCGTTCTACTACATGTTAGTGTTCCAGTACTACACAACACAGGGAAAAACAAAATAAGTCAAATAAAAGCAGTTAGGGAGACTAATTGTTTGCTTATTCACTATCAGCATATTATTTTTTTTTTAAACTTTGCCCCACACTAGGAATTTCTCCTGTATCGAGGGTGCGCTTACAAACATTTAAACTCACATACACAAACAGCCAGACCCGGAACAACTATCTATAGGCCATACAAATATTTGTTCCGTGCGGGGTTCGAACCCGCGGCACGCAGCGCAGCAGTCGAACTCTCAGCCACTGCGCCAACCGTGCCGAAAAAATTGAATTGTTCCATTACTTAAGGTTATGTTATGGCACGCAACAAGCCAAAAGTACCAACGCTTTTAGGAAATACGTCAGTTCTTTTATGTTACTGCATAATAATATTATCTTGCTTTGCAACGGTTTCACTTATCCTCAAAGATTTTAAGATGAGAGATTTTTTGAGACTGGAAAATCTCATAGACTCAACAAGATTGCACCTGCAATTGCAAATAAACAAAAATCCAAATCGTTGTTTGCTAATAAACCACACCAGTTATTGTATCAGCAATAACAAAAAAAAGTAGGCTGGTTAAAACAATAATTATAATTGAAAACTTGACGAAACAACAAATATAAACCGCATTCGATTTTGACGAAGCATTTTCTTTCATTTAATTATTTGTGAAATCGGTGGTTGCAACGGTTTGCAGAGAAGACTATTTTATCAATTCAGAAAAAAGTGTAAAACTTTTTAAAAATCATAATCTTTTTTCCTGCATTGTATTTGAAAGATATATTTTGCGTGTGTGTGTAATAAAAATTGAGTTAATAACACGCTTTTTTATTAGCTTGGTATGTATGTAACGGAATCTTCGAATGTGATTTTGACCCACTTCAAAACGTTGGATTAAATTTAAACTTTGAGTTATCAAGGCCGATGACAATACAATAATTTATTTGTCCCATTATACTGATCAGGACTTTCAGGATTAGCGATTTCCATAATCCAGTCGGGGATTTTTTACGTCATATGACTACTGTTCTTAGCCGTGCACAAAGACATATTCATTAATATGAGAGCATTAGGAACTTAATGGAGATAAAAAAACGCCAAGTGGGTGGAAACGCACCCACGATACAGGAGAAATTCCTAGATCGTTCCCTACTTTCAAAAAGTCAAATCTTGAGCTTTAATTTATCCTAAGTTATCTGCTTTGTATAACTACAGAACTCAGCATCCATTCAAATCTCAATTGTTTTGTCGGCGTTGTCAACTACCACGCATATTATTAATATTGAACTTGGCTCCCATTTTCTTTCTTGATAGGACGTATGATAAATCATGTCATCGTTTGTTATATAATCAGGCAAACTTCTTAAATCGCACTAGCAGAACGTTCTGCTTAATCTGTAAATACATCTGAAGTTACAACAAAACACTGCTTGTAGACAACAATCGAATCCGAAAACTCGCTCAAGTGTATCCCACTTCAGCGAGTTTTCGGATTGGATTTCTGGGACGAGCAAAGGGTTATTGGCTTTTCCCATGCGGAATTTCTCAGAAGCAGCCCGGAGTCTGGATTTGTGCGCCCTTGCAGATGACAATATGCTCGCCCCCTTTTCTATGGGACTTCAACATATTTTGCGAAATGTGTACACCTCTCTCGCCTTACCAAGGCTAGGTAAAGGTTCTCATAGCGTGTGGGTGCGTAAAGCAGAGGTTTATGTGCGTTGTTGACATTATCTTCAGTGACAATGATATGTGTCCAAGGGTTTGCAGCCAAGCAGCGCATTGTTTCGCTGCCACAACAATCTGATTTTGGAAGCGAAAATCATATTCTTTTGGGCAACACTTTTGACGTTCTCGGCTAGTCGGGTGTTTCATTTTTTCCTTTTGAGTCTCATTATTACTAGGGTCCGAGATTTGAGTTGATCCTCATAGGTATTTAAGTGGTATCAATAATAAATCATTAATCTACATGTAAACAGTATGGTCCCATTTGTGGTCGGGATAATAACATGTGGGATCATCACAAAAAACTGAGCATTTTTTGGGTTAAAGAAAAACTGTCGGTTAATGTGTCGGTGTGATGAGAGCAGAGTGTGTGCGGAGGCTGCCATGTACCAACACAGCAGCCTCCTTATAACATTGTGAGGTGTGTGCTAAATTAGTTTTATAGTTATTTCTGTCGATACTGTAGTCGTTCTGTATTCTATTATAATGTATAAATGTGAGTGGCTCTCCACGCATATCTGCACGGTGCCCTATCAATTACGAACACATCAGCTTTTAGCGGCGGACAGGCGGCCATTAGCAGACCCGATCGTAGCATATAATGAGAACGATAATGACTTTCTATTTACAGGCGAAAAATATATGAAGCGCACGGATTTAAAGCGAGTGTGACCGCGAGCGCCTGCGCTGATCTACGAGCTTTCAATTAGCGCTCATTAGCAAAGAGTGGCGGAGATATCCGTCACACACACCAGCGCACAGCGCACACTAGCGCACGCGCCGGTGCCTGCCAGCGCACCTCATTATGCATCAGCCGAATGTTTCAGACGAATTTATTAGCCGCGCGCTAATTAACTTTTTAATTGTATTCTCAAGTCACGCGGAGTATGCACTAATAGCTTCGTCCCATTCCTCCTAGACTCACAGCTACAATCAGCTATATTGTTATTATATTATTATTCAGTTTCAGTTCACATGCGTCCGCTCGTAAATGAGCACTAATGAGCAAGCCCGTAAAAAGTGAATGTAAAGTAGGTTGCAGTGGTAAGGTGTTAGATTTATTTGTATTTCCGTCTTTAAATTAAAGCGGTACATAGTAGAAATCTCCACATCTACACGTTGTGAAAACTGCTTTCCGATAGCAAATGTTTCAGGGCGCGCAATAAATAACATCAAGCGATTATTATTTGAATATATCCAATTCAATTATACTGTGTGTATGGCACGACTGTTCAGATATCTTGTAGCCTGAAACTTCACGACAACGACGACTCGCCTCATTCAGAGGTCACCTTGATTGCAGACTTTCAGGCAAAGACAGGTGGCAGGAAGGCACGTAGATAATTTTTGATGCAGCTCCAACGTCGGCGCAGCGCCGTGATGCAGGCTCGTCGAGATATTGCCACATCAAGAATTGATTTCACTACTACTCCATTTAGTTATAAAACATCCTACGTAGTCCCAGAAAGACTTGTAATGTTGTGACTAATGTGATGGTAGTTGTCTAGGAACCTCGATTCGGAGTCGTGCTCTATGTCCGGGAGGGGCTCCCAGGGGTACACAGCTAGTCGGCGCACCGGGCTGCACGGGGCTGCACTGGGTTATCGATCGACATCGATACTTGTAAATCAATAAAGGGTTCTGTTGTTTTTTCCTCTCATCTCAAATCTTGTGTATTACCTACGCTTATTCGGTATACTCTGACCGACCTGACTTGATACTTAATGCATAAATAAAAATAAAAAATAAACATTTTTTCCTGGGTACAGAGACTAAAGAGTTCCGTGGTAGGTGTACATAAAGACAGTACTCGTAAAACCAACTATAACGTATTTCCACTAGCTGGCTTACACAGTTTTACCCAGGTAGGGACAATAGACTGAAGGAAACGTTGGTATCAACGCCTTTTTAACCAACTTCCAAAAGGAAGAGGATATCAGTTCGGATGTTTGTATTTTTTTTGTATTTTCGGCAATCACTCCGTCATATATAGGTAAGTACTTAGTCGGACTTGCTAAATTCTTGTTCGAAAATTTGTGTCCGAAAGGGGTTTATTCCGGAATGGTCCCATTTTAATTTCTTAGAGATCTGATGATGAGTTTCGGAGACTCGCAACGCAACACTTCAAAAGATGAGAGCAAATCAATCGCGATTGCTGCTATCGCTCAAATATGCATTGTTTACGCATTCACATAACATCACGCCTGTACAATAGAAAGGGTTACGCAGATGTATACAGTATATCAGGGTACACCCACATTTTTTTATGTCTTGAACAGACATAAAAAATCTGATTTCTTGACCAATTATAGACCAATTTTCAAAATTACTTTTTTATTCTAAAGCCTATACTCCTGAGCTGGTGCCATTGTCACTTAGTCAGAATCTGATAATGAGATTCCAAGGCAATCGAAGGTAACCCTCAAATCTTACACAATAACACATACAATGTTTTTCATATACTTTGTAACGCAATTCAGTTATTTGTGCGTGGTAATCATCATCTCATGTTGCTGTTTTAGGATAATACAACTAATATAAATAAAAAACTTTTTTGCAAAAAAATAAAACCGACTTCAAAAGCACAAAATAGTGAAAAATTACTTGAGCTTTAGAAGTCGGTGACTTTTGGTTCGTTGATTTAGTTTTTTTGCCACAAGTGGCACTCGAAGCTTAAGTATATGCTAGTTTAAAGGGTAAGATAGTTTCCTCCGTGCCTCGGGAAGGACGTTACGCCGTTGGTCCCGGTTGTCATTTGTGGATCTTTGACACACGTTACCGGCAGTCAGTGGCCTGAAAGTCCGTCAACCAGTCTAACCGTAGTAGGTACTGGTCGCTACTGGGGTGTGCAGGTCAGGTAGGCAGTCGCTCCATGTAAAATACTAGTATTCAGCTGCATCCGGTTAGACTGGAAGCCAAATCCACAATAGTTGGGAAAAGGCTCATGGGTGTTTAACTGTTATCGCACCTGAGGATTCGATTGACAGTGGTATAAGTAATTAGGTAGCCATATATTATGCATAACCTATAAGTTTCAGGAAGCATACATAAGTAGGTCGCGAGGAGTGAGGAGAGATCAAGATCTGTGCAGCGGTGTCGGTGACGCGCGCCGGTGCGGCGGCCGACAGATCGCTCGGCGTCGATATCATCTAAATCAAGTATAATTCGTGCGCGGGCGCAGCACAGCGCAGTGCGGTGATGTCGCGATAGTGAGCGCTGAGCGAGCCGCCGCCGCCGCTTTTTGTCTCCGCCAGGCGGTCTCCACTCATTTAAATTAATTAGCGACTCATCTTTATAGCGGTGCGGTGCGGCGGTGCAGGCAGGTATGTGCGATACTATCGCCGGCGACGGGAGCACCGCGATTAATCAATTATTAAACGTCATTATTTATGTCCCGGCGGCTCCCGGGGCGCCACCCCGCCACCCCGCCACCCCGCCACCCCACTGCCACCCCGCGGCCTGCCGTCGCCGTTCCCACAAACACATCGCCTCATAAATCCTAGACAAATGTCCAGCGATCGAGCGATACTGATAGAGACATAATTTACTTCCGAATATTACAACGTGCTTGTCTCCAGAAGTCGGGAAACGATTAAGTTCACTTTGGATAGCGTTTTAATAAAAGTCGAATTAATCATGGGTTTGATAATCAATAAATATTGCTTGTTTCGGGGCTGTTGATCGGTGACGCGATAAACGTTTATTATTGGTTTGTGTCGTGAGACATTCTCGGTAGGCTGCGCGTCGCGTCCTTTGTTTTGGTGGTCAGCAGCCGCGCAGGCCGCAGGTACCGCCGCCGCGCGCCGCGTCTGGCCGCGCTACGGGCACACGTTTTCCTTCCTCGTATTACTTTGTATGGCCTAGTGACCTTTTGAACGAGAAAGTCGGGCAGGAAATACCGCAGGAAGAGTAGGTAGGGATTATGGTAAGTACAGCCTTTGCTGGCAATAACAATTAATCCAATAATTTTCCAGTCGGCCCTGTCCGTCTAGTCTAGTCTCGAGAGTAGGTCTCATACATGTTTATTACGTCAGTTAGATTAACATCTCGTATTGGTAATGGAATTCGTTCTTCGAATCGATACACGCATTGCACTTAACTAATGAGCTTTAGTTGTCGACCAAACGGACGGCGAGTTCTCGGAAACGTCGAAAAATGTTTACAAGTGGGTAGTAATAAAATTAGAGAGCTATCTATTCAGATATGCCAGATATGGGGAAGTGTCGGAGGACATCTGCCGGCTCCCGGCGGCGCGGGCGCGGCGCGGCGTGCGCTAATAAACATATCAGTGGCGCGGAGTGCGCGCTGCTCCCGGCGCATGCGCCGCGCGGACAGAAGGTTCACTCGCTAGGGCGCACTGATGGGTCTTGTGATCTGCTCGCAGGCGACCGACTACATACAATATCACTTAACGTGTGCCACAATGCACTGCAGCTGGTCTACAGTGTCTTGCATCGCCAGCAGCAAGTAATCGCGGGTGGTGTGTAGTGGGGCTACTGCGCGGCCGCTGCGCCCGCGCCGCATTCCCGGCCGCGCCCGAGCGCGCACAATAGACGTGTCATCTGCCGCGAGTCGCGAGCTGATTAGCATTACTCATTTTATTGCTACCCCTGCACTCTTGAGGAAATTGTTACATTAACCCAGCTGGTATATTGTTACATTAACCGAGCTGGTATATTGTTACATTAACCGAGCTGGTATATTGTTACATTAACCGAGCTGGTATATTGTTACATTAACCGAGCTGGTATATTGTTACATTAACCGAGCTGGTATATATTGTTACATTAATCGAGCTGGTATATTGTTACATTAACCGAGCTGGTATACATATTGTTACATTAATCGAGCTGGTATATTGTTACATTAATCGAGCTGGTATATTGTATGACCGAGGTATTATTTACAACCAGCCCTTGTTAAAATACTTTAAAGTAAACCAAATACATTTTACAGAAGGACCCCAATTGGGGTATGCAGGTTTAAGAAGCGATCAAATTAAAATGACTTGGCATGACTTTGACGGAGTCTCTATTGTGCAAAGTGTTAGGTTGGCCACTTTTCGAAAGTTTTAAATTCCAACTAGCCTATCGCCTATCTCACTTATACTTGGACTTCCGGCTGCTATTGACACATTTCTGAAGGTTCCCTATCCATTTGCATAAAATCTTAAGACCTAATATAACTTAGCATAATTTTGTTTGGCATAATTATATTTTCGCATAATATAATTACGCATAACAGCTTACGCATAATTTTTTTAAGCATAATTTCTCTAACCATAATAATGATTAAGCATAATATTCTAAAGCATAAATTTATAAAGCATAAAGTTCTAAAGCATAACTTTTTTAAGCATAACATCCTAGAGTATAAATTTATTTACGCTTGCTTTTATGCTTTCGTGCATGCTGCATGCAAGCAAGCATGCAGCAAACAAGCAAGCATGCAGCATGCAAGCAAGCATGCAGCATTCAAGCGAGCATGCAACATGCAGCAGGCAGGGTTTCTGTCACGGCTCCGGCGCTGCGGGTCTCCGGCGGCCCCACGCCTGCTAATCGTCGCAGACGGCATTCGCTTACCAACGCAGCTTCGGCTTGTTGGCCGGCTTCGCCGGCCAGCCTCAGCCGCGGCGGCTCGCTCGCAGCCGCCTGCTCCTCAGCCCGCGGGCCGCCTCGTCCCTACGCGCCTACGCGATTTTAAATTACACTCTAGGGGTAGGACAAACAAGACTACGTAGAGTCGGTTTTGCAGCAATTCGGTTCTGTCACCAACTTTTGTTGCACAGCATATTACATTTTTAACCAACAATATTATTTAATTGTTACAGAAACTATAGCAAATTGGTTTGATCAGTATTATGTATGGGGCACTACAAGTTCACCACCACCATTTCCACCCAAAGTCTCACAACATCTAATATATTCTTCAGATAAAAGTTATCTCGCGATTGAAAATCATTTAAGTTACATAATGTTATGTATAATAAATCATTTCCATGAAAATTATTTTTATTATATAGATTAATTGTATGCCTAAATATTATTATGCTAATAGTCATTAGGCCTACTAACGTTATGCGAATCAAATTTATACCAAAATAAATTAGTCTTTAAGATGATTATGCCAACATAAAATGTATGCCTAAAAAAAATATGCCGAAGTATTATTATGCCAAAACAAATTGTGCCACAATCGTTATGCCGAAGTATATTAGGACAAAGAACATTATGCGAAAAGAAGGGATCCCATTTCTGAGATACTACAGAATACAAGCACTACTGCTGAGGACCAGCCCACCAGGACTAGAAGAACGAGCACGTAACAGTCGGACAAAGTTTATTTTGAAGAAGATACTTCAAGCAAAGGTGATTTTAATTATTTTTGATTGATTTTTAATAGTAGTTCCTGTCTGTGGCGAGCGGTGGTTTGGTGGTTCTGGACTTTACACATAGGTACTAGTGAATGTCGCCGGCTTAGGGATCCAGCACTAGGATGTGTTCGTTGGCACAGACTTTGTTTTTGTCACAGTCGAGATGACGTCCAAGCTAGAGAGATGATACATGATGCTCCGCGCCGGAGTGAGTGGCGGCGCGGTGTAGCGCACCGGGGAGCACCGACACACTGCTCTCACGTGACAAATGACCCCGTGTCGCACACCGCGGGCCACCGCCGAGCTGCGGACCACTCCATAACGGGTCAGTGCTGGCTAATCGACCTGTCACTTTCGTGCAAATACCGAACTCAAAGCGAGTAATAAGTTAGTTTGCTACATGGTCAAGCGAAAGTAGTCATGTAACGTGAACTTATTTCGGCCAATAGTTTGCCATTACTCCTATGACAACGCTGACAGTCACTTATACTTACACCACGAGCTGACGGAATATGATTTTTCAAAAGGCCACACTGCTGAATTTTGAAACTCCAACAATTTAAGGCATCTGGTAAATCGAACTGAATCGAAGTTCCAGTGAACTGGCGACGACGTTGTAAAACTATACATTGTTGGTCGAGCGGCATGTAGTGGTTTTTAAAACAATCGGTAGCGGGACCCTGCGGTCCGGCCGGCTGTCGTGTCGGCGAGGGAGACTTATTTTTTGCGCTCCTTGTGTAGATGCGACGTCTTTGAGAAGCCGCCGCGCTTAATTATTACAAGTGGACCGAACTCAGCACCAAACAAATTTGCCTGCCCTCGGCACTCCTGTCCGACTCGAGCGAGTACCAGCCCGAACCCTCGCCCTCCCCCGCCCCGCCGCCGCGGGCCGCACCACCCCGCCGCCCTCACCCGTGAGACCACTCCGAGACATTTAATTAAATTTATCGAGCTTATCTGTGGACATCTCACACGGCCCGATGGGAATCGAATGCGAAAGCTTACCCGCGGACATTTTTAAAATTGTGGATTTCTGTGAGAACTAACAGTTGCGATGCTCCGGTTAAATAACACGGGAAATGAATTCGCACCGCGAAATAAAGCGATACCGTTTGGACAGTGCGACACTCGGACACTGGGACAGGTGAACAATTGAACAAATTGCGACAAAAAGCAGTGACATCACGTGTGTCAGTAGCTGCTGACAGTCCTTTGTTCGGTGATATCTCAACACTGCGGAGTTCGAGAGCTACGAGTACATTGTTGCAGCGGCCGCGATACTGTTCCGTATTCAACACTCTGAAACTTTTTGTATATCCTGATGTTATCAAATGATATATTATTGTGTGAATTGTTATTATTATAGGACTTTCCTCCTGAACACCTAAGTTTCGCCGTAAGTTGTTGACAGAATTGCATCTAAAAAGTGGCAGGATAATCTTATTTCATATAGGTAACTAAAATTTTTACCGAAATGTTGGTTCTACGGTGGCGAGATGGGCAGACATGGCCATCGTGGATACAATCTCGTTGAGGCTGGCAGTTGGCATACGAAGGTGGACAGTGAGACAAGCAATAGAGAAGCCTATAATCGGTAAGCTATGAGTCGGGCTAAGTTAATTAATATCATGATGAACGATCATCACATCGTGGGGTTACCATCCAAGTTATACACACTTACTCACTTGTTTAGATGAGAGTATGTACTTGGTTACCGACCGAGTGGGGGCCAAGGTTTGGCAGAAGCAAGGGGAGATCTATACCCAGCAGTGGGCGATATGGTTTGATATGATGATGATCTACTAGGTTAGGAAAAGGAAAACACTCCAGTGTTGGTTTTTAGGCCTATTGAATATCACTACTTATGTTTCGAAGCGTAAGAAACGAACATATTAAGTTACGAGCTACGCACTACGCGGGATGCACTGCTGCTCTGAAGCATGTCAATAAATGAACGTAGTATTGTGCCCCGCGCGGCTGTCCGGTTCAGCATGATGAAGCAATCCGCTGCCTGCAGGATCCCATGTTTGTTGTCATTATTCAATCATTATTTATATGCGCGAATGACAAACGATCGCTTGTCTCAGTACCACCGGGCATGGGCGTGGGGCAGGGGGGAAGGGAGGGGGTTACAACTGAAGATTGATGTGTAGCTGGTAGATACAGATCTAGGTGTTTTTGTGGCGGGCTGGGTTCCCATGCGCGCGCGCCGGCCGCGCCGCGGGGCGCCGCGCTCACTGCATTCGTCTTACACTGTCACCACGTCCCCGAAATCACGAGAACACACAAAAACGAACAAACTGTGTCTCACACAGTCACCACTTCGTCGTTTACATACACCGGCTCACAGACTGATCACGCCTGGTTTTGAACCAGACAGGACCAAAACTTGAGACACTAATTCTTCTTCCCATCTAAACAACCAGGAAGTTGGCAGCCACTTTTGGTGCAGCCTTTTGAATTTAGTTTTCAAAAAATGTGTTCTGGAAGGAGAGTCCCACGAAATCCACCTTTATGTTACTCAGCAGAAATATTAGCAAAAATGATGAAGAGATGAGACAACACAAAATAATATTACCTACCTATGCACCTAAATTATAATCTCAACAAGCACCGGGCGGCGCGCGGCTTTGTCAATGGGCAAGTGAAAGTTCAAAGCAGATTCAATCTCGTGATCTCGTCGTGCGTGGCGCGAGATGCGACCCCTTTGTCCGAAAGTTAATAAAATTCAATAATGTCGACATTAGAGCGTGCCTCACGGCACTACAATAAATCAAGCGATCATATTAATAAGTTCCAATGAGTGGTGGATGTAATGAATCCGGAGGGATGCTGTAAGTGCAGCCCCCCTCGAGTGCTCCGCGCTCAGAGGACGCTCCCCTTCGTATGCGCGACAATTAGCTGCTCACCACGTGCTGTACGAACAACTATTTACATTTATTATATTTGGACAATGGTTAAAGACTTGGCCATGATTCGATTAATGTTTTATCTCCCTATAATATTTATTTATGATAAGCAAGCAGGTGCCCACAACAACATTAAAACTAAACTTCAATAGAAATGCATTAAGGATGCAAAATACTATCGCAATTATTATACACAGACTTTGGGGTTTGGGCACAGAATGAAAAGGTTTGGGTTACTTTGTATGAACCAGTAGCATGATTTGTAATCATTTGTAAAAGTTGATTCCCAAAACCATAAAGTCAAAGTTATGGTTAAAGAGTTATAAGGCTATGAACGTAGACGCGCCCATTCAAATGCGGAGAACCGCGCGGCCACATAGGTCTTTACAACTACGCGTTGCAGGGACCTGAAAGGTAAGTTTGTATGGACCAGTGGTGTGATTTTTTTTCACAGCGGCCACAAAGATAACTGTTGCTCACGTTTAGTGGAATATATGATAATTACGACTCCTAAATTTTCTCCTAAAATAATTTTGTCGAAAATTATATAGGAGCTGAAATATCTGATGTCAAAGTTGTGTTGTTCCTACTAACAGTTTGCATACTGTTATGTATTTTATCAAAAAATAACTCTTTCCTATCGTTTGCCGTATGCCATTACTTCACAGAATTTGATCCTTAGCAGCAACACTATCGAATGGTGTAATAATAAAGGGTGCTGTTTTTTTTCAAAATTAAGGGGTTCGATTCCTGGCTACGAATAATGATTTTTCAAAAAAACAATAATGCAGTTTTAGTTGTTATCAAAACCAGGCTCGTGAATCCTTTGAGTGTTTTTCTCTATTCCTCATAGTTTCGGATTTTGCCTTCCACCCACTTGAAAAGTCGAGATATACAGGTATCTCGGCTCAATTGCATTTTGGAAATAATTGTCCATATTTATCCAAAATGAATGTCTTATTGTATTCTTAGTAAGGAAATATTTTTCATTAGCGACCGCAGACTTAAAAAAATCTTGGTACTTTTATCCAAACCCTTCTTTCTGTACATCCATCATCGCCAATCGTACTGTGAGTACAAATGATTTATAATAATATTAAATAAAAACTCAAACTCAAACTCAAACTCAAACTCAAATTCTTTATTGCATTCATGTGTTTACAATTAGTTGTTACATATATAGCAAATTTCCAACATGAAACCCGGTTAGGGCACGGCAACATAATAGATTGGACAAAACAAGCATCCAGTTAGTATGTATACTGGATTGCAAGTTAGTATCCAGGTTTATACAGTTATTGTAATAAATATCATGACGTTATACATTTTTTTTTATTACGTATATTAATTAATTTGCTTGCATTTACTTGCATCAGTTTTTATAATTTCATTAATTTGTACTTATGAATACTTATTTTAAAAATTTATATTCTTTATTACATTTATGTTTTATTAATTTATATGTTCTATTATATTTATGTTTTATTAATTTGTATTAATTATTATATTTTATTACTTTATTTTGTTATATTATGTGTAAGTATACCTATGTATGTGTGCTTTTTGTGTAAGTACTATTTCAGTTGCTCTAAGTAATTATCTATCTATCATATTCACATTTTATTCTAAGTATTCTGCGACTGAGTAAAAGCATTTTTGTGTTAGATATTCTTTTAATTTTCTGTTAAATGTATTGAATTTGGGTTCTTCTTTAATTTGTTCCGGTAATTTGTTGAAGATTTTTACTGCCATGTAGTATGGGCTATGGTAAAGCATTTTGATCCGAGATTGTGGAAGATATAATCTATTTTTATGGCGTGTGTTCACATTATGCATGTCTTTTGTTTTAGGGAAAATGTTGCTATTTTTAAATACAAATATGCAAAGGTCATGTATGTATATAGAAGGTAAAGTTAGAAGTTTTAATTTAACAAAATATGGCTTACAGCTTTCGGTATTGTCGATATGGGCCAGTATTCTAACACACTTTTTTTGGATTATAAATACTTCGCTGGCATTTACGCTGTTCCCCCATAACATCACTCCATATCTTAGCCACGAGTAAGCGTAGGCGTAGTATGCCGATAGTGCCGTTTCTGTATTTGTGCTGTGCTTAAGTTGAAACAAGGCGTAAGTAAATTTAGATAATTTAGATTTAACTGTTTCGATGTGCTTTTTCCAATTGAGATGTGTGTCTATGTTTATACCGAGTAAGTTAAATGTAGTTACTAATTCAATAGGGGTGTCATTAAAAATTACATTATTATTTAGGGGGGGGGCTTTGTAGGATCTAAATTGTATCATTTTGGTTTTTTTACAGTTAATTTCTAAATTGTGATCTTGTAGCCAAAGTGTTACAGTCTGGAGAGTATTTTGTAAGATTGCATTTGGGTCAGAATTTTTGTCACATTTCACAAGTATGGAGATATCATCGGCGAACAGTACTGGTAATGTAGTTTGTTTATTTAGTATTTTTGGGAGGTCGTTGATGTATATTAGAAATAGTATGCAGCCCAGAACGCTGCCTTGAGGGATGGAGCATGTGAGATTTCTCACCTGGGACCGCACTGTTATTGTCTCCCTATTTTTAATATTGTGGTGTTCAATCTGGACTATTTGCTTTCTGTTGTTTAAATATGATTTGAACCAATTGTAAGCCGGGCCACGTATACCAGAACCGTAAAGTTTTGTTAGTAATATAGTATATGAGACTTTATCATAAGCTTTTGACATATCGAGTAGCAGGCCTAATGCATACCTTTTGTCATTTATTTGTTGGAGAGCTGTTTGGACATATTTGTAAACTGCACATGTTGTGGATCTTGTCTTCCTAAAACCATTTTGACAGTCATCAAGAATATTGTATTTTTCTAAGAAATAGTTTAGTCTGTTAC
Organism: Cerastis rubricosa; assembly: GCA_949152445.1. Lineage (NCBI taxonomy): Eukaryota > Metazoa > Arthropoda > Insecta > Lepidoptera > Noctuidae > Cerastis > Cerastis rubricosa. Next base: position 303,158 of record OX424529.1, read on the forward strand.
ACATAGCCTTTTCAAAAATCTTTGAAAAGGTCGGCAACAATGCTATGGGTCTATAATTACTAGGGGTTTGGATATCATCTTTTTTATGTATTGGTTTTACTAGGGAAATTTTTAGTAAGTCGGGAAATTCTCCAAACTCAAAACTTGCGGCTATGATGACGAATTAATGTTAGTTAGAGTAGCAAGCGCTCACTGAATTAGAATTAGAGACCTGTTGTGCACGAGCCTTTTTTAACGGGCTTTAAAAAGAGAACAAAGGACTAGCCGCGATAAAAACCGCAGTTTCTTGACTAGGTACTAGCTGTCCCGCGCAACTTCGTCTGCGTCACGTTTTCCCCGATTGCGCAACATTTTTCATTGCTGCTCCGCTCCTATTGGTTGTAGCGTCATGATTGCCTATAGCCTTCCTCGATAAATGGGCTATCTAACACAGTAAGAATTTTTAAAATCGGACTAGTAGTTTCTGAGCCTATTCAATGCAAACAAACAAACAACCAAATCTTTCCTCTTTATAATATTAGTTTAGATACTCGTAACAGAAACTTTTTTTTTCTCACTATGCCGTTCAACGCACATTTAAGAAGCGCTTTCGACCGTTACATACAGGCCTTTAGTAATATCAAAAATGCGAAAGGTGATGTCCATCCATTATTCCTGTCAGATCACAACACTGGTCAAACTCTTTCTTTTTCGACGGACAAAGAACAAAGACTACCCTTCTGGTTTGAAATGAAAAGGGACCTCATCTCTGAAAATATCATAAAGTTTAAAGATAACCTGTCCAAATTATCCTGGTCTGAAGTATTAGAACAAGAAAACTTCAATCAGGCTTTTAATATATTTCATGAAACTTTACAACTCTATTATAATCTTTGCTTCCCAATAAATGAAGTAAAAGTACATTCTAATGTTAAAGCTCCGAAATGGATCACAAAAGGGCTGAAAATATCAGCTTATCACAAAAGAACAATAAGGTACCGCTATTACAAAAATTCCACAATCTAAAACAAGAAAGCCTACAAAAAATATGATAAATGATTAAAAAAAAATATTTCTAATTCTAAAAAACAAAATAAATGACAGTTATATAACAAATGCAAAAAGTAAGTGTAAAGCTACCTGGGACATAATAAAAAACAAAACAGATAACACAAAAACATATGAAACAATAAAATCAATAAACTGTAATAATGAAAATATCGAATGCCCAAAAAAATTGCAACAGCCTTCAATGATTACTGTATCTCCATAACAAACAAGGATAACCATACTCGCTCTAATTACAAATTAATAGACTCACTCGATTCCACTATTTATTTAAGACCGACCTCATGTGAAGAAGTTCGGAAAACCATCAGTGCATTAAATAACACACCAGCTGTAGGATATGACTGCATTTCCACATCGATACTTAAAACATGCAGTAAAGAGCTAGCGGAAATTTTAAGTCATCTAATAAATTTATCGTTTACTCAAGGATCTTTTCCAGAAAAATTAAAATTATCAATTATAAAACCATTTCATAAGAAAAACTCCAAACTAGATATGAATAATTATAGACCCATTACATTAATTCCGATCCTATCAAAAATCTTTGAGAAAATCATGCACTCTCGGATTATAAACTTCTTAAATAAATTTAACGTTATATTAAACAATCAAAGTGGTTTTCAAAAAAACAAATCTACAACACTAGCTGCATTCTCACTTATCCAAAAAATTACAGAAAATATAGATAAACGTAATAAAGTGGCTGCCATATTCTTTGATATGAGCAAAGCTTTTGATTTTGTAGATCACAAAATCTTGCTCAACAAATGCGAGCTATGTGGAATTCGTGGTAAAGCACTGGATTGGATTAAAAGTTACCTAAGCAATAGAAAGCAATGCGTTGAAATTAACCACTTAAATGATAAACATATGTCTACCCCATTCCGATCAACTTTTGAAACAAATAAATTTGGCGTACCCCAGGGTAGCGTACTAGGACCACTCCTTTTCTTAATATACATCAATGACGTTCCTCAAGTAACAACACTTGAATGTATCCTCTTTGCAGATGACATTTCGGTTATTGTATCAGATATTAAATACAAAATTTCATTAAATAACACCATTGATTCAATAATGAGCTGGCTAAAGGACAACAACCTAACAGCTAATGTTTCTAAAACCAAAATTCTACAATTCTCGAACTATAACAACACCCAAATACATACTTAAGACTTACATTATAATAACGTTAAAATCGAAGACGTCCTTGACACAAAGTTCTTAGGTATTACATTAGATAGATACTGTAATTGGAAAGCTCACACAAATCGCATATGCTCTAATCTAAACAAATTTGTCTTTGCACTAAGAAGGCTTAGAAAATTGTCAAGTTTGAAAACTGCTATGGCTGCGTACCATGGCTACGTTAGCTCAATACTCAGATACGGTTTACTTGTATGCGGTAACTCTACTTTCATAAAAAAAGTTTTTATAACCCAAAAAAAATGTGTCAGAGCCATTTGCGGCGTTGGACCGCTCGATTCATTTAGGCCTCTATTCAAAAAGCTGGGCTTACTTACTCTAACTAGCTTGTACATTTTAGAAGTAGGCATGTTTGTTAAAAAGCACCCAAACCTATTTACTAAAGCAACCGAAAATAAAAAGTTTCTCTCTAGAGATCCCACCAAACTGGCTATAACAAGATGTAGAAGCGCTCTCTTGCAAAACAATTGCTATAGTATGTCGGTCAAAATCAATAAAATTCCGAAACAAATCAGAGAACAGCCAATTAACCATTTCAAAAAGAAACTGAAGAAGTGGCTCTTTAATAATGTGTTTTACACAATAAGTGAGTTTTTTACTTGTAAACCCATTTGTAATCGTTAAGTAGCATAAGTTCCCATTTTTTTAAACCTATTGTTCCTTTTCACATTCCTACATATATTTTTTTTATTGATGTTATATTTGTGCCTTGCTATATCGTTTTTCTAATTTTATTACTTTATCCTGTAACCTAAACACAAGTATTTTAAATTCTAAAAGAATATTATCATCAAGGATAAAATTAATGTTTTGTTTTGTAACTATAAGGTCTAGAAGTTTGATACCTAAATTACGACTTCATTTTGTTAGGTATTTTAATTTAATTTTAAGTTTGCATGCTGAAAAAAGTCGGCGAAATATGTGAAACCTTTTTATTTATACCTAAGATCATAATGTACCATATTTCATACGAATAAAGAATCTTGAATGTTTATTGACAAGTAGAACGCGTCGTAAATCTATTACCTATTTGCTATCTATTACCCGACCACTATCTAATAATCAGGTAATTATGACAGTTATCATAAGATTTTTGTTCTTGACGGCGGCGCCGCCAGTCCGTCGGAAAACACTACATATACTTACACCTGTGCTAACTACTAACTGCGTTTCCCATATACGGCGCTCGCCTGAGACTGCATTATGCACGTATTCGACATTTACGTCCATTTGCACATTCATAGATATGAACTTACGTGGCTATAAGCAATGTTGAGCAATGCCTCAGGATTGATCAGCACGAGGTTATGAATTACTTACCCAGTTGCCTGCTACTTCGAGTGTTTGTACCACTGTAAGGGCATGAGCCTTTACACTTAATGTTGAATGTTAATAAAATAAATTGTAATGTTCAAAAAGGTATTTAATACGAAATTGCACTAAAATATTGTAATAAAAGGAATAGAAAATGTTACAAAATGTCGGATGTTGCGCGAGCTCGATATTAAACCGAAGACTGACGTAGTACTCGCGTACGTGACGACACTACATTTTTATATGAAAACTAGCTGTCCCGCGCAACTTCGTCTGCGTCACATATTCCCCGTTTTCGCAATAATTTTCATTGCTGCTCCGCTCCTATACAGCGCCTCTATTGAATACTTACTCAATCCAGTCAACAGATTTATTTATTTATTTATTTATATTTATGGCACTTCAACGACTTATTCACTAAAACATACATAAATATAAATCACAAACATTTTAGGTACAGTGAATTCGTCACTTAAAGAAATGCACAGCACTCGCAAAATTATAAAATAACAAGTCAGAAGCAATTGCAGAATTTAAATTTTACAATGAACAGATAACAAAAAGAATAAAATTGTTTGTGTACACTAAGCCGGTGGGAAATACAGAATTATTCAACAATAAAAAAATACAAGTAAAATAAAACTAAAGAAATAAAAGGCTGAAAAAGAAGAAAATGGAAGTGGATGCAATTAATCACACGGTGCCTGATATCGCACAGACGGCTCGAGACTCCGAGCCGGTTATTAGCTGAGTACGGTATTGACGGAAGGGGTTAGAGTAGATGTCGACGCTACTGGCCCGTGCAGCGATTTTATTGTAATTTCTCATTAGACGGTTCATGGGTGCGGTACTACCAAGGTTAGTACGACTTGCAGTGGTGGCAAAGGTTATTGTATCGCGACTAGATCTAATAGTTTGGTGTCGAGGTACAGCTATTCTTAATTCCGCTAAAAGATCGGGAGCATTAACTAAGCCGTTAACTATTTTATAAAGTAGGATTTGGTCCGTTACGTATCTTCGGTGTTCAAGTGAGCACATATTGAAGTGGCTGAGTCTTTCACCATAAGAGGAATCTCGTGGACAACTAGGGCTTTTAAAACGAAGATATCTAGTAAAGCTACTTTGAATACGTTCAATCCTATTTACGTGAACACGGTAAGTGGGGTTCCAAACTGGAGATGCATAGTCCAAAAGACTTCTCACAAGAGTATCAAAGAGCACCTTTAAGGTTGAGATGGACTGGAAATTCCGACATATTCTTTTAATAAAGCCTGACATTTTTGCAGCTTTGGCTGTGATGTTGTCAATGTGACTGATGAATGTGAGTTTAGAGTCGAGGTGGACTCCCAGGTCACGAATCGTGTCTACTTTTTGAAGTGTTACCCCATTTATTGAGTATGACGTTGGTAATGGTCTTCGTTTCTTAGTAAATGTAATGTGGTAGCACTTTTTCACATTGAGGGACATCCGATTCACTACGCACCAATCGTGAACCGCGTCGAGGTCAGCTTGGAGAAGTTGCACGTCAATGGGTGAGTTTATTTCATGGAAGATCTTTAAATCGTCAGCAAAAATAGAGCATTTGCTGTGTTTTATTGTCAGAACTATGTCATTGACGAACATTAAGAAAAGAATTGGACCCAGGTGTGAACCTTGGGGGACTCCGGATGTTGAGAAATAGACCGATGATTCAAACCCTTTTACAACCACTCTTTGTTGTCTTTCCGTGAGATAAGATTTAAACCAAAGGAGTAATTGGCCAAATATGCCGAAGCCTTCAAGCTTCTTTAAGAGGATTTTGTGGTCCACCTTGTCGAACGCACTGCTGAAATCAGTATAAATGGAGTCGACCTGCGAGCGAGAGTCCATCAATGCACTCACTTGATTCACGTAGTGGACCAAATTAGTAGTCGTAGATTTACGAACACAGATACCGCCATCTGTTAGAATCGTTTGGAGCTAACAGGTAATTGTGACTTAAAATGCAATAAAATAATATTGCGACTATAAATTGAGATGTAAGCCATCCTATCTTTCAAGTTGGATCAAATTGCACACGGTGTGCAAATTTGATTAAAATCGGTTAAGTAGTTTAGGAGTCCATCCCCGACAAACAACGTGACACGTAATTTTTATATATATAGATTAACAAAATTTGCAGTATTTCAACTAGGCTAAAATACAATGTGTGGTTGCTGACCGTACATGTTGGCGGGCCAAAAGTAATATTATTTAATTATGCTAACTTATTAAAGAGTTATTTACCAATGTAAATAAAAATAATGAAATGAAAACAATGCGAATAAAATGATTTTAAGTTAAATGTTAAAAGAATGAGGTGTCGCGTAGGTAAGTTCTATGTTTTCAGTGGATGCTGCAGCTCTTGGTGGCTTCTGTAGCGGTAATCTGGTGGACGCGCCGACGTCGCTGTCGGTGACCTTTGGCGTTTGCAGTATACGTAGGCTCCTCCTGCGACAACTACTGCCAAGATCAGAAGTCCCATCGTAGAGTATGAAACGATGTATTGGTGCACATCGTGTTGCGACATTTTTGCATGTTTTGTTTGATCTTCCAATTCTTTCAATGAATTATAAAGTTTTTCATAATCGTTTCTAACAAATTGCGTGTTCTGTTGTCCAGTTGATAAATCAAGTGGTTGGATGGATGTTAAATTGTTGATATCGTCCAGATCTATCAGTGGTATTTCCGGGCTGACATAAAATTTGTCTGTGTAGAAAACTTGTGTATAATATGTTGCTTCGTTGTTTCTAATAATAATCCTTCTTTGGCTTCTAAAATTCCCGTTTTCTAAAATCATGTCACGTGTCGGTTTGTTTAGTGAACACAAAAATGTACTTGGTTCCAGTTTAATACAATGTACCAGTAACCTGTCTGTGAGCTGCATATATGTCACCTTTCTTAAATATATATAAAAAAGCTAAAGTACAGTATGCGGTTGCTGACCGTACTACCACAAACAACTGAAGGAAACAAACGAATACTGACAAAATACTTACTGTTATGAATATCTAAAGGTAACTTTTCATGGTTAAGTCCCATCTGGTAACTTTTCCATTTCGACAACTAAACAAAATACCACCACTAAAGTGCCGTTTTGCAACAATTTTGATTTTAATACTTTGAGTCTCGTTTCGGGTTAGGCTCTTACCTAATGAAGAACTTCCTGTGTGTTCGTGTGACTTAGCCCTAGCACTCCATCCAGATTGAAATAACACTGCAGTGGTGATCATTACGGAGGTCCTCTTCGATGGTTTGAATGCGCCCAGTAACAGTTACAGCTTCCACAAGTACAAAATAGTATCAAACTAACCCACATTTATTTATTCAATACTTTATCTACAGAGGCGGACTTAATGCCAATTGCATTCTCTACCAGAACCTTGAACCTTTGAGCTATACAGATACAATCAGTGATAGGTGCACATTGTAGTTATTTTTTATTTCCATGTTCATGAAGTACGATACCCAACAATTAATTTTTGCCGAGCAGATTTCGTGTTAAGCAGGATTTTGTTGTAACAGAAGGGAGGAACGATTTTTTTTATTCTATAGTGTTGTGTATATTCTTTTTTCATATCTTACCTTATATGTAATGTGTCACCAGCTCTTCCCTGACCTGTAAAATCAATATTATAGTTCTGTTGTTGCGAGAATGTCGGTCGTTCGTCAGCGGGGTCGCAGCAACCCTCCGAAGTCGCGCACCGCGGTTCCCGCTGGGGTTGCAGTCGCCAACTATTATCTGGCGCGTGTCATCTGTTTCATAACACTACGAGCACGTATAAAGGCCAATTCAGCAATTCCCATTATTTCAATGGTTCAAAATCTCGTAATCATATCTCAGCGAACATCAATCAAATACCTATGTAGTAAATTAAATTAATAGGTAAGTATGGGTCCTTACTAGTTTCCTAATTTTTAAAAGATTGTTATTAGACTGCAAACTTTCTAAAAATATGGGAATGGCCTTTCAGAACTCCTAGCTTTTTGCTTCAAGAATGATATCGCGCATCGTCCAGATTCCGAAATACAATCGTTTGATGATGAGATCTAGTACGGTCTATAGGTAGAACTGTGAGCTATGAAGAACGTTCCAAGTGCCTTTAGTATTACCATGATTACTAAATTATTGATTTAAAATTTTTAAGTATTCAACAACGTTTGTAGTGCAGGTGACGCTCTCCGTGCAATGATATACGTGTACTACCTATCTTTTCTCTCTCTTTATAACAGAAAACCCACACAGTGTCTACTTGGCGTACAAGCGACATCGACTCAGTCTCTACGCGGTCTCTAAACGTTACTGCAAAGCCTCTGGCGTGGCGTTTAAACAGCGTCTACGGGATGTGCAGTTTGTACGCTACTCTCTAGAGATGTCTAAGTAGCCCCTACAAAGCCTCTACGAGACGTCTACGCAGCCTCTACGCGGCGTCTAAGCGGCCTCTACCTTTCAAACATATGCTACTGCTTAACGTAAGATCTAATTAATGGTATCAATTCACTTTATTTGTCGATAAACAGAACCAACCAAATAAATAGATTCAAGTTCGGTTCCCACATCCACCATAACGGTCTAGACACAATAGATAATTGTCGGGGGTGAGCAGCGACTCACCCCCGGAGACGTCGTCAGCGACGCGGCGTGAGACGGCTCGGGCTCGATAATGTCCTCAAGACGCTTTTCATTAATACAATCGGCGGATTGCGCTCCATTTCACGCTCAGTGAGCTGACGCGCGCCGCGCCCTCGTGTTCCAGCTAGCGGCGCACTGTGCTGCGCTCCGCTACACCGGGCGAGAACACACACCGACACCCCTCGACACGGTGTCACTGTGCCGACCCCTGTGTCGCGTGCACACGGGAGCCGCGCTCATTGTCGCTGCTCATTACCTAATAATGTCACATCAGCGATGCTCCATTACAAGCAGGAAGGTATCAACACTGCTATTGAAGGGTGGATTATTGAAAGAATTGCAAAGTTGGGGTATCACAAACGGGAAAAAAATAGTATACTTAGTAACAACATCTCACAAGAGAGGAGCTCGTCTTGGCTAACAGGCTAAATGAAAATAGTCGTACGGGTCATACTTCAGGTTAAGCTTGGTCTGTGGATGGGTGCCTACCCATTACATACCGAGTTTCCTCCGTGCGTCGGAAAGCACTTTAAGCTGTCGGTCCCGGATGTCATTTAATTTTAATTTTAATTTTTATTTGAATTAATTAAGAATAGTACAATTTGACTAAATATTAACCCAAATGTTTGCATGTCACAGTATTATGACTAAGTGTTCTGGATCTATGTTGATTTATGTTAAGACCGAAATTGTACCAACGCTTATCGCAAATAAACTGATTTGATTTGATTTGATTTGATTTGATTTGATTTGTAGATCTTTGACAGTCGCTATAGGTGGTTAGTGGCCTGAAAATCTCACAACCAGTCTTACCAAGGGTTATCGTATTACTCAGTACTAATTGGCTTTTGGAGGTCAGAGAGGTAGTCGCTCCATGTACAATACTGGTATTCAGCTGCATCTGGTTACACTGAAAGCCGACTTCAACTATGTTGGTGTAGTGTATTTAGAAAATAAGTATGGCAACACAAATTTGATATTGCACAAGAAATTGTCTATTGTAAGGGCCGGAAAAAAACTGAGCATCCATCTTGGAAGCTACCCAACCAACTAAGGTCACATTTTTATTATTAAAGTATTTTAAATAGCTATGGAAGCATTTTCATTTTATTAAAGCATTAAAAAGTGTAAGGACACTTCAAAAATGGCGACGAGAACATCGAACTTCGTAATAAAACCTTTTGAAGAAGGTGACGACATAACGTGTTTCCTGGAACGCCTGGAACAATATTTTATTGCAGCTGAAATAGAAAATGAGCGAAAGGCTTCAACATTATTAGTATCACTACATGAAGCTACATATAAAATTTTAAAAAGCGTATTGCAGCCGGCACTTCCCTCCACCAAATCATTTGATGAATTACGAGCCGCTCTGAAGCTTAGATTTAAACCCAGAGTCTCATATTTCAGGAAAAGAATTGAATTTGATAGACTCAGGCAAAATGAAGGTGAAAATATCGCACAATATTATGCAAGAGTAAGAGAAATGGCATCAGAGTGTAATTTTGAAACGCACATGGAGGAAATTATTAAAACTAAGTTCGTCACGGGACTATTATCAGGCCCAATACAGGAGCGACTGTGTGAGGAGAGTATCACCAAAACCACAGAAGAACTGCTAGAAACAGCTTTGAACAAGGAATCGGCTATAAAAGATAGAAACAGCAGTGGAACAGTTAACAAGGTGGTCAAGGTAAAGACATTTCAAAAGACACAGAAGACTTCAAGTGCTAGTACAAAACTAACATGTGTACATTGTGGCAAGCCAGACCACAATTTTTCAAAATGCAAATATAAAACATATAAGTGTAAAATCTGTAATAAAACAGGACACTTAGCAGACATCTGCAGAAACAAGAAGAACACACATAGTGTAGAGGTCAATGAGGATAATGTTGACATCTTTTCAGTACACAACAGCGGGGTTAACTATGTTTCTCCATTTTTTTTTAACTGTACAGGAAATGGTAAGCAGTTCCAGATGGAATTGGACACTGGAGCAGCAGTTTCTTGTGTTCCATTATCTACGTACAAGAGTTTGTTTTCAGATGTAAAATTACAGCCAGCTGATGTGGAACTTAAAACCTATAGTGGTGAGGTTATGAAACCAAAAGGTAAAATTTCAATTTTATTAAAAATTAAAACTAAGGAGTTAAAATGTGTATTGTATGTTGTAGAAAATGGATTAAAATGTTTATTGGGGAGAGACTTAATTAAAAAATTTCATATTCAAAATTTATTGTCAATAAACACAGTAGAAGAACTGTCATTACAAAATGTATTACAAGAGTATTCAGAAGTGTTTAAACCAGAATTGGGAGTAATTAAAGGGGAGGAAGTAGGATTAGAGGTTGATAATAATGTAAAACCCATATTTTTGAAACCCCACCCCATTCCACATTCTTTTAAAGATAAAGTTGACCAAGAGTTGCAAAAATTAGAAAAGGAAGGCGTTATTGTTAAAACAGAGAACTCCAAGTGGGGGACTCCATTAGTTCCAGTAGTTAAAGAGAATGGAAAGCTAAGGTTATGTGCTAACTATAAAATAACTGTGAACAAACATTTGAAAGAGATAAACCATCCCTTGCCCAGAATCGAGGATATTTTTACAGCTTTACAGGGGGGAGAGAAGTTTACAAAACTTCTAGTTAAAGAGAATGGAAAGCTAAGGTTATGTGCTAACTATAAAATAACTGTGAACAAACATTTGAAAGAGATAAACCATCCCTTGCCCAGAATCGAGGATATTTTTACAGCTTTACAGGGGGGAGAGAAGTTTACAAAACTTGATTTGAGAAATGCCTTCAATCAATTATTGCTAGATAATGAAACAGGAGAATTACTGGCGTGGTCAACTCCTAAAGGTATTTACAGATTAACTAGGTTACCTTATGGTACCAAGCCTGCTTCGGCAATATTTCAGGCAAAGATGGAAAAAGTTTTGCAGGGGACAAAGGGAGTAGTTAATTTTATAGATGATGTTTTGGTAACGGGTGCCAATGACAAAGAACATTTAGAAAATTTAAATGAAGTATTAAAAAGATTTGCAAATGTTGGAATTAGATTAAACAAAGATAAGTGTTTATTTTTTCAGTCCGAGGTAAAATATTTAGGACACATTATTTCAAAAGAAGGGTTAAAAAAGGATCTTTCAAAATTGGAAGCCATTACCAAAGCACCTGCACCCAAAAATGTAACTGAGGTAAGATCATGGATTGGAATGGTTAATTATTACTCAAAATTTATCCCCAATGTTTCTATAAAACTCAAACCAATGTATGAGTTATTAAAAAAGGATAACAAATTTAATTGGACATTTGATTGTCAACAAAGCTTTGATAAAATTAAGAAAGATATAATTTCTGACAATGTCTTAATACATTTTGATCGGTCTAAACCTTTAAGATTAACTTGTGATGCATCTCAAAATGGAATTGGTGCTGTACTGAGTCATGTTATGCCCGATGGTACGGATAGGCCAATAAGTTTTGTTTCTAGAGTTTTTAACAAAGCAGAAAAAGGCTACTCAATGATAAACAAAGAAGCATTAGCTATTTATTGGGCAGTACAAAAATTTTACCAATATTTGGTTGGGACAAAATTTGAATTGTTATCAGATCACAAACCATTACAAGCTTTGTTTGGTGAACATAAAAGCCTACCACAAATGGCAGCTGGTAGATTACAGAGATGGTCTTTGTATTTAGCAGGATTTGACTATACTTTTAAGCACATCAAAGGTTGTAACAATAATCAAGCTGATTGTATGTCAAGAATTCCATTGGAGAATGAGCAGTCTGTAACCAATGATTCTGAGTGTGACTACATTAACTTTGTTGAGGAACAAAATATTATAGATCTAAATGTTGTAAGGTCTGAGACTAGAAAGGATCCACTTTTAAGTTCCGTTTTTAATATGATAAGATATGGATTTCCTAAAAATGTTAAAGATGAAGTTTTGAAACCATTTACACAAAAAAGGGACCAATTATATGTTGATCAAGGTGTGGTCATGTGGGGATATAGAGTTGTTATTCCTCATAAGTTACAACAAAATTTATTGAAAGAGTTACATACCACACATGAAGGAATTGTTAAAATGAAGACCAACGCTAGATCATATTTTTGGTGGCCTAATTTAGATCAATCTATTGAGAATTTTGTTAAGAATTGTAATATTTGTATGGCAGCTAGGCCAGAACCTAAAAAGGCAAATGTTATTTCCTGGCCAAAGACTAACTCAGCGTATGAAAGGGTTCATGCTGATTTTCTGGGACCATTTGATGGCAAAATGATTCTAATTATTATTGATTCCTATTCCAAATGGCCAGAGGCCTTTATTATGAAAAACACAAATGCTAATAACACTGTGGAAAAGTTTAGGGAATGTTTCAGTCGTTTTGGATTACCTAAAGCAGTTATAACAGATAATGCAGCAGTATTTTGCTCCAAAGAATTTTCAGATTTTCTATCAAAAAATGGAATACGGCATGAAACATCACCTCCTTTTCACCCTGCAACCAATGGCTTCGCAGAAAATGCTGTAAAAAACTTTAAATTTTGTATGAGTAAAGCACTAAAAGATAAGAAAAACAATAATGTTAACTTTGAAACATTAATGAATAGATATCTTTTTCATTACAGAAATTCAATTCATACTGTAACAGGTAACACCCCAGCTGAATTAATGTTTCAAAGGAAATTAAGGACTAGATTAGATATTTTAAAAGAGAAAAAGACTAAAGATAATAATATGAATAAGAATAATATCATGAGAGAAGAAACATTTACAGAGGGAGAATATGTGTATTGTAGAGATTATAGAAATCCAAATAAGAAAGTTTTTGTTAAAGGTATCATAGATGAGGTGTTAGGTAAAAGAACTTATTTGTGTAAAATTTTAAATGAAGATTTGATTTGGAAAAGACACCTAAATCAGATAATACGTTCTGTACCTGGTGAAAACCCTGAAAACTCTAAAGAAATTCATATTCCTATTAATTTAAGTAATAATAATGCTGTTATGAAACCTAATAACTTGGAAGATCGCGTGGCTAAAGATTTCAGAGATTTCAATAAGGAAATAATTGTAAGTAATGATAATTATGAAAGTGAGGATTTCAATGATGTAGTTCCTGAGGTTATAGATAGCTCTAATGATGCTAGTAATTGTAGCTATAAGGATGAAGGAAAAAATAGTGTATCTCAGGAGGCTCAACCAGTACCTCAATCCTCTTTGAGGAGATCTTCAAGGACAGTTAAGACTCCTGAAAGACTGAACTTATAAAGGACTAAGAGGGGGGTATTGTAGTGTATTTAGAAAATAAGTATGGCAACACAAATTTGATATTGCACAAGAAATTGTCTATTGTAAGGGCCGGAAAAAAACTGAGCATCCATCGTGGAAGCTACCCAACCAACTAAGGTCACATTTTTATTATTAAAGTATTTTAAATAGCTATGAAGCATTTTCATTTTATTAAAGCATTAAAAAGTGTAAGGACACTTCAGTTGGGAAAAGGCCGATGATGATGAATAACATCTCAAGAATGTGTAACTCATTATCGTATAAGTAAAGTATAATAACATAGATTGTTACGCAAGTGTTCACACATTCAAATGAATCATTACAATTACAAAGTAGATGTTGATATTTGTATTTTTCATTAGACATGTTCTACATTTCCTGCAGCGCCGTATATTGCCGAGTGGACAAGCGCTTAATCGCTTTTGTTCGGCATTAGAGTGAGCGTCACGTGCTGAGCGTCGCGAATGTGCAGCGGAACATCTCACATGAATACATCGCTCGCACTTGACAAATCGTCGCCGGGTCCCGCCAGTGCCCGCCACCATACCCCACGACAATATTAATTCGGTTTTATGACATGCGAAATTGCTCTCAATAAATTGTGCATTGAGAGATAACACGGCGAGGGGCGAGCTAGCGGGGCGAGTGGGCGAGTGGGGCCGCACACGTGCTCGCCGTTATTAAACTTTTCATTAGCCGCACGGACATATTCTCCGCGCACCGGCGCGACCCGCCGCCGCGCCGGCCGACCCGCCTGACCCCAGCACTTGTTCTATGTGAGTTGGGACAGGGTTGCCACCCGAACCGCTTTTTCATTACGCAGGGTTCGCTACCTGCTTTGTTTTGATGTTAGATACGCACAAGTAGGTACTCCATGCCTTATATAGCTATAACTGCTACATTTTACCCGGTAAGCAGTACTTTGTAACACATTCCAACTGTGCATTCTTGGAGTGTTTGCTTTTGTTCCATTGCTAATGGATCATAGCTTCCATTTAATGTAGATATAAATAATTAATTATTATCTTCATATAGAGAAAATGTTGTTGTTGATTAAAAACAACAAGTTACGTTTCCAATAACATGTGTAATTATGTTATAAACTTATAAATTATTATCGCAATAATTATGTTCACGATGCTGATGGGCCACTTTTTAATGTTTTAATATTGAAAGCGAATAAAGAGAATATCAACCCTCGACACAACCCTACCCTCGCAACCGGGCGGCGCGCGGCGGGTACTCCGCTCCTAATTCGCTATACACAACATTATTTGATTTTTAATTCGGCTCGGTGCAAGTGGAATGCGCTTATTGACTCGCTCGAGTGTGTATCTCCCCCGGCGCGCGGCGGGTGTCACACTGTTCTGCAGGCAGTAGGCACGGCACCAGCTGCTCTGTGCACCTTTCTCGGACGTGGCTACTGTAACTCTGCACTGATGAAACTTAAGGTAACATCAATTCTATAGTACAGCATAGTGTTTGTAGCTAGAATGGCGGCGCTGAAATTCAATGGAGCATCAAAGTGGCGCAGGTTCTGCGTGACATGCGTGGGAGGAGGAATGCGGACATGCGGAGGGCGGGCACGGGGAACGGGGGAAGGAGGGGGGACAAAGCGACCCTCACTCGTCTCCAGCGATATATCTGCGCGTGTTATATTGCCTTTTATTAGTTTTTTCGCGGCGACAGCGATCCTCCGCGGCTCCGCATATTTGCTTTGATGCCGCCGCGCCCTCGCCGCGGAGACAATCGCGCGCCTTTCTTGTCATTCATCTTCCTCTCGGCTGCGCATCCCTTTCCCTCCGCACTCCTATTATATTCTTTACGTTACAAATTAAACTACAAACGAGCTAATACCGACTAATCCGTGCGCGAGTTTAAAGCGTTACAGTGGATGGCGGAATGTCGGCGATGGCATCCGATGAATGCTCTCAATTAACGTTGTTATTCGGCTGTTTGGCAAATTTCTAATTGAAACGGTGAATATTTGAGAAGTTTGGTGTGTGACGTTACGTGATGTACTGCAGGAGGGCGTCGCCGCCACGCTGCCAGCAGACCAGCGCTCCTCACGTACATGCTGCTGAAACTTTCTCTCTTGTGCAGCTGCAGCTGCATTCATAACACGTCGAGTACAATTAGCGGCCGGCGGCGCTGACGGCGCTGACGGCGCTGACGGCGAGCGCGTGGGAACCGACGGCTTTCGAAATCAAAATGTTTAGTCGATGGCGGCTCCAGTTCCAGGAAGCCAGTCGGTCCCGCCGCTATTTTGTAATAGTAGGTACATCGTTAGTCACTCACGCGCTCTGTATAGGTATAACCGGTGCGACACGGTCCTAGTGTTGAATTCCGTCGATGGATCTACCTAATCCACCACCGTCGTATATACTAGCGGACCGGTCGACGCCGACGGTCGCGGCCGCGAGGCTGCTCAGTTCCGCGAAGGCATGAGATACTACCGCCTCGATAGCAGTTAGCATCAGTTAGCTCCTCGATAAATCTGTCACAAATTGGAATCACAGTTCGTTGGCCCGAAGGCGAGCTTTGTTCTCTCTAGTTTATTGGAGCTTTTAGTCATATCAATTTTATTTCCAAGTCGTTCTGGGAACGGCAAAGGTACAATATATGGCGACGTACTCGCGTGAGCCCATCGGAAGAGCGCGTGCAACATGTGGATCTATAAATAATTGGCAATGCGTTATTGTAAATGAAGTGCGCAGTTCATCAATATGTCAGTGGCGGCTGGACGGACGCACGTAACGTGTTGGCAACTAATAGTGTAACGGCTCGTCGAGGACGACACACGTCTACTTAATCGTGGTGCGTCGCTCCGCGTGATGTATGTGCGCCGCGTCACGCCGCCGCCACGCTCCCGTCACGCCGCCGCCACGCTCCCTTCACGCCGCCGCACACCGCCGCACGCAGCTACCGAGCTGCGCTGCTGACAGCGGGACACACGTTCTGTTCATTTGTAACCGCAGCACATTGCCAGCTCTGCCTGAGACACATGTTAACAAGATGCAACTAATCCTTATAAATGGTGGTTTGACCGCTTTAGTCCGCGGCATGTTCTAGGACACCCTGTCGACTGTCGACTGCCTCTAACTTGTTATTCAATTCTAACCAGTATTCAGGTATCAAACTCATAAAACCTTTTATGTGCAACAAGATGTAGAAGATAAGTTTTATTCTCTCGGTAGTAATGTCGATTTTATTGGTGAGTGGTCATCAATGCGGCGGTGCAGTGGCAAGATCGAGGTCTGCTCTCCGGTCGCCGGTGCCGCTGATAACAATCTTTTGGGTAAAGTATCATGATGTTGGCTGATAGTAATACTTACATCTGTAGGTACTGCTACACCGGCGAACGGCGGCGGCCGTGGCGGGAGGTGTCAGTAATTTGCCAAATTCTATTTGTATCTAAAACAGGTGACTTTGATCGAGTGCAGCATTGATGTGGTTTTAGATTATGACATGATATCATCCGCAGCCAATAAATATCTGCTGAACGTCAAACAGCTCGGAGTAGTATACAGGCTATAGGCAGTGCGCTGCGGTTGACAGCGATGCTCCTGGCTCCGGCTCCGGCTGCGGCGCGGCTCTAACACGCCTCACTTGATTGATTTGTGATTAGGTTTATAGCCACAGAAATAAGTGACAGTGTTTATTGCCTTCGTCTATAATAAAATGTATAATAATGTCTTGGCTACCTTTTAGAGTGCTAATTAAGTGAGAGTTTTCCGATTTTACCGTTTTGTATCTTAATAAAGAAACCCCCCCTAAGCTACCGCGAATGCAAAAAACGCTTTGTTTTAATGCATTAAGTTAAAGACCTATGAAGACGTGGAAAATATGGTGCAATCGATGAGACTATAATATATACATAATATAGTACTGTATTCATATTGTCCTACATGATTTCCGATCCCGAGAGTAGGCGTAGAGTAAGCTTGCAAAAATGAATCTAAAAAAAAATCTCCCCCAGTATAATGTGCGGCTACAACCGTCACTCCCACAGTTGCTCTCATCCACTCCTCTCCCACATAGTCACCTCCACACCATCTCCTACACACAAACACATTCACGCTACACCATCACAGACATCCCAGCGCCTTTTTTGCCTTCCACCCAAATACTGTGTATCCATTTCTTTCTTTTACTTTTATTCCATACAACTAAAAATGGGAAAATACAAACACTTTAGACTTTTTTTCATTGATTGAGTTTTTTTGTCACCGACTTCTGAAGATAAACTTATTTTTAATATTTTTGTGTTTTTGAAGTCGGTTTAATTTTTTTGCAAAAAAAATATTTGTGAAATATATTTATAAAACCTTTTTAGTGAAATTATAACTTGCAAAATAATTAAACAAAAACAGAAAATAATATAGAAATCTTAGGTAAAATACAGGAACGTGGGAAGTAATAACAGAAAATATACGATTAGCCGTGCTATTTAGCTTCGGTGTCTATTCCCGCACTACCACAGCCTTAAACCAACTAACCTGAGGGATTCAACAAAAAATATAATTATCAACATACATACAGAACTACATAGAACACATACATACACACATACATATAGTACTATTATTATCAGTGCAATGTTGACAAAAAGTGACGATATTGCGAAGGTACCTACGCGATAATAAATATCGGCAGTTTTTGTCAACATTGCACTGAACGGTATAACGGGTTCGGAGAGTTTTTTCGTTTATTTATTTTATTATTGTATAACTATTATAGACTGGTCAACATTTATTTATTTACTTTTTGTTTGTCACTTCGCCGTGTAGTAAGAAAAAAAATCTAACTACTCTCGGATTAGGTGGTCGTAATAACTAAAAAACTACATTAAGAATAATGTGACGAATCAACTAAAGCTATCTAAACTGTTAATAATTACATATATGTGAAAGCTTGTCATTCAATGTAACTTATTAACGAGACAGTTTTAGCCCTCATTGGGTGTCGCGGCGGCGCGCGGCGGCGGCGCGCTCCGTTGTTTCCGGCCGCGACGTGTGTTCAGGACATCCCGGGCGCTCCCGGGAGCCTCGTAACACTCCTGTGGGAGTTACATCCAAACAGACAAACTGCTTGCATTCATCACATTTCGCTCAGTAACAGCCTCTGTGACAAGATTCTTTATGCAGTGACACTTAGGCCTAATGCTTAGTTGCCGAATACCGACGGATACACATTTAAATCGTAATTTACCTGCCTTCACGGAGCTGAGTCTATCCGTCATATAAGAACTTCACTAAAAAGCTTTTTTGCAAAAATAAATAATCGACTTTCTAAAGTCGGTGACTTTTGTTTGTTTCATTGACTTTTTTGCCACCGAAAAGTCTTCAGAAGTTATATTTTGTTTTGGAAGTCAGTTATTTTTGGCAAAAAAGGTTTTTTTTACACCTAATAGTTGTCACACACATAACCTTGTCAAGTATCAATTTTACCTTGTAAAGTTGTAACTAGAAAATATTAGCACATTGTCCACATACACGGAGAAGAAAACAAAACAGATGATCTTTTCTAAATACCTATGCAAAGCTATTAACATTGCTCATTAAATTGCTGCACGGGTACAGTATTTTGAAATATCTACTATTAGCAATAAGTAAGGAAGGTTAGCTTAAGGTTCGTATGTACGTTCATAAAAATTAAAATAGATTTAAGTACAAACACCAAAAAGGTTTTGTTAATCTTAGTTACACATACTACTATGTTATTTGTAGGAATTTTAAATAGACAAATAAATCTAGTGCTACAGTGTGGTAGTGACCGCGCCATATCGTCGGCGGCTGTCCGCTGTGTACTCGCATCACTCACGGGAATGTGCCGGAGACAATGCTCGGCCAGCATCGCGCGCTAGAATCCCAGCCACGCGTGTTTGAAGTGTGGCCGCGTCCATTGAGCAGCCGCGTAATAATAGCCGCGCCGTCCCGCGCCCGCAGCGCTCCCGCACGCCGCCCGCAGCGCTCCCGCCGCACTCCCGCACGCCGCCCGCCGGCCGCATGCCACCGCCGCGCCACCGCCGATTGATTTACGAGCACTCTGTAATTTATGCACGTTTAATTAAAGTACCAGCAGCCGGAAGAGTCGTTGTTGTATACTGTCTCAGCGAAACTATACGCGGATTACACTCTCCAGATTTATGATTCACTTTGTAGGTAGCTGACGGGAGGAGTGTGACGAATCCCGCGACAATGTCGCACCTCGACATCATAATAATCAGAAGGCTAGATGTGCAGGTCGCGTGCGGCGCGGGCAGCGCGGGGGCACAGGTGGCGTTGCACCGCCGACCGGCCCGCGGCCTGCCCGTACGCGGCGCGCGAGGAGAGCCGGTCACTCATATCAACATGTCGCCGCGCCATGTTAGCAATGTTGTCTCCATAAACACCATATACGCGTGCCATTACTTAGGGTAAATACCGACTGGATATCTTATTTACATGCCTCAAGGTGGACGAGTACCTAGCGCTTGTCATAGAAAGTGCCAGCGGATAGCCGTCGTGCCAACATTCACGTTCATGTTCCACAGCGTTGAAATGATCAAAGGAATCAAAAGGAAAGGAATTCAATTTCGAGGCGCCCATTGTGAATCGATTTAAAAACAATTTGGCAAAAAACGTTCAAAGAGGAAAAAGAAAATTGCACGCTCTTACTTAGCGTCGTTTGGTGGTGCTCCGGGAAATTGTTCGATAACTGTGAAAAATGGAGGCCGCGCCGCTAACGGCGCAAATTGAGTGAAGTAACCTCCAACCCGCACCAAGTTGCCGTGGCCCGTAATACAGCCGGCAATATGAAACGCCACGTCGATGACTGAAGCGATACCTGCTATTATATTATGATACGTACACTGCGCCTTCCGCGCATATTTTACCACAGCCTGATATTTTATAGCATAAACATTTGTCAGACTGGATAATGCCGCCAGTTTGCGAAAGAAAATGTGTAGCCTGTGGTGAGAAAGTAGCAGCGGTGTTGTATTGTGTGCATGTATCCCGGGGCGGCGCGGTGTGGTGAGGGGTGGTGCGGGGTGGTGCGGGGTGGTGCGGGGAGCTATGGGCGGCGGCTTTGAGCGACGGCTACGGCTGTGAAATTGATCCGTTCATACTTCATAATCATTGGTGGGAGACGAGGCCGCACGCGAGCGACTGTCGTGTCTCACTGCGACCGCGACCGACCGACCGGCGGACACGCGGTCACTGTGACCAGTATGATATGCACTTCAAGTGCATACGTTATTGTAAGGAAGGCGAGCACCGAGTTAACATAATCGTATTATAATCGACAACTGAAACCGGCAAGTCAAACAACTTTAAAAAATTGTGCGACACTTGAGTGACATCGTGGAGCGAAGGGTGACGTTAAACGTTATAGAAATTCATGTATTCATGGATTCGCGAGTAGCGCGCGGCGAGACGCACAAAAAGTGCGCGCTGCCGGAAAGACGCCGAGCCGCCTGCCCGCCTGCTCACCCCACTCGTCGCGTGAATCATTTCCGTGCAAATATGCTACACTGACGATCAATATCGATATCCTATCATTAACAGTAGATGTAACGCACAATTGATTCGAAACCGTTGCTTGATTGACAGCATACTCGCACGAACTACCTATAGTATGAACACTGTCTCAAGGTATCAAAATGTCGAACAAATTCCCTAGATGTTTAAGTAATAAAAAAGCTATGGGAAACCATTCATAACTACTTTGAACGTTGCTTAAAGTTAAGTAATGATTTACACAATTATTAAGTTAAATAATAATTACATAAGGTAAACCTTACCATAGGTAATTAATATTATGTACATTTCTGGCGTTGAAGTCTTATAACTTAAAGCGACAACGTTTATACGTAGGTACCATGTGTCTCAAGAATAGCTTAGCAATCGTTTCAGAATGGACTTCCTACTAACAAGCCACACAATTACCTACTTAATAAGTTTGTTGTAACTAGACAGGTGGACGTTTAGGCTAACCATAAATAGTAAACTGTAAGTCACTGTAAGTGAACTGTGAGTCAGTGCAGTAACTCAACTAGTTTTGATTTGTGAGTTTACGCTGACGTTATTAACGTTATTTATTAGTTGGTTGTACAATAAATACGTTAAGTTGGAGCGATCGTAATGAAACGTGCGGTCAGTCCGCGGCCGCAGATCTGATAGTGGCCACTCGGCAGTCGGCCAGCTGTCGGCCATTGTATGCTAATACCGGCGAACTGCGGACACACCTAACACCGCGCGAACATTTGAAACGAGCAAAAAGTAGCGTAACGTGTACACGCAGCCGTCGTGTAGCTGCTGTTACCGCGTAGTAGTAGCGGCGATGACATGGTGCAGCGCTGGCTGCTGGCGCTGGCGGGCGCTACTCTCCAGCGCTGGTCCGGGGGCGCTCGGCGCAGCTGTCGGCGCGCTTGTCGCAATAAACCACCCGCTGTCTGTCGCGACACAAAGCTCTTAATAAGTTTTAACTAGACAAAAGCGCGCATAAAAATCTGCCACCGTGCGGTTTGTGACTAAAATATCTACGTAGGTAGCTACAGACACGTATATACCTACCTAATGTTTTGGTGTCGCAAATTGACTAGGTATGTATAATGGTGACAGTAGCGACAGTTGTCACAATAGCGCGCTAGGCATTTCAAGTGGAAATTGAATTAGCGCTTTTTGAGATGACGCGCGCAGTTGAGATATGGATTGTGCGGAGTGGCGGTATGCGCGGGGTGCGGGGGGGGGACACTTGTTTTATTGGTTGTATAAAAAATCATAACCGAAATTGTAGGAAGTAGAAGGCCGGTTGTGTTTACACTGTCGGCAGCTCGGCAGGTGGATGATGCGCATAATATAGCGAGTACGCAGACGTGCGCGGCGCGGTGTGGTGCGGTGCGGTGCGGCGTGGTACGGGGCAGAAGGCCCACTCAAACAATCGCGAATTGCATCAGGAACCAGTCTCTACAGCAAGTTATGCGGACGAAAATCGAGGCACTGCACACTAAAATTCATATTTGTCTTTTATTCCGGTTTTTGGGTAGTACGGCTGCGATCGTTTCGGCACATTGTATTGTATGGTTGTTATTTCATCTGTTCGTGTTCACTGTGTCGCAGTGTAGGGACGGTTGCGGGAAAGCATCTGTCGCTCCACTTAAAACAATAGAGTTCCGGTTCCGGCGCGCGCAGACCTGCCGGCGCCCGCGCATCTGACTGACGTCACTGGACACTGCGGACATGTGGCGACCGTCCACACTACGCACACGTCACATACCTGTTGTGTGCGTTAACCACCCTACTACTGCATAACGTCTTGCTTCCTGATTTAATGTTAAGTGTACATACCTAGTTATTACCTAGTTGAATACCTAGGTATGGCCTAGGTATGGCTGTTTTTAAGGCCAAGACCTTTAAGATTCTTTATTGCTGTTTTGTGAGAAGTCACCTCGAATATGCATCACAAATTTGGAACCCTTATTATGGCAAATACATTGATCGTATCGAAAATATACAAAAAAGATTTATTGGCTTTCTATGTTTTCGGCTACATATACCATACCATTCTGATGATTACTTAAATCTTTGCAAGAAATTTCATTTGCAACCACTAATAAATCGTCGTCGACTAGCAGATTGCACCTTTCTTTTGAAAATTATTTCTAACGAGATTGACTGTCCTGATCTCCTGCATAAACTGCGCTTCAATGTCCCCAGGAGATCGGTTAGATTTAATCCACCTATCTCCATTCCTTTTTCTTATTCCAACTACAGGCAAAATTCATACATGGTGCGAGCGAGTAGGGACTTGCTGATGATGCTGACTTTTTTAAAAGGGTTTAGTTCTTTATTAGTGTTCATTCTTATTGTTCTTTATTTATTCATATAAATCGTGCTTGTTAGTGATCCTAAGTTTTCTACTAGTTTTTCTATTTCTATTCGTGAGAACCTGTAATTGGCTCTATGTATCATATACAAATGTTATCCATCTGTTACAGCTGTTGGTTCTCATGATTAAATAAATAAATAAATAAACAAATAAATAAGTTAGTAGTAGGTACCCAAAGTATACATATTATACCTATGCATCTACTATCACAATTTTATCCTTATGAGTTGTCGGTTGGGTGACAATTCAACGTAAAAGCTTTCTTTCTAATCTAGAAGAGTAATTTTCACAAACAGCTTTTACCACTTGTCAGGATAATGTAAAACGTAAAATATTAAGATTCTATTTATTCGCCGTGCACTTGACGTCTGTCAAACTGATGTCTATGGAGCCGGTAACAGAATTAAATACTCTTTATTTTATTACGTACTCTTAGGACGTTGATGTCAGCTCCTACAAGCTATTAAAACGTAAATTGCCACGTTACGCCGACGCTACTGTGAAACTCAACCCTTTATGTAATTAAGGCGAGCTTGGGTTTAAATTCGAAGTGTCTACTTATAGCAAGATTACAAGAGCCCGCAGTGGAAACTTGTAGCTAGAGCGTGTGGGCGTCACGTGTACACGTGTAGTACTGCCGAGTGCGAGCTGTGAGCCGGCTGTCGGGAGAGAGCTCGAACTTCACTAATGGAGTGTGAGATTAACTGAAGAGTTCGAAGAGCTGTGTTAATTACGCGCCGCCATAACGTACGTTTTTAATATGAGCTCACTCGAGATGCTCCACTCGACGCGAACAACTTTCGTAATACATGAAGGGGATGACGCAGAGAAAACTTCATCCGAAGTCAGCGACCCTCCAGTAAGCGTATTATATTTTATCTTCTTCAAAATTACATGAGTGTTGTTTCATCAGAACTCATTAAAGTAATTAAGGTATTTCAGAGTCCTTGTATCTACTAATGAAACTGCGTAGTTGCGTAACCAGCCGGCAGCAGCACCGCAGCCGCGGTATGAATAAGTTTAGATTTACGTGATGTTTCATCATCGTGAAGTTTGGCCTCAGCATTGTTCGCGGCGAAATAACCTGAAATATGCGGCTCTGTGGCAATGTATTATTCCAAACTTATATCTTATTATTGTGTTGTAAAATCGGGTCATTAAGATTTTTGATAAAATTCCTCCAACATTTGTGTTGAGTTATGTGATTTCCTCCAGTTACGCGTACATGGTCGGTACGGGCTACGGGGCTGCAGTTGCGTCACACAACATTCCGCCTATGACTAATTACAGTTCATTAAAATACTTGCTAATGCGATCTTAATCGCTGGTACAGAGTCGCGCGGCTCTCTCCCCGCGATGTCCCCGCGTCACGCCGCCGCGCCGCCGTCGGGCCGCTGCGCTCTCCCGCGAACTCGCTCTGCTATTATCACACAAACTCATTGTCTCTCCCTCGGCGACAATTACCTTCCCTCTTATTGTTCACTCGCGGGAATGGTTCGCAACAGATTACCGCACAATTGTTTGTCGAACTGTGCGCACTTAATGAGCCTGCCATTCGGGGTCTCTATTTAAACATTTTCGCTATGGATTTTTAAGTCTCAATTACATTTCCGAGTGGTTAGATAATACCTCCAGTCAAGGAAATAGTGGTTGACCAGTGTCTCGGCTAAGTTCTTAGCTCTACAGGTAAATCCGATGACGGATCACGACAGGCTCAATTATGCTCATGAAGCCAGTCAGCCGTCAATGATTGCATTGATACCACTAAGTTAACGTACACAAAACATGAAAATGATAAGTATTTTCGTCGGCTCTTTCTTTTCCTATTTCTTGCTGGTATTAGGCTCCGCGCTATGAACACGCAACCAAGGAATGAGATAAAAACGCCCGGCGGCATCACACGCGAGTACTTGCTACTAGTAATTGAGCAAGGATTACGAACAAGTGCAGTGCTAATGTGAGGTTAGTGTTTAGTCTTCATCGTAATGGTGATGTGTAAGTGCTGATTGTTGCGTGAGCTTTGAAGTTTCACCGCCAGAGCTTGAACTACTTGCAAGTCATTTAGACAAGGGAAGAATGAGAGGCGTATGTCATGTTACTTTAAAAGGTATATAGAATACTTTTTCTTATGTATACCATATCTAAGAAGGCTAGGGAAAACTTACAGATGGAGTTCATACGCGTTATTCTCATCATCATCTCGAGCGTGAAGCTGCCTGTCGCCGACGGAACCCGCGCTCGAAGCTAAAGAATCCCAAAACTGACAAATTATAACCAGTTAATTACGTTAGTAATCTGGAAGCCATATAATTATGTAAACGGCCGGCTAGAGGCCTTCATACCAAGTATTAGCATACGCCACTAATTACCGCGTGCCGGCGCGCGTATGTTCACGCCGCGTCACTTGCGGGGTAGCCAGCTAATAAACTTGTATGAATTACTTATATCTACAGAACACACGTAAGTAGAACAGATAGTAAATGATACTCTTTTAACTTTATGAAATTATGACGAATACGTACTTAAATAAAACACTGAATTGTGTAGACTGCTTAATACGTACATTAATGTTGCCCCCAGAGATATATCTGTGCTATGCAGTACAAGTGTTAGTGCCGTGAGACACGTCGTCACGGCGTGACGCGTGAAGTGCGCGCCGCAGGACGCCTCGCACTAGATGTCATTACAGGTAACTGCACACCATTTAGGTGTTCAAATACCAAGCCTAAGATAAATCACTGAACATTCATCTGTAGTAAAGACGAAAATGAAAAAAATGGCTACTGACAAAGTTCAAACTGGTCCCGTTATGTATTTATGGCAGTTATATGGAACATACTTGCCGTGCCTCGGTTAACTTTGAATTCTGCCCTTGTCTATCAATCAATCTATTATAAGTTACGTTCCGGGTCCTGTTTGGTTATCATCTAACTAGTCTTTTCCCATGGCAACTCCAGTCTGAAGGACTAAGAGCCGTACTATTAGGTACTATTAGGTTTAAGCTCCGCCCGAGAACTTCCAAATTTTATGACGCGAGTTGATTTATGCACTCTATAAAGTGTTTAATGGCCTATAATTAAAATTAAAGTATACTTATAATTAATTTGTTCAACCGTTTGCATTATAATATTAAAATAAGTCATAAATGCAAGTGAGCATGTAAGTTTATGAAGGCATGAAGGTAATAATAACTAATTGCTACGTCCGTAGCGCGGCGTAGCACTGCGTAGCACCGCGTAGCAGATTCATATTTCCAAAGATTTATTAATATTTGTCATTTTTGTCATGTTTCAGCGTCCTTCGCGCGCTGAAGGTCACACGTGTGTAATGTCATCAGTGACATCGTTACAGCGATGCTGTCCATTAACATCGCGGTCGCGGTATGTCCAACAGTTGTCTTTGTCCACGTCTGCCGTCGCTGGCGATGCGGAGCCTTTGTCGGCATGCGTGCCGGGGCGGCGTGGGGCGGTGCGGGGCGGTGAGGGGTCGCGCGGGGCGGTGCGGGGGCGGGGCGGCGTGTGATCTCGCCGCGCCACGCCCCCGCCAGCAATGCGCACTGCACTACGTGTATATAGCACGGAGCAGCTTCGCAGAACAATGGTCGCGCACAGATTATTATTTGTTCCGATAAGTCATTTAGTGGTGAAAGTGCAAGATTTACGTGAGTTGTACTGCCGCAGTCGCCATGTTGCTACAATTAGTACGAGTTAACGTTGTCTGTGTCTCGTCATTGCTCATGGCTGGGGCTGGGGCTGGCCGGCTCGGAGTGGAACCGAGCCGCGGGACAGATGGCCTCAGTGAGGGGACAACTTAATGCTCAGCTGGCTATTACATGGATGGATATTGTAGAGCTGTCGGGAGCAACTGATCTTGTTGTTGTGCATTAGGTATCGTTGTATTGTAATGGTATATTTGGCATGTAGTACCTAATGGTTTATTTTATAATGTAATGAATAGGACACAGGTCCAACCTGTGATACTTGCTGCAGCTCAAACTAAAACCGAATCACTAAACACGCTCGTCACAATAGATCGCCTTTCCTTACTTATTTATTTCCTGCACCACTAATACTACAAATGTAAGTGACTGTTGACCTGGTGAAGGTTGCGGGGATCCACTGGATGCGAGGCGCACGGGACTTGTCAATGTGGCATCACTTGGGGGAGGCCTATGCCCAGCAGTGGACGTCTTTCGGCTGAAATGATGATGATGATGAAGTAACTGTTGCTCTAAAGCTCCTAAACAAACTATACCTTAACCTGTTATACGGAGAGTTCCCTCTGTATACCATTCTTATTTCAAACATTTGCTGTAGATAATACTCTATTAACATTGAAGACACACAACGCCACTCACCGCCACTCGCCGTCACTTCAAATACAAAAATATTCAACGATAACTTTAAAATTTTTACTTATGCAGATACTTAAATGCAATATCGTTGAGTTTCACTGCATATAGTAATAGGAGCAAGGAGAGAAGACCATTACATTGCCATTCAAAAGGGATCCAATAAGCATAAATAACATATTCAAAAGAAGGTGTCTCCGAATAGTCTTTATAAATAATTGATACATTCCCGCAGTAATAGAGTGGAGTCATTAGATGCGGTTCATTAGTTCGAGGACACTTGGAGTTAGTTCGTTCGATTCCCGTCGCGCCGTTCCCATGGCCGCGGGCCGGCGCGGTGCGGTAGCGCGGCGAGCCCTCAGATATGTAAAGATTATGTAATTTTACTAAAGGTTGGACTCTGTTCGGTACATACTCTCAATACTGCATCTTGAATACGAGAACTTACATATATTTACTCGGAAACTTCGAGAACAAAATAATTCCCTCAACACTTTTACTAACACCATTCACATCTTCGATGCACCTTTTCAATATTTCATGCTAAGAGTTACTGAATATTGCCAACAGTACGAATTATTTGATGTTAACAGCTTCTTAGTTTTTTTTTTTGTAAGTATTAACTGGTTTATGAAACTGAAAATTCCGGCTTTCTATCTCTATCAACTCTAAGTCTTTGTTTCAGAAATGCCACATTACTGAAAAAAACACTGTCAAGTGCAGTGTCCAAGTGCAGGATCCAGTTTCTTGTAACTCTTTTTATGAAACTTTTTTTTTTAATTTTAATTTAGGAATGAGCCAGGGTTCTTTAGTACCGTTCGTGTGTCCGGTGTGAGTGCGCTATGCTCGGAACAGATGAGCATCATGCACGGGGATGTTACGCAAGATTTATAGCGCTTCAAGCGCTTGCGTTCAGCCGGGCAGACGAGCAGCTGGGCACCGTTTATGAGCATTCCTTCAGGGACGCAGCCCATGCAGCGCTGCTTCAGTTGCTATTTTTAAAGTTTTAAACAAACACGCTTTATATGAGCAGGGAATTAATGAATAGTTATAACTGCACAGTTTTTCTTTAGTAAGACCAATCTTACATTTACATATCTTTTTGCGTGGATTTTGCATGGTTTATTAGGTAAGTACAGTACTCGGACCTTATACAACACAGGAATAAAAAAGTACCCATTTACCTAATCAGCCATGAAAGTAGTACAGATAGACAGCGGATAGGTAATGAGCGCAAAAAAGACCGTGTTAAAATATATCGTGGTTCTGTTTAGGTGTAAACGACATGAATATGAAGCAGCGCTATCAGTACCTACATCGAGTGCATGTGCATCGGTGAACGTATATATAACGGTGAGCGGTAATGAGGTATCGGTGGCTGATCCACTCGCTGTTTAATGAGTCGTGAGGCTTCGCGCCCCCGCACCTGCGCACTGCGACTACACATGTCACAGCAACAGAAGATCCACTTCGTTTTTGCACACACTACACAAGTTACACTGAAATATCACTATCGAGTCTGCCTGGGAATTATACAGGGAAATAATATTGTGAAGTTATAACTGAATTTTTAAATGAGATACCTACTGCCAATGCCAAATGCTCTAAACAGTCAAATTCGTTTTAGTACCCGAAATAGGTACTTAGGAAGGTTAGTAGAGACCTAAAGTGTCACGAACAGTCGCTGCATGCTACCTAAAATTTATCTCCACCTTATTAAACAATTGACCACCGACTTAACTTACTTAATAAATAAAATAAATACTAAATACTTAATCCTCTACAGCAGTGACAGTGAATTTGATAAGTATCTGCAAGGCGGATGTAATGGAACAAATTCTCAGAGCAGTGAGGGTTACACCGCGAAGCTTGTGGAGCCCCAAGTAAGCTTCTGTGCTTCTGGGCGGAACTACGCCAGCAAGTTTAACCAGCCGACGCGCAACGGGCCAAATATCGGTATTCAAGCGGTGACTGTGAAGTCCGCATACATAGTATGGTTCATCACGTTACTTGTTGGCAGTGGACCTACGGCGAGTGCGACAATGCGCGGTGGCAGGAGTCCGGCTGCTCACATGTCTCGCGCCGGACAATAATGAAGTGGTTACTGAATGTGTTGACACACGTACACTGTACTTAGGTACACCCGTCACCCTGCATGTCCCTGTGCGGCCTATCCATTACTTGCAGGAAAGCTAAAACTGTGACGACGACTTTTTGCACCGCTCTAATTGGAAATTTCATGACAATGAGTTTTTGTACGTTTCACTATTCTTATAATTTCTATTGTTCTACAATCAAGGAAATGCATAATGTCTTCATTTGTTACTATTGATGCTTTTACATGTCGATGGCAATCTAAGTAGTTCCGGCCCAGAACTGAGCCACTAATTTGGCTCCTTCAGTAGCATCCATCTATTCCTGTAATGAACAAACAACATCGCAGGTCTCGATAAGTGCTCCATCATTTGTGGAACAGCACCACATTTACACTCCAGGGCAGAGTCACCAACGAATCTCCGTCATCACCAACCTGGGTCCGGAGTCTTCAAGGTGTAAACGGACCCTTCACGAATCCGTCAATCTAGCATTTTGTACTTCAAACTACCCTACGCCAAAATGATTGCTGTGAAAAACCAATTTTTTGGGGTTACGACGTTTAGACTTTTTACAGTAGGACTCGATGTAACGCCCTTAAAACATTGTGCTAATGTATGCTTTGAATACTACAGGGTTCAAGGAAGTTATCTATAGTAAAGCTATGACATTAATAAAAATTGTATTAGTGTGTAAAAGGTTGGAACTTTGACCTCCAATATCTCCGTAACTACATAGAAGGTAGCCAGGTATGTTCCAGAAAAAAAGATGATCGCAGTGACGGGGACAACAAAACTGCTTTTCGGCTTCGTTAATGGTATTTTTACATTCATTATTTAAAGACTTGAAACTTCAGGTCATTTAAAGAGGTCAGCCATGGCAATTTATTCGGAAATTTTCAGCTGGTGGAACGAATGGGTTTATATAATAATATCCTTAACATCATCAGCATCATCAGTACCTGATGTGTTGTGTTTACCAATCAATCAATCAATCAAAATCAAAATATTTTATTTTACATAGGCCTACATGGCCACTTGTAAAACTTCGACGTCAAAAGATGCACGGTTCGGGTTGGTCGTTTCCTATGGAGGAGAACCGGCAAGAAACTCCATGAAACATGAGTTCCACGTAACAGTCCTGCTAGTGAAAGCGTCATTGCTACACAATTTGTTGGAGTCATACAAATGCATCGGCGCAAAAACCTCTGTGCCGATGTGCTCATCTTTATTAACGATCATCACAATAGATTCTACTTGGCGATCCTAGCTCGCAGGAAAACTATTACGACGGGCATGTATTCCACTCAAATCCATAAGTCAGGTAAACAGATATTTTTTGTAAAACTAGCATACAAGATGAATTTAGTTTTCCGACCTGAGATAAGATACAATGTTGCTCCACGGATTGAGTACAGCGTACGTTACTTAAGTATCAAGGTATCTAAGTTATCTAAGTATACTATAGTAGGTAGCACGAATTGCTAACTCGATGGATGACTTTTTTATATCTAATGACGTCATTTTCAATTACTTGGATAGTTCCTAGGTATTAATAGGTAGCTTTGGAGTAGTGGTAGTCCTTAAGTAACTAGTTTCATATAACTCATTGGTTGGTATATCTCAGTACAAGGAACAGGAACCTTATCATCAACAGTAAGTATTTTAGTTATCATTTAATTAAATCTAACTGTACGAGTAATTAATTATTATAATTGCATAGCTCGAAGCTTATTATAATTTATTAACTACAACATGAATAGGCACTGAATTTATCAAGATAATTAGTTAAAATACCAAATAGTTTTCGTTAATTTATAAAACAAATGTGCTTATTGTGTGGTAGCCGTTGATTCCAGATTACAGTGCACTTAAACCCGTGCTTTTATTTCACACTGTCTATGAAAAACACGCATTAAAATACCTTGGGTATCTTTATTGAACATAAAGAATACCAGAACGTTCTCTTGGCCTCGTTCGGTGATCATTTCACCATTGTTTATGGCCGTAAAATTTGACACCTACTTCAGATAATTTATACAATTTGTCAGTCATAAAACCGTAACAGTACATAGGCGATAGAGAGATAGTGTTACGCCTACATCGCGTTATCTGTGGGAGATAGTGAGCCCGCGAGCGAGCGGCTCGGTTTACTGCCGGCCGCGCAGATATATTTATGTGACGGCGACGAAGAGTTTGATTGATGGCGCATTGCTGCATTATCTACAGGCATTAGGTCGCACCGGGAATGCTGCCGAGTTATGGAAGCAATAAAAATGACACACAACTGCAGTGCGGAGTATGCGGCGGACATAGTGGCGGCACGTCGGTATCAGTGCACCGGCAGCCGGCAGCTCACCTATAAGCGCACCGGATAGTACGCAAACCTTAATGACCCATAATTATGTATATTGGCAATGTAAATTCGCTCTACTTACATTCTCATGCTTTTTACTCAGTGCCTGTTGTTTAAGGAAAATGGTTTGCATTGTGGGTACCTACCTATATTACCTGATGTTCATCACCAAAAGTGGGACACACTGCGTCAGTACCATCACTGGCTTCTGTCGAATGCCAAATAGTTTATACCTAACGACTGGATACCTGTCTACCGCACTCCGAGAGCTAGGCACGAATTGAGATCTACATCGCCTTGCATGAGAATCTACAAATTGGAGATCTAGAGGGCATGAACTGCCTCAATTTACCTTAACAGATAGATTGCTTAATTGAAACTGAATAAAATAGTGGAGAAAATTGATACTAAGATTGGGTATTTTTAAAGGCAAAACCAATGAACCCTAGAACATGACTAGATAGTCTGCTGGGCGTGGCAGCCCTGCAGTTCACCACGATGGTGTTACTAGCCTCTTAGGCACGTTTACCGTTGATAGTAATGTTAGGTATCTATTGATGAATTTATTGCTCTTTTGTTCATTAGTTCGTTTATTAATCCGTTTATAAAAGCGTTGGATTTTTACTAAACACTAACTTTAGTAATCCTAATTTATAAAGTTGAGCAAAGTAATGACTGGCCACTATGTATGTCTAGGACTCTGATTACACTTTCCTCTAATAAGGACTCTGCGTCGGAATCCAGTGTAGCATGTGTTTCATTATGCGCTCAAGATTTTCTTTATTTGTTTGAACGTAGTCGATAGCGGTACCTGCATAGGAATTATAATAAAAAACCTAAGGCTGTCTAGAATATCAGCATGTTCACATACTGATTTTCTAGACAGCCTTTATTATTAAGTAGAAGAACTTAATGATACGGACGATTAGTAGACCAGGTAACGAAGTACAACTACCTACTACTTACTATAAACCCTGTGTGTTGTTTGGATTCCATGTTCTCGCACTTATCCACCGAACAACAAAGCGTGAAATATGTACGCTAGATAAATATCACGTTTAAATGAGCTACAATAGAACCTTATGCTTTACAGCACAGGAATGCATGAAAGTACAGAACATTTCCGAGGAGTACTTAGTACCTAAGCCAAGCGGTGCTCTCCTGAGCGATATTCATTGTGTGCGGGTGTGATGCCGGGTGCGGTGCCGGGTGCAGGCAGGTAGGAGCACTAATTATGTGAGTGAGTGCGAGTCGGGAGCTCCGGCCCACCCACCGCGCCCGCACTAGATTCCACGCCAGCCGCGTTTTTTACACCCTAATTAAGCTAATTTATCGGCACAATAAGAGAAATTATTGGTAGGGGCTCGGCGGTTACTGGCCGCTTTATGAGAGGTATTAAATTGTTGAATTTAAGAGCGCTACCGAGCTACACCGCCTCGCGTCGCGGGACCGAGCCCTCGCTTTGATGCCCCAATAAATATACAAAAGATCCCATCAGATAACCGGTGAATGGAGCCGCCGTCGATTCTACCGCTCTTAATGAAAGCCACGCCGAGGAATGTCGTGGACAAAGCCTTAAAATGCTAATAACATGAGCACGACACATCCGCGCTCCCCCCGCGCCCCCCCACGCCTCACCGCACCCCCCCCCCCCCGCACGTCTAGAATGTGTCCTGATAACGAAGGTGGCAATCTCGCAGGTGGACAGATTAAATGAGTATTTTATGGCAGATTAAGTAAACATTTTTTCCTTGATGTGTGTTTTATAGCCCGCCGGCGTGTGGGCATAAGATCCTTGGTATGTTTTTACAAGGATAGCTACCTACCTCATTGAGATATACCCAATTATTTTTAAATGTTTTTTAATTGGTATCCATCGAATTAAAATTAATTAGATATCACCAGAATTTTATACACATGTCGGTTGATAACAGGCAGTAGGGTGGGCTCGCATACCTACCTACGTACCTACTCACTAGTAGGTTTTTATATCTACCGATACCTACATCAGACTAAAAGTAAAAGCTAAAAGTCTGACATCCAGTCTTACCAAGGGGTATCGTATTACCCAGTTACTGGGTTGTGGAGGTCAGATAGGCAATCGCTTCATGTAAAATACTGGTACTCAGCTGCATCCGGTTAGATTGGAAGCCGACCCCAAGATAGTTTGGGAAAAAGGCTAGGCAGACCGTATGTGCCTGGCATTCCTGGCTTACCACATATTGAGTACCACCTACCAAGGGTGTCGCAAGCTTTTGAGCTAGGAGGAGGGGGGGGGGGGTGAAAGAAATAAACAGATTTTCAAGGGGAAGTTTATTTATGTACTACAGATGCAACTGAAGTTCTTCTAAGAATTTTAAATGCAATAGCCACCTCAAAAATGTTAGCACTTCAGATTGGTTAACTTTTCTATACTTAGGTACTTGTACATATGCATATAAGTAGAACTTACTTATTTGTCAAGTTATTTGACGAGTAGGGACTAAAAGAAATTAATGTAAACTCTCCACTCTAGAAAATTTAGCTTTTCTTTAGTCTTTTTTTTCAGAAATAGATGATTATTAAATTGACACGTAGACAGATAATAGGTATAAAACAACAAAAAGACCCAAGGCTCCAAAAGCGAGCGAAGTGAGCTTGAACATTTTAACACCCTGCCTAAGGCAGGCTAGAATGGTTTCGATCCTTCATTCTAGAAACTGTAGGCACTAGTTAGGTAATTACTGAGTGACACTAAAACTTAAACTTAGAAAATCCTACTAATAATTATTGGAAGTACAAGTAGGTACCTTTTATTTTGATAAATAATTAATTACACGTAGGTACCTTTTATTTTGATAAATATACCAAATTCAGAACTCCACGGGGTCAAATAATTCACGAGCAGGAGCTTGTTGGTAAATAAATATTTCTTCAATTAAGGTTTCCAACGCCATCTACTGTCGCTTTGTGGATTTATTATCAGTCTCATTTTATAAATGTTTTAGAATTTAAAACATTTTTGTTTTCTTTTATTAGCATGTTTAGGTTATTGTTTTAATGTATGTATTTCTTTATAACAAAAAAGTCTTATCTTCTTTTTTGTTGAACTTTAGCGAAACGTAATTTTAACACTCTGTGGCATTTCTTTGAACTGTCATGTCAATGTCAGTCAAATATCAAAAGAAGTCGCTTCGTCCGGTTGTTGTTTGTTAGAGATTTGCGCCGCACTTTAATAATAAACAGCGCTAACTGGAAGATGAGACATCCTAATGCCGATGGCTAGCCTCAACGTTGCGGAGTGGTCGGCAGACCAGGTGGCGGACTGGCTGTCAGGTAGGTGGAGCAGGCGGTGAGCGCCGAGCGGTGAGTGTGTGTGGTGGAGCGAGTGAGTCACGGCTGTTGTCGCAGGGCTGGGCCCGACGGTGGCGCGCTACGTGCCGGCGCTGCGGGAGCGCGGCCTGGACGGCGCCAAGCTACTGACGCTGCGCTGCGACGACCTCGAGTACCTCGGCATGCATGTCATCGGACACCAAGAGCTGCTGCTGGAGGCCGTGGAGCATCTGCGGAATTTTGTGAGTGTGTATCTAACTCGAATATCGAACTGCACCCAGTAATATACATGATGGTTTATAGTCAGGTCCATAGTGAGACAGGATGAGTCAGGAGAGCACAGTGTTGTTTCACTTATCTCAACAGTGTTATCTGTTGGTGAGCGCCGCTACTGAACTATTTAATGCTTATGTCTCTGCTGTTTATTTATAGTAGTGCTGTAGCAGTAACTTGTTTATGATTAATGATTTAACTGGCATTATTTGTAGTTATTATGTGACTTATTGTATTTCACAGTAATTGTGTGTGTAATATCACTGATGTGGATGTGTTTAGCAATATGAGGTGTCTCGAGAGTGTGTGCAGCAGCTTGCATTGCGTGTGTCAGTGGTGGCCACCACGCTGGCACGTGCACTGCGCCACCACCCCGACGCGCGACTTGAGACACAGACACTGGCTGATGTAGCTCGCACCGTGCACGCTGTTAAACCTCTTGTGTGCTGGCTGGACAGGTAATGTCATAGTAGTAGTTATCTAGTTAACTGTAATATTTTATTGAAACACAAAAATGATGATCTTGTCATCTTTATCATATGATGTCATCACAGTAAACAATGTAAAAGAAATTGAGTTGTAGTCATTTGTGTAGTTACTAACTAGAATATGTACTGATGATTCTCAATTCATTAAGATTTGGAAGTTACAAAAACTTGTAACAATAATCTAAACTACACACTTTGTCTACATCTCTTTTTTTAGTAGCTAACTCCTTTCACAGGTATGCAAAATAAACATCACCTTTGTACCTATTTGCTTTTCCTTTCTTCTTTTCTGTATTTAGTGTGTACATAATTATTAAATAAATAAAAAAAGATCTAACATTTTGATATCTCGTCACACATGTTTCGCATATTGAATTGAATTCCCTCATGTTATATTTATGTGGGAATACATTTTTGAAGGGCTACCCCAATTTTGTTTATTTGTAATTTCATATCACTTTTGGGTCGTGGTTTTGGAATACACTTGCTCTCCAAAATTCAATTGTGTAGTGTTAACAGTCCCGAGTAATGGCTTTGAAATACAGACGGTCAGACAGCTGCTCCTGCTCATGTAAATCGTCAAAACATAGGAAACAGCAGATTTTTCTATTTGTAATTTTAAGGATGCTGCCTTAGTAAGAGTTTCATAATGATGAATACCCCCTTTTTTGCAGTTTCTGGTAAATAAGATCTAAGCTATACACTGTATGTACGTTTTGTGAACTTTTAAGACTTCAATGGCCACAAAGTAAAAAGTGCAAAGATAGCATTCAAGAACATAAGTTTATTGTTGTCGAGATTTTCATTTTTCAACACACATTTGGTACACATATACCTAGACTATGTGCTGGGTAGTGCCTTAAGATATTTTTATTAAATGGTTTTATTTAGCTTGTCCTGTTTTTAACCCCCAACCAAAAAAGAGGGGTGTTATAAGTTTGACGTGTGTATCTGTGTATCTGTGTGTCTGTCTGTGGCATCGTAGCTCCTAAACGGATGAACCGATTGGGATAAAAGTGGTGTCGTTTGAAAGGTATTTTAATCGAGAGTGTTCTTAGCTATGTTTCATGAAAATCTGCTCAGCCGTTTGAAGATCATCACGTCTTTTCTAGTTGATGTAGGGATTTAAAAACTTTCATAGGTAGTCTATTTGAAATGATGTCGCTTGTCACCATGGGCATTGCTGAGGGGGGGGGGTGCACCCCCCCCCAATTTATATTTTGTTTAATTTATATCTTTCCTTGGTTTCGTTAACCAGGAGTAGGAAAGTCAAGGCTTGGCAAAAATAAAATAAGTTTAAAAAGCATGAAAAAAATTAAATTAAAAATTTAAAAAACCCCCGACACAAAAAACCTCTAAAAAGCCAAAAATAAATTAATCCAAGCGTCGTAGCGTCGGGGGACCGCTAAGAAGACCGCTTAGTACAAGCACAGAACAAAGCGGACCCCCGACGCTACGACGCTTGGATTAATTTATTTTTGGCTTTTTAGAGGTTTTTTGTGTCGGGGGTTTTTTAAATTTTTAATTTTATGATAGTACATTCTGATGATAATTTCCAAACTGCTGCGGGCAAATGCTAGGAAAATAAACCTCGGTTATCTTGCAAACTTAAAGATCTACAAAAATTGCTACGATATAACCCGTGAAAGAATGTGTAATTTGCTTGCTTCACAATATGGGCGACATTATTCTGGGAGCATAATTTGGTGATTGTGTATGAACCGCTCGCGCTGTGCAGATGGCCGCTGTGCTCGAGCGGCAGCGCGGCGGCGTCGCTGGCGGAGCGCAAGGCGGCGCTGCTGAAGCTGTCGCTGGAGGCCGCCACGTGCGCGCAGCGGGACCGCTTCGCCGAGCAGCCGGCGCGCGCCGTGGCCGCCGCCGCCGCCACCACCGCCGCCACCGCCGACTACATCATACAGGTACACAGTACGTCACTAGGTACCGCACGTGCGCGCAGTAAGCGTTTTCATCGATACAGTATCGATGAAAACGCGCGACCGTTTCTGACGACATCGGGGGACCGAAGGGTGGAGAACGAAGAGTCGGGTGCTGGGGAACGTGTCGTGCGACACTAACAGGTAGACAGCACTGTTGTCCGTCATACGCACAAAGAGTCTTTTGACACAGAAACGTTCATTATGGCTATTCCTCTGTACTGTAGAGTTCACAGGCGGCATTACTGTGTCGATGCTGAATCGCGTTTAACGTATTGTACGTGTCGCAGGACGTGTCGGACCCGATGATCCTGCAGCCCGCCTCACTAGACACGGTGACGCTGCGGCAGGCCGGCAAGCCGCTTGGCTTCGACGTGGTGCCGTCGTTCTGCGGCCACCACCAGCTCGCCGACATCCGCTTCGGCTCGCCGGCACACGCGTCCGGCGCCGTGCATATCGGCGACGAGATCGTGCAGGTACACATAACAACTTGACAACTATTAATTAATGTGGTGTAAACATACGTGTGGCTTATAAGCCTACTGTATACGCCCACACGATAAATTCAATATTATAAGGCATTATTTAAGGCGAGTGCCATGAACTATTCTGATGTTCCCGGTGTCTCGCTCTGCGGCACTCCTTTAGCATGGGTGACAAAATTTAAGTACTTGGGTCATTGGGTCACATCTTAAGGACAATATGGATATAGAGAGGGAGCGCAGGTCGTTGGCTGTCCGATGTAACATGCTGGTTCGAAGATTTGCACGTTTTACAAATCAAGTTAAAGTAACTCTTTTCAAAGCTTTCTGTCAGTCATTCTACACGTGCAGTCTTTGGACCCGTTTCACTCAGAGGACATACAGCGACCTGCGTGTCCAATACAATAACGCGTTTAGGATACTGTTGGGGCTGTCGTGGCGTTGTAGTGCGTCCACTATGTTTGCGGAGGCGCACACAGACGATTTTTACGCCATTATAAGAAAAAGGACCGCCTCCTTAGCCGCTTAGCGCTCCGCCACCAATAGTCTCCTGAGCGTGTTCTCAGATCAGTGGGACTCCCCTCTCCTGCGCCACTGGGTGAGGATCCATACCAATTGATATTTTAAATACTTTTTGTCTCCTTATTACTAACACTAGTTATTAATTTATCTTGTTGCTACTAACACTATGGACTCATGTCTGAAATAAAGAATTTGAATTTGAATTTGAATAAGACCAAAAATTTACGAAATAAAACTAAATATATACAATACTCAAAGATTTTACAGAAATGTGTTTACACATCAAAAAAGAACGCAAACATCAAATACATCAACATTAGTGAAAACAAATGTAAAGCTGTCTGGAGAGTAATAAAGGATGAAATCGGGAACAATAACGATAGGGACAACATAGAAAAGATTCTACTGGAGAACACAGTACTTTCAGATCCTGTAGAAATAGCAACAGCTTTCAATAACCACTATACTAATATTTATTTATTTATCTATTTATTAATATGGCACAATCTTCGAGTAAGGGAGCAAAAATAAACAGTAACGAATGTTCAATAGTCCATTCGATGTTCCTTAAACCTGTGTCCGAAAATGAAGTTAGAGCAGAGATTATATCATTGAATAACACAAACTCCGAAAGTTATGACGAGATTAACACGAAAATCATTAAAGCATGTACTAATGACCTCATTGAAGTTATTACATATTTAGTTAATTTATCATTCTCAATTGGCATTTTTCCTGAAGCACTAAAGCTATCAATTGTTAAACCACTTTATAAAACCGGTGAAAAATCAGACGTTAACAACTATCGCCCAATAACTTTGATACCTATTCTATCTAAAATCTTCGAAAAGTGTATGTATAAAAGACTGATTGAATACTGTACTAAATTTAACATTATTAGGAAAGAACAGTTTGGTTTCCAAAAAAATAAATCCACAACGTTAGCTATTTACAGTCTTATAAAAATAGTATTAACGAATATTAACGATAACTATCTTACTACAGGGCTGTTTTTCGATCTATCTAAGGCCTTTGATCTAGTCTCTCATGGCCTGTTATTACAGAAACTGGAGGCAACTGGGATTAGAGGCATTACACTTCAATGGTTATCGTCATATCTAAGTAATAGACAACACTATACTATTACTAAAATGGATACAAGTAACAATTTGACATCTCACTTTTCTGACTTTAAATCCAATAAACAAGGCGTCCCACAAGGGAGTGTGCGTACTGGGCCCTATTTTATTCCTATTGTATATTCATTCTATCACTACTATAACTAATCATAAATGTATACTATTCGCTGATGACATCTTTATTATTGTGACATCTGATAAAAAAGTAATACGATTAAAGACCACGAGACAGAAATTAATATTGTAATTGAAAGATTGATAAAATGGCTAAAGGAAAATAACTTATCCATAAATCTAAAAAAGTCCGTTT
This sequence comes from Cerastis rubricosa, assembly GCA_949152445.1. NCBI lineage: Eukaryota > Metazoa > Arthropoda > Insecta > Lepidoptera > Noctuidae > Cerastis > Cerastis rubricosa. The sequence continues at coordinate 343,820 of OX424529.1, forward strand.
ATATTCAATTCAATAAATCAAATAATACAAAACAAAATATTAAAATGAATATACATAGAATTAACGAAGTAACGCAAACAAAATTTTTAGGAGTAACTTTGGATCAAGATATCAACTGGAAAGCACATGTTGATACAGTATCCAAACGAATTAATAAGTTTGTATATGCACTAAAACAGATTAGAAACATAACAAACATTAAAACGTCTATAACAACATATGCATATGTTGAATAAGTGCTACGCTATGGCTTAATTACGTGGGGAAACAGCACTGATCAAAATAGAGCATTTGTCGCACAAAAAAGATGCATAAGAGGCTTTAAGCCTGACGAATCTTGCAGGCCGATATTTAAGAAACTTGATTTGTTACCGCTACCGTCCATTTATATTTTTGAAATTTGTTTGTTTGTGTGGAGGCATAGGGAATTGTTTGCGAAAGCAAGCGATGTAAATTCTCGCAGCAGGCGCGACCCCTACAGGCTCGTGTTAGATGTCCTCCCAAGGCTTGCGAAATATAATAAAAGCTGTATGTTTATGTGTGTCCAGGTATACAACAAACTACCAAATGAATAAAAACATTAAATACAAGAATGTTCAAAAGTCAATTTTTTATTCATTAAGATTTTAAATATATTAAAGTACTAATTTCTAAATGTAATTAATTACTAAACATAAAACTAGATAATTAAAACTAAAATAACAACAAATTATAAAAGGGCGTCAAAAAACTCCTCCTCAACGCTGTCAGCTGGTAACGTGCCCAAGAGACTGGCGGCGTTGCCACGTTGAATGGCAATACTTAGCCTCTGGCCAAAGTAAAACCCAACCCTTGGGTCACGGGAAGCGCCAACTAGGCGTTTCGAAATTTCCTTAAAAAGGCTGTGAGCACTCGGACCCTACGGCCCCAGAGTTTCAACCCCAAACGGCTCGAAGATATAGTTACCCCAAAGCTTACTATATTTACGCCGCTTGAGGTTCTCCGCAGCCGCAGCGGCAGCGCCAGCACAGCACGATGAGCTTAGAAGATGTGTAAACGCCTATCCATCTTCCAAGGAAACAACGACATGCCGTCCGGTCTTTTGCCATCGTCGCGTGCCAAGCCATTGGGCTCTAAGATAGCTGGAACGCCGACGGTAACAAGAGCTCGACGGATGATGTCATTTATGTTCGCGTGCCGCGCAAAACGGCCCGCACTTCGGCTGCATGACAGGCCGTGGTGTCCGAGGCTGTTGACAGCTTCACCACAGTGACAGCGATGAGGAGTGCAGCAGGCGGCACCAAGACGTAAGGAAGCAGCGAGGCGGAAGGTCGTGTCGTCGAACAAATTGCCTATGCTCGACGACGGGAGTGCGTGAAGCCAAAGACCCGACTCCCATTCACCCACAGCAAGCAGTCGCGCACGCTCAGCAGTAGTAGCAGCTGTGTGAAGTAAATTGTCCTGAACTACTCTGCAGAGCGGCTCGTCCCACCGTCTCTGGGAAAATGGATTGTCGGGTTCTTCAGTATTCGGGCAAGCGAGTTTCCAAGCATCGATGGCGTCGGAGAGGCACGGCACATAAATCAATCAGTGTGGAAGCCAGGATATTCCTGATTAATTTCTCAGTGCCGTGGACCGAGGATATGAAAGCCGGTAAACTAATACTAGAAATTTTGCGGACGCCGTGTCCTCCCATGCGAATGGGAAGACTTGCTTGTGCCCAAGCTCGGTCGTCCAAAGCCACATTTAAAATGGATGATAAAGTATGTCTGATAATTTGATCCATTTTGTCCAAAAGATGTGTGTGCTTCCATAAAGGGGAAGCACGAAGGAAATGTGTTAATTTAGGACCGAAACAGCAGTACCGAATTATGGTGATGGCCGAATGCATGTTAATTTGGAGCAATCTTTCCGAAACATCATTAAAATTTTGAATCTTTTCCTCTATGAAATCGGGAAAAGAATTTTCACGGATTGGAGCCCCGAGGAGACGAAGAGAGCTTTTCTCAATAATTTTGATGTCAGGGGCTATTGCGTTAAATTCGGAAATAGTCTGTTGTCTGTCGGTACTGTCCTTTACATATAATTCGCATTTCGAAAGATTTAGGTCAAGGCCAATGGAATGAAATTCATTTTTTAAGAAAATTAGGTCATTTAACACGGTATCTACATCGCCTCCCAAGGTTCCATCATCAAGATACCAAACGTTAAATTTAGAATTTATTTAAATTTAATTAAACTATTAGCAGAGAGAAATTTGTATAAAAGTAAATTATACAAATTGCTCTCTACTAATAGTTTTTACAGTGTTAAGGAGTTCCTAGAACATAAAATTGTATGATGTATACAGACTAAGGCCAGAAAAAAGCAAAACATAAACCTTACAGCTTCTAAATATTAATTAATTCATTAATTCTAATTATATTGCTTGGCACCGACTCCAAAGAATTATTAAATTTTATTATAGGTTAATCGTAGGTTAGGTTAGGTTTCTTAATAAAGGTAGGTTATAGTATTATTTTTAACTTTTTAGTGCGTTAAGTGTTTTTTGAAGTCGGTTTCTTATTTTTGTAAAAAATATTTTATTGTAACATTTTAAACAGTATCCCATGAAAGATGAGTCTACTTTAGCTTACCTGAAACCTGGCTGAACTAGTTGGTCCCTGTTTCTAGTATTCAATTGGTGCCAGTCACCAAATGCAGATTTTGCCTAGTTCAGTATGAGGGTTAGTGCAAACCAGATCCTTCCTTTTCTTATCTGAAGGAACTGATTTAAAACTTAGTTCAGTGTGCTGCAGTAAAACTATATTTAGAACAAAAACTTGTGGTACTGTTAGCACCTCAGATTGTCAAAGTAAAAATTTAAAGTCGGTCACGTCATTTTAATTCTTAAAAACGTATAATATTAATTTTCATCACACTTGCACGTAAACAGTATCTAAACATACAAGTTAACTTGGCCGTAATGCTCCATATAAAACCCAAGGTCGGTAAGTAATTTAATTAAAATTTATAGCACAGCACACAGTTCATGCAAGTTCAATCAAGGAGTTTACACGCAATTTAAAAATTGACTTAAAATGTTATCTAAACAGGAATTTCATTGCAATGTCGCTACATGTTACTTAAATACTAAACTAATGTTCTTAATAATCGATAGTGTTTTGTATCAAAACGTAGAATTTTTTTTTTACACTCCGTCATGGCTGTATACCTAAGTTAGTATTTGCTCTTGACGTTTCTGAACGAAACATTTGTATAATATGTGGTGTGGGCCGCCATCCGCTTTAAAAAAAGTTCACGTAATTCGTAAATCGTAATAATAGTTGTGCTGACTTTCATAATTATTTACTCGCAAATGTGATGAAAAACATTGTATGTTTCACGGGCGGTACGGGAATTACTAACTTAGACTCAGAAAGCCCTCAGTCTTCGACTTCGGGCTTCTACGAGAGCCTCGATCGTAGTTCGTTACTTACCGCCCTTAATACACAATGTACTATTACGCACTCTAGTGCACAATCCCATCGATGTGTTTACTAAATCAATCGTGATGATAAGATTTCCCTCGACCGTATCGTCCGGTAGGTGGGCAACCAGTGCGTGATAGGCTGGAGCGGCGACGCCGTGCTGCGTCTGTGCGCCGCCGCCGGCGCCGAGCTCCCCCTGCGCCTGCGCCGCCGGGCCGCGCGCGCGCCGCCCGCGCTCGCCACGCCGCAGCTGCGCCCGCGCCGCCCGCGCCTGCTGCCGCCCGCGCCGCCGCCGCCGCCGCCCGCCGAGCCCGACGAGTCCGACGGCAGCGAGCCGCTGTCGCCGCCCGCCTCGCCCACCCTGCTGCACCCGGACCACACCAGGTACCACCCGCACCACGCCGCAGCTGCGCCCGCGCCGCCCGCGCCTGCTGCCGCCCGCGCCGCCGCCGCCGCCGCCCGCCGAGCCCGACGAGTCCGACGGCAGCGAGCCGCTGTCGCCGCCCGCCTCGCCCACCCTGCTGCACCCGGACCACACCAGGTACCACCCGCACCACGCCGCAGCTGCGCCCGCGCCGCCCGCGCCTGCTGCCGCCCGCGCCGCCGCCGCCGCCGCCCGCCGAGCCCGACGAGTCCGACGGCAGCGAGCCGCTGTCGCCGCCCGCCTCGCCCACCCTGCTGCACCCGGACCACACCAGGTACCACCCGCACCACGCCGCAGCTGCGCCCGCGCCGCCCGCGCCTGCTGCCGCCCGCGCCGCCGCCGCCGCCGCCCGCCGAGCCCGACGAGTCCGACGGCAGCGAGCCGCTGTCGCCGCCCGCCTCGCCCACCCTGCTGCACCCGGACCACACCAGGTACCACCCGCACCACGCCGCAGCTGCGCCCGCGCCGCCCGCGCCTGCTGCCGCCCGCGCCGCCGCCGCCGCCGCCCGCCGAGCCCGACGAGTCCGACGGCAGCGAGCCGCTGTCGCCGCCCGCCTCGCCCACCCTGCTGCACCCGGACCACACCAGGTACCACCCGCACCACGCCGCAGCTGCGCCCGCGCCGCCCGCGCCTGCTGCCGCCCGCGCCGCCGCCGCCGCCGCCCGCCGAGCCCGACGAGTCCGACGGCAGCGAGCCGCTGTCGCCGCCCGCCTCGCCCACCCTGCTGCACCCGGACCACACCAGGTACCACCCGCACCACGCCGCAGCTGCGCCCGCGCCGCCCGCGCCTGCTGCCGCCCGCGCCGCCGCCGCCGCCGCCCGCCGAGCCCGACGAGTCCGACGGCAGCGAGCCGCTGTCGCCGCCCGCCTCGCCCACCCTGCTGCACCCGGACCACACCAGGTACCACCCGCACCACGCCGCAGCTGCGCCCGCGCCGCCCGCGCCTGCTGCCGCCCGCGCCGCCGCCGCCGCCGCCCGCCGAGCCCGACGAGTCCGACGGCAGCGAGCCGCTGTCGCCGCCCGCCTCGCCCACCCTGCTGCACCCGGACCACACCAGGTACCACCCGCACCACGCCGCAGCTGCGCCCGCGCCGCCCGCGCCTGCTGCCGCCCGCGCCGCCGCCGCCGCCGCCCGCCGAGCCCGACGAGTCCGACGGCAGCGAGCCGCTGTCGCCGCCCGCCTCGCCCACCCTGCTGCACCCGGACCACACCAGGTACCACCCGCACCACGCCGCAGCTGCGCCCGCGCCGCCCGCGCCTGCTGCCGCCCGCGCCGCCGCCGCCGCCGCCCGCCGAGCCCGACGAGTCCGACGGCAGCGAGCCGCTGTCGCCGCCCGCCTCGCCCACCCTGCTGCACCCGGACCACACCAGGTACCACCCGCACCACGCCGCAGCTGCGCCCGCGCCGCCCGCGCCTGCTGCCGCCCGCGCCGCCGCCGCCGCCGCCCGCCGAGCCCGACGAGTCCGACGGCAGCGAGCCGCTGTCGCCGCCCGCCTCGCCCACCCTGCTGCACCCGGACCACACCAGGTACCACCCGCACCACGCCGCAGCTGCGCCCGCGCCGCCCGCGCCTGCTGCCGCCCGCGCCGCCGCCGCCGCCGCCCGCCGAGCCCGACGAGTCCGACGGCAGCGAGCCGCTGTCGCCGCCCGCCTCGCCCACCCTGCTGCACCCGGACCACACCAGGTACCACCCGCACCACGCCGCAGCTGCGCCCGCGCCGCCCGCGCCTGCTGCCGCCCGCGCCGCCGCCGCCGCCGCCCGCCGAGCCCGACGAGTCCGACGGCAGCGAGCCGCTGTCGCCGCCCGCCTCGCCCACCCTGCTGCACCCGGACCACACCAGGTACCACCCGCACCACGCCGCAGCTGCGCCCGCGCCGCCCGCGCCTGCTGCCGCCCGCGCCGCCGCCGCCGCCGCCCGCCGAGCCCGACGAGTCCGACGGCAGCGAGCCGCTGTCGCCGCCCGCCTCGCCCACCCTGCTGCACCCGGACCACACCAGGTACCACCCGCACCACGCCGCAGCTGCGCCCGCGCCGCCCGCGCCTGCTGCCGCCCGCGCCGCCGCCGCCGCCGCCCGCCGAGCCCGACGAGTCCGACGGCAGCGAGCCGCTGTCGCCGCCCGCCTCGCCCACCCTGCTGCACCCGGACCACACCAGGTACGCTACCCGCGCTGCACCCGGATCACACCAAGTACGCTACCCGGACCACACCAGGTACGCTACCCGCGCTGCACCCGGATCACACCAAGTACGCTACCCGCGCTGCACCCGGACCACACCAGGTACGCTACCCGCGCTGCACCCGGATCACACCAGGTACGCTACCCGCGCTGCACCCGGATCACACCAAGTACGCTACCCGCGCTGCACCCGGACCACACCAGGTACGCTACCCGCGCTGCACCCGGACCACACCAGGTACGCTACCCGCGCTGCACCCGGATCACACCAAGTACGCTACCCGCGCTGCACCCGGACCACACCAGGTACGCTACCCGCGCTGCACCCGGATCACACCAAGTACGCTACCCGCGCTGCACCCGGACCACACCAGGTACGCTACCCGCGCTGCACCCGGATCACACCAGGTACGCTACCCGCGCTGCACCCGGACCACACCAGGTACGCTACCCGCGCTGCACTCGGATCACACCAGGTACGCTACCCGCGCTGCACTAGGACCACGCCACACTCTCATTTTAATCGGCCAACTGTTTAAATCATTTACTGGGTAGGGAAAATTAATACATGTTTTATTTTGGTATTTTGGTCAAGGAAATATAATGACATTTTGGTAAACTGACACTGGCCTGGAGGTGGCCCTCAACAATTCGGAAGCCATGGTGTTCCATGGTCCTCGGCGGGCGCTGCCGCCCGAATCACACATAGTGGTCGGGGGGGTCCGGATCGCTGTCGAGGCTACCATGTAGTACCTGGGACTGGTGCTCGACAGCCGGTGGGACTTCGGACCCCACTTCCGGCGACTGGCGGCTGGGGCGCTGTCACTGCTGCTTCCCAGTCTGGGGGCCCGAGCGCAGTCTGTAGGCGGCTCTACGTGGGAAGTTTATTGTCAAGACAGTATTACGAAAGTCTGCATAGATCATCTTGTAGTTGCAAGCAATCTTGCATCTTCAGCAGGATTTAAAATTGTTGATGTCATCGACGTGCAAAAGGAATTTAAAGTTAACTATATAGGACTCTGTTGTTGATGAATAAGATGAATAATAAAGGACCCAAGACTGAAACTTGGGGCACGCCGGATTCGACAGCTGTGTAATCAGACTCGTGGTGACAACTTTCTGTATTCTATGGAATATATACGACACAAACCACCTGAGCAGATTCCCTTTAATGCCATTGAAGCCAATTTTGTCCAACAGCAGTTTGTGGTCCATCTTGTCGAAAGTCTTCCGAAAACCAGTATACACAGCATCAACTTGCGTGCCTTTATCAATGTTTTCAAATAAAAATTGTGTAAAAATAACTAGGTTTGTACTGATAGATCGCGACTGAACAAAGCCATGCTGTTCGGGAATGATGAGATGTCTCAGGTGTGGAGATAAATTACTGTGTACTAAATTCTCGACAAGGTGGACAGAATAGAAATAGTTCGATAATTTTCATTTGTTTAAGATAATTTTCATTTGTTTAAGAAGCATAATTGCAGATTTATTTGATGACTACCGAGAACAATACACGATAGTAGACCTTCCGCGTACCAGGATAGGGTTTACTTTTCACTGGGAACTTTGCACTAATTTATGTTCAAGCGATATGGCCTCTAACACCAACACGACACGTCCGTCACCTTACGCTTTGCCCGAGAACTGGACTGAACGTATTATTATAACATGCACAAAGATCACTGTCTTTTTGACAGACTGAGAACGAAAATAGAGATAAATGTCTTTTTTAATGTGATACGAAATCAGAGTTAAACCAATTAAAAATACTATAGATACGTCGACGTCGCGCATCCGAGTTTATCGACTCAATAATTCTCCAATACTTTCAGAATGTATCCGCCTAAGCCGAGAACAGCGGTCCAAAGACGCCACACGATCAGCGGCGACAGTCCGCTGTACAAGCGACCGAGCCACACCATCGAACAGGTACGACTCGTGTCATTAGATTGCCTGGTCACTGTAGAGATGTAACATTGCTGATGTATGTTCTACTTGAGTGATAGCTCTACTAGCACTCGAGTAGAGCGACGTGTGTACTTATTAGCGATTATGTTTATTATATCTAAACTAATATTATAAAGAGATTTGATTGTTTGTTTGTTTGCATTGAATAGGCTCCGAAACTACTATTCCGATTTGAAAAATTCTTTCAGTGTTAGATAGCCCATTTATCGAGGCAGGTTATAGGCTATATATCATCACGCTACGACCAATAGGAGTAGAGCAGCAATGAAAAATGTTGCGAAAACGGGTAAAATGTGACGCAAACGAAGTTGCGCCGGACAGCTAGTGACGTAATAATCGTATTCGAGTGATCAGTGACCTAGATACCGAATCGCATTTTTATGCTAAGTTTGTGATTTGTTTTCGTGAATAGCAAGCAGTTATGAGTTATGAAAAATGTCTAAGAACTAAGTAGAAATGTTAAATATCGAAAACAGCCCTCGGAGTATTCCACCTCCTAGCAGCCCTGCGACCAAACCTGAACCACCTTACCATGCGGCAGATGGAAGATTGGAAGCATTGGAAACCTGCGATATTAGCAACTGGTTGAACTCCATCGACAAATGCCTAGACGATATCTGTCTTATTGCTCAAGAAGGAAAGCTGAACTCCGAGCAAAAGCTGAAGATCAATACCCTTTCGCGCAAGGTTGAATATGGTGTATATGACCATTTGAGCTGTATGGCCTTAAGCCTTTCATAAACACTGAAACTTATAACAAGTACGTTGCTAATTATTCAAACATTTTAAGAAATATATGCAAGGTTGCTAAAGCCTTGCACATTAGCAACAAGATAAAAAACGCAGAAAATAAGATAAAGACAGTTTGGAAAGTTATAAATAATGAGACTAATAGGAAAAAAGTCGTTAACACTAGCTATACATTAGGTACAAAATGTGGTCCTAAAAGCTCTGATCAGGAAGTAGCTCAAGAATTTGTAAATTTTTTACCGATATTCCGTTTAAAACTACGGAGGCTCTAAATTCCTCACATGAAGTCTCACTTGCTTTATTAAAGGCGAACGTGTCTGGCTGCCCCGCTGAATTTAAATTTAAACACATAAACCCTATGACAGTTATTAAAGCTTTCCGGCAAATAAAAATAAAACTGATAGAAGATCTATGGGGAATGTCTATCAAAGTTTGAACATCCATCGTTGAGACTATAGCACCATACTTAGCTATAATTTTTAATTTGTGTGTGGACCAAGGAGTTTTCCCTGATTTAATGAAATACAGTAAAGTCATCCCTCTTTTCAAATCCGGAGACAGTAAAGATAAGACCTGTGTCCGTGTTGCCAGTTTTTAGCAAGGTGTTTGAAAAGGTTATGCTTAATCAAATGCTCAATAATTTTAACATTAAAAAAATTTTGCACGAGCAACAGTATGGTTTCACCAAGGGACGTTGTACAACTGACGCCGGTGTAAACTTATTAAAGCACATATTTACAGCGTGGGAAGAGTCCCAAGACGCCATTGGAATATTTTGTGACCTCTCCAAAGCATTTGACTGCGTAAATCACGACACATTAATTTTGAAACTTGAGCATTACGGACTTGGTAAACTTGCACTTAGTTTGATAAAATCTTATTAGAGTGATAGACAACAGCAACTTCAAATAATTAAGATATTCTTTAGTTGCGATTCCAAAGTACACACCAGCGCCCTATTTTTCTTGTGCATGGGTAACCATGGTAATCGGGGCTTAAGTTGGGCAGGAGTAGATCGATATTCGTGAAGCGCATCTTCCAGAGCGCTCCTCAAACGTTCGTTGCACTGGCTACTTACCGTGGCAAGGGTTATCATCATCCTCTACAGCACCAAGATTTGACCGCGGTAGGATTGCGTCAATAGTGGACGTGTGCACCGCGGTTTGCGCCGGAGTCAAGACGATAAGGTTGCTCAGTACTTCTAAGCGCAGCCTATCAAGTGCGGCATCGTCCAACATGTGATTGCGCTGGATGACCCGCACCTGATCCGACAGTCGTTGGGCCGAGACGTTGACGGTTGGTTCGAGAGCCTGAAAAAGAGACAGCATCTTAACACGGTATGCAGTGAGGTTAGTGCCCCCTCTGTAGACTCGTAATATTATTATTATTATGTCCCCAGTTCTGGCAGGAGCTGAAGCAGCAGCGCTGCGGGCCCGGGGCCGGGGCCGGGGCGGCCGCGCCCGACGACACCGCGCTCTACGCCCGGGACAAGGTACCGCACGCGCTACGACTACTATAAATGATAAATCATTTTGATCTTCACCTGCCTAGTCTTTTCTTAACTATGTTAAGATCGCCTTGCAGTCTAATGGTATGCAGCTGAATACTATGGATTGACTGCCTATCTGACGTCACAATCCAGTTACTTGGTAAAATGCGACTCCTTGGTAAGACTAATTGTCATAGTTTCGGAATTCTGAGTACCCGTATTAACTGTAAAAGATCTACAAATATCAGCCAAGCCAACTTATCGTGCTTTCCGAGGTATGGTCTATGGAGAAAAGTCTGTCTGTAATGGATGTTCATACGTACCAGGTACCAGTCTCGGGAAGATCGACCCGTGTGGCTGTTATTATTTAGGTTCGAGCTCCTTCTCGAATATATTTATTTTATGGAGATTAGAGCTTCGAAAGTTTTGTTTTGTTTTGCGTAATCATTTGAGTTTGTTCTTCAGGCGGTGTCCTGCAGCACAGGTCTGGAGCTGTCCCCGCGGCCGCGCACGTGCCTGGGCGTGGTGCTGGACCGGCCCCCGCCCCCCCTGCCCGGCGGCCCCCCCGCGCCCCCCGCCCCCCTCGCGCCCCCCGCCCCCGCGCCCAATCCCGCCCGCCCCCGCCCCTCCACAGACGACACCGCATCTTCGGATAGGAGTCGCGGGAAGTTAGATAAGGCACACTCTACACCCGCGTACGACTTCGACGGGAGTATCGACGAGCCCGGCCCGCTCGCCGCGCAGACCATCCCCGAGTCGCCCACCACGCCCACCGACAGTCCGCTCGCGCTACACTCTGCTGACAAGGCGGACAGAATCCTTGACTTCAAGAAGTCTAGCTCTCAGATCGGCGAGGCGATACTGCAGCGAGGGCGGCGCAGTAACGCGGAGGCGCCCGCGGACTGCGACAGTCGCGCGGACGACGCGCTGCTGCCCGACAGAGACGACAACACGGAGAGGATCCTGGAGACCATCAACATCGCCATGATGGAGCACCGGCGCCGCTCGGCGCTGCCCGACCAGTCGCACGAACACGATACACAGTCCAGGTGAGGAGTCTCCTTCACAATCTCTTGCAATTTGTTTTGACAACGCTGTCATATATTTGTACTGTTTATCAATTTGGTCATGCTGTATAGTTTATTTTATTTTATGCTATTCGGGAAACTTACAGCTAATAAAAACAACGTTCATAAACGATACGGATTTGAAGGCCATTTACAAGTGTCCGCAGTTAAACGCAGTAACAACTAAAAAAAAACAACAACGAAAGAAAAAAGTAGATACAAAATAACTACTTAAACAAGTTACGAGAGACAACAAACTACAAACTAAAAATATAAATTAAAAACTAAAAACTACAATTCAGATACAAAAAATCACTTATCCGTAAAAAAAGCTTTTTACTAATAAATGCTTGAGCCGAGAAACACTGGTGTTGAAAATATCCAAATCATGTTCACTAGTGAGTTTATTAAAACTTCTGCTTGCACGGATCAGAAACGAATTCTGCCTGTACGCGGACTTGGAATGAGGGACATGCAACAAACTGGGTTTGCGAAACGTTTTGCAGTGTGTGACCAATCCTAAACTACCTAACAGCTCAGGGCAATCTACAGTACCATTTGCGATTTTAAATAAGTATGTCACATCAGCAATGCGTCTGCGCTCATACAGTGGTAAGATATGAAATCGCTTTCACCGCGCTCTTTAATTGGGAGTATATTTCCTAGTTTTATACTGCGAGAAACGTAGGAGCCGCTTCTGAATTCCTTCAATTCTGTCTATATAAATATTAAAACTAGGGTTTCACACTTGTGAGGCGTACTCCAACTACTAAACAACTACTGGCTGCGGGCAAAAGCACAATAAAGGATTTTATAAGTTTTAAGGTTTTTAAAATCAGCTGCATAACCTTAGTATGAATGCAACTTAGAGTCAAATGTGACACCCAGATCCCTAATAACACTTATTCTATTTATATTAGTATCACATAACTTATACTGAAACATGATTGCGTGTGGTTTGCGTGTGTAGGTACTAACAAAACATTTAGAGACATTAAGTTCGAGTTTATTAAGGAGACAATAATTTTGAAATCTATCTAGATCCCGCTGTAAACTAAGACAGTCGTTTTCATATCGTCAGCGTAAAGGATTATTTTGGAACGGGTAAAGCACAAACCAATGTCATTTATAAAAATAATAAAAAGCGATGGACCCAAAAGGGATCCTTGTGGTATTCCCGAGGGTATTTTAACAGTTACAGAACTGTATCCATTCAGCACAACTGTCTGACAGCGATTCTCAACATATGACTTAAACCATCTGAATAAATCACCTCTGATACCCACTGCAAGCAGCTTACGCAACAAGACACCGTGGTCTAAACGGTCAAATGCCTTGCCATAATCAGTATAGACAACATCCACTTAAGAGGGTTCGGACATAGTGGAGGACAAGTAGTCGGAACAGATATGCAAGTTCGACACAATAGACCTGTTTTTTAGGAAGCCTTGTTGATAGTCGCTAAGAGATTGTTTAATGGCACTATGAACTGACGCGTAAACTACTTTTTCTAAAACCTTCGCAAATAGACAAAGCTTAGATAGTGGCCTATAGTTTCCAAAATTGTCCTTAGGGCCTTTTTTATGGACGGGGGTAATAAAAGCTGTTTTCCAAACTTGCGGCACCACTCCCTCACTAAGAGAACGACGGAATATTAGGGTAAGCGGTAAAGTTAAGCTTTGACCGCACCTAATTATGAGTATAGCAGGAATACCATCCGGCCCTGCTGACTTATTCACGTCAATAGCCCTCAGTAGCTTCAGCACTTCAGTTTCGCAGACTTCAATAGAGCTTATATCAGAAGCAGACGTTTGATAAAGAAACTCAAACTCAAAGCGTTTATTTCAATTAGACCATTACAGGCACTTTTGAAAGTCAAAAAACAAAAAAAAACGCTAAGCTAAAGCTACAGTCCCAGTCACAAGTCATAATAACTTGTGAAAGTACTGTAGTTGCCCATTCCAAAGCGTAGATCTCTATGGAGAAGAATGGGCAAGAAACTCCATGGACACTCTTTTAAATCAAAATATGTTACAAAATCTTGGTTACATCATTCGTGTTGAGAATTACTAGTATGTGAGAACGATGTAGAAATACGGGCAAGTTAAAGAGTCAGAGTAAAAGACGAAATCAATAATTTGAAAATAAAGTTTTGAAATAAAATAATTAAAATAAACCGTGGTAGCTAAGAGATGACCAGTCACAACTGACATCGCCCGTTCACGAACATGACGCATGTATCAGCCATCATTCAACTCAACCATATTGAAGGGAACTAAATGACCCGACACACCCGCCGCCATCAGCGTGACATTTAAGTGAGCATGACATTTACTCAACCGCCAGGGTAAATTCGCGTCAATGAAAGATGTAGGTACTCAGTAAATGGTGGCTTTACAGTACATAGTTTTCACACATGTGCTATGCAATTATATAATACTAAGAGATTGAATCTATACAAAGCAAAGATATTTATACAGTCTTCTGCAGCTTCCACAGTAACTTCACATGGTAATTTGATAGCCCCTATGGTTGTGGAGCAGGACCAGCATTGAACCAAGCATTTTTATCATCAATGTAATCCCCCAACTTATAATATGCTTGCCTACATAGTGTGCGCTTTATGCAAGATTTAAATTTCGTTTCATTCAGTTGTAGAATGCGGGAGGTATTTTATTGTAACATTTTAAACAGTACCCCATGAAATATGAGTCTACTTTAGCCAACCTAAAACCTGGCTGAACTAGTTGGTCCCTGTTTCTAGTATTATAGTGGTGCCGGTCACCTCTTTTACTAAATAAATGCAGATTTTTCCTAACGTACATGATGTTTGCATAGATGTATTGATAAGGTACAGTCATGATGTTAATTTCCTTAAACAGTTCTCTTAGAGAATCGCGCCTACGCAGGTTATATATGGCTCTGATGGCTCTTTTCTGCAGAATAAATATAGACTCGATGTCTGCAGCCCGTCCCCATAGTTAAATACCGTATGACATAATACTATGAAAATAACTAAAATACACTAGCCTCTCGGTATCTACATCAGTTAATTGACGGATTTTTCTGACAGCATATGCCGCTGAACTCACCCGTCCTGCAAGAGATGTTAAATGAGGACCCCATTGTAGCCTTGAGTCGAGCGTGGTCCCCAAGAAAACAGTTTCATCGACAAATTCAAGTTTCTCTTGATTCAATACTATGTCATAAAATACATATCACAAAATTTGACATTTGGTAGAGAAAATCTTATGCACTTATTTTTTTTCCCATTTAATAATAAATTGTTAGCGGTAAACCAGTTATGGACCTGCATTAGAGCGTTATTTACGTCGTCAAGGTTTGTAGCATGTCTGTTTATCCTAAATATTAAAGAAGTATCGTCAGCAAACAACACCATTTGTGGATGATTTTTAAATAAATGGGGTAGGTCATTTATATATACTAAAGAGAGGAAAGGACCCAATATCGAACCTTGTGGTACACCCATTTTTACTTTTAAACCCATTGAATTTACACCATTTACTTGTACTTGCTGCTGTCTATCATTCAAATACGATGTGACTAAACTGAGCGCAAGTTTACCTAAACCATAATGCTTCAGTTTCAAGAGCAAGGTTTGGTGATTTACGCAATCAAATGCCTTCGAGAGGTCACAGAAGATTCCTATGGCATCTTGTGCCTCTTCCCACGCAGTATATATGTGTTTTAATAGTGTGACACCGGCGTCAGTCGTACAACGTCCTTTGGTGAGACAGTTCATGTCGCCATCCAACTGAGTTACAACGGGAATAGTGTTCTGGAGAAAGTTAAACTTAAAATCTTCGCTAAACATGTTGCAAATTTCGTCACCTTTTCCTGACGACCTCTGCCCTACTTCATATCCGATGAAAAAGTACATGAGGACTTTTGCTTGCTTTTGACAAAAGACCAAAATGCTTTAGGCGATTTAATAATACTATTTTCTATTGTCTCAATGTAACTGTCACACATTTCTTTTTCTAATAATTTAGTTTCGCACGCAGACCGTCCATTTTGTTCTCAATATCTGCTCGTAAAGCTGAGTTAACATTATTGTGTCATGTGGTGATCACGCCCCCCAGGTACCCCTCCCGCGCGCCGGAGCCGCCCCCGAGGCCGACGCCGCCCCCGCGCCCTGCCCCCGCCCCCGCCCTCGCCCCCGCCCCCGCCCCCTACCCGGTGCTGCGCGCCGTGCCGCGCGCGGAGGACCCCCCCGCCTCGCCGCTCAAACCTATCCGACCAGTGGATGTGACGAATGTAAGTGTACTCTGTTAATCTACTTGTGTCGAATGAGTGTTATACAGATTCTTATTGCGCATATATACTATGATCAAAAAGTTGAGATGTCGCACTAGTGATGCATCGAGTGACTGACACCAAATCATATTCATAATGCGTAATAATGAAATGGCTACAATTTTAGTTTTGTTACGATATAGTCTGCTTTAAAGTGTGCGTTATAATCGTCGTTCATGAAAAACCCACTAAAATGAAACTGAACGATAGTGAAACTGAACCAAGTTGACACACAATGATTGCCCTGCAGATATCCGTCCCTCTCCGACATATAACGAAGCACGACATCCGCGTGATCCCGAACGAACGGCGGGAGATGCTGGCCATCAACAGTCCTAGCGAGCCGGGCGGGGCGGCGGGGCCCGGGACGCCGGGCGTGGGGCCCGCGGGCCCCGGCGGGCCCCTGCGGCCGGGCGCGGGCGACATCGTGATGGGCGCGCACGTGCACAGCGACAGCCCGCCGTCGCGCGGCCACGCGCTCTCGCCGACTAGCGCCGTGCGGGGCATGTTCCCTACTTCCAAGTCCAGGAGCTTGAAGAAAAAGAGTTCCATTCTTGCGAGTGAGTTCTGTTGTTGAGGAATTCGTTTTGATACGACTTGTTTGTAAATTTGTCGGAACCCCTTTAAAATGTTTTTATTCAGTCAGTGATAAAAAAATGCAATGGTAATATATTTTTTTGGTTTTCGCAATTAATGTGGGTATTGTCTAATCGTGATATGGTCTGGTGGAATCGTGTAACGTAATGATCGTCGTCAGAGCGGCGCAGCGTGCCGGCGCGGGCGCTGGCGGCGCGCGGCGCGGCGGGCGGCGTGTGGCAGCGCGTGCGGGCGCGCGGGGCCGCGCAGCCGCGCTGGGCGCGCCGCCACCTG
This sequence comes from Cerastis rubricosa, assembly GCA_949152445.1. Taxonomy (NCBI): domain Eukaryota; kingdom Metazoa; phylum Arthropoda; class Insecta; order Lepidoptera; family Noctuidae; genus Cerastis; species Cerastis rubricosa. Next base: position 360,338 of record OX424529.1, read on the forward strand.
CTGCTCACGCACAACCTGCTGTACGCGTACAGGACGCCTGAGGTGAGTCACCCCACCACTCAGGCGGGCGGCGTGTGGCAGCGCGTGCGGGCGCGCGGGGCCGCGCAGCCGCGCTGGGCGCGCCGCCACCTGCTGCTCACGCACAACCTGCTGTACGCGTACAGGACGCCTGAGGTGAGTCACCCCACCACTCAGGCGGGCGGCGTGTGGCAGCGCGTGCGGGCGCGCGGGGCCGCGCAGCCGCGCTGGGCGCGCCGCCACCTGCTGCTCACGCACAACCTGCTGTACGCGTACAGGACGCCTGAGGTGAGTCACCCCACCACTCAGGCGGGCGGCGTGTGGCAGCGCGTGCGGGCGCGCGGGGCCGCGCAGCCGCGCTGGGCGCGCCGCCACCTGCTGCTCACGCACAACCTGCTGTACGCGTACAGGACGCCTGAGGTGAGTCACCCCACCACTCAGGCGGGCGGCGTGTGGCAGCGCGTGCGGGCGCGCGGGGCCGCGCAGCCGCGCTGGGCGCGCCGCCACCTGCTGCTCACGCACAACCTGCTGTACGCGTACAGGACGCCTGAGGTGAGTCACCCCACCACTCAGGCGGGCGGCGTGTGGCAGCGCGTGCGGGCGCGCGGGGCCGCGCAGCCGCGCTGGGCGCGCCGCCACCTGCTGCTCACGCACAACCTGCTGTACGCGTACAGGACGCCTGAGGTGAGTCACCCCACCACTCAGGCGGGCGGCGTGTGGCAGCGCGTGCGGGCGCGCGGGGCCGCGCAGCCGCGCTGGGCGCGCCGCCACCTGCTGCTCACGCACAACCTGCTGTACGCGTACAGGACGCCTGAGGTGAGTCACCCCACCACTCAGGCGGGCGGCGTGTGGCAGCGCGTGCGGGCGCGCGGGGCCGCGCAGCCGCGCTGGGCGCGCCGCCACCTGCTGCTCACGCACAACCTGCTGTACGCGTACAGGACGCCTGAGGTGAGTCACCCCACCACTCAGGCGGGCGGCGTGTGGCAGCGCGTGCGGGCGCGCGGGGCCGCGCAGCCGCGCTGGGCGCGCCGCCACCTGCTGCTCACGCACAACCTGCTGTACGCGTACAGGACGCCTGAGGTGAGTCACCCCACCACTCAGGCGGGCGGCGTGTGGCAGCGCGTGCGGGCGCGCGGGGCCGCGCAGCCGCGCTGGGCGCGCCGCCACCTGCTGCTCACGCACAACCTGCTGTACGCGTACAGGACGCCTGAGGTGAGTCACCCCACCACTCAGGCGGGCGGCGTGTGGCAGCGCGTGCGGGCGCGCGGGGCCGCGCAGCCGCGCTGGGCGCGCCGCCACCTGCTGCTCACGCACAACCTGCTGTACGCGTACAGGACGCCTGAGGTGAGTCACCCCACCACTCAGGCGGGCGGCGTGTGGCAGCGCGTGCGGGCGCGCGGGGCCGCGCAGCCGCGCTGGGCGCGCCGCCACCTGCTGCTCACGCACAACCTGCTGTACGCGTACAGGACGCCTGAGGTGAGTCACCCCACCACTCAGGCGGGCGGCGTGTGGCAGCGCGTGCGGGCGCGCGGGGCCGCGCAGCCGCGCTGGGCGCGCCGCCACCTGCTGCTCACGCACAACCTGCTGTACGCGTACAGGACGCCTGAGGTGAGTCACCCCACCACTCAGGCGGGCGGCGTGTGGCAGCGCGTGCGGGCGCGCGGGGCCGCGCAGCCGCGCTGGGCGCGCCGCCACCTGCTGCTCACGCACAACCTGCTGTACGCGTACAGGACGCCTGAGGTGAGTCACCCCACCACTCAGGCGGGCGGCGTGTGGCAGCGCGTGCGGGCGCGCGGGGCCGCGCAGCCGCGCTGGGCGCGCCGCCACCTGCTGCTCACGCACAACCTGCTGTACGCGTACAGGACGCCTGAGGTGAGTCACCCCACCACTCAGGCGGGCGGCGTGTGGCAGCGCGTGCGGGCGCGCGGGGCCGCGCAGCCGCGCTGGGCGCGCCGCCACCTGCTGCTCACGCACAACCTGCTGTACGCGTACAGGACGCCTGAGGTGAGTCACCCCACCACTCAGGCGGGCGGCGTGTGGCAGCGCGTGCGGGCGCGCGGGGCCGCGCAGCCGCGCTGGGCGCGCCGCCACCTGCTGCTCACGCACAACCTGCTGTACGCGTACAGGACGCCTGAGGTGAGTCACCCCACCACTCAGGCGGGCGGCGTGTGGCAGCGCGTGCGGGCGCGCGGGGCCGCGCAGCCGCGCTGGGCGCGCCGCCACCTGCTGCTCACGCACAACCTGCTGTACGCGTACAGGACGCCTGAGGTGAGTCACCCCACCAGGCCTTTGATATCGCTCAACGCCGGAACTGGCTACTCGTCTGTTACATAAATTTGTCGAACTCGTTACTAACAAAGTATTGTCTCCCGCCCGCAGTGCTTGAAGGCGGACTGCATGATCTACCTGGAGGGCTGCACGGTGGCGGCGGCGGGCGAGGTGAAGTCGCGCGCGCACGCCTTCAAGGTGTACCACACCGGCACCGCCTTCTACTTCGCCTGCGACTCGCGCGACGCGCAGCTCGCCTGGATCCAGCTCATCCACCGCGCGACGCTGCTGCCCTCGCTCGCCACGCATGTAAGTACCGACGCATCATCCCACCCAAATATTCTAGTGACCAAACGACATTTGTGATCTTGATATCCATACACACATATCTCATTCTCGCTTTCAGATAGATGTGTCGAAACAATTTTCCGAGACTGACTACTCTGAAACTGAGTCAGACACAGAAAGTCCACAAAAGGAGCGCGAGCGGTCCCGCGACCGCGATAAGGACAAAGAGAAGGACAAGGACAAGTCGAAGTTCGGGTCGCTGAAGAAACTGACGCACCGCATGCAGCGCAGCGAGTCGCACGAGAACGTGCCGCACTCGTCCACCAGCCTCGACCGCAAATACCTGCGCTTCTTCTACCGGAACAAGACCAAGGACGACGCCAAGCTCAAGGTGAGTCTACTCGCGTTACTTTGACGCTCATACAATTCTTTTCAATTTATTTATCCAGTAACAATTCACATTGCGTTCAAAAATAATCAGCACAAAACATTTAAAATCAAAAGAAAAATACAAAAACGCAGCGCAGCGGCAACCACGAAGACTTCATATCAACACATCCACGTTTCAAAATGTACAACTAAGCTTATCGACACGCGCAAATGGCCTCTTCGCTGAATTGATTGAGTCGCTCCCCGCAGAAGGCGCAAGCCGGCGTGCCCGTGCCCACGGAGCACTACCGCAGCTACCGGCGCGTGGGCCCGCCGGGCCCCGCCGCGGGCCCCGCGCCGGCCCCGGGCCCCGCGCCCGTGCCGCGCCTCACGGTGGAGGGCGCGGAGGAGGGGCCCAGGTCGCGGCGCCTGCCGAAGCCCATCAACTACATCCACGCGTCCAACCCCAACCTGCTGGACTTCGACAAGAGCGACTTCGTCACTAAACCGACGCTGCACGTTCCTAAACCTCAACCCAAGGCGAGTACTTACATTGTGAAAGTTACCTTATGTTTGGGTAGATGACGAAAGATCGAAAATTTTCTTCGACGCGATCTTATCTTTTTTTTCTCATAATTGATTGTAAAGAATACAACTCAAAGTGGAAACTATAAACAATATAAAAGTGATTTCATTTGTAAATATAAACAAGTCGCCAAAAAAATAACTATTAGATACCAAATGCGTTATCGACTTTACCAGTCGTCAGGATAATAAATAAAACATTTAGATTTATTTATTTAATTATGGCACTCCAACGACTTATTCACTAATACAACCTGTTGGGGTATGATGCCCAACAGTGAAATGTTATGTACTTGTAATGTAGACTTGTAAGGTATGTTATGTAAATGAGTAGACGAGTGATTCCCTTGATGGATTTATTGCTACTGAATTATAATTACATGATTACATGCTAAGTTACAGGAATGCACACATAAACAATATCGATGTGCAATAAATAAGTATGACGTACAAACTACACAAAGGTCAATGTACAGCGTAGCTCGTACATATTGCCCACTCACAAAATGTAACAGTTTATAAAATTGAAAAATGCTATGTTATAATGTAAAATGTAAAAAGGGGATAAAATCTATATCTTAATGATATAACTTAAGCATTATATTATTAAATCACAGCGCGCAATAGGCGACGTTGCTTTGTTAAGTGTGTGTGCACTCGATAGATGCATTACACTACTATCTTCTGTGACGTCAGATACAGCGTTGTCCACAACACTTGCAGTCGACCTCCTTCGTGGCGCTGGATTCGGAACAGGTGGTGCTATCGGTTTCTGTTGACTCCTGCAATGTTTCCGAAGTCGGTGGTATGCATATATTGCGCCTGCTACTGCTGCTACTGTTGCCAAAATGTACATGACAACGTATTGGTGGACATCGTGATAATTATGTTGCTCGATCTGATATAACGCCTTCTGCTGTCGCAGCTTTCATCTGTTCTATTTGCTTTCCCAGATCTCGCAGTAATGAGCTCTGCTCCATTACCGTCTCAGTTTCAGGTTCTTGTTTCAAAACCGGTACAGATAGGTTGATGATCCGATTGATAGGAGGAATTTCTATCTTGAATTCTTCGACCTTGGCATGAATTGTATCCATAAATTGCCTTTGGGAATAAATAGTGAACGTCTCACTATTGATAGTGCAGTCGCTTCCGAGTTTCATTATCCCTGCGTTGCTAAATACCTCTGTTGAAACTTGATTCCCGCATATAACGCGTATTTTGCAAGCGTCACAGCAGAAGTATAGGTAGCTGTTTATGTTATTAAGTTGCTTCAATGTATCTCGACAGTTCTCCTGTTTTGTTTTGCAGTCAGGCGAGCCTTTGCTTCTCTTGCAGAGGCTCTCGTCAGTTTTCATGTGGTATACTGGCGTCCTCATGGGGCACAATATAGTTTTACTGTCGTGATCAATACATTGATGTAGGTCGGTTAAAGTCATCGGGAGGTAAGAATCCTTTTGTATGTTGATTGCTAATAGCTCCGCTGTAGGTAGTAGGGTAACCATTTTGCCGCCGCTCCTTTTTGGGACAGGTATGATGTGGTAAACTTCGTAATTTTCTCTGCTGATTAGTGGCATCCTTATCTCAATGATAAGATATCTGTCTGACATCCTTGCCTTCACTTGCAGAAGATGATACAAGCGGAAAAAATCTTCTTGAATATTTCTGATGGGAAGTGCCACATCCTTTGACAGCTGACCTGATATGACGTTCAATTCATCTCGCAGCTGTTCTGGCGCAATGAGGTGTAAGTTCACCTTGCCATTGTAAATGTTTGTTACGGTGTCCAACAGAATCTCTTGAACGTTTCTAAGATGCTCTATAAAGCTGTTCGCCGAGATAGCCGACATCACAAATTCGATTGATAATTCTTGCGACTCAATCTCTTGCTGAAGGTTACTCGTTAGTTTGTCTAGACTTAGCAGATGTTGATTGAGTAATTTGTATTGTTTTTCGATTGTTTCTTCCGATCTCCGAAGTATGTTGTATTCGGCTTCTATAATAGTTGTCTGATTTTTGTATAATAGAGCCAGATGTTTTTCATTTTCTTGGATGAGTTCAATATCTCGTTGATATTGTTCGGCGAATTGGTCATCCAATACTCCGAACAAAGACCGTGCGATCGACCCAACACCGTTGATAAGGCCGCGTTTGCTTCTCATGTTCACCCGACCTTGCGGATTCAGCAATAAACGGTTATAGTGTTCGAGTTCAGCGAATGCATGACGTAATTGTAATGCAATTATGTCACATTGGGTCTTCTGATTTAGCTTTGAACATATGTTTTCGAGGTGCTCGTTGAATTTAGTGAACACTGCTGTACCATGCCAGTAGGGTTTGATGTCGTAATAGACAACTATCTTCCACTCGTCGCGAATCAATCTCATGTTGGTTGATTTATCGAAATATAAGCCTTGTTGCAGTTCGATAAATGTTGTGTTTGTTGTCGCAGTTGCTGGACTCAGTAGGTATAGCAGGGTCATCACCAAGCCGATAAAGTTGATTTTGCTTGTCATTGCAGTTTGTTGAAATTTTGGTGGTTTCTCGTCTGTTGCTTGTTTCTTATGTTCATTTTTGCTGTTTTGTGGTTTTGAGGTTTCCTCGCTGTCTATTGGTAAAATAGACAGCTTTGTTATGGGTCTCTTTATGACGCCGTTTCTTGTTTTCAGGGTTACGACACGAACATATCCGTCGTCTCCCGGGTGAAGGTCTGTTACTCGACCCATTAACCATTTTCCTGCGGGCCGCTGGTCGTCATTTACAACAACCAAGTCACCAACTTTCATATTGTTCTGCGGTTTCTGCCACTTTGTTCTTGCTAACAATTGGCACAAGTACTCATTTTTCCATTTCTTCCAAATTTCTGAGTACATTTTTCTAGTTAGCTCCCATCTTGTTCGGGCGTCTTCTCTAGTTTCGATGACGGTCAACCCGGACCTTCCTGTTAGAAAGTGTGCTGGCGTTAAAACATCAAGATCTTCCACATTTTCAGTCAGCGCACACAGAGGTCTAGAGTTTAGACAAGCTTCTAGTTTTGTTAAGATAGTGGTGAACTCTTCGAATGTTAACCTTTGCTCACCCACTACTCTTTTCAGATGGTGTTTCAAGCTTCTTACGGCTCGTTCCCATACTCCGCCCGCAGACGGCCATGCCGGGACGTTGAAATGCCACTGTATGGCCATCACAGCGATTTCTTTCTGTAATTCTTCGTTTCTGTAGCTGTTTTCTATTTCCCCGTATTGTTCCATTAGCAGTCGATTAGCGCCGACGAAGTTCGTGCCATTATCGCTGTATAAATGGCGGGGGGCGCCTCTCCTTGCTGCCATTCTGTTAAGGGCTGCCAAGAATGCCGAGCTTGTAAGGTCAGACACTAATTCAATGTGTACTGCCTTTGTCACCATGCAAATGAAGATGGCTATGTATCCTTTTGTTGTTCTAGCCCCTCTTCCTTTATTCATCTTGACTTCGACGAATCCCGTGTATTCCACTCCTGTATGGTAGAATGGCGGGGCAGGGTTTATTCTTGCGCTCGGTAGTTCACCCATGATTTGATGTTGTTTTGTTGGACTTATTTTGCGGCACGTTACGCATCTTCGGACTTGCATCTTCGTTACTCGTACGCCACCGATGATCCAGTATTTCTGACGAAGGTGCGATAAAGTGAGTCGCGCTCCTCCATGAAACGTCATTTGGTGGGCTTGATCGATGAGCAAATGCGTTAGATGGCTGTCATAGGGAATGATCATCGGATGTTTCATTTCTTCCGTTAGCGTTGCGTTGTTCAATCTTCCCCCGACTCTTAGCAAGCCTTCTTGATCAATGTAAGGGTTGAGAGGTAATAACTTGCTATTTGAGGCCACTCTGCCGTGTTTACGTAAATGACTCATATCCGTTTCAAATACCTTTTGTTGGGTCTGTTTTACAATTGCCTTAGTCGCACTATTTAATTCTTGCAACGTAAGATAACTTGGTAATTGACGATGTTTCGAGTCCATTGTTCCAAGTTTTAAGTTCAATGCTCTTTGTATCCATGCAACTATTCGAATGACATGATTAATAGAGCTATGTTTTCGTAATAATTGTTCAATAATGTTGGTTGTTTCTGTGTCGATTTGGGCAGCGTTGACTTGTTTCGTTGCCGTTGTTTTTACATCTTGATCTGAAGTGTAGACCCTTTGGATTTGGTTTCTCATTTCAAACGATGATAGCCACACAGGTCCTTGCCACCACAGTTTGTTTTCTTTCAGTTGACCGGCGTACTGGCCTCGACTTGCGGCGTCAGCGGGATTTTCCTCTGATTTGACGTAATGCCAACACGAGCGCGGTATTACAGAGTTTATTTTTTGGACTCGATTCTCTATGTATGTTTTCCATCGTGCCGGGTCACCTTGTATCCAACCCAGGACCACCATAGAATCAGTCCAGCCATAGGCGCGAATATCATGTTGATGTAAGGATTCCTTTACCTTTTGCATTAATTTGGATAGTAGATGTGCTCCATTAAGTTCCAGTCTAGGCAATGTTGTTACTTTTCTGTGTGGGACAATTTTAGATTTTGCAGCGACTAGTGTGACGATTGTTGATGGGTGAACTCTTGCGTAAATAACACACGCATAGGCATCCAGGGAAGCGTCACAGAAGCCATGTAGTTCTATTGCTTGTTTCCCATCACATCTGAGCCATCTTGGTACTTCACACAAATTAATCGCCGTTATATCCGCTTGTACTTTACACCACTCCTTGTGTATGCTATCCGTCACTTCGTCATCCCATTGTAGTTTGACCTCCCACAGTTTTTGAAATAATAATTTCAATTTTGTGGATACGGGAGCCAGCCAGCCAAGTGGGTCAAAAAGTTTTGATATTTCAGCTAATAAGCTGCGTTTTGTATGTTTTTTGTTGACGCTTGAAATCGCACATTGGAATATGAATTTGTCCTCTGTCGGATTCCAGCATAGGCCTAATGTTTTTGATGTTTGATCCGTTTTGAAATTGAAAACCGTGTTTTCATTGTTATGTTGTGTTGTAACATTTTCCAAGAGTGCAGGCTCGTTTGATGACCATTTTCTGAGGTTAAACCCACCACTCTTAAGTAATAGTTTTAGGTCCAAAATAAGAGTTTGTGCTTGTTCAATCGTGTGGGAACCGTGAACGAGATCATCGACGTAAAATGACTCCTCCACTACTTTTGAAGCTTCCGGAAAATGTTGACGTTCGTCATCTGCCAATCTTCGTAAGGTCATTATGGCCAAGAACGGCGCTGCCTTGGTGCCATAAGTTACTGTACCGAGTTGATATGAAAGTAGAGGTTGTTCCGGCGATTCTCGCCATACAATCTGTTGTAGGTTTTGGTCACAGCGTGCCACTAAAATTTGTCTATACATTTTTTCAATGTCAGCTGTGTATGCGTATTTATATTGCCTCCATTGTATCAATGTTGTTTGTAAATCTTGTTGTAGGTTTGGACCTTTGTACATGAGGTCGTTCAAACTCCATCCTGTAGACGTCTTAGCGGACGCATTAAACACCACCCTGTACTTAGTTGTTGTTGACTCGGCGCGTTCGACGCCGTGGTGCGGCAAATAGCAGTCGAGTGTCTTGTTACATGTTGATTGTTGCATATGACCTAAGTCAATGTACTCTGCTATAAATTCTTTATAGGCTTTTGCTAATTCTTGTTGTTTTCCCAATCTTCGTTCTAACGTTTTGAATTGCGCAATTGCCATTTGTTTGGAAGAGCCCAGCTTGCCCTCCCATTCTTGTTTCATTGGTAGTCTCACTTCGTATCTCCCATTTTCTAAACGTTGTGTTGATTTACCGTAGTATTCTATGCATTTCTGGTCTTCCTCTGAATAATTGGCTTGATCCTTGATATCTTCGGAATCCCAAAACTGTATCATATCTTCCAGATTGTTTAATACTACGTTGCAATGAAAAGTTCTGACGTTTCCGCATAGTAACCATCCTAGGTGAGTTTGTTGTGCGATAGGCTGGTTGACATCATCGCTTTTGATCATTCCTGCTAGCATGATTTGGGAATAAACGTCAGCTCCAAATAGCAGATCTATTGGGCGGCTGCTATTGAAATCTGGATCCGCCAAACTGATATTTTGTATTTGAGGCCATGATGGTTTGGTGAAAGTTTTGTTTGGTAGATTCTTGATTAAGTTTCTCATGATGTATACTGGTTTTCTGAACGTAAAGTCGCTGAAGGTAGAGCTGCATGAAATTGTTATCATGCCCTTGCAATTGCTCTCCTTTTCCCCAATTCCGAAGACGACCCCTTTGCATTTCTGGCGTTTGTTCCCAAGAAGTTGAGCAGCGCGTTCTGTTATTAATGATATCTGAGACCCTTGATCAACAAGAGCTCGCATGTTGTACTGAGTTCCATCAGCTCCTTCTACCTTAACAATTGCGGTAGCTAATAGAATCTCCGATTCTTCACCATTTTGAGAGACATGTGATGAGGAATTTGGTTGTTCTTCGCTTTTTGCAATGGCTTCATGCATTAATGTGTTGTGCTTAGCTTTGCACTTGCGACATCGGTTGCGTGATGTACATTTGTTTCCTTTGTGGCTGTATAAGCAATTAATGCATATTTGCAATTTGTTTATTGTGTTGAGTCTTTCGTCGTTCGACATTTCTAAAAACTTTCCACAAAAATAGAGGCCATGTTCGTCGTTGCAGAGTGGACAAATAATTGTTGACGCATGGTAGGATTTCGTAACCTTGTTGTTACTAGCCCCTTGGTTCTTGTTGTAATTATGTTTCTTGATATGGGCAGCTTCTTGATGCTGATTTGTTCCCGAACTTGATTTCTGGTAGTTGTCTTGTTTACGCTGCGACGATTCCATTGAAGTAAACTTCGCCTCTAGGTAGTCTAGAAAATCCTTTAATTTAGGTAATTCTCGAGAGTTCCTGAGTGATCCAATGTAATCAGAATATGTCTCAGCGTCCAGCTTTTGCGCCAGTATATGTACTAGTAGTGGATCCCAGGTTCTGACATCCACTTCCAAATTCTTGATGGCGTACAAACATTCTATTGTGACGTCATGTATTTTCTTAATTGGTGCCAATGACTGATGTTGCATGATCGGTAGATTGAAGAGCATGTTGATGTGCGATGTAAATATAAGTTTCTTATTGTTATAGCGGTTGTTGAGAATGTCCCAACACACAAGATAGTTGTCTGAGCTTATCTGTAAGTGTTGTATCAGCCTTTCGGCTTCTCCTTGGACCTTACTTTTCAAAAATTGCATTTTCTGCGCATTTGATAAGGATGAGTTGTTATGGATTGCTTCCGTGAAAAGGTCTTTGAATGGTATCCACTGATTGAATTTGCCGTGAAAGACCGGTATCTCTAATTTTGGTGTTGTTTTTTCTCGATAAGCCCCGGACCACATCTTTGTATTTAACGCCTTCTTCAGATCGAGGTATTGGTTTTCGAATCTTGTATAGCGCTCTTCATATACGGCGTTTTTGTCCCCATTAAGTTCGCACTCTATGTCCCAATGAAGATTGTCAATAGCCGACCAACGCGCCTGTAATGTTTGCAACGCATCCTGGAATTCCCATTTTTCAGAGATAAATTCCACTTGAGTGATGGCGACTGCTCTCATGAAGGCTTTGAAGTTTGCCGATTGTTTTCGTAGTAAATCGTCCAGCTTACTATTGGACCCTGTGTCCCTCTTGTTAGGGCTTTGTTGTTGACGAGGAGGCGGTTGATCCCTGTGGTTGTTACCGCTCTTCTCATCTGTGTTGTTGGTTTTGTCTCCCTCTGCCTCATGTTGTTCTTCTTCTGTTTTGCTCGACGTACCTGCTTTCTCTTGTTGAGAGGTATCTCCGAGCGGTGGCGGTTGCACCGAGGGTACAACGGACCGTTTGTGCGTCGACACTTGCTGATGTTGAAGGAGGATTAACTCCTTAACTTCTTTATAACACTGCAACGCTGTGTTATATAAATTACTTGTAAAATAGAGATGACTCTCACCCACTTCTGTAGACAGACGATCATGGTTGAACTGGAATTCAGACCATAAGTTTTCCAGCATCTGCAAACGCCGTTTAAAGTAGTCCGAGTTCTTCCTGTCCCAGCCATCCTTTTTGATATTGATGCCAACTTTCTTGATGTTATCGCAAAGTTCACGCTGATTCTCGTAAGTATCTGCTGACGACGTCATGTTGTCACACTTCTCGACGTACTCAAGACGAACTTTTGTTCTTGTTTTGAGTAGTAGGCTGTTGTTCCACACTCCTGGTTCTTGGTGTTGTGTAACCTTTCTCTTCTACGGTATGCGCCTTCTCAATTGGTAACTGGGGCGACTCGCTTGTGAGAGACCAGTCCAACCGATTCGCGACCGTAAAAGATGTAAATCACACAACACAAACTTGCTCGAAGGACCAAATGTTGGGGTATGATGCCCAACAGTGAAATGTTATGTACTTGTAATGTAGACTTGTAAGGTATGTTATGTAAATGAGTAGACGAGTGATTCCCTTGATGGATTTATTGCTACTAAGTTATAATTACACGATTACATGCTAAGTTACAGGAATGCACACATAAACAATATCGATGTGCAATAAATAAGTATGACGTACAAACTACACAAAGGTCAATGTACAGCGTAGCTCGTACACAACCCTTAAATCTAGAGTGAATTGGTCACTTACAGGTGTGCACAGCACTTACATATTTCAGTCTTATCACATCATATTTATATCATCATAATTATATGTATCATTTTCAGTCTTATACATGAATTACAGATAGTTTAAAAAAAAGCTGCATGAATACAAAAATTAAAAAAAACATAAAGAAAGGTAATAACTAAATCTATAATGCTCTCAGAACAACACAATTATTAACAGATATAACTAAGTAATGACATAACAAAGATACTAGGTGTGGCCGCTGTAGGTCAGTAATAATTCTTTGCGAAACTGTGATAGCTTGTTGGCGAAGATGTCAATGCTATTGGAACATGTAAGGAGCTCGTTATACGCCCTCATCAACCTAATTGGTGCCGAATTTCCGAGGTTTGTTCTTGTTGGGCGTGGAGTGAACAGATCTAAGATGCAATTCAATTTATTCGCCGTGCGCTTGACGTCTGTCAAACTGATGTCTATGGAGCCGGTAACAGAATTGAATACTCTCTATTTTATTACATAGGACGTTGATGCCAGCTCCTACATAGCTCCTCCCCAGCGAAACGTACGGTGGGTCTCCAGGTGCGGCCGGATCGTATGATGTATGATGTCTGGTCGCTTAAAGGACATACAGCTTCTTCGATGTTAGGCAGGAATGCAGGCTTCAATCGGTCTATGCTGATGTTCACCTGTCGGTCGTTGTTTTTCACTGTATACACCTTGTTTTGTATCTTCAAGACACGATACGGGCGGGCGTTTTGGGGGACTGTCTCTTGTAATTTTGACGTTCAAAAAGTGCTAATTATCAGCCTAATTTGAATAAATGACTTTTGATTTTGATTTTTGATGTTTCACCACAAATCATAGCTCTCGTGTCGTCAAACGTGCTGTATTTCTTTTGTGCTTCTGTCAGTTTCTTTGAGTAAAAACCGAGTGGTGTCCAGCTGTTTCCTACACGTTTCTGTAGCGCGGCTTCGACGCAGATATTCGAGGCGACACACATCAGTAATAGCGGAACAAAGTGACGGCGTTTTTGATGCTGTTCTCACATGCTTGAAATGCTTATTCTTTCTGTTCTCTTTGTCTTTTGAAAAAATCTTCCAGGTGACTTCTGAGGGTTTCTTGGTCTGGAGAGGCGACAAGAATTTTGTCGACGAAAGATGTGGTCCATGTTGCCGAGTACATTGTTGATGTGTCATTGGAATGTTTGTCCGGTGTTGCATAGACCGAAACACATTCGTGGGAACTCAAAAGCCCCAAAAGGTATGATGACTGCCGTTTTCTCGATGTCTTCTTCGCCTTTTCTCAATTGATTATACGCTTGCCTCAAATCAATCTTCGAGAAGAGTTTCATCCCTTCCCTTCCCACCCCGGGGTATTGGGTACCGATCCGGTTTGGTGACGGCATTTAGTCTACGGTACTCACCACATGGTCTGTATTCGCCAGTCTTCTTCTCAACGAGGTGAAGTGGACTTGCCCAGGGTGAATTTGATGGCTGGCATATTCCCCGTTCAAACATAACTTGAAACTCCTTCTTCGCCGCTTGATATTTGTGTGGCGGCAACGGTCGTACCTTATTGTACATAAGCGGCCCGTGAGTAACAATATGATGTTCAACTTCGCTGTTCTTCATGTTGTTGAAGTTCGAGGAAGTTATCTCGGCGTACTGTCGATGAAGGTTGTGGTACCAACGTGCTATCTGCACCTTGTCTTGGAAGAGGACTTTTGGCCGCAGGGAGTGGTGTTCGACTCACAGAAGCCAATCCACATTGAACCAACCTCAACTATTTACCATACGACAATCCCATTCTATGGTACACTACTTGCCTTACTTGTACTGGGAGCAATACTACTTTATCGAGTCCACATCTGCCGAAAGAAGCAGATGACAACACCAGATGACGCCATGTACGTGTATATGTATGAGGTGTTACGCGCATCACTATTAAGTAAAGCGCTGACACAAAGGCACGAGACACGACGCGTGCGCATCATCGACCCAGTTGCTACGAGCGGAAACTGCTGACATAGAACATGTTACATGAGGCCCAGAGACACCGTCTACGTGACCGAGCCCGCGCACTTCGTATCCACCATCGATCGAGTTAATTTGATTTTCATTAATTGTAATTTCTTTTATTAAAATTATAACCCTTTATTCATTTGTCATCTTATCTAATATATTTTTAAATATTTCTTAAAAACAAAAAGGTAAAAAAAAACATTTAAAAATATAAAAAACAGGTTTCCGCCGGTGTCGGGAGCAGGGTCCAAGCTACCGGTGGTTAGGGCTGCAGAGACAGGAACCTCCTCACAATGCGGGCCGTATCGAGGAGTACTGCCTTCTGAATCTGGCTCTTGATCCAACCCCCAAGTGAGAGCTTCGACAGATGGTCGTCGAGGCTCTTGGCCATAAGGCCATTGGCCGTTATGACAATCGGCACAATGATAGCCGAGTCCACATTCCACATATCGACAACCTCGTGAGCCAAGTCGAGATATTTTATTTGTTTCTCTTTCTCAGCTTTCACGAGGTTTTCGTCATGCGGGATGGTAACATCGACGATCATTACGCGGCGCGCTGATCGGTCTATCACCACTATGTCAGGCTTATTGGCGACAATAGTCCTGTCAGTAATGATAGGCCGATCCCAGTACAGCGTGACATGGTCTTTCTCGAGAACTGGGTCGGGCACATACTTGTAGTACGGTACCTCAGATTCCACAAGTTCATATTTCAAGGCAAGTTGCTGGTGAATAATCCTGGCTACTTGGTTGTGCCTGTGCAAGTACTCGCCGTTAGCCAGACGAGAACAACCAGAAATAATATGTCTGATGGACTCACCCGGACGATGGCATGCCCGACACACGTCCACCGTCCCGTCCTTCATAATATGTTTCCGGTAGTTGTTCGTCAGCATAACTTCGTCCATAATCGCACAGACAAAACCCTCAGTTTCCCCAAAGAGGTCGCTGAATCGTAGCCAGGACACGGACGCTAGAAAATCTACGTCGGGCCCATGAAGAGCCTGGTAGAAGCGACCGTGAAGCACCTTGCCTTGCCATACTTCCTTGCGGTCATCGGTAGTAAGTACGACAGGTTTGCGCCAGTTCTCTTTAGCCATGGACAGCGGGGTGAGTACCTTGTCCACTGCGACCACATCTCGGTGCATACCCACCTCGGTTTTCAAAAAATATTCTCTGAGGCTGCACACCTCGCGGTTGTGGAGGGTCTTCGCGTTTAAAAAGCCTCGACCCCCGCATTTCCGCGGGATGTACAGTCTCATCACCGATGATCGTGGGTGATGCATCCGGTTTGCGGTCAGCAATGTACGAACTCTCCTATCCAGGGCGTCCAGTTCGGTCTGAGTCCATTTGAGTATGCCGAAAGAGTACATTAAAACCGGCATGACCCAACCGTTGAAGGCGCGCACCTTGTTTCCGCCTGAAAGAAGGCTCTTTAATACCTTCTTCAGGCGACCGAAGAAGCGCTCCCTCAACGACTGCTTCATGTCAGCTACATTAATGCCTAACGCTTCCGACATACCCAAATACTTATAATTTTCGGATGAGGAGAGAGATCTGAGGTGTATGGAATCCGAGAGTTGGATTCCCTCGGATTCCATAATCTCTCCTCGCTTTACATACATGACTGCACATTTGTCCACACCAAATTCCATCCTGATGGCGCTACTAAAAGTTTCAGTTACTTTCAGTAGCCTCATCAGTTGCAATTTGTTAGGGGCAAAGAGTTTCAGATCATCCATGTAAAGAAGGTGAGATATGACCTGACCACCTCTCTTCAACCGGTAGCCTAGGCCTGAATCCTCCAGCAATGTGCTTAGAGGATTCAGGGCTAGACAGAACCAAAGGGGACTCAGACTGTCGCCCTGAAATATTCCCCGTTTAATCCATACAGGCTCATCGTTCCCTTGAATCTGTCGACATCCTGGATATCGAAGGACCGTCCTCCATTGCCCCATACACGACTCAAGAAAGGCGCGTAGAGTTGAATCAATCTTGTACAACTCCAGCACCCTCATGAGCCATGTATGTGGCACAGAGTCGTAGGCCTTCTTGTAATCTATCCAACATGTCGACAGATCCTTGCGGGATCGACGAACCTGTTGGCTAATGGCCATGTCTATGAGGAGTAGCTCCTTAGTACCACGGGACCCGTTGCTACATCCATTCTGAGAGGCCGACATAATAGAATTATTATCAATGTGTTTGTTAATTTTCTCTCTCAAAATGGATGTAAGAAGTTTATAGACCGTCGACAAACACGTGATCGGTCTATAATTCTTGGGTTCCGCAGGACTACCTGACTTATGGAGCAGGTGGGTAACACCCGTTGTAAGAAACTCTGGTAGCGACCCAGACTCTAAGCATGACTGGAATTGAGATGCCAGGCGAGTGTGTGAACTACTTAGCCATTTGAGCCAGAAGTTGTGCAGTCCGTCCGGTCCCGGAGATTTCCAGTTCGGTAACGGACGAACTGCTCTGGCAACATCTAACGGTGTTATTGAGAGTTCTTCCATTTGTGGGATAGATTCACACACTCGCTCAACATCTCGCATCCAGTCAGCCTCCGTATGACAGACGGGCACCGACCAGATGCTGCGCCAGAATGAACTCGTGGCAGCATCATCCGGGCGGCATACGTCTGTCATATTGTATTAGAGTGATGTAAGCAGAATAAAAGAGAACTGTTCAATTCGACGATTCGTGTAATAATGCCCATAATTAGTGTGTGCAGTTACAAATATAAGGTTAGGTGAGCTGCACACTACACCTCCCCTTTTTTTTAAAAAAAAAATGTTATTACTACTTTAGTGAGTACATAATGCATTTTTTTTACTTAACACAATACAACATCTAAAGTAATACACTTTTAAACCTAATATTATATAAAAAAAAAAACATCTTATCTTAGTATTTTAAGTTACAAACAGTTTTGTATTATTTTTATGAATTACATATTCTTTGTCATCTTTTAAAATTTTTACATTTGGTGATACATCTTCAATAACTCTGTATGGTCCTAAATAAACTTTATCTAACTTATTACCTACTTGATTTTTAATTAGAACTAAATCTCCACTCTTATATTTTAATCGATTTACATTTTTATCAAAATTGATTTTTCTTATTTCCTTACTAACTAATAAATTATTTCTAGCTTCAGCTTGTGCTCTTTGAAGTCTGTATTTTAGCTCCAAAGGGTATGAATCAGGATTATATAAAGGATCAACATATGAATTTTGTGCTATATTAGATGGTAAATTACAATTTTTTCCAAATACTAACTCAAATGGAGTGTATTTTGTCTCAGAGTGAATTGTAGTGTTAAAAGAAAAGCACCAGAATGGAAGCCAACTGCTCCAATCTGTTTTGTTGCTGTCACACTGAATCCTAAGATAAGCTCCTAGAACCTTATGAGTATTTTCCAAACCTCCTAGAGTTTCATGATGATAGGCTGTCGAATGCAGTTTATTTATATGCAACAAATTGCAAATCTCAGTAAAAACTGATGACATAAACTCTGTTCCCTGGTCTGTTATTATCTCTTTAGGGATACCATACCTGAGAATAAAGTTGTTTACAAATAACCTAGCTACAGAAACAGTATCTTTCTTTTCTAATGGATAAGCTTCGACATATTTTGTTAAATCACACTGTAATGTCAGAATATACTTATAGTTTAAATTATCTACATCTAAAGGACCCATTAAATCTAAACTAACTCTTTCAAAAGCGGTGGATGCCGTGGATATGATAAACATCGGCTCCTTCGTATGCCTATTGGAATGCTTTTGAATCTGACAACTTCTACACTTCTTTACGAATTCTGTTACGTCATTAGTCATTCCTGGCCAATAATAGTACTTCCTAATATTATTTAACATTCTGTTAACCCCCGCGTGACCACTCGTAGGTAACAGGTGGAAGTCATTTAAGATCACAGTTTTCGTGTCTTTGTCAGTAACTCTTGTCACATCTTTAATTACAAGTAGCTTATGAATATCATTTAAATGACTCATTTCCTTTATAAAATTGTTTACAAAAATTTCATTGCTCTTGCTTTTGATTATTATGAGCTCGTTTAGTTTGATTTGCTTACAAAAACGTTGTAATTCTCTCGCTAACACACTTACGGTTGATAACGATCGAGAAATCACAAAAATTGCTGATTTTTCTGGCACGAATTTACAGTTTCCACTATCGCTTGTGAAATGTTTTGTTTTTTTTCTATCTGATTTATTGTATTTTTATTAGTGCATAATATCAATTCAACACTGCGAATTGGTCGTTTGAGGATTTCCACTACCTTAGGTTGATCAGGCCTTGAAGTAGAGGATACCTCAGTAGTCATGTCGTTGTTGTCACAGTCAGTATGTAACCTTCGAGTCTGTGCCCTTGTCATGACCGATACTACATGCTTGTTCATATCCTTTAAGCTGTTGGATGTAATAGGTATCCGGCTCAATGCATCTGCAGCTGCGTTGTGCCGTCCTGGGACATAGCTGATTTCAAAGTCATATTCCTCAAGATATAATCTAAACTTTGTTAACCGGCTTGAAGGATCTGTCATATTAAATAAATAAATCAATGGCTTATGGTCCGTCTTTATTTTAAACTTTTTGCCATATAAATAAGGTCTAAAATGTCGAACTGCCCATACAATAGCAAGTAATTCTAACTCAATCACCGGATATCGTGTCTCAGCTGGTTTCAAGTTACGGCTGGCATACGCGACTACCTTGCTATTGCTATTAGACAGCACGGCGCCTAATCCAAGTTTTGATGCATCTGTTTGTAACGTAAAAGTATTATTGTCGCTAAAGTCCTGATAGTCTAGTATAGTCGGACTAGTAAGGATCTGTTTTAGCTTGTAAAATGCTCGCTCGCATTCATCACTCCACACGAACGCTACATCTTTCTTACATAACGCATTCATTGGATAGGCTATTTCAGCAAACTTTGGAATAAAACGCCTATAATAATTAGCAAATGCAACAAATCTCTTGACTTCGTCTACGTTCTGCGGGACAGGGTATTTCTGCAGGCATTCTACCTTTGATGGATCTGGGAATATACCTTCTGAAGTAATCTTATGTCCTAAATAAACGATTTCTTTGCGTAAAAATTCACACTTAAGAGGATTTAGTTTCAAATTCACTCTTCTTAGGCATTCTAAAACTTTTATAAGATTCTTGTTATGCGATTCAAGACAATTTCCTACGACAATACAATCATCTTGATATAAGAAACATGATTTATAATTTAACCCAGACATTGCTATTGTCATGAGACGAGCAAAAGCACTAGGCGATGTCTTAAGTCCCATTGGACATCGTTTCATTTGATACTGCTTGTCTGTTGTAAAAGCAGTAAACTTCCTAGACTTGTTTTCTAAAGACAGTTGATAATAACCTTGACTGAGATCTAATTTTGAAAAATAGATGCTATTAGATAACGAATCTAGAATCTCAGTGATGTTGGGTAACGGAAATTTATCATCCTGTATCCTATTATTGAGTTGGCGATAGTCCACTACAAGTCTCCATTTCCTTTCTCCTGACCTATCTGTCTTTTTAGGTACTAATAAAACTGGACTTGACCATTCTGAAATTGTCTCTTCAATGATATCGTTTTTAACCATTTCATCTATTTGTCTTTGTACCTCGCTTTTCAATGCTTTAGGCAATCGATAAGGCTTCACGTACGCTGGAGACGCATTTTCCTTTAGTTTTATTGAATGTTCTATTAAATTAGTAGTAGTGAGCTTATCTCCTGGCAAATGGAAAACATCGGCATATTTGGCACATACGTTTTCAATGCCTCTTTGTTCCTCTTTATTTAAATAGGTCTGGAGTTGTAAAGTAGTAAGCAAAGTTCTGACTCTATCCACTGATTTACCATCGTGGTCAAACTTGCAAACATAAAAATTATCTAGGCTACTAATAATTAAATCTGACATATTTATATTAACTGAACTATCAGTTGTATTTAAAATCCTAACAGGAATAATTCCATTATGTGGCTTCGATACTACACCCGCTGTGAACACTCCCTTATAAATTTCCTTTGACAAAATGACGCAATCACTGTTGTGTGACGTCGGGATGTGTTTAATTACTTCGCAACGGGGCGGAATTGTAAATTCATTCTTATTAACATGAACACTAACAGACTGGTCTCGGGTTTCTAAACTCAGAGTACCATTTTTATAATTTAATACCGCGTTATATCGCTCAAAAAAATCCTGCCCGAGTATACCTTCTGCGGCGCACGATAAGTGTTCAAAAATGTAAAATTTCTGTCGGAAAATCACATTATGAATTATAATATCTAAATTAATATATCCCAATGACTCTAAATTACCACTAATTCCTTTAATAACTATCTTATCCTGTTTTACTAAATTCATTAAATTCCTATGTCGCGACAACCATTCATACTTAAGCACACATAAGCTTGCTCCACTATCAATCAGTAAATTAAGATCTACATTACTATTTTTTATTTGACAATTAATTATACAAAAATTACTAAAACTATGAATTGAATGAGTGTACGGTTTAGGTACGAAAAAATTCTAGTCTTTCATGACTATTTGTGTCATCATTGCGCAAGTTTTCTTGGACATTGGAATGTTGCGCGTTATGCTGAACACGCTGACAATGCACCGGACGTCCGCGTAAATGCTGACGCTGACTACCTGACTGTTTGCCTCGATTTACACTGTATGAAGTTCTTTGACCTATGCTATTTTCATGGTTTTTGTTTGAGTTTTGATTAAAATTTTTATTGTTATAAAACTGTCTATTTCCTCGGCCTCGAGGACCTCTAAAGCTTCCACGTTTATAGTTTTGGTTAGCCCTAAATTGCATAACCTGGTCTTGTGACTGGACAGACATGGATTGCTCATCTACCGCAGCCGTAATAGCTTCAGACAACGACGCAAACTGTCGTGATGCAATTATGGTGCTGAGCCGCTTATCGGCCAAACCATCGCTAAATCGTTTAATTGCAGTCTTCTCGTTGAGTGGTCGCAAAACCTCATATGCATCGCGCTTGTCGTTAGCCTGTGCAATCGTTAGATTCACAAACAACTCCTCGATCTCTGTACCGAATTTTTCTATACTCCTACGGCCTTGAGTAGCCTTAAACAATTGTGTTTGTAAAGCTACAGACGATTTTTTCGGTAATAAATAAATACGTATGTCTTCTACCAAACTTTCGACATCTGTGTAAGTAGTTTTAAGACGCAATTTTGCAATAGGCGAGAGACGCGTTTTGAGCACAAACTGTATCAATTGAGTTTTACTGGCATCATTGATAAGCGAACTATAAAGCAAGATACCATCAATAAGCTGATTGGTCACCTGCTCCTGGCCATTCATCACCGGCAAAAGAGAAATTGCCGTTCTAATATCGAATGCGTCAGCCATTTTTAGACCACAATCTGAATGTTCTATAAAATCCTTAGAATTAGTTTGACTACTACTATCTACTAAAGAAAGTAAACCCTTTATTTTCTGAAAATTTGATTGAACCTCCTGAATTAATGTTTGGAAAACCTCACAAGCTTCTTTGTTTAACTTGCGATCTTTAACTTCTTGGTTCAACTGAGTCAAAATACAATCCAGTTTATTATATTCTTTTTCTGCTTCTATTAGTTTCTTATAAGCTAAATCTTGTCTACGCCTATCTGGACCTAGTTTTACTAAATATTCTCTTAAATACTTTAATTTTGCGTGCAAATCTTGCAATTGTTGGGACATTCCTATTCTCCAAAACTAAATATTAAATAATACAGCATACTCTAATTACAATAACATAAAAAAATTACAATAAATATAAATATGTTTGCTGTGCAAAACTTACATTGCAGTAGGTACGTTTGTTACTGACAACGTATATGTAGGTCACGACGTCTCACGTGGCGTGGATGAACGGACTTGGACTCGAACTGACTCCCAGCGGCTCCACATCGGACCCGAACTATTTATCTCCCGGCGCCCTGCATATCCTCTCATCATAAGGCTTGAGCATTCTCCCGGCACCCGGCACTCCGACTTCTTATTTCATTTAGTTGTTTTCAGTTCTTCAAACAAATTCTTCTGGTATGATTCTGTTTCTTTTATAAACTTCTAAAATCTTCATTGCTTTCTTTCTTCTAATTTTTTTTTTCTTCACAAACTTCCATCAGTATAAATCTTGGTGATTTTTTTTTCAACTTCTGACATTTTCGCTTTGCTCGTTAGTTGCAAAATTTTAATTGCTGGCTAAGGGTCGCCATGTATTAGAGTGGTGTAAGCAGAATAAAAGAGAACTGTTCAATTCGACGATTCGTGTAATAATGCCCATAATTAGTGTGTGCAGTTACAAATATAAGGTTAGGTGAGCTGCACACTACAATATTTTGTTCGGGTCGCTCCCAAGCTCTGTATACCCACCTCTCATCACTCTGGAACATGCGATTCTGCGAGTACCGATCAACACGCTTCTTATACCGCCGAATACGGTTCGCCCATGCATAAACTTTCTGCTTCAGGAAGTCGATGCGCTCTGTGACTCCGGACATGTATTCTTGAGGGCTGGTTCCAGTCCCCAAGAATGCCCGTCTCACAAAGCGCATCACACGTGGGCGTGTATTGCCCTCCCTGAAGCAGTATAGTTTGCCGATGAGTACCCTGGCCCCATCGATACGGCTCTCGATCCTGCGTTGCCAGGCTGGTACGGCTGGTTTTGGTCGAGTAGCTACGTCAAAATTTGGGAATTTGACGTTAGCTAAACGACAAGCCGCTACAGCCCCACAATACAAGATCGAGTGCGTATCAACGACGTTCTCACTACTCTCAAAAATATTTTTGAGTTGCGAGTCCAAGGCACACACCAGCGCCCTATTTTTCTTATGCATGGGTAACCGCGGTAATCGGGGCCTAAGTTGGGCAGGAGTGGATCGATACTCGTAAAGCGCATCTTCCAGAGCGCTCCTCAAACGTTCGTTACACTGGCTACTTACCGTGGCAACCCTATCATCCTCTTCTACAGCACCAAGATTGGACCGCGGTGGTATTGCGTCAATAGTTGACGCTTGCACCGCGGTTTGCGCCGGAGTCAAGTCGATGTGGTTGCTCAGTACTTCTGAGCGCAGCCTATCAAGTGCGGCGTCGTCCAACATGTGATTGCGTTGGATGACCCGCACCTGATCCGATAGTCGTTGGGCAGAGACGTTGACGGTTGGTTCAAGAGTCTGAAAAAGAGACAGCATCCTAACACGGTACGCAGTGTTATTAAAATTATTATTATTTTTTTTTTTGTTAGCCTCTCATGTGTCCCACTGCTGGGCAAAGGCCTCCCCTTTCTCCTTCCAAATGTCTCTATCCTGTGCGATATCTGGCCATGATCGCCCGGCAAACAAGATTAGATCGTCACACCACCTTCGCCGCGGTCTACCTCGACGGCGATTTCCTCCGTCAGGCTTCCAGTGAGTGACGATCCTTACCCACCTCTCTGGGTGCATTCGAGCTACGTGGCCAGCCCACTCCCACTTTAGCTTGGCTGTTTTTTCTCCGACATCTGCAACTTGAGTTATGGAACGCAGGGTGGTGTTCCTAACGCGATCTGTACGCTTCACACCTATTATGCTACGCTCCATTGCCCGCTGGCAAATCTTGAGTTTGGACTTCTGTTGTTCAGTTAGTGACCAGCTTTGCGCACCGTAGGTTAGGACGGGCAGGATGCACATATCGATGAGTTTTCTTTTCAGTGTCATTGGGAGACTTCCCTTCAAGTGTTCTTTTAGGGCCCAGAAGGACTTCCAAGCATTTTGGACTCTACGTTCAACTTCCTTGTCTTGCCTATTTTTAAAGACACTATCTGGCTCAAGTATGTATACTCATCGACATATTGCATTATTGACAAATTAAAATAGTTTGTAATAAATTCGGTTTTTTTTAGTCCTCCGGCAGAAGCTTACGTAATTTACCCGTCGAAGCCAAGGTGGCGAGTAATTTTCCTGACGCTTAAACTTTCACGGCGATCTGCAGTTGTGTGCTTCTTTACCGTAACTAGTGTGGTAAAAACAAATATGGCCTGGTCTGCTGGTAACAATTTGTTCGTCCATCCGGACAGACTTTTTGCAATTACTAACCCACCCCTCCCCCTCGTCAGCAAAAGTTAGCAAAGCTCTTACTCCTCCCCTCCATGCTTACGTAAACATTGGTACAATTGATTAAATTAAATTCATGAGCAGCAGTTATAAGTGATAGAGAAGTGAATAGCGCGCGGTAATTCTCTTACTCAGTTCTAAGCGAATACCTAAACGTATTCGTACAAATAATGAATTATTTATTATGAATTATTAGAACGAAATAAAAAGTTACCAAGGATCAAGGAATCTATAAGGCCTACAATGTCCACACATTTCCAAACAATCGGTAAATAAGAAAAAGAGTCTATACAACAACAAAAAATAAATAGAAAATATCACAAAAAGACTAGATCAAATAAGTGACACAAATGTTGTCATCCGTACTGTAAGTATTCTAAACAAAAGGTGTAATGATTTAAAAACTATTGTAAAACATCTGATTAAAAAGAAAGGAAAATAAATAAGATTGAGAATAGTTAGAGACATCCACACACACATTTGTGCCGTTTATGATGCTACCAGGGAAGCCGCATGTGCGAAGGGGCTAAGGCCCAACTTCTCTATCTTCAACGTAGGCCTTAATTTTGTAATATGCGTTTTTTAGGGTTCCGTACCCAAAGGGTCAAACGGGACCCTCCCAAGTAACACGTAATCTGTATAATCACTGAATTAAAGACTTATTTACGTTTTAAAGTCAGACTGTCACTTTAAATCAGTTTTGACTTAGTTTAAATGCTTTTGAGTAGAATGTGGTAAAATTTATAATGCATGAAGCTATTCTATGGTCTAAAAAATAAAGTTAATGGGCTTATAATCATACTAAAACATTAATTACTTTTAATATACAGCACCTAAAACAGCATTTACACTAACACAAAGGTTAAGACCTTATATTAGTAAATAAGAAAACCTAATACATTAAATAAACGTTGTCGACATATTTTATAGTGAACTTAGATTTATAAACACATTTTTAAGATTAAACGCATTATTATGATCTTTTCTTATGTTTATTTACAGCTAAGCATTAGCCAAACATTTACTAAAGTTTTAGCTCTGTTATCTTCTTATTTTATTGTTACTTTAAAGCTTTCATCACTATTTAGATAAATAAAAATGTAATTTTATTACTATAGGTCATAATTTGGCCATAAAACAATGAGTAGTATGATTATTTTCATTTGTGCGTTAGTATATACTCATTAGTAAATTTATGTCGCACGTGTCACGTTGTTGTCATGAATAAACAGTGGAAAAAGACTAAGAGAACAGGTGGAGTAAAGAGAAAGATAAAAACGGAATATTCAAACTTTATATCTGGTTTAAGTAATAAAAAACGTGTTCCAAACAATGATACTCTTGATACTCAAAATACAGAACAATCGGTAGTTGTGTGTGAGCCAAGCACTAGTCAAGAAGTTCCATCAAGTGGTTCCGTAGTACATTTAAGATTTGAAAATGAAAATTATTTTGCAGAAGTGTTATCAGATGGTACTACTTTCTATAAATATATATAAAATAAAATAACTTATTATTTAAAATATGTATATCTAAAATAAAATAATCAGTTATTTAAAAAGGAGGAGGTTCTCAATTCGTCGGAATGTTTTTTTTTATGTATGTTACTCGATTACTCGAAGACGGCTTGACCGATTTCAAACATTCATTTTGTGTTTGAAAGGTTGTAAGTCCTAGTTGGTCTCATTGTCACCAGGCCAGGATCTGATGATGGGATCCTGGAGAAATCAAGGAAACTCCTCAAATATTATAGGCACACCTATGGGGATTTGGGAGTTTTCTTTTGAAGCTGGTGCATTGTCTGCATGATGAACTAAAAAGAGTTAAATAAAAATATTTTTGTAAAAAAAATAAAGCAACTTCAAAAAAAAACACCAAAAAGTAGTGCTTACATTATTTGGTGTGAATGCAGTATTAGAGGCATTATTTCTTACTTTTTGGTGTTTTTTTTTAAGTAGGTTTTTTGTGTAAGGAATATTGTTTATTTAGGTGTTTTTAGTATTTCGTTACAATTGTTCAAATTATATAAGTTTACAGAATCTGTATCTCGAATTAGGTATAAACGTGTCACTTTAATATTTTTAGATGATAGTTCTACTGATGACGAAGAAATTTGTACCGAATACACGAAAAATATCATTTTAAAAGATAAAATAAGAGAATGGGCTCTTGTTAAAAACATACCTCAAAGTGCTTTAAAAGACTTATTAACAATATTGAATGATAGATACCCGGATACTTTGCCCAATGATCCGAGAACAATACTTAAAACCCCGAGGGAAGTACACATTGAAGTGGTGGAACCTGGTCTATACTGGCACAATGGCATTACAGGTCCACTTAAAAGAATATTGGCGTCCGAAACTCTTGAGCATGTTGTGATCAGAAGGATGGCGCAAAATAAAACTTGTGATATCGTAGGGAATTATTTCTGATTTATTGGTTCCTGCCTTATATTACAATTTTGGTCATACAACTAGCACTAGGTTCACTTATATTAAAATATTTAATTGACCAATAGGAGCACACTGATTTCCAACATTTAAAACAATCTGTTGACAATGGATCTACGATGAACGCGCACCTATCTCGCTCTGGCGCGTGCGCTTCGTATAGCGTCGTCTGCTCGCACCATATAAAATACTATGGCACCGGCGCGCATCTCTCTCGTCGCATTCGACGACTCTGAGAAGGCCGAATGCCTAGCCGACAGCCTGGAGTCCCAGTGCTCCCCCAGCTCGCAACCAGTAGACAAGCGACATCTCGATGAGGTGAACGCATTCGTCGAACGTAGAACCGCCCTGCCCCCCTAAGAAGACCCTGATGATCCTCTGCCTCCGGTCACAGCTGACGAAGTGCAATACATCATTAACAAACTTCAACCGCGGAAAGCACCCGGCTACGACGGAATCACCAATAGGGTGTTCAAACTCCTCCCCGCTCAGCTCGTCGTGTTAATGGCGGCCATCTTCAATGGCGCCCTGAGCAACAACGCGTTTCCCCAAATATGGAAAGAGGCCACTGTCATCGGTTTCGCCAAGCCAGGCAAACCCAAGTCTGAGCCTTCGAGCTACAGACCTATCAGTCTCCTGAATGCACTCGGTAAAATCTACGAGAGACTTATGTATAAGCGACTCAAAGACTTCGCCGAGGCTAAGAGTCTCATCCCCAACGAACAGTTCGGCTTCAGGACCGGACACTCTTGCATTCAACAGGCCCATCGCATCGTAGAACACTTGAGCGCTGGCTTCCAGCGTGGAGCGATGACGGGTGTGTTGTTTTTCGACATAGCAAAGGCATTCGACAAAGTCTGGCACAACGGCTTATTATATAAGCTGTACAAACTGGGAGTGCCGGACCGTCTCGTGCTCATCTTACGAGACTTTTTGGCGGATCGCACCTTCCGCTATCGCATCGGGAAGGCACTGTCTTCCCCCCACCCCATTAGAGCCGAAGTCCCTCAGGGCTCCCCGCTCTCTCCCCTTATCTTTACTCTGTTCACCAGTGACATCCCCAAGAGCAAGAAGGCTCAGTTAGCCCTGTTCGCGGACGACACGGCCATCTATTACACTGGCCGCAGTCACGACGCTATTTACAGCACCCTCCAAACCTCAGCCAACGTCTTAGGCACTTGGTTCCGGAAATGGAGAATCGAGGTGAACCCCGACAAGAGCTAGGCAGTTCTTTTCTCTAAACCGCGTAAAAATAAGCCACCCGCGCTCAGCCCGATCACTATGTACGGTAAGCCTATCCCTTGGGAGAAGCAAGCCAAGTACTTAGGAGTCTTACTTGACAACCACCTGTCTTTCGCGGCGCACATCAAAGAAGCTCGCGACCGAGCTGCCTTTGCTATGGGTAGGCTTCATTTCATGATTTCGACAAAAAGCAAGTTGTCACTCAAGTGCAAGTTGCGCCTTTACACCGCGGTGATCCGCCCCATTATGACGTACGCTTGCGTCGTGTACGCTCACACCAAGCCTAAATACATCCATAGGATGCAAACCTTGCAGAACCGGTTCTTACGTAGAGTCACGGGAGCCCCTTTTTATGTCCGTAACGACCGTCTACACGTAGACCTTAGAATGCCCACCGTCCTTCAGTTTATGAAACGTCTTTCGAAGCGTTTCTTCGATAACGCCAGTAAACACCGTAATCCCCTGATCGCAGCGGCCGCCTGTTACGAACCCTCGCGCATTAGTACAGTTCGCCGTCCTCGGCATACCCTCGTCACTCCCGATGATGCTATCACCCTCCTCCAGGAGAGTAGCAAAGAGACTAGCACTCTTAAAAAGTACAGACACAAACCGCCGTCTTTCCGACCTCGCCGTCGAGGTCCGTCGCGACGTCCCGATCCATGCCCTCCCCGACCCTCGCTCGAGCCAGCCCGCGATGCTGTGCCAGTAGTTTTAAATCAGCCCTTAAATAATGATATCATTCAGATCCAGCCTGTCCCCATGCAGTCCTCCCCCAGCGACATCCTGAGCCGAGGCTCGTACCCCACAGGGGGTGCCCTCAGCGTATAGTCGCTTATTATTTATTATATGTATATTTATATTTTTATGCCCTGGCTGGAGGCCTTACTCTTAAGGCACCCACAGGATAGTCCGGTTAAGCAGACGACAACCTCCTAGGTTGAACTGCGAGATGCCATTCATAAAAAAAAAAAACGCACATCTCATCAGTACGTATTTGCTTGCGAGGCTGCTGCTGAAGTTGTGTTACAGCGGATGAATTTAGTTGTGAATGGATTATCTGAAAACAAAGAAAGAGCAGTTTGATACATTTATTTTTTTATATTTAAGTTGATTTTAAAAGCGAATGTCTGTCGCCCTTATTTCTTTATTCATAGAATATAAGTATTGCAAGAATAATAAGTTCAAGTGCTTTGATATAAATAATAACCCTAAGTGCAAAAAAGAACTGATTTGTCGTAAAACTATTTTTTTTTTAATAGTTTTTTGTATAAGTAATGTACCTCATTCGACATACGGACTGTAAGAAAAACAGTACCAAATATTTAGGAGGTTATTGTACAGTCAGCGTCAAATTCATGTTAGCTAATAAAGTCAAAATGATTTGAAAAACACTAAATCAACTTCATATACGCAGTTCGAATTATATTGTTGTAAATTGTGTTCAAAATTATCTTTTTATCATTACATGTAACCTGCCAGGGTAAATGCTTAGATATATTGACTACTCTGAACACATACAACATTATGCATACTGTAACTGCCAATATTTATATGATATTTCGTCCATTAGATATTTTTTTCTACGATGCTTACATCTATGTGATGTTTTCTTGAGTTATATTCCTTTAGCGTAAGGTATATTTTTATTTGCATAAATGAACTGTCAAATGTTACCTACCTATTAAAATGACTCCACGCACGTCCCGTTCGTTCTATTCGGGCACATGATTCAGGGAATTCCCCAACTCATTTATTGTGATAATGATTTTATACTTACACTTGTCAAATTACCTAACAACATCATGGCATCAGGGCATCATGGGATTAAGGGATTCTAAGTTATTGTTTCGGTACCCTGATTAACACTATAGCAATCAATTTTTATGACGTTTAAGGGTAATGAACATTATAACATGCCTAAAAAGTGTTACAATAATGCTAAAGATATCACTTAGATATTTTATATGTATGTTGAATGACTTAAGCTATTTTTTTAAACTATAATAAGATTGACAACATTAATATACACTAGTTGAAAGTTTAAAACATTAATATTATATGACGCCATTTGCTTTCTGTTTTCTCTAACATAAAAAAGGAAATTATAGCACACATATGAATGAAATACTACTTATTATGTTTTTCTTATAAGCGAAGTATCGATAGAAGCAATTTTATAAACTAAAATTAATCGCTTAAAACAAATCACACATTTGTCCCTATTTTTATTAAAAAAGCATTTCTGTGAGGGCGCGTGAATTATAAGCCACAAACATATATATATTTTCACATAAGTCTAATACCCCCAGCTCAATTTGCATTCAAAACAAAATAAAATTGATGATTGACTTACCTTATGATAAATTATTTTCCATGAAGACACATAAAAACATCTCCACACAACACCAATGCACTGCAATACACTAAACGAAATAATCAAATCGGACATAAGTTTCGATAAGTTTTTTCAAATACTTTTATACAAAGAAGATAAAACGTTCAGCCTTAGAATAAAACGTAACTTTGGCATAGTAATTCAAAAAGCTGTTTAAAAGCCGTACTAACGTCTAAAAAAATGCTTTTTACATTAGAATATGCTGTCTCACAACTTTACTAATGTCTGTCTTCAATAACATTATAAGCGCTGGTTAGCAGCACTAATAATATTTAATAATGCTCAAAGCCGTATTATTTGGGGCCCAAATTGAGCTTACAAGACACTTATAAACTTTTATACGGCTAATATAGTGCAACATATGCTGCTCATATACTGCTTTGCACGTAAGTCCATGCTGTTGTACGCTTCTTATAATGTTGTTTTGTGTTAATTGGGCTATTACTGAGACTTTGCTGTCCGTCCGTCCGTCTGTCACCAGGCTGTATCTTATGATCCGTGATAGTTAGCGAGTTGAAATTTCTACAGATTATGTATTTCTGTTGATGCTATAACTACAAATAATAAAAACAGAAAAAAAATATTTAAGGGGGGCTCCCATACAAAAAAGTTTTTTTTTTTCGTTTTTATATATAATGGTACGGAACCCTTCGTGTGCGAGTCCGACTCGCACTTAGCCGGTTTTTAATTAGGACACGTTTGATATAATTTTTAAACTTTCCATCGGTCAGTTCTGTAACTGACTTCGGCAACTTATTATAAAAGCGTTTACTGTTTATAAGAAAATACTTGCTAGTTTTGGTTAATCTGAATTTGGGTATTACAATTTCGTGTTTACTGCGTGTATTTATATTATGGAAGTCGCTGTTAATTTTGAAAAGTCCTCGGTTTTTGCGGACATATAAAATACATTCTAAATTATAAAAAGTGAAGGCAGAGTCAGTATATCGATTTCTTTAAATTTTTCTCTGAGGGATTCACGAAGACCCATTTTATAGATAGCGCGGACTGCCCTCTTTTGCAGTATGAAAATTGAATCAACGTCTGCTGCCGATCCCCACAGCAGAATGCCATAGGAAATAATAGCTGTGGCTATATCAGTTAACTGCCTTATTTTTCTAATTGCATAGGCAGCTGAGCTAAACCTTCCTGAAAGAGTTCTAATGTGCGCGCCCCACTGCAGTTTTGAATCGATAGTAATCCCCAAGAATACAGTTTCCGCTATAACATCAAGCTTCTTGCCGTCAAGATTTAAATTTAGGTCACGTTGTGGTACATTTGGTAAAGAAAACGTAAGGCATTTTGTTTTATTATATAGCATTTTGTTTTATAAAATAAGGACTTGAAAGTTTGTATGAAATACCGTAAGGCGTAAACGCTCTTAACTCGATAATGTCGCCTTCCAGTTCTACAACTCACGACCGCGAAGACACGTGTGCGCGCCGGATTATTTGGCGCTACCTGTTGCATTCTTCATTGTCATGAAAAATGGCGGCAGTTTTGTAATGTTTTCAATCCTATGATGATTGTATTGAATGTCGGTACTGCGATGTGATACCCACAGATGTATAAATAATATACTATTTACTACAGTACTCACTACGTAGAGTGTCTTGTTCTCGAAGGGAAGCCAGCAGGCTTCTTAGGTGCCTTCGGGCTTCTGATACATAACCTCCTTTTGGGCTTCGCTGCTGTCGGGTAAAAAGGCGCATAATTTTATATTTATCGGGTTTTTCATGATGTGGGCAATTAAAACTTTGAGAAGCGTCTTAAGTACGGTATCCAGACAAGTGTAGTCGAACTCGTTACGTGAGGTAACGAGTGACGTCATCAGCCGTACGTACGGTGGCGCGCGGCGTGCCGGGCACGACGAGACCTCTCGAGTCCCTTCATCATGTCTGTGTCCGCTTGTCTCGTAGCGACGCTAATGCGTGCTGCTATCTACCTGCAGACGGAGAACCTGGTGGGCTTCGTGACGCTGGAGCAGTTCATGCTGAAGAAGCAGGCGGAGGAGAGGCGGCAACTGTACACCAACCGTGTGCTCATGGGCGTGGAGCATCAGAACCGCGCCGCCGCGCAGCACGACCTCATGCAGAGACTCGACAACATCGGTATGTATGTGAGACACTGTGTCACTGTACACCAACCGTGTGCTCATGGCCGAAAGTGTACACTTTGAAAGAAAATGGTCAATACGACTGATACTTATTTCACCACATGAATGTATTAAAAAACCTTGTCGTTCGGTTCAGTTCCAGACGTGATCTACGGCGAGGTGTGCGCGGGCGAGGGCGGCGCTGGTGGGTCGCTCAGCTCGGCGGGCAGCGGGAAGCCGGTGTCGGTCAGGGGGAAAGATGGGTCAGTGCCTCGAGCTATGTGCTACTTATTTTCAATCAAACAAATATTACTATAGACAGATAGATAGACCACTCTTTATTTTTTACACCTTATAAATAACAAGTATTAGAATATTGAACTTATAAATAGTAACATGTACCGGGCCAATACTAATACTGTGTTTAAATAATATATACAATAAATAAGTACGGTTTTTATGGATTCAGTCTGTCTGTCTGTTCGTCCGTCCATATGTCATAAAGTTTTCATTCCGAGACTATTGACACTACACAGTCGAAATTTAGAGAGTAGGAATGATTCGCGATACGATGTGAAATAACGAAAAAAATAAAAATAGGAGTGGCCCTCCATACACTGTAATGATATAAGTGAGGGTAGGCAAATATATACTAATGTAAAAAAATATACAGTGTGAATTTATCAAGTGGGCGTGGATGGCCAATTCCGAAACTATGAGGAATAGCGATAAATATTCAAAGAAGTCTCAAGGCCGATTTTGATGAAAGTAAAACGGCATCATTGGATTTTTGAAAAATCAATATTCCTAGCCAGGAATCAAACCCGATGATGCAGTTTTAGCTTTCATCAGTCGGGCTCGAGACTCCTACGACTGTTCTTCGCTATTTGGCCAGCCACGCCCAATTGAAAAATTCAGCTTGTATAACTGAGTTGGGTGTTTATCGTTGAAAAATGATTTGATGTTCCTCAAATACATTTTACAACAGAACCCTAAACATTACTTGTGGAATGTTTAAGGTTGTAAAAGCTATTTGTAAAATAAACATCATTTATCTACCCTAGTGTAGGCAGAAAGTAAAACAGTTACGCGATAGAAAGAGACGAAACTTGTAGGGGATTCAATATTTGGAGGTAATTAGCGCATGTGCGGCCAGAATTGCACTTTATTGTGTCGTAGCAAAAGTTACCATTTATTTAAATGATTTTACGAAGGGAATCTTCTGTATTTGTAGTGGTAAAAGACATATAATGAAGTTCAAACAGTTGTAAACGTTTTTTACAAACAAAAATTACGGAAGATGTCCTGTAAGTGATATTGTTTGTTTATGTAATGAAGTTATTTGACAATTTACTAAAAATTTGAAATTAATAACTTAATACTGATGTGAGTGATGCTGTAACGTACTGAGTTTAATGTTGACATGGACTGTCATGTTGAATTGTTGCAGGTACGAGAAGATAGTGTACCGTGACGAGATGCCGAGCGCGCACAGAGCTCGCGCGCGAGCCGAGCCCGAGCGCTGGCGGGACTCGCTGCGCCGGAACGACAAGGTATAGTAATGGGAAGACGAATTTATAAGTATTTCTTATTAGGGCGTTATTACACTAATCGATCGATGCTAGTATGGATTAGTATAGGTCGTTCAAAAGTTTTTACTACACCATTCGATTGATTAATGTCTACCAATGGTATCGATCGGTGTGGTAACACCTTTATCCATTTGGCTACGGAATCCTGAAAAATAACGTTTCGGTGATTACTATAAAAACTGTTCTGTGATTAAATTTTTTATTTAGATAAATAGCTTATTTATTATATGCATGTAATGAAAAGTAAGTAATTATATATTTAACCTTCATTAATCTTTCATAATTTCGCAGTGAGTATGGCAGATAAATCATTTATGAATTTTTGGTCCAATGACACGCGAAAACAGAAAATATTTTTCATCACACTTGCATGTAAACAGTATCTAGACATAGAGGTTAACTTGACCGTAATGCCCCATATAAAACCCAAGGTCGGTAAGTATTTTTTTTTTTTAAATTTATAGCACAGCACACTGTTCATGCAAATTCAAGCAAGGAGTTTGTAAAACGCAATTGAAAAATGGTTTTAAAATGTTATCTAAACAGGTATTTCATTGCAATCTCGCCACATGTTACTTAAATACTCAACTAATGTTCTTAATAATTGATAGTGTTAACGCCTCCATTAACTATGGTGCAGTGTAGTGTTTGTGTCGCGCCTTTGCCGCCACAAAAGGGCTAGGCGCGCGCCGTACATTCGATAGATTATTGTAATTTTATTTTTATTCTTCCACCTACTTTTTTATATTGTGTGTAAAAATTCTGTCATCGTAGCGGCAACATCTCGCTCCGCATATTATCTTGTTAAAACCTGTTTTTATACCTTATTAAATACTCATACCTCAAAACGGGAGTTTTCATCGAGAAATCTGAAGCCCCAACATCTGGCGACCGTGACAGGACCTGCAATTTTCACGAAAAAACGAGTTCGTGAGCACGCGACCACGCGCTGCCGGTGTAGATATTGCGCCGCAGCCGAATCACACCTGGCCTACCTGGAGGTTCACCAGCCATTGCAGCCACCGCCGGTCAACGATCAGCATTCAGCATCGTACCGCAGCCTCGGCCAATGCAGACCTGCTATTTTCACTGAAGACAAGTTCGTGAGCAAGCGACCACGCGCTGACGGTGTATCCATTGCGCCGCAGCCACCTTTCAACCAAATCAAGAATCATACCTGAGTTCCTTGGAGGTGCACCAGCCATTGCAGCCACCGCCGGTCAGCGATCAGCATTCAGCATCGTTCCGCAGCCTCGGCCAATGCAGCTAAGTGCCCATTTCTCCTTGTGAATTCCCTAGTACCATACCTTTTACCTTACCTTTTTACTCCATAACGTTAATAAATCTATCCGATACGGATTTGAAATAGCTTCTACGAGTGCATTGGTTTCTGTAGTCATTGTAGTGTCTTAAAATAACACATGAATGCACTATATGTAGTTCAGTAAATTCAAATTATCTGTTAGTAAACAATTTAATTATAAATAGGAATACAATATAGGCCATCGTCCTATGATAATATCGTTGTTTATTTATTCGTGTTTTCCTCTCAGGCTTATAGCGCCAATTATAGGCATATATTTCACCAACATCGCCGAACATTCCAGGTCCAGTCCACTCCGTGTAACATAACTTCGGGCCGCCTGCCGTGTCATTCATTGTGACAACGGGAGCCCACCGCTGCACGGGCCGGCCTCAGGTGACGTTAGGCGAGGAGCGTGAGCTAATTTTATACATTATCATAGTTTGTGTTCTGTATATTTCCATAATCAAGCCTACTAAGAAACAACTTGTTTACTTTGTTAAATCCGGTTGTTAATAAGGTTTCAGTTCATAATGGGTAAAGATTATGGAGGTGAAACAAGCACAAGCGATCCTCGTGAATTACAGGATCTTTTAGTGAAACGTAGTTCCATAAAAGGTCAAATAACTAAATTCAGAAACTTTTTATCAAACATTACCTCTAAAGAAACGCTTACTCAGATTGAGTTAGCTGAGTTAACATTAAAATTAAACAAATTTGAATCTATTTATAGACGTTTTGATGACTTGCAAAATCAGATAGAAGTATTACACTCTGATAATTTATCTAATGAGATTGATGAGCGTGATATTATCGAACAACTGTTTATATCCAACATAGCAATTGCTCAAAGTGTTACACAACAACATAACTCGAACCGTCATGATGAAAGTCATAATAAGGATTTAAATTCAAGTCAGATAACTACAGGTCCGTGTAATCATGATCATCATGACATAGGCTTTAAATTACCTCAAATTCAAATTGCTAAGTTCGACGGGTCTTGCTTTCGCTGGCTTGAATTTCGTGACACATTCTTATCTATAGTACATAATAACGACCGCATCGCTCCCATTCATAAATTCCATTATCTTATTTCGTACTTGACTGGCGATGCAGCGCGCATTATTGCTAACTTGGAGGTATCTAGCACAAATTATGCGTGTGCTTGGAAATTATTGTGTGACAGATATGAAAATACCCGACAATTAGTAACTCATCATATAAATTCATTATTAAACATAAAACCAATCACAAGCGAGTCTGATAAATCACTACGATTCTTTGTGGATCACGTTAATAAAAACTTACGCGCTTTAACCAGTCTCGGTATAGGTTCACGTGACTGGGATATTTTACTCATTCATATAATGAGCCCCAAGCTTGATAGCTGCACCAAGGCCAAGTGGGAAGAGTACCGCGGCACGTTGGATACCAATGCACCTAATTTGCAACAGTTTTTCAAGTTTCTTGTTGATCGCGCTGTTGTACTTGAGTCAATAAATAGCAGCTATTCATACTCTAAACCAAAGACTCAGACAATGCCAAAACCAATAGATTCTAATAATAAAATAAAATCTCACCAGTCTTACCTTTCTAATAATGAAGACAATAATATTTCTGATATATCATGCGGCGTTTGTAACGCTAATCATCGCCTTTATGATTGTCCCACCTTTTTAGCAAAGAGTGTGGATGACCGTATCACTGAAGTAAACAGATTGAAGCTTTGTCATAACTGCTTAAGATCTGGCCACTCTGCACGCAATTGTCGCATGCATCCGTGTCGCATGTGCAATACAAGACACAATAGACTCTTGCACAAGCAGTCAAGCAACAAAAATATTTCTAGTGTTGTTACCATCTCTCCCGAAATCACTGACGATACTCTCGTTAATTTTTCTAATCAATGTAACCCTCAAGTTCTTCTATCTACTGCTTATATTGAGGTAGTTAATCCTACGACCAATCAAACACAGAAGGTTCGTGCTCTTTTGGATTGCGGTAGTCAGTCATCATTTATTACTCAATTTCTTAAAACAAAACTGCTTTTAGAACCAACCACCACTTTGCATGTCAATATAATTGGCATAGGCAATAAAACTACTACTCAAGCTACAGAAACTTGTGTAGTTCAGTTGAAATCTTTGATGAAGCATTTCACTGTCACCTCTTCTTTTCTGGTATTGCCAGTGTTGACCGGTAACATACCTCGAATACCCGTCGACGTAAAATCACTTAACATTTCGAGTGATTACTTTTTAGCGGACCCTCACTTCCACCAACCGGCACCTGTTGATGTTGTCATCGGTGCCGATATTTTCTGGGACATTATTGGCCGCGATCAACTCTCTCTCGGTCTTAATTCACCTGTATTGAGAAGTTCCCAATTCGGTTGGTTAATAACAGGTCCAATGTATTTTAATGTACCCAAAAACAATAAATTAACAGAAAATGATATAGATTCGAATCATTCAGTCGTTTCTTATGTGTCATCTGCTGAAAATATACATCAAGAACTAACAAAGTTCTGGGACTTAGAAAATGTTCCCACTCAACCACTTATTAGTCATAGTGAGAAGGCATGCGAAACACATTTCTTATCGCACACCTTCCGTTTAGACACCGGTAGATTCTCAGTCAGTCTACCTTTAAAGGATACGCCTGACTGTCTAGGTGAATCTTATTCACTAGCTAAAAAACGCTTGTTAAACTTAGAAAGGCGATTTCGCAAACAACCACATGTGAAATCGCAATACGTAGAATTTATGCGTGAGTACGCAGACTTAGGTCACCTTTCAGAATCCGCTGTACCTATACCCTTGACGTCTTATTTCCTCTGTCATCACGCTGTTTTCAAAGACAGTAGTGAATCTACGAAAATTAGGGTCGTATTCGACGGCTCGGCTCCTACTTCATCGGGTCAGTCTGTAAACGACATTCTCATGGTTGGGCCTAATATGCAGGACTCACTATTCTCCATATTAATAAGAGCTCGACAACATAAGTTTCTCCTCTCGGGTGACGTCGAGAAAATGTACCGTCAAGTCCGTTTACATGAGGAGGACCGCAACCTTCAACTTATTTTGTGGAGAGAGGATGAGTCTTTGCCAATTAAAACGCTTCAGCTAGGTACTGTAACTTACGGAATGGCAAGCTCCAGCTACCTGAGCACTCGGTGTCTATGGCAGATTGGTGAAGAATCTTCTGATCCTAATGTTAAGAATATCATTCAACATGATTTCTTTGTGGATGATCTCATTACCGGTTCTGAAAGCGAGGATACCTTACGTTATATTCACAAATCTGTAACTGAAGAATTAAAGAAAGGATGCTTTAATCTTCGTAAATTTAAGACTAATTTACCATCACTGTTCGATTCAAATACTGAAAATGATGATAACCTTCTAATAAGTGAGTCAACTAGTACCCTAGGCATGGGATGGAACCCATCAACCGATCAGTTACATTTCCCTATCAAACCATTTTTCTCTAATAATAATTTAACTAAAAGATTGTTTCTATCGTCTCTTTTTAAAATATTTGACCCTTTGGGACTGATAAGTCCGTGTGTAATAAAAATGAAAATGTTATTACAACAACTATGGCAGCATAATTTGACTTGGGACTCTCCAGTTCCACCTGAAGTTCAAAGAGATTGGAACGATTTTATACAGTCTTTACCTTCCCTTTTAGCTCTAGAAGTTCCGCGTCGTGTTCTCTGTGATGAACCCGTATCTGTAGAATTACATTCATTCAGTGATTCATCCCAAAGGGCATACGGAGCTTGCATTTATCTACGTTCAGTCAATGCTGCGAACGAGGTCACAGTCAAGTTACTTTGCTCCAAATCCAAGGTAGATCCAATTAAAGGTGCAACTATCCCTCGTTTAGAATTGTGCGCAGCCCTGCTGGCAGCAAGGTTATGCAAGGCTGTCAGGGAGTCACTGCGATATGAAGTTCAGCACCAAGTACACTGGTGCGATTCGTCAGTAGTGCTGGCCTGGCTCCACACCAGTTTTATAAATTTGAAAATATTTGTTGCTAACAGGATTGCGGAGATCTGTGAGCTAACCGATGCCTCATCATGGCGCTATGTGCCCACATCTGTTAATCCTGCTGACCTCATATCTAGAGGAGTCAGTCCAGATAAACTTGGCGGCACCCAGCTGTGGTGGTCAGGCCCTTCATTCCTCATTGAGTCTGAATGTAGTTGGCCTGTCTTAAAACCTAATAAAATTAATAATAATGACTTACCAGAAACTAAACCTAATTGTACTGCCACTCATGTTGTTTCTCAAACCCAACTTATAATTAATTTTAAGGATTTTTCTAGTTTAACTAAAATAAAACGGACTTTCGCTTACGTGCTAAGATTTATTAATAATTTAAAAACGAACAAAGATAAATTCCTCGGCAATCTGACTGTTGGCGAATTAAATAATTCATTTAATATTTTGTGTCGTCTCGCACAGCAAGAATCTTTTCTCTGTGAATACAATTTGCTATGTGACAATAAGTCTCTAAGTTCTAAATCAAATATTTTATCATTGTCTCCATTTTTAAGTGACGACAAGGTCCTACGAGTTGGTGGCCGACTAGGCTCATCTCATTATAATTATTGTAAAAAACACCCTGTTCTCCTGCATGCTTCTCATCATTTTACCAAATTAATTTTCGAGTACGAACATAAACGCGGATTACATGCTGGACCACAACTATTATTGGCCGTTGTTAGGGAATACGTATGGCCGATTAATGGCAGAAAGGAGATGTTTGATTTTGGGCTACCACTATGTACACTACATAGATAAATAGGAAAAAAATAGAGGAATAACATAAAAATACTAAAAAAATCATTTGAAGAATGGTATAGTCGTACAATCATTATCATTTGAAAAGCTTTTTACTACGATAACCCTATTTTTAGGGCAGCCATGACAGTTGTTTGACGTTTGACGACTTTGAGTTTTAAGAAGTGCCGTCTTTGAGTCTTTCTTTGCATTGAGTTTGGATTGAACTAGTTGTTTTGTTCAACCAAACTAAACAAAACAAACCAAAACCCGAGATTTTAGAAATTCCAGTTGTTTTGTTTACTAAAGCAGTTATGACATTGACATTTGATTGACGTGTATTACGATACACGTCAATCAAATGTCATTATCAAAATGACATTTTTCGCCTGCTGATCACGTGCTGATCTGATCCACCATGTTTAATTTTAATGTTGTGTTGCTCTCTTTGACCAAGTTAATTTGAATGTACACTAAAACGAAGTGAAATTAAAGAAAATTGATAGTAAAAAACGGTTACTGTATTATTTAGCAATATTTACATATAGTGTACATAGTGCTAGCCCAGGCTCCATACATTTCTGGAACATCTCCTTTAGCTAGGCGCATTTTCCGTAACTGCCCCAGGTGCAGACGCTTGCAGGGCAAGACTATTGCGCCAATAATGGGACATCTGCCCTCACAACGTGTCACGCCAGACTTTCCATTTCGATCAGTCGGAATTGATTTCGCTGGCCCATTCCTAATTGTAAACAGGAAGGGACGTGGTGCTTCGTTAGTCAAGTGCTATCTTTGTTTTTTTATATGTCTTCGTTATAAAATCTCTCACCTCGAAGCCGTAAGCGATCTGTCAAAGGACGCTTTTATCATGACATTCCGAAGGTTTGTGTCACGAAGAGGCAGACCGGCTGAAGTATTCTGCGACAATGGACGTAACTTTGTCGCGGGAGCTAAAGAACTTAACGATTTTTTTAAGACTTACCAAAACGACATATCTGATTTTGCATGTTCGGAAGGCATTCAGTTTCACTTTTCACCAGCTTACGCTCCACATTTTGGCGGTATTTTTGAGGCCGGTATCCGTTCAGCAAAATATCATGTTAGACGAGTAATGGGTAATTCCCACTTGAGTTATGAAGAACTTCAAACTCTTTTTGCTCAGGTAGAAGCTGTTTTAAATAGTAGACCTCTCTGTCCTTTATCTACCTCTCCTGACGATTTCCATTGCCTTACCCCTGGGCACTTTCTCATTGGTCGAGCCCTCACCGCTCTGCCTGAACCAGCTGTGGAAGATTGCCACTTAACCAACTTGCAGCGCTATGCCAGGCTGCAGCAAATATACCAACATTTTTGGCAACGCTGGCAACGCGAATACATTGCCGAGCTGCAACTGCGCCGTAAATGGAAGACCAATGCCGCCTCAGTCAAAATCGGAGACATGGTCTTATTGCAAGAAGATGGCGTTCCACCCCTTTGTTGGAGACTTGGACGCATTGCAAGACTCTTCCCAGGACAAGATGGAGTCTCACGTGTGGCTGACATCAACACCATTAGAGGAATTATACGGCGCCCTCTGGTTCGCCTCTGCCCTTTACCAACTGAAGAGGATCTACTAAAGGGTTGAAACTCTGGGAGTTTCAACGGGGGGAGGATGTTAACGCCTCCATTAACTATGGTGCAGTGTAGTGTTTGTGTCGCGCCTTTGCCGCCACAAAAGGGCTAGGCGCGCGCCGTACATTCGATAGATTATTGTAATTTTATTTTTATTCTTCCACCTACTTTTTTATATTGTGTGTAAAAATTCTGTCATCGTAGCGGCAACATCTCGCTCCGCATATTATCTTGTTAAAACCTGTTTTTATACCTTATTAAATACTCATACCTCAAAACGGGAGTTTTCATCGAGAAATCTGAAGCCCCAACAGATAGTGTTTTGTATCAAAACGTTGAAATTATTTTATTTTTTTACACTCCGTCATGGCTGTATACCTACGTAAGTATTTGCCCTTAACGTTTCTGAACGAAATATTTGTATAATCTGTGGTGTGGGCAAGAAAACCGCCATCCGCTTAAAAACAAAGTTCACGTATTTCGTAAATCTTAATAATAGTTGTGCTGACTTTTATAATTATTTACTCGCAAATGTGATGAAAAACATTGTAATGTTTCACAGGCGGTACGGGAATTACGAACATCGACTCAGAAAGCCTTCAGTCTTCGACTTCGGGCTTCTACTAGAGCCTCGATCGTAATTCCTTACTTACCGTCCTTAATACACACTGTACTATTATAGCTCTGTGTAAATGCTGAGGAGTTTGATAGGTTTTATTTTTGTACAAAAATGGAAATCGGTACCTCACCGCGAGTGACAAGTTGAAATCAAAATCAAAATATTTTATTTTACATAGGCCTACATGGGCACTTATAAAACGTCGACAGAAGAGGCACGGTTCGGGTTGGTCGTTTCCTATGGAGAAGAACCGGCAAGAAACTCCATGGTTACTCTTTTAAAATCATTTGGTTCTACAATATTTGGATGTTACAGCGTTAGTACCTAAGTATGAGAGGACAGCGTAGGCCCGACAATAAGTCATCGCTTACTACAAAAGGTAGAAAAAGATGATAGTAAAAAAAAAAACATACAAAGCCTACAATGTCCACACATTCACAAAAAATATGAATGAAAAAGAATCTATACAAAAGTAAAAATAAAACTAAGAACAATTAATTAAACAATTGACACAAATGTAGTCATCAGTACTGTAACTAATCAAATCAAATCGTTGAATCAAATTAAATCAAGCGAATGCTAGTTGCGAATACCCGATACATAGTTTAGACACATTTAAGTTTTCGTTCATTGTACGAAAGAGCCTACCTTCTATTCCTGTACATTTGATCTGTAAACTCATCGAAATCATCAATTTGCTTAGAACATTTTTTTTATTAGTTTAAGTATGTTGGACATTTGGCTGGTTGACAAACCTGTCCCTTTAACCAGCCGGCTCGAGTATTATGGCGTTTTTGTGCTTAGTTGACGGCTTTAAGTCCATTCATTTAACATGGAACACCTCTGCCGGCCCCTCGTCAAAAGGCAGTCGCGATGTCTAACCGTGTCGGTGTGCGCAGGTGCACACGACGAGCGCGGACGTGACGCCGCCGCTGAAGGCGAGCTCGCACTACACGCCGCACGCGCACCAACATCTGCATCTCGCCGGCGACACGTATGTACTGCTGTTGTTCTCATACACTTTGTTACTGATTCATTGGAATGTACTACCTATATTTACGTTCACACTTTCAAATAATTCAGGTTTTGGAAAAACTAAATCATTTTTTTGTAATAACTTGACACAGTTTAAATTCTCATCATTCTCAATAGTCACTGAAAAGGCGAGTTGTATAGCATTCCTTGTTGGGTTGCTCGTAACAGCTGGATATGCTGATGATAATGATTCCTTACAGCCGCAACAGTGCTGCCAGCGGCTCTCCACCTGCTGCGCTGGCGCGCGGGCGCTGGAGCGGCGCGGGGGCGGGCGCGGGGGCGGGCGTGGGGGCGGGCGGGGTGGGGGGCGCGCGGCGCGGCGCGCACTACCCGCACCTGCAGTGCCCGCCCACGTTCCAGGCCGAGACCTACTCGCTGGCGCGCCTGCCGCCGCGCGCCGAGCGCGACGCGGACGCCTAGCGCGTGCACACGCACACGTCGCCGTCGCGCGACGTGCGGTTGGTGCACGTAAGCTCGCACCTGGCTTATTCGTTCCAGCGTATTTGTATGTGAGGGTAATTTGTGTATTATATTGTCTATTCGGAATGATGTACTGAATACGTGGAACTGGACGTGCGTCGATGTACCTTCCACCGTGTATAATAGCAAGCCGCCTCCACCGGCCGCAGTCGGTGACTGTACAGACATTTATACGCCCCTCACAATGTCTGAATGAATGTAGTCTTATAAATTTGATGTTATTGACGCGTTCACACAGAACTAGAATTTATTCTACATCTCCGTCATTCGTACTACATAGCAATCAATTACTTTCAGACAACTGTTCTGCTAAAGCAATAAAAACTCACACTTTAAATACGTATTTACAAGTAAATCTTATTCAAATTACATGTCTAGAATACTTATTAATCACAAAATATGCTACGCTCAATTATTTCATATTTTGAATTGTAAATAATTAAAAATAAGCAAAATCACCACTAAAATATAAAATTAGATACAAAAATAAAATTAAATGCGACTATTTTTGA
This sequence comes from Cerastis rubricosa, assembly GCA_949152445.1. Taxonomy (NCBI): domain Eukaryota; kingdom Metazoa; phylum Arthropoda; class Insecta; order Lepidoptera; family Noctuidae; genus Cerastis; species Cerastis rubricosa. The sequence continues at coordinate 404,827 of OX424529.1, forward strand.
AAGTTACTGAAAACATATCTTCAAATAAATTTAAAACAGAATATTTTATAAAACGAAATATTGTTTTAAATTAATGTTAGGTAAGTTCATGTATCATCATTACTATGTATTTAAATCAGACAAAATAACTGTTACTGAATAAATTATGAAAAAAATTTGTCGAAATGCTCAAACTTTCAGTTATATGAGTATAGTTACCTCTACGACGTATATTATTTAATTGTGAAATACTAAACGAATACTCGTTAAATAGTAAGAGTGTATCTCTGCGAACGAATTATTTCGTCAGCTGTCTTCTAACAGTTATAAACCTTACAACTTCTTACCTTAACTTTTAAACTCTTTATAATTATATTTTTTTCATAAGAATTGCGCTCTGATTTAAATGCTACTCGCACACTGACATTAAGTAAGTCTAGTGAAGATCTTAGTAAGTGAGAAATGTTTACGGTACTGATGATTTCTTACCGAATGTAAAATATCGCAATAGAGATATTACTCATTAAGTCATTAATAAATAATTGATTGCAGTTGTGTTTCTGTAAAGCATAATTTTGGTGCAACAACATCAATTGTATGTGTCGGCAGCAAAACGTTTCACGCTCGTACTGCCAGCAACATGTTACTCGTAACACAAAAACTTGTTGCTGCACCAATGTTGTGATCTTTTGCTTTTTTTTTTTGGAAGACCCGACCGACTCGAAGCTGCTGCTCAGCGGGAGCATTTGCCTATAATGTAACAATCCGAGTTTCGATTTAGTACTCAAACAAGTGAGTGGGACCGGCTTTACGCTGCCATGTGTTTCGAGTGATGTGTAACATTGTACATAGAGTGGATACGTATATGTATGTGTGAGTGGTTGACACGTGAGCGTCCGATATGTGTTGTACTAGTTAGGTATGTGATGTTGACTAGGTGTTTACCTGAAGCCATTGTTTTAGCGACCGCCACCCGGTCATCGCTCAGTGTAGGTAATTTTTGTTGTCCGTAAAGATTGTAATTCTATATCCACGGAACTCGATAGTATAAAGTGGTGTAGTGAGAGTCGCGAATTTCATTCAAACTTTTTCTAAATGTACAGATTTACATTGTATGGCAGACTTCAGAATATTTAGAAAATGATATGACTGTGATTCGAGATAAATTTAGTGTAATTTTAAAGAATGTAACCTGATGCGTTATTTTGTATAATGATATGCGTGGTAAGATGTGAATTGGCGAGCGGTGAGCACCTCACCAGCGCCTCTATCAGTCAAAATCAGCACTCGCCAGAAATGCCAATCTACATGCTGTTTCGAAAAAGCTAAATAGTTTTATCATAAAAAATGCCCAAACAGATATAAAAATTGCTGATGTTAATAGCCAACCATGAGGCATCACTCGTGAGAATGTTGCCGCTCCCAATAGCCACGCTTATAGTTTGCTGTAGCACAACTCGTCGTGGTAGGATGCATGAAGTGGAACTGCCTGACATTCGAGAAGATTAAAATTCTATGTCTTGCCAATTATGCCATGAGGCGTGATGGTAACATGTAACGACGTCTCGCGCTACAGCAAGTTATGTGAGTGCCCACTGTGGAGGTACCTCGTGTACACTACGTCGGAGCCACACGCGCCACACAGAGGGCGCCAGTAGTTGACTAGGTAGAAACATTTTATGAGAAATGTGCTTTAAGTAATACACCAGCGTCTAAATTATTTAATCATGGCTTCCAACTTATATTGTGTTTTATTGCAAGATATTTTAAATGAATATTATTAATTTTAGAAGAAGACTGTATGTTTATTGCATGTTAATGTATACAGCTGTATGAGGCAGTCTATTGTGCACAATCCAGTGTATTAGATGATCACGACACTGTCGTCGACAGAGTACGAGTTATGTGTCGAGCGACGTGTCGTAGATCATCATTATATTTTATATCTCAAAGCCGTCTCGCCACTTCGTAGGAGATCACTCGGTGACCAAGTACTTACAGGACTTAGTGTTTACCGTTCCTCGCGATTGAACCGAAGTGGTGTCTCTGCCTTATATCACTTAGGTATACAATATTATGATACTAGATAAATAAATTGCTATCCTATTTTAAATCAACGCTTTTAACAAGCCGTCGACTGTTTCGAGGAATTTTATTTTTATTAGATGTGATAAGAGAAATAATTTCAGCGTAAGTATAAATTATTGTTTTACAATATACAATGAGAATGTCCACACTTGTTCGATTACGCGTGTATTCGTAATGCGTACAATGTTATGAACGACTATTAAATATATTTTATACAAACTGACGCCTCATTTAATTTGACCTAGTGTTCCATTATTCATACTGCTCAGTGTAATAAGAAAGAAGGCTAGCCGCGGGGCGGCGTTGTCCTCCGCTTATAATTAACATAACTAATGATCTGGCGGTGCAGTGTGCTTTATTATCCGACTGCACGGAGCCCAGTGTCATGAACTCTTTGAAAACAATGAGAATTAGCAACATGCCCAATGAGCCAGCTCCTTGATAGTCAGGTATAATTACATACCTGACTGATCTGCCCGATTTTTAATCTGTCATTATCAGATTTTTGTCGTACGTGAACAAATAGTAACCTGTAGCAATGAATGACCTACAGATTTTAAGTAATAGTTAGGTGCCCTATCTCTAACATTCACACATTTTATTGGCGGTGCCACCGATCGCCGCACCGGTCGCGCCAACAACAAAATGTGTGAATTCCCACGCTATTATTGTATTCGAATAATACAACAAAACAGAATACATTCGTGCCCTAATGTTGCCAATGAATGACAATTGTGCTTGAGAAACGAAACGAAGTGCAACTTACTGCTACACTCGTTCTACCGTCATTACATACAAAACTGGTAATTTGAGTTCTACTACTGTTGCGCTTCATTTGAACGGGCTTATGCGTTTAGAGCACATGCTGACTGAATAATACGACCATCTACCGATCCTCATGGATGAGCTAATTCACCATAGGGTACAGGTTTCCAAACGAGTGGTATCAGTACCTATAAGTTTTTAAACTGACATGGTCACTAACACTATCAGCAGTACCTAACCTCCTTTCTATGCAAAACATCCTTCTCTCGGTACCAAACATGCAAATTATTAATTATCACAATGGCAATTGTAAACCACTATAATGGAAGCCTTTTAATCAATTTAAAAGAAAGCGGTAATGCATTCGAGTAGTGATCACTCACTCACACTGGCTCTATCCTTTACAAACACGTTTCTTCTCTACACTATATCATGCAATTATTTCGGAAACAATTAAATAAATGACACAGTTCAAATCGCCAAATATTCAGCGGTTAGAAATTCCCCATCATCTGGTTCTTAACTAAAACGCAAGATTTGAATTAAATAGAAAACACAGTTTTTTTCTTAATTGAATTTGATTTATTAAATGTTATAGTTCACAGAATAGGGTAATATTAGGTCTTTACCTATGAAATTGCCGTTTTGTTTGAAAAAAGTTAAAGTATTTTTTTTTTCGAACTTATTTATTTCTTTTATTCAAAGTAATCACCCCTGCAATCAATGCATCTTTGCCAACGCTGTGGCAGTTTATGGATGCCCTTCTTGAAAAATCAGCTGGACGGGAGAAAACAAACTCTTCAAAGGCGTTTTGTACTGCCTCTCGGGAATTGAATTTTTTTCCCGCTAAAAAGTTGTCCAAATTTTGGAAAAAGTAATAGTCGGAAGGCGCAAGATCTGGTGAGTATGGCGGATGAGGGAGAGCTTCCAAACCCAACTCATGCAGCTTAGAGACGGTCTGTTGTGCAGTATGGGGCCGCGCGTTGTCGTGAAGTAGCAGTGGAGACGACCGATTGACCAAAGCTGGTTGCAGACGTGCGAGTTTCGCTATCATTGTGGTCAGTTCTTCAATGTACACATCTGCAGTAATGCTCTCGCCGTTTTGTAAAAAGCTATGATGAATCACACCAGCACTAGACCACCAAACTGTGACCATCACCTTTCTAGGGGTCATTTTTCGTTTTGCACATTGCTTTGGTACCGAACCAGGATCTAACCAACTTACTGAGCGCTTTCGATTGTCAAAAAGAATCCATTTTTCGTCGCACGTAACAATTCGGTTCAAAATTCCTTCATTTCTGTGCCTGTTAAGCAGCGCAAGGCAAGTCTCGACGCGTACGTTGCGCTGGCGATCGTTAAGTTCGTGGGGCACCCATCTATCAAGCTTTTTTATCTTGCCAATCTGTCGCAAATGGACCAATATTGTTTTAATGCTAACATCAAAAGCTGCTGCCAGCTCAGCTGTAGATTGAGTTTCATCAGCTTCAACAATCACCTTTAATTCATCATTGTTGACCAAAGTTTCCGGACGACCACGAGGTTCATTTTTCAAGTCAAAATTCCCAGAACGGAACCGAGCAAACCAATAACGGGTTGTGCGTTCGTTTGTACAGTTCTCTCCGTAAACGTCGTTGATGTTACGGGTCGTTTGTGCCGCGTTGGTGCCACGACGGAACTCATATTCCATAATTACACGAAATTTCAAAGTATCCATTATGAGGAAAAATGTTGAAATGTAATGAAAAGACAACGCTAATCAATAAACAAAAGACTGATTTTGTAAATAGAATGTCATATTTTTAAAACAAAATTAATTTGAATTTAGAACTCATAGCCAATCAAAACTTTTTTTTGTTTGAAAAAGTCGGTACTGCAATACGGCAATTTCATAGGTAAAGACCTATTATTAGAATACCACATAAGCAAATGGCCTCCACCACTATGTTGGCACATACGCACTCTTTTGTCGTAATCCATGACCACTTTGCTTAAATTCAAAAGTTTGAAACAGCAAGACAAGATCATTAAATAATTAAATATATTTTTTAAATTTGCTAATTTTAACCTTGACGATTCTGGGAAACCACGCGCTGAGTTTTCAAGTTGGTACTGCTACGCAGTAGCTGTAACTTGGCTACGCCGTAGCAAGCAGTTTCGTAGGAACACTAAGTTACTACAAGCATAGACTAGACATGCACTTTCCTAGCAAAGATAACTTCAACTATTACGTAGCTTGGGAGGTAGGTATCTGCTCGGTAGGTAGGTAAGTACAAGTTAGGTTGTACTGCAATCGAACATTGATGCTTTAATCTCTGGAGGGACTGCATGTACTGATGTATCGGAACTCTCGATATTAATCAAACATGTCTCGGGCTTTGCTAACGTACTTATGTTCTATGATGTTCTAAGATACACGCAGATGTAGGCCGTCGTCACAGTACCTATTTGCGTATGGACTGCGAGCCGCTGGGTGCACTTCATCCACCTCTGTTGTTTAATGCTTCTGAGTTATCAGCTGTAATCTTTAGCTAACAATAAGATTGTATCAAACTTGCAAGGCAATATTAACATACCGTGCCTAATGTAGTGCCTAATGTGATATGTATAGGTAACTATACTGGAGTATCATCTTGTTATTTCTGCAAACAATATAAGCGTCTGAAATCTGAATAACATAACATATCATCACGCCTGTAATCCCCGGAGGGTTGGGCAGAAGTTTACCTAACAAGTACACCCACATTTCGCCAGTTATGTTTAACTCTCATGTAATAGAGGCCGAGCCTATTGCCATTAACCTAGACACTAATCCAGACTCCGCAGCTACTATCGAGAAATTCACAATGGAAAAACCCAATTTTAACGCTTTGCCCGACCCAGGAATTGAACCGAGAACCCACGCTCAGCAGTCTCGCTTGCGACCACTACACCGTGGCAGGATCTGAATAATTTAGTGATTTGTGCCTCAGGCAGTAAGAACATGATGAAAGCGATGATTGTCTTATTACCCGACTGCGACGAAGCCCGTAAGAAGGGTTGTTACATTTTATTCATACATTTTCGAACAGTATCGCATCTAATAATACGGTATGCAGATGCGATCCCAGAAGCGGGAGGCTTCCGTGTTCCCGACCGTGTACTCTGTTCTGTACGAGATACGTGACGGACAACCCCCCCCCCGGCGCCCCGGGCCCCTCGCACGCCCCGCGCAATCCAGATAAATAATATATTATGTATACATACGTATAAATTGGATCGAGAAGCGATTGCTCCGGCTCCGCGGGGACTTGAATTACGGTGAAGACATTCACCTTAAAATATTGGTACGTCCGTGAGCGCGCTCGATTTATGTAGGATCGCACTCGCCGCACACCGCCGCGCCGGCCCGCCTGCCGCCCGCGCGCGGTACGACATCGGCTCACAGGACGCCATTGAACTTACCATAAATCCGCAGGATTCGTTTAAGCAAATTTCCTACAAATCAAAGAGAATGAAACGACTCGCAGTTTAATTTTAATCCCATTTGTCCTTTTGCTTGGCTAAAAATGGCTACCACGTCTTACTTAGGTGCGGATATTTTAAATTCTACTTTCTTCTGGGATTATTTCCTTCCACTTGAATACAACTAGGTACACGCCGCCGCCATGACAGAAATCAATAGGTAGTGAATGCAGCAGCCATCAGTCACTTTGTTGTTGACAAATCTTTATGATGGTCACGACTAATTTCTAAGTACAATTCAGTTCAATTTAATAATCGTAATCAATAAATCCATTGTTGTTTCCACTGGGTATGGAGGACGCAGGCTGTGCAGCCTCTCGTTCACATTAATTCGCTAGCGGCGTGGCGCGGCGACACAAAACGGCCGGGACTCATTTGAATACGCGTTTGTCTGTTGTTTAATGCTAATTCCGGTATCGGCTAGGGGCACACACGCTACCGCAGCCACCCGAGTGCGCCAGCCTTCTGTGCGACACCACGGAATGACTGACTGACTGTACCTAAGGTAATGTTTCCAATTATTCTAATGTCGGCAACATTAGAATAATTGGAACTAGCGAAGAATAGTGGCCAGAAGTGAAAAAACACCTATTGGTGAACGGGTCACAGATGTCCAGACCAACACGTCGGTAGTAGGTCCTTCTTCATAGATATTTTAGTATATTTCACTGTATTTGTTATTGTCCTCTTCGGGGTATCATGTCACTCCAGATCAATCGGTTTAGCACCTCAGTACTGCTTAGGTTCCCCATTACCTAGGCAAGCACCTGCATGTGTTCTAGTGAGATTAGGTACTCACTAGAACACATGCAGGTGCTTGCCTAGGTAATGGGTACATACATAATCATAGAATCTTATTAAAGGGTCATCGAGTACGCTGAGCCCGCGGTTTGTGCCATACGAACGGCATAGCAAATTAAATAAATCTTCGTGTTATTGGTGGTTTTAACGATAATACCGAATCTATATTTACAAATTGTTTTTCTTAGCAATATTAATCTTAAAAATCCCTAGAAGGGGTTTTTGTTCTAATAACATTTAACAATAGATACCAATATGTGAATATCGTACTACGAGAAATACTCCAGCCTCATAGATCCTGGACCTACCGAGTAGGTACAGGTACACAAGAGCCTGCTTACGCGGGCGTACATCTGACTCCGCTAAACATAATATCAGTTCGGAGCACTCTCGCCGATTACCTCTCATATCAGATTTCTTACGGCGGACAAAAAACGCACTTATCATTGGAGGCTGTGACTTATGACTACAATCTAATCGAGCTGCTATTTGTGGAGCTTTTAGATGATCATGAGGAAGATTGCTTAAATTATTGAGTTGCCTACAAACAATATTTTTTGTGATCACCAGATTTGAAAGAAAATAATACGTACAGTTCCCTGCACCATTACTGACCCATCTCACAAAGCAAAAAAGAGGAAAATGGATCAGGTAATGCTGGCAACTGACTGTACACACGTGGAGTAGGCAATACAGAAAATCTTAGTGAAATAAACCTTGGTTTACATCATGTCGAAAGTTATAAACTAAGTTTATAAATTATTGATGTCCTAAACTGAGTACATTACTTAGCACATCGTAATAAGATTAGCTTCATTAAAAAGGTTTGAGTAGCTGCGATAATACTGTAAATATAAGCACATGAATATTTCCTGGATAATAAGTGTGCATTCCTCGCGCATCAGCCTCTGTATCAATAGTATAATTTCGCTATTATGGGCGCAGCTACAGTATGTTACCATCCGTCAAGCGAGACGGTTCCTCCTAGATATTTGCTTTGTAATCTGTGTGCACTGGAACATTACATACGACTCTACAGAAGATCCAACCTATAATAAACCCATAATAATAATTTTAAAAGATATAAAAATGAATAAACGACATCATAATTTTAAAAATAAACATGTACGTACCTACTGGTAAAACTATAAATCCATCTAAGCGATTTGCAGGCGCCTGTCTGCTTTATCATCTTTTTTTAAAATGACTTGACAATTTGTGAAAGTTACAGGATGATATTGACTATTATCAAGTCTGATGTATCACCCATTTGTTACGCAACCTTCTGCTCTTGTTTGCGCTCGGGTGGTTCCCGGGGAGGCGGTATCGTGTTGATTCAGTTCGAACTGTCGATGCGTCACAAGCCGGTGTTTGCGGAGAGATGCGCCACACACACGTACCGACGGGCACGCGTAGCTACATGCTCACTGCTCACTGCTCTGTGACTCGGTGACGTGTGCAAGTATGTTGAGGTCTTGCACCACTGCCAATGGCCCACTTGGGTGACAATTTGTCGTCAGCTTACGTAGTTAACATGACAAGTGGTACCACTTGTCATGTTAACTGATATATTTTATTTCTTAAAGATCATGTAACTACTAGGAAACTTAAAACTTGCTACTAAAAAAACATGTCAAAAACTCAAGACCACCAAAAATATTCAGTAAGAAAAAGCATAGCTACCTTCACTTCCGCGAATTTGCATGTGCTTCACATACCACTTGACGAGTTGGGGCAAGGTAGAGGCTTGATTTTCGGGGCACGTTTTGTTCTTGTGTCACATTACTTAATTATACTGCATGTAGCTTGCAACAAATATTCATCGTGTCGTGGATACCTACATAGATTAGTGGGTAAGTAGTAATTTGTTATTTGAGATCGAAAAGTCCATAATTATGCTCCTTTTTTTGCAACCTTGTGTATGTATGTATGTATGTCATAATTGCCGATTAAGGCTTCGCGACATGTGACACCTCATTTATTTGGGCCTCTATCCATACTGATCAATCATGGGAAAATTCAATATGAGTGCCAATCCAGAGACAGAAACAGGAACCTTTGTGATAAAACTTTTTCAGAGAGTTCAAAGAACGAAACTCGCGCGTGGCTTTAAAAAAAGTGTAAATTTGTAGCAGTAGTATGAGTACTCAGGGGTTCATTTCAAGCCTTAAAATATTTTAGTTTGAGAGTGATTCTACTGTACGCTACAATTTATTACGTTGTTATTTAGTAATTGTGCTACTACTAATTTGATAACACATGTATGTTGTCATTGAGGATACAAATTTTCCAATTAAATTTTAACTATTAAAAAATACCAATTTCTTTGTGCGCACGCGGCACCCCTACCTGATGCAGGGCACCTAGGCATTTGCCTTATCTGCCTAAGGGTTAATCCGGCCCTGAGTAAATAAAAATAAAGTACGGAGTTGCTTGTTATTGAGGCACAAGCTACAATTTGTTGTTAAATAGTTGAGAAACTTATTGTACACCAGTGTGAAACAACAACATTAATATTCAAGATTAGGCTATTTTTATGTATTTTCTAAACTTGTAGAATTTCCAGAATTACCGGCAAATATTTGCTATTCAAGTACGATTGCATCTTTTGAGAATAAAGTGATCTGAGTTTGACGGTGTCACAGATAAAGCTCATTGGTTTGTGACCATGTACACGCCTCGGCTCGTCCAGGTATTATTATGTGATAGGATTAGTTTTGACGTCACTTTGGTGAGCGGTAACATGACTATATGCATGGCCGCTGTAATGATGTGTATCAGTTAATGAGATGAGATTAGATCAGCTGTTATTATGGCGATATTGCTAAACTCGTATCAGCTGCTGTCAGCGGTTGCTCGGGTTGTGCTTTTTGTTTAACTTAGAGTACAAACAGTTGGTCATTTTATAGATAAAGGCTTTTAGAGCTACACAACGCATCAGCTTATTTATATTAACATTTAATAAGATTTTAAACGTTTTAGTCATGTAGGTCCTATAGCAATTTACATAAAACAAACCTTACCCGTTTGACAGAAAATTCAATTTGAATCCAACTAGTTGGATGAAATTAAGGTGAAGAGAAAAGACCAATTTCAAGAACGTCACACAATTATGGAACTTGTTCTAAGAATTGTATTTAATTAGTAAACAAGTAGTTCAGGAACTTTAAATAGAAACCATTGAAACTTACAGTTACATTCATTTCACTTACTTGTTTTGATTACTACAAAGGGCGCGCGGCACTCCCGCTTGACCCGTTTCACTGCGAGCCCATACAATAAAGTTTGCAACAAATACAGTCGTTACTGGGATGAGCTCGTAAAAATAATACCTCCGAGTCGCGCTCATTGTAAACGAGCCAAGTTTTTCTATTTCCTACGTAGCCCCCCCCCTGGCCCCCGCGGCAGTGTGAAGCCCTTCCCCTCGGTCCCCCTGCGGCGGGTTGTTGATGAGCAGTGTGATCACCTGTCGCGCGTCACAGCGGAGTTATGCCGCTCGGTCAAGTTGTCTCACGAGCGCGAGCGGCACTAGTGACCCGCGCTCGAGGCTCGAGGGACATCCTATACTGCGTGTTTTAGATTAGACAGTCAATCAGCTGTTTGTAAGCTTCGTTGCCATTATTATGATCTTTAAAGTTGAAGAATTTGCAGGGTTCCATTGATGGTATTCAGATCGCATGGAGCCGAGAAAGAGTTCATGGCGAAGTTCGTGATTAAGCTTTCAAAGCAATTTCTTTTGAAGACGAGTGTTGTCAGACGTATGATTGTGTGTTAATTACTGTGACATAATGAAAGGGCGTGTAATTGGAGGCTGTCGGCGTCGGGGCTCACGGCGGCTCTGATTAGGATTAAGTAAATTACGTCGCACTTCTCATTTGCCAGTAATCCGGCATCCCGCATCCCGCGAGCTCACGAATCTCAAACGCGCTGCTAATTCTGTTAGCTGCAGAACTGTGTAGAGGTAAGATGATTGAGGTTTATACACATGTCGGACTGTTCTAATTTGCTGCGAAAGACTAGTGCAGTGCTGTGATCCTTTGACAAGGAAGCGAAGGGTGACGATGAAAAAGATGTGCTTACTTAGACTCTTAAATTATTTAAAAAAATGCTCGTCGGACTACATCTGTCGAAAACATGTACCTAAATAATTAATAAGTGGGTAGGAGTTCGCTTTGTCAGGCAATTTGATGTTTCAAATTATTTTAATCACTTTGATTTGCTTCTTTCTTACTTTAAATACAAAGCGCAATTAGTATTGATGGAGAAAAATTGAATCCTATGTTACATAAGTGATATTAACTGAGTGTATAACGTGAGGTCGACACACGGAAGCGCGATTAACGCTTGTGCGACAAAACTGTAATGCGACTCACTATAGGTCGAATGCACGCTTGTGCGACAAACTGTAGCTCGACATAACCCTAGTGCGACAAACTAAAGATCGACATCACGGTAGTGCGACATGAATCTAGTGATAACTAAATCAATGTCGGTTTATTTGAGAGAGGACATAATAACAAGTTCCTACCGATAAAGAGACTCCACTGCTACTAAAGGCTCGGCTAAAAACTATCCCACACTGTAAGAAGCCGCTGATCCTCGCAGCACGTAATCCTCCACAAACAGGGCTCGGCAACAAGTCATACGCCATGTTTGCGCAGATCTTGTTAAGATGATTTTAGCGGCACTAACATCTGCTTTATGATTCTGGTCTCCTGGTACTTTCTGTTCAAATTCTAAATTAAAATAAAACTAAAAGATTCGGCTTTACTCCGTGACTGTACTAATTATGAAATTGGTCAGTGGGTCCACTCGACCGATTCAAAATGTGACTTGGTCGAGTGATCCCGCGGGTCCATTTTGAGTGGGTCCAGTTGACCAGAGACTCATTATCTTATGTGGTTGCTAGAATTCGAAAGAGGTTGGGGCAGTTAAATAGCTAAGACGGATTTACACATAAAGAACTATAAGTACATTAGGTGCAATGTTTTTTTTCGTAATTGATGATATTAAAGCAGGAAGTTAATGTTTAAATTACAATGGCCGGGGTTATTTCTACATAAAAATAATTTAATCGGAAACATCTGGTAATAGTAGGTAATGTGTATAGTCGTTCCATTTAACTCACCCACTTTTCAAAATTTTATACTTACCAATGAAACCTTCCCATTTTTCACAGACATCGTGTAACTTCGCCTACGGACTGGTTGCCGGTAATATGAACCAAGGCAACTTGGCACTAGACGCATGAGGCCGCGCGTGAAGTATCGCGAAGTGTTCACAACTCGCGGTCGGCCGCGGATCAACTCGCGACTCGTGCCGTTCATCAGACTGTGCTCGTACCAACGTGTGGAGGAATAATAACAACCGAACGCGAACAATCTTAGCTTGTGTTTACCTTGATCATGTTTTTGTTTTAGCCGTATTCATTTACAGAAATAGCACAACTAGGTACAATTTAGAAAAGCAAATATTGGAAGTATTATTAATTTATTATCCATAGGAAAAATGAAATATATTTGTTAAGAATAACATTAAGTAAGTACAATGTGCATATTTCTACCCTTGACTGTACACTTTCTCCAGACATTTTCTTACTGAGTTACAAACAAACAAAAGAATGATTGAAAAATTTGAAAACACGATATTAAGACTACTAGCTGTCCCGCGCAACTTCGTTTGCGTCACATATTCCCCGTTTTCGCAACATTTTTCATTGCTACTCAGCTCCTATTGGTCGTAGCGTGATGGTAAATAGCCTATGTCCTTCCCCAGGTTAAAGTCTATCTTCTTGCCAAATTTTATCAACATCCGATTAGCCGTTTAGTTGTGAAAAGGTAACAAACAAACAAACATACAAACAAACAGAGTGAATTTCGCATTTATAATATTAAGTATGGATAGTGTTCCAAAAGCGGAACTTATAGTGCACTGCAGAAATTGTTTTGTCAAACATGTTAAACCTATCAGTGCACTGAGGCGCGTCGTCATAAATTAGTGGAACGCAATGCGTGTATTAGTAGCGCGACGCGGTACGATCGCAGCACAGGCGAGCATCACATCCGTCACCCGCGTGCTGATCTACACTGTGCGCATTCGTTTATTTTTATTTTATGTGTTTTAAACTAATGACAATGGGTCTACAGTTGAACAATGAAACTAAAACATTCACACCTATTAGGTTGATGTACTAAAATAAGCTGTAAAATAGTTTTCGCTAAAACTTTTATTGTTTAGCGTCAAAAGCAGAAATTGTGTCATGCTATCTTTATTCCGACTTGTTCACCTCAAATGTTTTGTGTACAAAAATGCTAATTGTAACACAGTGAGGCACAAAGCGTCAGTCACATTAGCGGCCGCGCAGGCTTCACCGCAACTAATGTGTTTAGCCGCGTGGCTTGCACCGCAACGCGCCAGACGCGCGGCGTGCGCCCCGGCCGCATGTCCGCGCGACTCGCGACTGCGCGCGTGTTCATTACTTAACTTTATCCCTCGGAAAGGATGAAGGGTCAAACCTCATCGCGTTTTGTTTACACTCTTTTGTGCATTTGTTCCGGAGTTTAAAGAGTTGCTGCCCTTTTATCAAGACAGAAGCTTTTCATTTACAGCTCACAGTGATTTATGTTAACAGGCTTAAGTTTAACTTCTGTTTTTGCTTGCACTGTATTTGGTGACGTGTATTTACAATAGTGGATTCTTTGATGTAAATAAGCCAATTCAGTTGTACTAAACATCCTAGAAAATATTCCCTACTTTTTGTAATCTCAATGTACTTGAGTAGGAGGTAAGGGCGCGGCTGACAAGCAGTAGCTTGTGACGTCACGGGAGCGTGCGAACGAGCGGAGTGGCCGATATTCACGATTATGTAAATACATTATTTGTTGATGGTTCCTAACTAGACTCACTGAGCCCCTGTTGTTGTTGTATCTAGTACAAACAGACCTAGTACCAACACAATGTGGTTTAATGTAAGAGGATCACGTTAATGTTTCAAACGTTATTACGCATTAATAATGTTTAAGGCAAATTATTATGTTATTAGTTGCGTTTGACCTATGAATAACGATTGCAGCTAGAAAAATTACAATGTAAGTAATAAGCTAAACCTAAACTCTCTCTCTCTTCTCATGAGAAGGAATTGGAACACAAAAATCTTTACTAAAAGCAATAATGTTTTTTATTCAACAGCACTTGACTAGCGCACCCAATAGAGAGCCACTTCTCGAGTACATTAGCTGTCTGTAGTACAAATGCGCTGCACTAGCTCTGATATAGAGCCAGCGATTTATAAATTCCGCAGATGGGGCGCGCGTGGCGCGTCGCAGTGCCCGTCAAAAGGCGCGCTGTCACTCGGCGGGCCCCGGGCCCCCGGGCCGCGTGCCCCGAGTAAACAGTTTATGCAAAACGACGAATTGAATAAAGGGAAGGATCGTGGGCCCCGCACTGACACCTCTTGCACGTACGCGAGCGCCGAGCTAAGTGCGAGCCCCGGCTTCACGCGAATATTAGATTTTGGAGAGACTGCTTGCAAGGTTTTCCTTTGATGTTTTTTAGTCTACAGCTTGAGTGGTTGTGTGCATTATGAATTTATAGTGTTGTAATTTTATGCTCTTACATGTGGAATGTTTTTTAAATTTTATTTTATAGTTGAAAGTAGGTTCGCTTTGTGTAAATTTAAATGGTATTTGTTTGTAATTACAAAAAGAATTTTAATAAGTTGTAACAAACATTGGCTCTTTTTATAAATTCCATACAACTTTGCAGCAAAAAGCGCGACACGTCGGTGTGACGCGCGGCCGCCGCTCGGGGGCGAATGCGATGCGATATCGTTGCGATATCATCATAAATATACGCGCTTTGTGTTATTCAACTAGTCGAGGGAACTAGTTTACATACGCGGCCCGCGTTATCGTATTACGTTTATTCGCTCACGACTCCCGACCCCCGACTACCGAGTGCCGCCTCACATTCTGTAAACTTATAACCCTATCAGATATTGTTTTTCAACTATAATGAGGAACTGGAAGTCTCTACTCTTTTGTGTTGAATTTGCTTCTGTAAAATATTAGGGCGAAACCTTGTTCGTTTTGTTAGTAAATAGAAATGAACGTAATGAGAGACAGGTGATGAAGTTGCTTTATGAAGATAGCTTCAGAGACAAACAAAAGAAAAATAATTTAGGTTAAATTAAATAATTTCACAGCAAACTAGCTGAGGGCCATATTTTCACAAACTTTTAATTTACAAACCTCAATCTGCGCTTGATAAGAAGTGATTCGTTTCCATACAATACATAAATGAGTCGAGTCAATGGCGCCGGCACACAGCGCGGTCAGAACTGCTCATCCTTTCGTTTCCATTCAATGTGAGATAATTATATACAGACGACACTACAAAGAAAATGCAGTAGTATATGTTTACACGCAGACAGCGGTTTGTAGGGCCACTTGGGAGAGGCCTATGTCCAGCTGTGGACTGCGAGACGCTGAGTCAAGTTTGATTGATCGATACACAGTGCATGATACTATACTCACGCACATACGACACACGGGTTGTCTCCTGACGAATAGTTAACGACTACTTGGTTTTCCTCATACCTGCAAAAAAAAGAGAATTTGAAAGTATTAGTAATTATCTATTTACTTTAATATAGGGCGTCAATTGCTTTACATTATACATATTATGTTTCTTAAAAGTTTGTTCATGCTTTGTATGACATTGAAAAATAGTCAGTTTATCATCGAAATAAATTGGATGGACACCATCGTGTAAGGAATTTTATGAGAGGGCTACATGATGCCTTTACGTGTGACAGAGGAGAATGGAAGAAGAAAACGTTTTGCGCCGACCTCAAGTAGAATGGGACAAGGACATGAAGATAGTTATGGTGATAATCGAAATAAGTTGCAGATGCTGAGGAGTTTTTGTGCGCTCTTCCTGTCAGTTAAAACACTAAGACTTCCTAGCGTTTTAACGTGTAATTTCAACCTTCTTGATTTGAATTAAATGACCTTTGCTTTTGATTTAAACTACGAATAGTCCTTCTATACGAGTAGCTTGTCACATGATAAACAAGCATGTCTTGCTTGTCATGATGGCACCTGGACGGCGTCTGTAGCCGAATTTGTGAAGTAATCGCGTTAATTGGTAGCGTGCAATTGAGTCGTGTCGCCGTCGGTGGACGCCATTCGCTCGGCGCTCACAAACGCTCACCCACTCGTGATGTAACGCTGAATCCTCTAAATCATATCTGAATCTCTGAATCTCCTGAATGTGACGTCTAACTAGGTGGAAATGCTATGGAGTCCGATTCTGATGAAGTTTTCAAGCAATAGCTGTAGCCAAATGTCTATGATGACAACTTATTTGACCTACATTTTGTTTTCGCTAGAGTTATACGGTCTGTTGATACACTCTGTTATCATTCACATTTTTATATTTTCGCTTAAGGTTTATCAAGTTCTTAGTATTTGTGGTCGATTTAATATAAGTTGGGTGAACAAAATGAATAGTTGATGTTTATGTTATCTGTTTCAGTAGAATGTTTGGGCGTCACACATGTCCTGGAGAGTCGTAACGCACGTTACACAAGTTTTGAATATTGATACTGGATAAAATGTAAAAAAGTTCATAAAAGTACTATCAGTAATTAAATATCCCTCCCCTCCCCTCTTAGGTCAGATAATCACAAGAAAAAGAACAACATTTGTAAACAACCAGAAGATAACGTATTAACACCCATGATTGCCACTCACTCGTTCGGTTGGATCAACAAACTACTCCGTAGCAATCCCACGTGCATATATTATGTACCTAGGTGTACTCTCCGTCGGTTATACTGCAATGCTAACAACTGAACGACATGACGGTCCAGTATGCTAAACCGTACAGTACACACGTACTAGTTACGTCTATCTAAACAACGTGAAATTGTTTACTGTACCTGCCGGTCTCCGTCTGATGCACCCATTTATCGTCTCAGTCTGGTCCCCACGCCCCCGGGCCCCTGCACCATCCCGGGCGCGGCCGGGCCCCGCACGTCCCCGGCGCGGACAATTAGCATTTAGATTAAACAAATAAACGGCACCACCGCGTGACCAGAAAGAATTATCTGCGTTATTTATTGTTCAATTAATTTATTTATTGCATTTTTAATTGTCACGTTAGTGGTACGCGACGATACTCTATAACTATACAAGTATACTGTATAACAGATATTCAAAGTGTTGGTTGGTAGTGAATCCTGTTCCCGCTAATTAAAGTGTTAAGTCTCGTGTGATACGGGGTCAGACACATCGTTCATTATGTAGTTAGCCGACGAGTTTTGATAATGGACTTGATTACAAGGATGATAGAAAGCACTAGACTAGGTATACTATAGCAGCTAGTATAGCTACTCGTGATACACTATTTAGATAGAGAAGATAAAAGAAGTTTTAATGGAAAGCAAAGGATGAATATAGTGCTAAGAAATAGATTTTTATAGGTTTCTTCAAAAGGTAACAAACGTTAATAATTCAAGTGATAGTCATAAATTCATCAGTTAAATATCCATTAAGCCAATAGTAAATCTGACTCGAGAATAAAGAGAGATGCAAGATAAACCTAACTATGATTTAACTGCAAACAGGCTTCAGTACTTGCATACATTAAAGATAAGTTGAGTCGCGTTTGTGCCATTCGACCTGCTACAAGGTGATCTCAAAAGAAATGAAAAATTTAATTATTCATACATCTTTGCGTCTCCAAAACTGTCAACTAATGGTATTTCGTCAAACAGCCATTTTATTATCAACTTTTCCATTATTTTGCACTAATTAGGGTTACGCTTTACTTCAAAATACGAGAGAATTTAGCTAAAATTTAGATTAATTTCTGAACTGTAACTGATTAAGTCAAAGAGATTAAACTAAATGGATTGAAACATTTAATTCTACTACGCCGTGATAGAGGCTGTTGTCTGCTCGTTACAGACTTTGATACAATTTTTCAGTAGAATAGCTTATTTATAATCAAGATTTTTAAACCTACTATTTCAACCATTACTCCATAACAACCGACTAAATATTTCATTTTATTTTTTACATTTTGGGAAAGCTTACAGACTAATAACATTATACTAACTAAAATGTATAACTAAATTGCTAATTACAAGCTTCCACAGCTAAATACAAAATTGTTACTTCCTAATACTAGTATCAGTTACTTCCTCAAAATTGGTTCATTTTATTTTTATTGTAATTTAAACAATAAACAGTCCAGGTGCAGGTACGTGTCTCTTGTACAAAAAATGGCTTTGCTTTAACAATGTCCTTACTGTGCTTGCATGGTTGCTTGGTGGTCAATGCCAGATTCACAAGAAATTTCGTTAAAACTGCGACTGGCTCTCTGAAAGTATGAATTACGCCTATACTTAGTGTTTGCATAAGGTGCATATAGAAGTGGTCGCTGTCGCAGTCCCATATGATTAGTGCGTAACGTTAATTTTGGAACAAGTTCAGGACAGTCGAAGGAACCATTTGCGATATTAAACAAGTAGCATACATCATTAATATGACGTCTACGGTCAATTAATGATGGTAAAAAATGGTAGAAAATAGTCGAAAATTAATGATGGTAAAAAATGGTAGAAGATGGTAAAAAATGGTAGAAGATGGTAGAAAATGGTGCCTTCTGTTTATCGGTGAATGTAAACTGTAGATACTTGCTTTGCCCTGTAATCAAGGTATTTAAGAAATGTTCTCCGCCGCCGCCCGATTTTGAGAGGTCCACGGTCTTAAATAACTTTAAAACATGAGAATCAGAATTCAGATGAGTTGCGCTTAAATCAATACGAATGCAAACAGCACGCCTGTGGTTGCTGTCAAGGTGGGTGGGGGTGTACCTTTAGTAAACTTACATTAACGCATGCCAGAGCGCCAGCTTTGTTTAAGTCCCATGTGGTAAAGGGCAAGCCCATGGCCATTCACTGGCACAAGGCCTGACTCCGGGCTGCTACTGCATGTAAACTCCTGGTGGAAAACTCCAGTAATCCTTTGCCCGGGTCGGGATTGATCCTAGGAACTCAACAGTAGCGTATAAACATAATCCCAGGTTTATTCTGTGCGTTGTAGTGCAAGTTCTGTTCTCCCAGTGACCGTACATTCACAGTCGTACGCTGTCGAGCTCATAGTTAGTGGGAGCTGACCGATGGGCCGCCACTATGATGCATCACTTTGTTTACTTCAAGTGTACCTTTACTTCACTGTAGGAGTGTAGGTCTCTAGTCTAGCCGTACCAGTCTCTCTGAATGGGAACAACTGTTGGACAGTATAGTTGAAATGCTTAGATACATCCATATTATGTATTATCTGTTAACAAAATATAATTGCGGGCTTACTATAAATATTCAAAGTAACAATTTCTTCTTATCACGAGGAAAGACACCGATGACTTGAATTAGGAGCAACAAACAGGGACGGTATTCTTCCACAAGTTAAAATCACAACACCTACGGGATCACCTGTCAATAGAGCGGGTAACTGATTCTATTCCGGTATCACCGGATGAGCGAAATTACTTTATTAATTTTTATTTCTTATTAAAAGCACAGCCGTATTTCGTTTTTAATGTGACTGTACTCTGTGACAGCCAAACACCGAGGTGAAACAAAAGACAATGCATCAAAACTATCAAAAATCACGTTTTGACATAATGGGAAATTGGCATAGTGGGAGTGATTCGCTATCTCTATGGCCTCTTACAAAAAGATCATCTTTAAAACAGTTTTCTAATTAATTTTCACTGCAATCAGGTATTTCACTGGGTCACCAGGAACGCTTCGACCTTCATCAATAAAAACCAAATTTACACTCGAAAGCATTGGGTTCCGTTGACCCCTAGTTCCGGAGGGATCCCTAATTTGTGGCGAGTTAAATTAAAAGACATATATCATTATCGGGCCGCGGCTTAGCAGGGGCCGAGCCGAACGAGGCCGACTGAAGCCGAGTGGAGCCGAACAGTTCCGAGGCGAGCCTATGCTTATACTTTAATTAATGCCTCTGACCTTTGGTTTCGGTGACAATACGCAAATAAGTGCAGGTGTAATGTTTTGGTAACGGTGTGGAAGAGATAATAATTAAATAAACAAAACTAAAACAAAATAAAGTTTACCTTTCGTGTTTGGTTAGCATTATTGGCATTGGATTATATAGATATGTCGGATTCGGATTATTAGTACGGACGATGAGTCGAAAGCCGACCTATAGTTAATAGGTCAAGCGACCTACTTACCAGTCTACCCACACCTAAGCGTGCTTACTACAGAGTCGTGATGTTTCGAGCTCGCTGCGAGTACGACAGTCAGTGTCTGATTGCGGCGAAGTCAAGACGTCCCGAAACTGTAACTTGTAATTTCAAGTTATTTTTTAGTGTGATAAAAACAGTGTGAAGTGTGTGTTTTCATTGCACGAAACTCATGTTCTGCCCACATGATGAACAAGTCTAACGGAAATAAATCATCAATCTGCGACAGATACAATTCATAATGTATCAGCGCGAATTGTTAACAAAGTTGTGTTTACTCGTACGTACCACAGGCATTTGGACGAAAAAGAGTTCTTAGTGCCTGAAGAGTTTCTTGCCAGTTCTCCTCCACAGAGATCTACTTACACTTTGGAATGGAATGTTTTTGACTTACCACTTATAGTCAGTTCATTAGAGCCTATAAGTAGTGTATTCCAAATACTTTGAAATTGAGTTTTGCACTTTTGTTAAAGTTTACCGCGTCTATGATAATGGTAAACACCTACTTTTGGTATTTTGATTTCTACTTCCGCTACTCCCTGCTTCACTGCTGACCTTCTCCAGTTTATTTGGTGAGCCTGACGTGCCTGTGTCATGGTGTTATTACACATCCGTGTCATGGTGTCACGACACATCCGCGTCACGTTGAATACAAACGTGACAGCGGCAGGGTGGCTCGCGGCCGACATCAAAGGAGCCGCAGGCTTACGGTCATAAACTCGCGCTTTTGACACTCATGTTACCGTTTGTGCCCGCTTCGTTATAATTTTAATTTCGTAGTTATTTACCTTTCAGCTGGTCATTCAATTTTGACCGTAAGAACAAGTATTTATTTACTTAGAAGTTAGTTTTAACTTCTAAGTTTAAATTTGTGGCCAAGTTTTGGACCGAAACTATTTAGATTGCACAAGAACTGAAACATGAAAACTTAAGTTAAAGTGCAAAGGTTCGGTCAAACCGGACTGATGGCGAAGCGGCTGCAGACCCTCGGTACGGACAGTTACTTCACTACATTATCTGCCAGAGACCTGAATCCGGTATCATGAATACAGTCCTTTCATAAATGAAGTCTAAGCACCCAGAATATATCTCATCTGTAAAGTTTTTTCAGCATCCGTATTATATCGTCTCTTTGTCTCGCGGTGCGCCATACATCGCAGTGGAATAAATTCCCTGGAATTTATCCTCACTTACGGCGACGTTTTATTCGCTTGACCTCCCCTTTCCGCTACCCCCGCTGACTCACTGCCCCGCCCCCCCTGTCGGCCCCGTCGCTGCAGTTCAAAGTGTTCGCATCTAAAATATTCAGACTGCGCAGTCATGTTTATTGAAAGGGAACTTTGTCTCAGACTCCTTGATTACCTGGCATACCTGGGTACGACTGAAAGAGAGAAAACGTGAAACATATATGTACGTTAAGATACAGGTGTAAGGGAGGAGGGACCTCCTGTAGCTGAAAGTCTTTGTGTTTAAAATGTTAACTATTTTTGATAGTTATCATGTTTTTGTTTAACATTGTCCTATCATAAGTACTAGATCAATCAGTTGCAGTTTTAATCTAATAGTGTGTTTATCACTTTGACCAAAAATCCAAATTCGAACAATGAAGACACCAAACATCTTCTATATCCTCTGAAAACGCAACGACACAATACATGATGCCCATCTTTACATCGCACGCGGACGCATCGGACCGCACGGGTCCGCAGCACGCGGTGTGACGTCACGGCAATTAAACCCGCGCGGCTGTTTGCGGCGCGCTCAGCAAAATCAGCAGTTTCCGGAGTTATGTCATACGCGAATTGTTTTTTTTATTGACAGGATTTAAGCGCTCATTTTGGAACGGAGCGCTAGTGTGTTAGACAGAGAGAAATTATTGAGATACTTTTTTGTGTCTGCCAAAGTGCCATTATGTATCTCTATGTTGTAGAGTAGTGGGGCAACCTTATTTTTGAACAATACAATAAAAATACTTCTTTTCTGGAAACGGCACATAAATGCAAACATTTTAAACTCTAGAAATCCTTCGTTTACGCACGTCATGTTATTGAATATGTTAGTGATCTACATACACAAACAACAGGTGCTAATATTTGCAGCGCGACGGCACGTGTACTACCCTCCGGTGAAATAGGCAAGTATCAGCGAAGCCGCCGCCGACAGCCGACGTATTAATTATCTAGCGCAAACAAAGTAAGCGCGCTGTTTGTCTTCTTACAAGGTATAGGAATGCTAAAGAAGGCAACATCAACTACAACAACATAACTCAGCTAATTTCATTTATGTAGCTAATTCCATTTGAGGCTTGGTCGTTTCGTTGCTTATCACACTTTCTTACACAGGTTCGAGTTGAGGCGTGCTTATCCCGTGCGGTACTAATAACTGTGCCTTAATATTTAAGAACTGTTTAAAAATGACTGAAAGGATTAGGAAGGATTATTGAGGCTTTCACGATTATTTCGTAGTAAGTCAGAAAAATTACACATTGACTTGCATTTGAGGAAATGCTAGAGTTTTTTAATGGATTTGTCAAGGAAATAATATGCACCGCTCCATATTATTTCCTTTGGACGCCGATGAAATAGTTCAAGGTTATTACGGAGTTTATTCGTTTATTCGTTCTGTATTCATTTTCTGAGTGTGAATGCTCCAGTGCGCTTTCCGTTCGGCTCGTACGCAGCGGCGCAATCTAATCGTGATTCCACCGCTGTTTGTACGAAGATTAGATAGGGATGTCAATGCCAGGTAACACTCTTCTTACTATTTTAGTTGCATAAACATACTGTAAAGTACAGACAAGAGGATACATTAGATTAAGACAAGACTCACAAATAAAACCTAGATACACGTCCCTGTGGCAACATGATAATAAGAAGGTTTAAGTTTTATATAGATGTTATTTCCTAGGCTTGCTATGAAAACTAAGCATTTTTGTCTTGTAACTCTTTGAAAAAAAAAGGTAGAAAGAGAAATAGTAACCTATCTAAAAGGATTAATTTTTTTTCCTGGCAGAGCGTATTTATGGATCAGCCTAAGCTAAAAGTAACAGTTAAATATTGCTATCTATTCTTTTGAGCAATGAATAATCTTCACGGAATAATCTAACGCTTCGTCAGATTTTTAAGAAACCGGTGGTAGACAGACACCCACTGAAAAATAAATCGTGTTTCATTTTTACGGTAAAAAAACTTGATCGTCAAGATAACTAAATAAAGGTACTTAATGGATAAAGGTTTCTCTGCGCCAAACCCAAAATAATCATCGCTGCCGTTTATAGAACACAGGAAATAAAATTTCTTAAAAACACCTTCAAAACAGCCACGAATGTGTTTAAGCGCCCCGAAGCCGTGATCCCAAGCCGCGAGTAAAAGATTGTCGGCTCAACGCTTACAAACTCATTCCGTTCACAATTTACGGCACGCAATGAGTTTTTATGAGAGAATACATTGGTATTTTTATTTGTGCCACATCGGTAGCGTTCCGCACGTGGTAAGCTTTACAGTACATTAGGTTTTTAATGTGCGTTTGTTTGTATCGTACGTTGTGGGAGAGTAATTGGTTGATACTACAGAGGTATCAGGTATCATTTCTATTCATTCATTTATTTATTTTCATTTGGTTTAACAGAAATGATGTTCTCCATCCTCTTTATGGGGAAGTTTTAGGTTTTGTTTTTGTTTATGTATAAAGTCAAAGTGGTGGGAATCACCTAAAAGGTGGAAAAGCGGGAAGTATAGCAGAAGAAAGGAAGGGCCTATACTCAGCTGCTAGGGGTGTTTCCGAACTGAAACGTGCCAGTAGGTTCACCCGCATGGATGTCGGAGACTATCCAATGGGAATGTACTCCCAGGACAAGAAAAGACAAGAACAAGAAAATAATCCTATGTCCTTACCTAGTTCATGGTCTTCACGTGAGCAAAATGAATCTGTTCCGCCGTCAAGGCGTCAAAATAGCAACAAATTGCTCATACACGCTGTTTCGCGAAAGATGTGTGAGGCGATACCACGCGGGTTGTAGCAACAGTAGCAACCCTGGCGTGCGTCTGCGGCAAGTCCTGACGCCAGAGATAACTGCGGCTCAGCGCGCCTCGCGGGACCACCGCTTAATTGATTACATGGACGGCTATGTTTGAACACTACTCACTTCAGCTGACAGTAGGGAAAGAAAACTTAGACTAACTTCATATTGTCTTGGTATCTTTTATAATGTTGTCTGATATTCTTTCTATTCTAGAGACTTTACTCATTAATACGGCTGCTTAAAGATACCTTATGAATGGCGACTCGTTTAACTTTAACATTTTTAATCTTTTAACTTCATTCCGTTGTAATTTGTTGGTGTCTTAAAATAAATATTTTTTACTCATATTCGTCTTTCAAGGAACAGATGGCGATCATTCTTTATTTTCAGTTGATAAGATTCTCCATTCAACAGGATCTATGTTTAATGTTCTTAATAAAACAAACAATTTTATACGACCTCTTATAAATTTTGTGTCATCTTTCCTTAGAAGAATTTCTTGGAAACTGGCGCACAAGAAAAATATTATTTTATGTACACAGTATCCACGAAATAACTGTACGTATGGGAACGAAATCATCTGGCGGCGGCTCATTGTAAACTTTACAACGCGATCTGCACCCGCTCTAATGATTACATACACGTTTTGAACTTTAACCCTCTAGTAATAAGAGCGACGTGCATTATTGAAAGGAGAACAAAGCAGCAAAGAAATTTCTTAAGTAAAGTTTCTCAGCTAATATTTGTGGTACATTTTCGCAGAATACATTTAATACAATCATAACATTAAATGTTGTTACAAAGTTTGTGCTGCGAGAAATTTGTGGTGCGGGGGCGTGACGAGGGAAGCCGACACTCGTGTCGCGACACTGCGACGTCGCGGAGACCGCGGAGAGCGGGTGTCACGCGGTGTCAACACACTCAACAATGACACACTGCGGTGTCGGGGTATCATGGTTACTACCAGTTGGTTGTGGTGCCGCGCGGGAATCAAACGAGCGCCAAACGCGATCAGTCGCTCCATAGTACGTGTTGAGTAATAATATCAAACTGTTGTAGAGTTGGTAATGTCGTAACAGAGAATGGCACTCATGTTCATGTTCCTATTACCGAAATAATTAAGATCGTTCGTTTTATGATGTTATGTGCTGTTCCAGACTTTGATAAAGCGTACAGAGAGACGAATATTTTCGAAAGTAAATCAAGAGTTCCAAATGTGAAACATGAACACTGTTCGTAATTACTTCGCTTTCTCAAAACATTCATCTATTTAAATGATAAAAAAAACCTTTTAACTTTACCAGTTAATCTGTTGTATAGGTTTGCTTTACTAATCGATGTGGTGCAATCCGAACACCGCGAAATAAATGTAAGCCACCATAATTATTACAACTAGTCTACAACGTACATAAAAGTACACAGATCGTCCTACTCACTAATAATAATAATGTGGACTGTGCTAAACAATGATAATATATTAACCTCCCGCTGAATTCTATATCGGGCACTAATTGATGTTAGCGTTACATACAGTAGTAGGTATTTATTACAATATACATTATAGTAATTATGATCTAGATATTATGCCAGCCCCAGGCAAGCCACTGACAGGCCAACAATTCGACCACTTTTGCTCAGACAATGCAAAGTATTGCTGCTGTAGGGTTCCTGTGATGTCGTGGTGTAGCTTCGGGTCTTAAAGGTGGGGGTGGGAGGGGGTAATAGGTACTTGTAGTTCACCGGCCGACAGTTATTTAATATAAAGTTTTAGGATGTTGTAACTTTTTTTTGTTTGTTTCGACTGTCACACTCAATTTTGATAATGTTTTTACTAGTAAAATCATTAGCAAAATTGTGGTTGTTGCGAGATCAATTGGGAGAGAACAAATGAAAGAAGTTGATGAGAGCATGCCACGAGTGACCGCACCAAGTGGCCGCGTAGCGACAGCGACGCGACAGACCATACAAGTGACGCTACGGTCAGCTGGGAACACGTACAGGACTCTGAAAGATAGTACAGTACATTATAATTATGTCACGAGTCCAGTGCCAGTAGCCAGGCCCCAACTTTCCGCACCTGATCGACAGTTAAACCGTCACATCCCATCAAAAAAGTTGCATCATTTACCTACACATCATCTACACACACGCGCTCGCCTCCTGGCTCATTGTTCTCAATCACGTGTACCCGAGTACGTGACAAAAACACATGTTTATCTAAGGCGGCTCGATAAGCGATATAAATAAAGTGGGTGCCATAAATATCTGCGCCGGCCGCTGTGACGTCACGCGCTACGTCACGCCGATGAAATATGGCGGCGGGTGGACCGTGGCCGCGGTCTGCCGTGCAGCGGTCCCGCCGTCCCGCCAACCCGCCATCCTGCCTGCCCGACGGCACGCGGGACACTCTAGGGCTGAACATTTCAACAACAAGTTTTTTGCAGACCAAGTTTGTGTCGCTGGACGTTTTTATGGTGTACTTGAAGAATGGTTTTGGTTGCTTGAGTTATGTGCTTTTTTATTAATGTTTAAGTTTTGTTTGGAACTTGATGTTTATGATATTCGGTTTTTAGTTATAGCGCATTAGTTAGGTAATGTATTCGAAAAGAGTCTGGGGACAATACAATGATTAATGGCATAAAAAACATTAAAGTTGTTTAATCATGTCTGATGTCCGATGCTCTTGTAGACTTAGCAGATGTTAGAAACCACGCATTTGGTACACTAGATAAATTAACTAAGTTATACATACTATAGCTCTTATAATCGGATTGCCTATAATGCTAAGAAAAGCTTTGTTACCTAGGGACAATAATATGTGGCCCCTAAAACACCAGTAGCAACCCTTGTCCGCGTGTTTCGGTTAGCCCGGCGAGGCGCGTCTTATTGACACTGACACATTTTATTATCATTGGATCGGCCCGCACCTTCCCCCCCTCCCCCCGCTGCCATCACCCGTCTGTACCCCCACCCCGCTATATTGTTGCTCTATAATATCTTTTACAAAAACCACAACTAAATATTAAACACCCTTTTTTCTTGTACGTCGGCTGAATACTGATGTGTTTTGTTGTCTTTGAGATATGAGCGTGTGAGTTGAGACTAAGTTCATAAATGGATTAAATTAACTGGGGACGAGGATGTTGCAATCGATAACCATGAAAAGAATGCGTTGTGTGGTAAAAGTCTAGATGACGTAGAAAAATAAAGTAGCCCAACTTATCAAAAATTAAATTATATGGAATGTCTTTTTCACACGATAATTTTTATAGATTCGCAAATGTTACGCTTCTATTTTGCATTTAAATCCCCAACGAATTGATTTCATGTTAAATTCCGCCGTACAAATATGTGAACGTCTAACACAATGCCAGTCGGCTTCGTATTGCTCAGTAAGCTATTATTACTGCTCCGTTATTTGCCTTCCTTCCGCTCTAGATGTAAAGCTGATACGTTATAAGTTTGCTTACGTTTCATTTAATCAACACATTGCGTTCTGCGCTCTCGGTTCGTGTATTAATTAGGAGACCGTTATTTCGCGGTAACTGTTATGTTAGACTTGCCTACAATGCGGGCATGAAATGATTGCTCGGTCCGGTTAAGTGCGGCCTAACCAGCGCTGCAGCGCATTAAACATTAGCGCTGTAAGCGGCTTAGCGCGCGAGCCGCGAGTCATAGCCACGCTGATCCGGGATAAAGCACACTAACTCACACTTGTGCAACCTGCCGCAACGACGTACAGCCGCACGGCCGTCTCGCACTTCATCGCGCCATGAACGTGTGTGCGGGTTTGTAACAGTGCAGACGAGCGTTGTCGAGTTTTTAGAGCAAATGATTTATGGTTAATAAAATTTTGTCAAACTGACGAATAATTGAATACATTGTATGTCAGAGTCCGCAGTTTCGTCGAAACCATTTTGACAAAACTTTGAGCAGGAATACGTTTGTCAATCAACAAAGAGCAAAATGTCACGCATGGGTCGTGTAGGCGAGACCTACTTTGGTAGCATAGTTTTACAAGTATTTGACTCACACCACAATTTGTACCTCAATTCTTTATTCGGTAAAAGACCTGGGAATTTACATTGACAAAGACTTGTCCTGGGGTTCCCAGTTACAAGAAGGGGACTACAAACGGTTTGCGTCTGCGGGGCCTTTACGCAGATTGCACAATTTCCTCCCATCTGCCACTAAAACTGCGCTTGCTCAATCCTTTCTTCTTCCAATCCTCGACTATGCTGATGCCTCATGCCTGTTATCCAGATCTCACTGTAGTGGAGCTAGATAAGCTTGAGCGTCTCTAAAATGTTTGACTCAATATTAAAAACTGCCGAGTGATCTGCGTCGTGTATCACCGGGCGTTGTCTTGCATTAAGACGAAGTTCCTGCCAACAAATTCTTCGTAGGGACAACGTGGTCCTGGAGAATGTCGGTTAATTTATACCGATCAGCTGTAAGCTCTCTGATGAGGGCACGAAACGAGCCCCGTTTTTCCCTCTGAAGAGATACCAGCCCACATCATGCAGGAGCCGCTGCTTTATGCAACCGTTTCAGCGAAACAGTACCGAACCCGGTCGCCTGTAGCCCCGGCCTCTCCTGTCACTGCCGTGCGGACACACCCTACACTTGTTAATGAACAAGATCAACTGCCATTTAGCGATGCTCCAATTGAGATGCCCTTAAGCGAATTGAGCACTTGTCGGTGGTCTACATTCAATTTCGGGCTTTTAGCAGTGAGGTTCCCTCGAACACTCCTCAGTTCCTGTGTCACATCAACACTCGTCAGGTGCCGATTTCGCAGCGATGTTCTAACGATGAAATGGTCGTCACTCTCTGAAGTGCACCGGTGGCGGCTGGTTCTTGGTCTCCGATTAAAGGCACTAGAATCTTCTATATACCCTTGATACAGCAGACGGACTCAAGTGAAGCTGGACAGCATGTATCAGCTGACTGAGACCTTATTGCAACAGGGCCACAACTTGAGCAGCTTCTTCAGGCGTAGTGCCCATAGTTTCTTCAAAACAATGAGTGCAATTTGCAGAGATGTGTACTGGTCAGCTACTGATAAGCGACTGATAAGGTCAATCGATTGCAAAGGTTTTTTTGAGGTGTGGAAATTAGATTTAAGGTTTGTTTGTCTGTGCATCCGTAGGAAAATTGAATTGAAAGAAAATAAATGTAAAGTGTGTAGAACGTAAAAAAAAAACAAGAGTTAAATTAAAGTTGATGTTTAGTTTTTGAGATATGGAACTTCTTTCACCAAACTGTAGCAGTATCTTTATTTTTCATTAATATACTATGAAAAACAAATTTAGTTTTGCTGTTACGTGTAAAACTTATGAATGACCGTTCGAAATATTGTTATTATATTGTTTAGTGATACGGAACTCTGTGTGTGCAAGTAAGACTCGGACTTGGCCGGTTTTATATTTTATGTACATAATGTCCATCCAAAAGTTGTTTGGAAGACCGCCATTATAACCATAAAATAAGCAGTTTTGCAAAACCATGATGTTTTATTTTTGGTGTACAATAAAGTTTTATTCTTTTGTTACGAGCTTGACGTATTAAACTCTAAACATCTTTATTCAACACTAAGCACTTAAACTTAGTCACAAATACACAACTGATCACTATTCACATAGATATCGAACTAGTAGTTCACTTCGGTCGCTTCGTTTCGTCGTCGAAATCAGACTGCAACACACACAACTGCTCCTGTTTTTTTTTTTTTTTGGGAATGGCATCTCGCAGTTCAACCTTAACTGCTCCTGCAAACCCGTCAACTATTTATATGAAGGACCCATCTTCGAGAAACTTCTACAACTTCCGTGAATGTCTAGGCAATTCCTTATTGGAACCAATCATTCTAGAAAGTTCCAGAACATTCTAGACATTTCCATCGTGGAAAATTCTAGAATTATTCTCGAATCTTCTTGACATAATGCATTCTAGACTCGAACGTAATCCTTGAATATTTTCGTAATGCAGACGACGTAACGCTATTCTATTCTATATATTTTTTTTATTTTATTTCACAATCAATTCTACGGCTTATTTAGATATCAACACCACTATTTTAGTTATCTATCTTTGTTAAGGAGATTTAAGTGGGCTGTGTAAATGACGACGCTGACTTCAAAAAACTGGTATATTATAAATGATTTACAATAATATTTTGGACGGCGCGCGACGCGTACAGTGTTTAAAGCTGGTCGAGTGAGTAGTCCCCGCGCTTTTTTTTTTTTTTTTTATGAATGGCATCTCGCAGTTCAACCTAGGAGGTTGTCGTCTGCTTAACCGGACTATCCTGTGGGTGCCTTAAGAGTAAGGCCTCCAGCCAGGGCATAAAAACTTACAAACTAAGCGACTATACGCTGAGGGCACCCCCTGTGGGGTACGAGCCTCGGCTCAGGGCGTCGCTGGGGGAGGACTGCATGGGGACAGGCTGGATCTGAATGATATCATTATTTAGGGGCTGATTTAGAACTACTGGCACAGCATCGCGGGCTGGCTCGAGCGAGGGTCGGGGAGGGCACGGACCGGGACGTCGCGGCGGACCTCGACGGCGAGGTCGGAAAGACGGCGGTTTGTGTCTGAACTTTTTAAGAGTGCTAGTCTCTTTGCTACTCTCCTGGAGGAGGGTGGTAGCATCATCGGGAGTGACGAGGGTATGCCGAGGACGGCGTACTGTACTAATGCGCGAGGGTTCGTAACGGGCGGCCGCTGCGATCAGGGGATTACGGTGTTTACTGGCGTTATCGAAGAAACGCTTCGAAAGACGTTTCATAAACTGAAGGACGGTGGGCATTCTAAGGTCTACGTGTAGACGGTCGTTACGGACATAAAAAGGGGCTCCCGTGACTCTACGTAAGAACCGGTTCTGCAAGGTTTGCATCCTATGGATGTATTTAGGCTTGGTGTGAGCGTACACGACGCAAGCGTACGTCATAATGGGGCGGATCACCGCGGTATAAAGGCGCAACTTGCACTTGAGTGACAATTTGCTTTTTGCCGAGATCATGAAATGAAGCCTACCCATAGCAAAGGCAGCTCGGTCGCGAGCTGCTTTGATGTGCGCCGCGAAAGACAGGTGGTTGTCAAGTAAGACTCCTAAGTACTTGGCTTGCTTCTCCCAAGGGATAGGCTTACCGTACATAGTGATCGGGCTGAGCGCGGGTGGCTTATTTTTACGCGGTTTAGAGAAAAGAACTGCCTGGCTCTTGTCGGGGTTCACCTCGATTCTCCATTTCCGGAACCAAGCGCCTAAGACGTTGGCTGAGGTTTGGAGGGTGCTGTAAATAGCGTCGTGACTACGGCCAGTGTAATAGATGGCCGTGTCGTCCGCAAACAGGGCTAACTGTGCCTTCTTGCTCTTGGGGATGTCACTGGTGAACAGAGTAAAGATAAGGGGAGAGAGCGGGGAGCCCTGAGGGACTCCGGCTCTAATGGGGTGAGGGGAAGACAGTGCCTTCCCAATGCGATAGCGGAAGGTGCGATCCGACAAAAAGTCTCGTAAGATGAGCACGAGACGGTCCGGCACTCCCAGTTTGTACAGCTTATATAATAAGCCGTTGTGCCAGACTTTGTCGAATGCCTTTGCTATGTCGAAAAACAACACACCCGTCATCGCTCCACGCTGGAAGCCAGCGCTTAAGTGTTCTACGATGCGGTGGGCCTGTTGAATGCAAGAGTGTCCGGTCCTGAAGCCGAACTGTTCGTTGGGGATGAGATTCTTAGCCTCGGCGAAGTCTTTGAGTCGCTTATACATAAGTCTCTCGTAGATTTTACCGAGTGCATTCAGGAGACTGATAGGTCTGTAGCTCGAAGGCTCAGACTTGGGTTTGCCTGGCTTGGCGAAACCGATGACAGTGGCCTCTTTCCATATTTGGGGAAACGCGTTGTTGCTCAGGGCGCCATTGAAGATGGCCGCCATTAACACGACGAGCTGAGCGGGGAGGAGTTTGAACACCCTATTGGTGATTCCGTCGGAGCCGGGTGCTTTCCGCGGTTGAAGTTTGTTAATGATGTCTTGCACTTCGTCAGCTGTGACCGGAGGCAGAGGATCATCAGGGTCTTCTTCGGGGGGCAGGGCGGCTCTACGTTCGACGAATGCGTTCACCTCATCGAGATGTCGCTTGTCTACTGGTTGCGAGCTGGGGGAGCACTGGGACTCCAGGCTGTCGGCTAGGCATTCGGCCTTCTCAGAGTCGTCGAATGCGACGCTCTTATCGGGTCGGGTGAGGGGAGGCATCGAAGCCTCTTCGGTGGAGCGCATCTTGCGTTGCAGCTGCCAGAAGGCTAGGTGGGTAGGCTCGAGTTCGCTTAGCGTTTTTTCCCATTGATTATTACGAAACTCACTGGTGCGATCCTTTACAGCACGTTGTAAATTACGCATGTGGGCTTTGTTTGCCTCGCAGGGAAAGCTGCTGTAGGCACGGATGGCCGCGTTCTTTTCGTTTATCAGTTCACGTATGTCAGCGGGTAGTATCCAGCGTTGATCGCTCATTGCTGGGACTTCCCGTGAGCAGTCCTTCAGTACGGATTGCACGTGTTCTGTAAACGAGTTGATGGCGGCCGTCGTGTCTGCGACTGAGACTATGTGGTCGGGGATGGCCTCCAGGTGAGGCGACGTGGTGGATTTCAGCTTTTCGCTGACTTTCCTCCAGTCGGTTATCACTTGGGTCGGCGGGGGCTGGCTGGGGTCAGAAGGACCCGAGCGAGGAACTAAGTGCATGAGCACTGGTCGATGATCTGAGTTAAGCTCATGTAAAGTCTCGATGGAATGCAACTTAAGGTTGACATTCTTGAGTAGCGCTATGTCGAGAACGTCCGAACGTTGGTCGGGGTCGTGGGGATAGTGGGTGTGCTCCATAGGAGCGATGGGATCGAAGTTGAGGGACTCGCCCAGGTTATACAAGTGACGTCCTCTGGCAGAGGTCGTCGTGCTGTTCCAGGCGGGGTGTTTGGCGTTGAGGTCGCCCGCTATGATAACGGAGTCGCTCAAGCCGAAGAGGACGGCAAGGTCTTTGGTGAACAAAGTGTGCTCCTCGGACGTGCCGCCGGGAGGGATGTACGCAGAGGCGATAGTGATCGGTTGATGGCCGGTCATGCCTAGTCGACACACTGAGGTCTCGAGTAGAGACTCCATGGGAGGGGGATCTAAGGGGATGCAATGCAGTTCTTTCCTATAATAGATTAGAGTCCCGCCCTTGTGGCAACGTGACCGATCGTTGCGAACTATGCGATAGTTGGCAATTCTCGGGTCGCGGTGACTGGGCTTGAGGAAGGTCTCCTGTACGAGGAGGATATCAATTTGATGGTCGCGGAGGAAGGTGGCGATCTCATCACGCTGGCCTCTAATGCCATTGGCATTAAAGTACCCTAATTTTAGGGATCGGGGTTTGGTGCACGTTAATCTCGTATTATCCATTGGAGTTAGTCGAGGTTAAGGTTGCGGAGGAGGTCGCCTAACTTGAGTAGGGACTTTAGGATAATTTTAAGTTTATCACCACCAGTGTTAGCCGCCCTGAGATCAGCCGCCATGCGGTCTGCTTCGGGGGTGACTAACTCTGCTAGCGACTCTAAAATTACGTTGTGAGAGGGGTCCACGGCCACGGGGCCGGGTGGCGTGGGACGAGCGGGCGCCGGTGCGCTCGCTTGGGCCGCGGGAGTGGGGACAGGGGCATCTAATAGCCCGGGGATGGGGTTGGACTTTGCTTTACTGAGAGCCGGGAAGGCTTTCTGGTGGTTCAGCGTGGTCCAGGGAGAGGGCCTCTGAGGGCTGAGTCTCTCCGGCATCTGGGCAGAGGGTAGCCTCACCGATGGGCTTTCTCTTTGTTGGCGGGCGCTTGCACGCTTCACCAGGTTAGAGGAGGAGCCTTTGGGGGCTTTTGAGCAGCCGCGGTAGTTGGCCGTGTGGCCCGACTGGCCGCAGAGCACACAGCTCGGTGGCTCCGTGCAAAGTGACTTGTCTTTGGGACGGGGGCAGTCTGCCGTGCCATGGTCGCCTAGACACTTTACGCATCTGTGCGGTGCATGGCAGTTGGCTTGGCTGTGACCGTACATCTGGCAGCGGTGACACTGTCCGACTACGCTTGAGCGGTAGGGCTTCTCTATTGAGATGCCTGTCAGGGAGCAAACCGACTTCACTTTGAAGATCGGGTGGTGACCTTCTACTGGGTCACAGATGACCAGTACCATATCGTAATGGTCTCCGCCTCTCGCCTTATGAAGGCGGTGGACGGCTGCGACCGGGATGTCCTGGCCTAGGAGGTCATTGAGGATGTCCTCCGTGGGGATTTCCTTCGGGATCCGCCTGATCACCACGCGGGTGGGCTTCTCCTCTGGGAGAGAGTAGGTGTGGAAGGCTATGCGCCTTCCGATTAATTGGCGGGTTAGTTCCCTGAAGTCAGTTGTCGTAGGGACCACCACTTTTATGCCCTGCTGTGTGCTTTTTGCGCTTGTGTATTGAATACGGCGCTCATTACACATTTTGGACACGTCTGTCCATTTCCCTTTGTCCTGAATGAACAACGGGGGAGGGGGCTTCAGCTTCTTTGAAGAAGCGGCTGAAGGTTTAGCCTTAGGGCTGACTGGCCTACTGGTATGAGCAGCGGCGGACGTAGGTAAGGGGACCGGGGAGGTGGGACGGGAGGCCGCGTGAGAGGGGGCATAAGGGAGCGCGACGATCTTTTTGGTCATAGCGGCCTGGGAATTTTTGCCCTTTTTCCTCTTGCCCTTTCCGACGACTTGATAGTCGTCTTCAGAGGATGAGGAGGCAGAGCACGCGTCTAAAATTGACTCTGAGTCGGAGATTGGCTCAGTTGTGTCCATGTTCTCGGAAACGGGAACAATGGACGCAGGTTCGGACTGATCCTTTGTTTGCGAAACAAAAGGTTTCGAAACAATGGGTCTCGGTTTAGCCGGAATCGCGGCGGCGTCGGCTGACGGTAAGCCTTTGTCCATGTTCTCGGAAACGGAAACAATGGACGCAGGTGCGGGCTGGACCTTTGTTTGCGAAACAAAGGGTTTCACAAGAATGGGTCTTGGGGTAGCCTTAATCGCGGCGGCGACGGCTGGCGGTAAGCCTCTATCGGCAGGCGGCGGCGACAAGGGGCTCTCGAGCGCATCACTGAAGTCAGTGACGTTATCGCTGGTTTGCTGAATGGCAGCAATTTCTGACCCATACTTTTCAAAATTTGGGTCGGTCGTGAAGACGCGGAAGAAAAAACGCAAAAGCGCTTTTTCCTTCTCGTCTAAGGACGACATTTTGTCGGTTAAAAGTTAACGGACATTGAGTGAAGCTCCGCGCCTAAACAGCCTAACAACCTAATTCCTTGCACAATTATGAAGGGAATTTACTGGGTCCAGCGACTCACCCGCTTCAACCTTCCCGCAGCCACAGTCCGAGGATCCGGGCTTGGTAGCAACTCCAACTCCAGTCCAGGGAACTTTGCTTTCAGGAACTTGTTGAAACGGGAAACACTAGCACAGTAAATCGGCGACACACACGTTCGCGACGGAGCCCAATTTTTTCACCTAGATCCTGAAGGGATTAGGCGGGCGGATTGGGTCACCACCCTCTCTTGGTTTCGTTGGCACCGTTAGGTTTCCCACCAAGAACCTCGAAACTGAGGACTTTTCCCTGATGGGGCAAAGGAAGTTAAATCGGAATAATATCCGAAGCAAAATGAGCAAGTGCTGTCTTAATAAAAAGACAACAATTGTTCGGGGGTGTAGTCAAGGGACTACTGATGACGTCACGACACTGGGAAGCGACGAACCGATGACACACACTGATAGCGAGCGGGAATGCGAGCAGGTAACGGCACGTCCGTACGCGGCGGCGGTCAGGCGGAGAGTGTGTCCCCGCGCTCCCGACCGCGGTTCTCTTATATGTAGTTGCTCCCCGCGCAGCGCCGTGCCCCGCTGACGCCGTCGCCGGTGCCGCCTCCGTCGACGTCATCATTTCGTTCCAGAGGTTTCCGAACATCCTGCCCGGGTTGAAACATTGTCTTCAATAGGTAAAGGACATATGTTGTTGAAGGCCCTTGTAATATTGCCCTTCTTGGTTTTGATCTCTGCCACCCTTGTGATGCCATCAGGACCAGGAAACACCTTGATGATACGGCCCAGTAGCCATCGTAGTGGTGGTTGCGTTTTCTCTCTGATCCGAACTAACTGATGTAATTTAAGTTCGCCTGTGGATGCATGCCATCTGGTTCTCTGCTGTAACATGACAACATATTCATGACTGAATCGGTTCCAAAAGTGTTGTCGGAGATGCTCGATTCTTTTGTAGCGATCCAATCGGGTGATGTTGATGGAGTGTACCTGTGGCTGAGAAACGGATATTAGCGGTCGTCCAATCAAGAAGTGAGAAGGAGTGAGAGCGGTAAGGTCGTCAGGTGTGGAAGAAAGGGCAATAAGGGGCCAACAACTCGACTGACGCCGAGGCACGAGATACAGACTCAGCTGCACTACAAATATCCACAATAGCTTTCCGTTCACAGCTTATTGCTTCAACACCAGGGGCGGTTTAGGACATCCCTACCCCTGAACACTGTTTCACTGTGTAGAAACGGACCTCCACTGTCACTTTGTCACTGTCAGTCAGTCGGATACACCTTTCAAGATTATTTGAGGTCCGACTTAGACTTATTGCCTGCACAGTAGCCCTACCGCCCGTGAGACCCCCTCCCCCCGCGAGGTTAAACAACGTACGTAATGTTGTAGCGCATTAACCATTGTTCTCACGGGATTAGCTGCACGCACAATTGCACGTTAGCGCCACTGAGAACAGCCTTACATTCATGTCATATATGTACGTATACATGGCAGATACGTGTAATAGGCATTGATTATTACAGGATTAGTTAAACGTATGTAGAATGCTACCTCAAACATAACTTTAAAAGTGTTAAGTAATCACACCGCCATACTTTGACACTATAACTGAAACAAGATATAAAATCTTAGAATATTTCCAAATCGCGTCAGTCACTAAAAATAATATCCAATGATAAGTATGAAAACGTATCAGTTCGAAGTCTACGATCTACGCCAGTGGTACGAGGCTACGCGGCCGTAGCAGCTGCTACGTGGTAAATATAGAACACTAGGACATTTGCCCAGAAATAAATGTACGAAAGGGTATGTCAGTGTCCAGTGTCGTCTTCAATTTGTCCGTACCGGTTTGAAAGAACCCTTTAAACTATTTTAAAAAGGGTAAGGTTAAGTAGTACCGACGGATTAAGTACGCTTGTAAAAAGCGACAAACATTGGCGTTAAGTCGTCGTTGACTCACCGTTAATTGTCTCTTTAAGCCGCGAACGAGTCGTTAATCTCCGCCAACGACCTACACCAACTGTTAATGTCCGTGTAAATATTTGATGAGACACTTTATACAAAACGAGTTTTTCAAAAAGGATTTATATTTTGTTTATTTTATCATCATCATCATCATCATTTCAGCCTTTTTAACGGCCACTGCTGGACATAGGCCTTCCCCAAGTTTCGCCACATTGACATAACATTAACGTTTTGCCATAATCGCCACGCTTGGCAGGCGGGTTGGCGATCGCAGTACGGTTGTTACAAAAGCACAGAGAACGCTGCTGCTCATTCTCTGGCCATTATTTTATGATCGACAATAATTCTATGTTAACCACTATGCCCGACAAGATTTTGACACATGACACATCAGCTGAATCGGCGGGGTGATGCGAATTGTCAAGAAATTCACGAAATTTTCATCAACTTTCAGCGTTCGATTTTATTGTGAAAAATATGTCACAGAATCTGTTACATACGATAAATTTGAGGTTAATTTCTTCAATATCGTGTTGAGGTCGGTGAAACGGAGTTAGTCTATTGCCAAATATGTGTAAAATACATATTACTACACCCTTCCAAAAAGTAGGTACCTTAGATGCGCTGGAAATAATGTACATAGGCATGCTTATCGTTTCCTAAAAGAATTCAAAAGGGCAAAATAAAAACGGCAACATTCTATCTGCGTTCTTATTTTTGCCAGTATTCACACACAATTTCATATAAAAACACATGTTGTAACATAACACTTCTTAGTGCTGACCGAAAACCCGGGTTTCTTATTTACGATTAATTAGTTGCATTCAGCCTTATCGACAATCGCAATAAAATCGAGTTTGGAAAAAAAGAGTTGAGACTGAATAAAAATTCATAAGTATAATTTTAATTATTATTTTCATTTTGAAATTGGTCTTATTAACCTATCTTTTTTAATAATTTCATTAAGTTATTATTAGATCTAAAGCATTTTATAATTAATTAATGAACATCGACTTCAAGAGAAGGAGATTTATTACTATTATGAACGACAGAAGACAGAAAACCCAAAAAAAAGTCAACATTTTAATGATTACCCTTAATTCCCGCCGATTTTTTTCGATTTCAAAATTTAAATTAAGAATGCCTTAGCGATTCTCATTATTTAAAATAAGTATAGTATTTAAAATAATATTCTAATTTTAGTAGCTACCATAATAATATTATTAAAATTTTATTGTGTAATATCTAAAGGTTGGTTTAAGAATGCCCAGGATCTTGGAAGGCATAGTAAATAATTATTATGATCCATCAAAGATAAATTATATTTATTCTTCCAAGATTGTGTGTCGTATGGTGGGGTTATTGTTATGTTACAGCTAGTCTGTGGCCCGAAAGTATGACAGCCAGTCTTACCAAGGGGTATCGCACCACCCGATACTAACTGGTTTGAGGAGGTCAGATAGGCAGACGCAGGTCGCTCCATTTAAAATATGGTTATGCAGCTGCATCTGGGTAGACTGGAAGCCGACCCCAACAGATGATGCTACTGTCTCACGATGCGCAATTCATAAGCCGTTTCAAGGAGCATTAGTTTATTGTTTCAAAGCGGTTCACTGTCCAGTTTATAAAGGTTTTTGAAGTGATAACTTCTTATGGTAGGATAAACCGCTTCGTAACTTTACGCGTTTTGGCACCACTCTGTGTGGCTTCCTTTTCTCTCACGCATACGGCAGCAGGCTTAGATTAGTTTAAGTTATCACTTCTGTCGAGCGTCCCGAGACGCACACGTTTTTTTACATTCGCCAATTTCAGATTATCCACCAAAGGCCAAGGACCGAGTCACTTGAATGAAGCCATGAACAGCAATAGATATGATCCAGAACCATCAAGAGTCTACAAAATATACGAGTAAGACTCTTACTCGAGAGTCTTACCATATACTTTGGATAGTTTTGTTTAAAATGGTTTCTTTTTATTTTTTGGGGTAACCTAAACCTAGACTATCTAAATAGGTATCAAAAAATATTGTCGATTAAAAGTATTGGACGGTAAAGGCAAAAGATAAAAAAATTGGAAAGACATGGGCGGGCCTTTACCCGCAGTGGGACCGAGCAGGCTGATAATTAATGAATAAATAAATAAAGTAAATACCCATTAACCAACCCGACCTGTGTGACCCTGTGACTGTTGATCACAATTTACTTATAGCAAAACTTAATCACTACGGAGTGAGAGGCAAAGCCTCCCAACTTCTTTTATCCTACCTAAAAAACAGAAAAATGTTTGTAGAAATCAGTGAGGTACAAGATGGACATAGAAAATCTTATTCATTACCCTTTTTTAGTATTAGTGCCGGTGTGCCACAAGGATCGATACTTGGACCCATCTTGTTTATTTTGTTTACAAATGACTTAATACATTATATAAACAAATTTCTACCAGACATACAACTTGTGGTTTTTGCGGATGATACAAATGCCATAATTGGGGCAAATGACATAAAAGAACTGGCAAAAAAAGTTAATGTAGCTATAAAATACCTTTATTCATGGTTTACTGTAAATAAGTTAAAAATTAATAGTACAAAGACCAAGGTAATTTTATTCAAAACAACTGCTCGAAATAAAGACACCATGGAAATTATACTAAATGACGACAATATTGAACTCGTGAGAGAAGCTAAATTCTTGGGAGTATACCTAGATGACTCATTGAACTGGAAAAAGGAACTAGCCGCCATTGACGCATCTATATCTTCCGCGTGTTATGCATTAAGAACCCTTAGAGACGAAATTGACATAAAACATTTAAAAATCGTATACCACGCGCTAATTGAGTCTAAATTAAGATACAGCATTCGTTTTTGGGGGAACTGCTATAATTATAACTGCCAACGAGCCTTTGTCCTTCAGAAAAGAGCTATACGTACCATTGTCCGGATTTCCCAAAGAGAGAGTTGTCGTCCACATTTCTTATATTTAAAAATCCTTACAGTACCCAGTCTCTACGTTCTAGTCCTTCTGACTAATCTCCAAAAGTATATGCATGAATATGAGACGGATGAGGAAAGACTGGTCAGGGAGAGTACACGTAGGAAAGATTTGAGAAATAAGATAAGCCCTCACTTCAACATTGTTAAGCATAGTTCACAATATCAGGCAGTGCAATTATTCAATAAGTTACCGATACAATTAAAAAGCTTAATTTATACATCTTCTTTTAAAACTAAGCTCCAAGCATTTCTACTGGATAAGTGTCTCTATTCCGTTGACGACATGTAATATTGTGAACATGCGTTTTTTTCTCCAATCAACTTAAGTAAGGTCTTCTGTTACTAAGCAGACTGATATTATTGTCCTTTTTGTATGAAATAGACATCAATTATTTAAATGAGTAATGTACCATTTTTTATATTAAACTGACAATGAACTATTATTATATAATTATGTTGACATTGAAAAATTTTATTGTATTTTCTAATTATTTTTTTTATGGTCGTTATATATGAGTTTTGGATTTGACTTGAGATAATAGTTTTGTTGTAAATTTTTAATTGTGTTACTTTAATTACGAACGTTGTTTATTTTTATTTTTTTTAGTCTTTATTATTATTTTTGTTATTTCAAACACAATGTAAATTGTTTGTGAATAAAATTGAATTGAATTGAATTGAATTGACCTCCTAACCATAATCAAACTACATAATTCTTTTTTACTATTGCTACTGAGATCCTGTGCATTCTAGCAACCTTCGGATAGTTCAAAACAAAATTCACAATAAATTATCTATAATAGTAAATTTAAATAAAAATAATTTAATGCACAATATAAATTGGAACAGCGAACGAATTCCAAATTTAAATTTTGAGATGGAAAAAGAATCGGCGCGAATTTTAGTCTGTACTGATTATTGTTGTGTCGGAATGTACGAAAACACTTAAGATTACCATTATAAATACAATATACAATATAATAAATATTCATTGTACTTTACGCTTCAATTAAATTTATTTTAATTTTCATCCATCGATTTCTTAAATTTCTTAATTTAACTACTCGAGTTGATCAAAGATTACAAATAATCGATTGGAATAATCGCTTTCACACATCACAATAATTAAAAAAAGAATGGTCGTTTATTTCAAAAACAAATTGAGCGGTGGTAATGAATATTACGTGTTATTGGTCCCGTATTAGTAAATAACGCTAAGATCTGGGCATTTTCATGCGGTTTCTAATATTTGGAATGATATTTGTCATATTTTTTACCGAATCTATACGCGTCTGTGTGTTATATGTGAAAAATAAAAATGTAAACACGCACGATTGGCGCGAAACTTCGACTTTAGATTTCAAAATTCATCATTACCACTGCTTATTTAAATTGAACTATGGATGAATTAGCCGCATAATTAAATGACGAGTTGATTATTGTCCATATAGTGGAGCTCGAATGTTCGAAACCTAATCTTTTTATGATTTTTAGCCTCGACCAGCACAGCCATAAAGGCGATGACTGTATTTATGCACTTGAATTTTATAGGGGTAAATTAAGATACTTGAGCGCTATTTACAGAAGTTTTAATGGCGTTGATATATGAGATTTTTATCCAACTTTCTTAATTAACGCACACTCATAGTATTTGATAATCAGAAAATTAATTATTTGCATAAATTATGAGGATGACGAATGACTTAATTGTTAGCCCCTTTCGGGG
Source organism: Cerastis rubricosa (assembly GCA_949152445.1). Taxonomy (NCBI): domain Eukaryota; kingdom Metazoa; phylum Arthropoda; class Insecta; order Lepidoptera; family Noctuidae; genus Cerastis; species Cerastis rubricosa. Next base: position 447,298 of record OX424529.1, read on the forward strand.
CCGATACCAACCCAGCGGAGGTTTGTGCGTCGAGCCCCTTTGGGGGCTCGTACTGAACTATATGTTTAACACGAAAGAGATTGAAAGTATCAAGCACAGCTTGAATATACGCACTGAAATCTCAGTGTTTCTACTAGTTGACACGGTTGTGACAAAAACATTGATTTCTGCGCTAAATCCGAGTTAATGGTTTTGTTTTGGAGGATTTCGTGGCTAAATAATAACAACCGCACGGGTCGATCTTTAAGGTTAAGCCGTGCTTGCCGAGGTTGGTCTGTAGATGGGTGACCATAATTACATACCGAGTTTAATGCGTGCCTCGGAAAGCACGTTAAGCCGTTGGTCCCGGCTGTCATTTGTAGATCTTTGACAGTCGTTACGAGTATTAAGAAGTCAAAAGTCTGACATCCAGTCTCACCAAGGGGTATCGTATTACCTAGTTACTGGATTGTGGAGGTCAGATAGGCAGTCGCTTCATGTAAAATACTGGTACTCAGCTGTATCCTATTAGACAGGAAACAGAAACCAAGATAGTTTGGGAAAAGGCTAAGCAGATGATGATCCGAGTTAATGTTTTAAACACATAAACTTCTCATGTTCTCGAGTTTCCAAGTGGGCACATGATGCTGGACTGGTCCTCAACGCAAGTAAGACCAAAATCATCCATGTTCACTCTAGCCATTTAAAGCACATTACTCCTTTTAATATAATCGCACACAGTCACAGTTGTCTTCACTCCACTCCGTTGGGTACGTCATGTCGATGTGAGGCAATTGACCAAGTAACTCACCACACATACCTTGGATTAGTCGTGGACAATCGTTTTAGCTGGACTTTCCACGTAGACTCAGTCTGTGATAAGTTGCGGGCTGTGCTGGCAAAGTTTTACATTTTGAAACCCAAAGTTCCGTTCAAAATCCTTCTCAATATGTATATTGCCTTAGCGGAATCAATTATAGCTTACGGAATTACGAGCTATGGGCGAACATTTAGATCATATATTGAAAGAATTTCTAAATTGCAAGTTAGACTTTTAAAACTCATCGTACCCCGAAAAATAAAGCACCAAAGTAAAGATAATGTCATCGAATTATTTAAATATTGTAAAATTTTGCCAGTACAGACTAGAATCGACATGGCCCTCTTAATTGAACAATTTAATAACAAACATTATTCAAATACCCATATCACATAAAATAATTACGAGAAGTATCACCAGGAACAAACTTATAGTACCTCAGACCAGAAATTATTACGGTAGGCGAACGGTAAAATTTCTAATTCCCACAATAATAAATGAAATACCAAAATCCATAAAAGACGAAATAAACGTGAAAAACTTCAAGCAAAAGTACAAAAAATACTATTACAACTGCATTAACAACTTAGCCCAAGGAAATACTTCACAAAACACTAATACAAAATATAAAAGCGCAGCAACCTGTGCATATGCTGACTAGAACCAGTTTCTAATGAACGCCCAATAGCAAGCAACTTAGATTCTAAACATTACGTGTTACTTACTGATAGATGTTTACGGCTAAAATATTTTTCATGTACCTACATTTTTAGTTATATTTGTTTAAGTGATTAAGCAGTGTTGTTTTAGCGAATGTGAGTACCAATACAAACCATGTCTGGTTTAATGGTATTTAAAAAAAAAAAAAAAAAAAAAAAAAAAAAAAAAAAAAAAAAAAAAAAAAAAAAAAAAAAAAAAAAAAAATGTAAAATTTCAGAAATTCGTTATCGTATAAATCGTATTTGTTTACAAATTCAAATAAAATAGTTCGATTCTGCGATTCCCATTCAATTAAAGCGTCATTTTATTAGATAAAAGACATTGAAAGAAATTTATAACAATATTATCAATCCAAGGCAACCGCGTAGCAGTCGTAGCTCGTAGCCACTCTCGTAGCGGTCGACTATCGGCCGTTGAAAAGAGTTCAACGAGAACACACAGAAGGTGTATTCATTTTGTTCTAAGGATGAATGAAGTAAGTGTTTTCACCCGACTGACAAAGAAGGAGGGTAATGTATGTATGTCCGTTCCATTATGACCTCGTAACTCCTAAACAGATGAACCGATATACATGGTTAAATTCGTTTTGTTGGCGTGAGTGTCATTAGTTACTTTAAAAAATCAGGACATCACGCCTGTAATCCCTGAAGGGTTAGGCAGATGTGTATCCAGTTAAGTACATGAAGACATTAGATTTTGGGAGTAGCAACAAACAATCAAGCAATTTGCTGTGCCAAGCTGAAAATGATTCTGCGATGGTGGATGGACGAACTGGGTGACATTTGGCGATTGTCACGAGCCAAATGACAGAAATACAGAATAGAAAGTTCCGTCTTAGAAATATGAGTAGAAACTTTCACCATCTAAAGATACCTATAAATTATAAACTACTTCATGGAACTATTTACAGCAAAATTTAAGACTTGGCACGACCGCGGAATTCGTCACTTGGTACTGTTGTACTTTCTCTCAACCTAATTACCAGTATTATCTTTACACTTCATCACTGTACAACCCTATTACTAAGTCCATTTCCTCGGAAGCCTGCTTGTTTGAGCACAAAGCCTTCGGCGGCAGTCACGCGACACCGCACCGGTGTCCGTTACCAATTACGGCCGCGAGGAGGCCCCGCGCAGCGCTGCTGTCACCACTACTTGTACCTACATAGCAGCTGTTTGTCTCGGCAGGCGATGGGGAAAACAGAAGGCATCTTGCTTCCGTTTATCTAATGCTTAATCAAAATTATAATGGTTATTTTATCTTAATAATTATGTAGTATTTTTTTGTTCGACCAACATCTTAGTAGGCTTTCGCTTGACAGCTGAAACAAGGGCTTGATTCAGAAAGCAGTACTTCTGGACACAGCACGTATTGTTAGGAGGTTCCTCTCTCAAGAGCCCTGACCACCGGTAGCTCGGACCCTGTTCCCAATGATGGTGGGCTACTATTTTTTATATTTTTAAATGTCTTTCTAGATCACTTTGTAAAAATATTTAAAAATGTCATTAGTATGTAAGTAAATAAATAAAGGAAATGTAGTATTTTTTTGGTTACAGTTAAGATTTTACAAATAATGTTACACCTACTTTCCCCGAATGTAGAAGACAGGGGAATATAGACACACATCCATATATCGCCAGTTATGTCTTTTTTAAGTCGCATAGAAGAGCAGAGTCTGTTTCCATGAACTGGGCACAAATACGGACTTCAGGGTGCTACTGATAAAATAAACCGATAACCCTTTGCCCAACCTGTTAATTGAACTCAGGATTTCTGACATCCTTATAATGTTTCCGTACAAGCTATCCCCCAGTTAAACTGAAGCTAGAAACAAGATAATGTACCTGTAAGCAGCGCGGTGCGGTGCTACATCGCGGCGGTAAATCCGGCACGGCGCCTTAACGATGGCGTAAATACCGTCTGACACGGAGCCAGCCAGGCAGAGGGGGGGGCAAGGTAATTTACTGTTTAATTGCACGCCATCTGCTAGAATAACGGAGCAAACTTGAATCGTATGGTTCTAGTCGGGAAATCAAATCCATGAGTCGGATTCTGTCAGCTAGGCCAACTAAGGCGTAAGATGGGCCGGATTTTCGTACTTGCATTAAATTGAAAACTTATCTTACATTACATTTTATTACCTTATAATTTAGGATATACGATTCAAGATTTCTTTTCATGTACCACGTTAAAAAAACCGGCCAAGTGCGAGTCTTACTCGCACACAGGGTTCCATAGCCCCAAACAATATTTTGAACTGACATTCATTATAGTAAACTTCCACTCAACCGCAAAACTAAATTGGTTTTTCATAGTATGTTAATGAAAAACAAAGTTACTGCTGCAGTTTGATGAAAAAGTCCCATATCTCAAAAACTGAACATCATATCTTATTGAAACCAATTTTCGTTGATAGTTTTATTTACGTTCAACAATCTTAAATATTTTCAGAATTTTCCTCTTCTTACTTTAGAAATTAGAGGGGGGGGGACACACATTTTACCACTTTGGAAGTGGCTCTAGCGCAAACTATTCAGTTTAGAAAAAAATGATATTAGAAACCTCAATATCATTTTTGAAGACCTATCTATAGATACCCCACACGTACGGGTTTGAAGAAAAAATATATTTTGGTTTTTCAGTTCTATGTATGGGGAACCCTAAAATTTATTGTTTTTTTTTCTATTTTTGTGTGAAATCCTTACTGCGGGTCACAGAATACATCTACTTAAAAAATAAATAAATAAAATAAAAATAGCTTTATTGATTCCTTACATTGTTTGATACCTTAATCAGTTGTTTACATTATTTGTTTTTGGTAATCCAATTTTTCCTACGCGCTAAACATACAATTTACTATTAATAACAATTGAGCTAATTTAGATTAACATATTATATTAACTTCTTCATGCTTCCTAAACAATATTTTATAACAATTCATGCAATTTTTTTAATATTAACAATTAACATTCATGAGTAAGAATTTCATCATATGAAATAATTAACATAATTCTAATATTCTTAAAATGATTGACATTATTTTTGTTTTTTCTTCATGCAAAATTGACTTAAATATTTATTAATTTATTACTTATTATTATCAACAATTTACTATTATTTTAAAAGATTTTATTCATTCAAAACTATCATAATGTTTATATAAGTAATTATTATTTATATTCTGAATACTGTTTTAATAAAATTAATTATTTAAATGTAAGGACCGCCTATAGCGGTAAAAGCCTCCTCCATTATTTTCCATCTCGCTCTGTCTCTGGCCAGCCTGCTCCATATTTTTCCTGCTACTTTGGCTATGTCATCGTTCCACCTCTTACATGGTCTACCTCGGCGGCGTTTTTTGTTTATCGGGTACCAGTTTGTGGTTATTTTTGTCCATTTCTCGTCATTCATTCTTTGGATGTGTCCTGCCCATTTCCATTTTAGCTTAAGAGCTTGCTTAACTACGTCCTTGGCTTTGGTCTTCTCTCTAATTAGCGTGTTTTTAACTTTATCCCTTAGTTTTATTCCCATGTAGCTCCTTTCTATAGCTCTCTGACAAACTCTTATCTTTTGTAAACATTCTTTGGTTAAAGACCACGTTTGGCATGCATATATGAGGCACGGCATTAAGCAGGTTTCCATAGCTTTTGTTTTTATTTTGGCAGGCAGTTCACTTTTAAATATTTCTTTCATGGACCAATATTTGTTCCAGGTGTTCTTTATTCTGCGGTTTATTTCTTTCTTTGAACAGTCTTTTATAGAAATTAAGTGTCCCAAGTAAACGTACTCGTCAACCCATTCTAAGGGTTCCCCGTTCAAGGTTAAATTTGTTTCTTCTCTATTGGTCATAGCTTTTGTTTTGCTTTGGTTCACCTCAAGCCCTACGGTCTTGCTTTGCTCATTCAGTGTTTGTAGCATATATTGTAGCTCTTCGGGGTCTTCAGATAATAGCACCAGGTCATCTGCAAATCGAAGGTGTGTCCATGTAATTTGAGGCCAACTCTATTCCAGTCCAGTGATCTAAATATTTGTTCTAAGACTGCTATGAAGATCTTGGGTGAGAGTGGGTCACCTTGTCGCACACCACGTTGTATATTAAAGACTGGTCCGTAAGATTCAAGTTTGATTCTTGCTTTACTGTTTTTATATATTTCTCTGATTATGTTTATGTATTCTGCGTTCAATCCTTGCTCCGCCAGCGCCTTCCATATCGAGTTGTGTGAAATAGAGTCAAAGGCCTTTGAATAGTCGATAAAACTAATGTAGAGTGGCTTGTCATATTCGTTGTAATAATAATACATCTACTTACCAAGTTTAAATATTATAGTTCTTATAGTTTCGGAAAAAAGTGGCTGTGACATACGGACGGACGACAGACAGACAGACAGACAGACCGACAGACAGACAGACAGACAGACAGACATGACGAATCTATAAGGGTTCCGTTTTTGCCATTTGGCTACGGAACCCTAAAAATGAGGTAACCCAGATCACTAATACAGAACCTTCATGTAAGATCCTCCATCTCATTCCTAAACGACTAACTCCTTGATATCAGCAGCAATACATTTAAAGCCCCTTCTCCTTGCACTGTCTGTTCGTTTTGAGTGATGATCTCGCCGTCCCGCCGTCCCGCCGTCCCACTCGTCCCGCTGGATTAACAAATAAATGGCGGCCCCAGCGCACTCGCGCCTCGCGACGCTATAATGTACCTCCACATTACCTATGACGCGGGTATATTGCTCACTTCGTCAACAGGGCTGTCTACTTCTTAGAATAAGGAAATCAATTTGAGAAACAAGTTCGTCAAGCGTCCATGGTTCTTTGTCCCAAAAATATTTTTGGAATGAGCATAGGATTTTTAAATTAGGAATTGGATTTTTCTCGCGCCCAAAGTTTGGTTATAATTTGCAATATCGAATTTAGTCTGAGTTTTGATCTTACCGCTTGCCATGATCCACACACTCAAGTGGTATGCGTAGCATGCGTATTTGCGAGCATGATACGAGTCAAAGTGATGTGACTTGCGACACGCCAGCAAACAGTCAACGACGCGCGTGTCGCTCCGTGAGTCGCATCGCTTGATAGGGCTAACGAGATAGTATTTTTTTATTTTTAAAGCTCGTTTTCAAGGTATGTCACTTTTTTATTGCTATTCTTTCGTTCCTATGTAGGCAGCCCTGTGTTATGACAATGAGAGTATATTGGCCACATGGAGGCGTTTAATTCGGCTAATGGCGGCGCGGGAGGCGACGCACCGCGACGCTCATTTGTTCACCAGCTATTACACAAATTGTGCGACGGAGGTCAGACTTGGCTTGAGGTTAGGATTTGATTGAGTTGTTAAGATAAGACGCATCTGAGAGAATTTTGTACTTTAAAAATGTTTCTTAATTTGTTTTCGTCACGAATAAACTATGTAAATTATACATATGAGAAAATATAATAAATTTGGATATTGGACTTAGTTCTGCTGAATTCTAATTAATTCAGTTAATAACGTTAAACTAATACGATATCCTAAATGTGGTATAACTATTACTATCCAATAAATCAGTCCATGGTAAAATTGTACTTCCAGAACTGATTTAAAATTGATGTCACTGACGCATTATTGTTGAATCAATCATTTTCACTATATTTTTTGCCGCAACGGAAGACAAATCTGTTTTTTTTTCCTGGTTACATTATAATAAAGAGCCCGATCACTCAAAGTAATAGCACCGCGACATATTACCCGCTAACTCGACGCGCGATTGACGCTCGGCAGTTAGCACGATTGTGTCACCTCCCTAGCCGGGCACAACACTGGCCATGACGTCACGCAGTGGCACTACATGATACGCACAATATTAAGTGGTCTTTAAAAATTACTGTGATGAAATTTTGAATTGTTTGTTTTTGTAAATATCTTCTTTGTTGTTTTCTGTAAATTATTGCATAACTCTTAGCGGTGTTTTTAGGGTTCCGTGGCGAAATGGAACCCATTATAGTCGTATATATTTGTAGTGTCAACTGTGTGCTCCCAATACAGTCTCTGTATTGGGAGCACACAGTTGACATTTGGAGAGTAGGTGCCTCCTATAAACCGCTACACTACAGTTATGTGAAATTATGAAAAATATAAAATTGAGTGGCTCTCCAAGTCTCCATAATAGCTCAAAAATTATGGCGAAGTTCGTAAAAACACTTATTTATTGAGGCAGTGGTAAAAATGGTAGTGGAAAAAATGTAGATTTTTAGAGCGAAACTCAACGAAAATCAGTTTTGAACATGATTTGATATTTAACTTTTTTTTAAATTAAGATTCTATGAAAAACAGATATAGTAATTTTGCTATTGAACGTTAAAAATATTGTTATCATTTTGTTTGGTACTACGGAACCCTGAGGAGCTCGTGGTTAAATAATAACAGCCGCACGTGACGCTCTTTAAAGATAAGCCGTGCTTGCCGAGGTTGGTCCGTAGATGGGTGACCATAATTACATACCGAGTTTCCTCCGTGCCTCGGAATGCACGTTAAGCCGTTGGACCCGGCTGTCATTTGTAGATCTTTGACAGTCGTTACTAGAAGTCAGAAGCCAGAAGTCTGACATCCAGTCTTACCAAGGGTATCGTATTGCCCAGTTACTGGGTTGTGAAGGTCAGATTGGAAGACGCTTCATCTAAAATACTGGTACTCAGCTGCATTCGGCTGGACTGGAGGCTAACCCCAAGATAGTTTGGGAAAAGGCTAAGTAGATGATGACAACGGGACCCTGTGTGTGCGAGTCCGACTAGCACTTGGCCGGTTTTTTATTGGTGCTGGTGCAATGTAGGATTCTAAGTTTGATCTTCGGGTTGGACCAAATGTGATTTTGACTTTTTACAAGAAATACTGTAGTAGCAATACTGGCAACCTCGGTTAGGTCCTGGTTAATGTAAATAGATTAAACCCCTATTAATGGGAAATAATCAAAACTTGTGAAATGTAAATTCACTGTATACCCCCCTGTTAAACTTTGGGGAAAAAAGGCATAAAGCTACAGCTTCTTCGTTATAATGTTGTACTATCGAGTGTATTTTTGAGCATAGTAGGTACACCTGCAATGTGTTGTAGTAGACTATTGAACTCACACGTGACTCAACTTTTTCTTTTTTTAGCATGAAGTTAATATCTTGTACTATACCTGCGTTCTTCTGCATGTCGCGTAGTCGCGATTTGTTCCTCGCTACGACTTCAATAACGTTATGAAAAGGCTACAACGATTTATTAAACCACCGCTAGACTACAGATTGCACAGCAGGTTTTTAAACTGACATGGTCACTAATACTATCAATAACACTTGTAACGGGATATTTACCATGTTTATTATTTGGATTAATATCGGGAACTCGAAACAAATAACAAACATGGTTAATACCCCGTTGCAAGTGTTATTGATAGTGCGGACCAGGTATTCGATATTTCACGTTGACTATAAAATTGAATCATATTTCATGGTGACTGCCGCGTATTTGCTCGCGACGGGATGATATCCTAAAAGGATCCACAAAGAGGTCACCCCGGCTGGGGCACGAGGTGCCGGGAAGGGTACAGGTGACGCGAGGGGGGTGCAAATGTGCATCTCACGAGATGAGCCGCTTGAATATGCCTCAGTTATGCAACGCGGTCGTTGCTGGGATAGTGTGGAAGAGGCTCTTTTGAAACTTTGAGTTCCCAAAATAGTATGTTTTTTTATTTCTGAAATATTTGAACTGCAACTCAGTAATTCAAATTGTTGAGGCCAATTCATCACGACAAAACTGGTCCTGTGTGGTGTCGTAAGAGGCGACTAAGGGATTTGCCAGAGAATGGGCAGCAGCGTTCTCTGTGCTTTTGTACCAACCGTACTGCGATCGCCAATCCGCCTGCCAAGCGTGGCAATTATGGCAAAACCGCCCCTTCTTGGGGGAGGCCTATGTCCAGCGGTGGACGTCTTTCAGACTGAAATGATGATGATGAAACTGGTCAAATGTGAATCTACTAATTAAAATCGAAATTATTTATTTCTTTGCAAACTATTGCTACTATTACTACTACTATTTATTAGACCTTCGTTAGACGTGTTCAAGAAAGGAATAAGAGAACATTAACTGTCAACTTGATATTAGTATGTATATAGTATTTTATGTGTATGTTTATATATGAATTGCATATGTTACGTATATTATATTGTATGTATTAGTTTAGTTTCTAAAATAAGTTATATTAATGAACAAAAATATCTACTATATACAAGGATTAAGAAACTAAAAAACTTAATAAGTAAAAAAAAAAAGATGTGTTTTATTTCAGGCAGTAAAAGTATAACAATTTTGTCAAAACCGAATAAGCATGTCAATCAGAACAAAAACAGAATAGTAACAGGTATGTCAATCATAAATTAAAATAATATAATTGCATACTTAGGAATGAACAACCATGTTAATGATAATTTTCATTACTCATACTCTGAAAGTAGGTCTGAAGTAGCCTGAGGAGCGCGATGTAAGTAATACTTTTCATCCCTAGAGAGAATCGCTTTCAACTGACAGATGTCAAATTCTAAAAAAAACTAGTTCTATTTACTAATCTTTATTGAACCATGTTCCAACTTTCTATGCAGCAACGATGTAAAATTGAAATAACTTAAAGTTAACTTTATTATAATTTAGATTCAACAATTTTTTTTTAAATAACAGAGTTGGGCAAAATACCAACCATCCACCAACCACCACCATCACCATTTTACCATCTTTTCAATGATGAAAATGAAAAATAATTGCTGAATAGCTGGCTGGCCACAGAAAAAAAAAACAAAACAGGCGGGAAAGCTGCAATCCGAAATAAAATTTACTAATTTTTTCTTTAGCTAATTCATGTTTTTATTTTTACTTTCCTTGTATTCATAATTAAAAGTACAGTGTTTACCTCGGGTTAAAGACTTATTTAGTCCCTCGAACTATTGTACTCGGACTATACCCCGTCTCGGGAGTAAATAAGTTACTTTCACTCCTGGGGTAGCAATGTACTATTAATGTTATTTTAAAATACACTTTAAAAAACAAACTAGTTTATTCGAAACATGACTTGTAATTACGCATATTAAAACGATTTGTTTTATCTTTGTTGCCTTCATTATAAATACAATTAAAAACGATGATTGGAAATCGACAGAGTGTTTTAGTTAATTATTCGCCATTTGATTTTCATCGATAAATAATTAATTTATGTATCTACAATATTACGACACAGACCTTTTTCAATTCATTTTCTGTACCATATTTTTTTTTATAATCTACCATTAAACTCAAAGATGTCTTATGTTGGAAAGGAGAGTGAAAGTTTTTTTTATGTTTCAAGTCATCATCCACAACCTGAATTTACCCAGTGCTGGGTATAATAGGCCTCTGTAGGCCTTCCTTTCTTGTGCCGATCTGTGCCCGTCTCATCCTGGTTTTCGCTCGAAGGCAAGTATGTCGTGTTCCCACATCATCATCATCATCATTTCAGCCCAAAAGACGTCCACTGCTGGACATAGGCCTCCCCCAAGTGTCGCTATATTGACATTTTGGGGGGTTTTGCCATAATCGCCACGCTTGGCAGGCGGGTTGGCGATCGCAGTACGGTTGTTACAAAAGCACAGAGAACGCTGCTGCCCATTCTCTAGCAAGTCACTAAGTCGCCTCTTACGTCACCCACGGGAAGATATAGGACGGTGCTATTCTTTACGTCCGACACCATACAGGACCCATGAGGAGCTCGTGGCTAAGTAATAACAGCCGCACTGGTCGATCTTCAAGGTTAAGCCGTGCTTACCGAGGTTGGTCCGTGGATGGGTGACCATATTTTCATACCGAGTTTGCTCCGTGCCTGGGAAAGCACGTTAAGCCGTTGGTCCCGGCTGTCATTTGTTGATCTTTGACAGTCGTTACGAGTAGTCAGAAGCCAAAAGTCTGACATCCAGTCTTACCAAGGGGTATCGTATTACCCAGTTACTGGGTTGTGGAGGTCAGATAGGCAGTCGCTTCATGTAAAATACTGGTGCTCAGCTGCATCCGGTTAGACTGGAAGCCGACCCCAAGATAGTTTGGGAAAAGGCTAGGCGAATGATGATGACCATACAGGACCCACATGCCTCCAGACAACCCACATTTCTTTTCCCAGTTCTTGGACGCTATTCGGCGACAGGTTCAAAAGATCCTAGTAGCAATTCAACCGTGATTCTTCGCTACAAGAATTATCTGACTTTATGTCGGATAGCGCCATTATGACATCGCATGGTACATTTGGTGGTAAAACTTCCAAATTTTGATGTTCGATAGAGGTTGCTCAAGTATCATCATCGGGAAGCATTGGTTATGGCGATTTCACGGAATGTACTTTTTATATTATATTTTAGTGTCGTACAAATGAAATCTTATCAAAATCATTAAATAAATATATTAGTGAAAGCGAAAGTAAATTCGTTTTTTGTAAAGCTTATGCCATATCTGATAGCCAGGTAAGCAAGCCGTGTGAGTGGCGTGTCTCGCGAGAGGCGATGTTTTGTTGCTACGGCGCTACGGCGTAGCGGTGCTACGAGCTACACCGTTTTGGTGCTACGAACTACGTGCTACAAGGCCGAGGTCGCTATGCGGAGTTAAGCTATTGTTTGCCATTATGTGCATATGTGAATATTTAAAAAATGCTTCTATAATAGATGTATGGAAATATGTTATAACAAAATGTAATAGAGCCGAGGGGAATAGAAATAACTGATTGTGAGACGTTTTTCAAAAACATTTTCTTTTCAAACGCCTTTTGTAAAGTGAGAAATGTGAACGTGAGATATTGTTGAACTATTATTTATTCGTGAAGTATTGGACATGCATCGAACGTAGTATGATAATAATTCAGAAAATTTTTGTGTTTGTTCTGCAAAGACTTGCAAAATAATTGTATTTTGCAAGTCTTTGCAAAATACAATTATTTAATTAATTCACCCAGTAGTTCAAATTTTTCCTCTGAAACAATCATTTATTTTGTTTTATTTTCAGTAGTAAATAAAAAGTATTATTTAAAAAAAATATTCACAACTGGTTTTATGTTTTTTTTTGATTAAACATAACAAAAAAAAAGTTTAAGCTTTTAAAACCTATTTTTTGTAAATTATGATAACATTGTTAACAGTAAGGTATCCGCCTCATTTCCAAGTTCTTCACAGTTCCTCATTATAAAATGTACAACGTCGTAATTACTATAAGAACTAAATAATAAATCTTGAATGACTTGTTATATTGTATAACGTCACATCGAGCTTCCAATTAGTGTCAATGTGTATAGTTTTGTCGCGCCGTACGACCGCTGCTAGACGCATCACGGGATGTTTCTATAGTGATGTGCCGCGGTATTGTTGGGACAAACTCATATTCGTGTTAGCTTTGTTGAAAAACGGAAGTTTAAAGTTTATTAAGAACTGCATTAGTAAACCCATTGAGTTGAAATCTCTTAAATTATGCAGTTGATTTATTCGTGAGCACTTGGCAGACAGCTACACGTCCTCTCTCGACGCTGTGTTGCAACTGCGGTAAAAACCAATGTAGAAAATTGTTTATAGCATGGCGATTCGATGTCACTTGTAACAGAAGTAGCATCGTAAATCGTATCACCCGAGGTCGTGTGTGGGGCCTTAGGTATTCAGAGTGCAGTACAGGCAATACCCGACGTCGCGTAAAATGTCACTTTCATCCGTATACCCAAATGGTAATTTGCAAGAAACAAACAGTTTTAACACTGACCCACGTTCTTTATCTCAACACGACCACCTAAGAATACCTCATGTCAAGTAGATATTATTATCACCTAGTACACAGTGATGCAGAGCCTGCATCCCACCCCCACGTTATCTCCCGACATCAATTACACCTCTAATCCGCTGCAGCGCTGCACGCGGCCGCTGCACGTTGCGGCCAGCGGCTGACAGAGACGGATACCGTATCGTAGAAGTGGGAACAAGCGGACGAAGCCCTACTTTATTAAATCTTGGACTTAGATGCGGTAGCAGTACATTAAGTGAAGCGGTGAAGTGTTCGCCTTTTGTGCTCTGTGGGTAAGCTTCATGCACTTACACAATCATGTTGAAGTAAAAGATAAGTAGTACAGTCGTTGGTTATTTCCGAACATCAAGGCTTGGGGGAGTTTGTTATGGCAACGATAAGAAAGGATAAAAATATATTATATTTGTTGGATTTGTTCCTCTTGTTATCCTTTGTTTTCTAGAAACAAAACCCGAAAAATAAAAAAAACCGGCCAAGTGCGAGTCTTACTCACACACAGGGTTCCATAGCCCCAAACAATATAATAAGAATATTTTGAACTGTCATTCATTAGTTAGTAGTATTAGTTAGTAAACTTCCACTCAACCGCAAAACTAAATTTGTTTTTCACAGTATATTATTTGAAAAACAAAGTTACTGCTGCAGTTTGATGAAAAAGACCCATATCTCAAAAATTAAACATCACATCTTATTGAAACCAATTTTCGTTGATAGATTTTTTTACGTTCTACAAACCTAAATATTTTCAGAATTTTCTCTTCTTACTTTAGAAATTAGAGGGGGGGGGGGGACACACATTTTAACACTTTGGAAGTGGCTCTAGCGCAAACTATTCAGTTTAGAAAAAAATGATATTAGAAACCTCTGTATCATTTTTAAAGACCTATCCATATATACCCCACATATGGGTTTGATGAAAAAAATTTTTTTGGTTTTCAGTTCTAAGTATGGGGACCCCCAAAATTTATTGCTTTTTTTTTCTATTTTTGTATAAAAATCTTAATGCGGTTCACAGAATACATCTACTTACCAAGTTTCAACAGTATAGTTTTTATAGTTTCGGAAAAAAGTGACTGTGACATACGAACGGACGGACAGACAGACAGACAGACAGACATGACGAATCTATAAGGGTTCCGTTTTTTGCCATTCAGCTATGGAACCCTAAAAAGAAGTGTCTTTGATAATTGTAGAATACCCTAAACGACTAGTGAAATTACTTCACAAAAGCAGGACAGTGCAAGGACATTTAAAACAAAAAAAAAACAAAATAATGTTCGCTGTCGCTAGCAAGCACTTTCGCAGGAAAATGTTTAATTAGACTCGGTAATAAATAACGCGAAGCTACTTCACATTCAACCTGTTAATGTACATTCATTGCGCTCCATATATTTGCGAGGTGCGCTTTAAACGCTAAACGAAATACACTAGCCTCGCTGAAACTAACTGAGTTTTTGTAAAAACATTTGTTCATGGAGTGTTGTAAGGAAAACTAAAAACAGAAGATTCGCTTGAGGAGATCGTGCCGCCAATTAAATAACACCCTACTTTACGGTCCGTTCATGACCTCAAGCAATGCGATTCACGACTCCTCATGAGACACACGCGTTTTTCACTTGTTTCCTTCGCGTCAGTAACATCTCGTCGCCGTGTCGCGTCGCACTGACTCGTGGCGTGGACAACTTCTTTCATTTGTTTTCGGTAGTCACTGTCATAACACGCGCTCATGATCATGTGGTACCATTAACAGTGTAACTAATGGGGTTCGAACATATTTAAGGGTGAGCTACAGACCATTAAACTGAACCACTTTTATACCATACATTAGGATCGACTAGACATTGAAATGAAATATAAGAAAGCTGATATTTTTTTGTAGAGTATATTCAAGCCTGCGCTCTCAACACTCGAAGTAAAACTTCTGAGCTCTACTATTGACGCCACAACAGTTAACCCTACGTATGCGCAGCGGGGGATGCAGAGGGTCACATCCGCGACGTCCGACCGCGAGTGCGCCGCACCGGTCCGCGCCGGTTCGCTGCCGGTCCGTTGCCGGTACGGCACCGGCACAATGCCCTGCGAGCTAATGTATCCGCATCTAGTTGAGCGACACAACAAGCAGACGAATCCGCTAATTACTAGCACTACAAATAAAAAGGCTTGATAGGGCATTGTAGTAATTGGCATTGTGTATGTTTATAGTGTACTCTCATGAAAATGAAACCGCTGTATTTTGAAGGCAAAGGCCTTTGTTCTGAATGTTAAATTGTTAATTTGCTGTAAATTGTAGGGAATTCAAATGCAGCAAAATATTCCACTGCTTGCTGCCGCGTCATACGTTACTTAAAAGTGAAAATATACATACTTTTTTCCACAGTCCTGGTAAAAACAACGAGACTATATTTTTGTACGGCGCTTTTTATATTTCCTTGAAACAATAGTATTTTACAGCGCCCAAATTGATCCTCTGTTGGTAGTCGCAGAGGCGCGGAGTAGTGAGGACAAAGTGCACGTAATTTATGGGCCACGCGGGAAATTAGCGGCGCGCGCGCCCCGTGCGGTGCCGCGGTCGCACGGACCCGCGCCGACCCGCGCCGCCCGACCTGCACGACCCGCCTGTGGGCGCCGGCACAATTAGTGACGATCGACGTTGAGGGTTATTAAATTCTTTTGTAGAGGATGTTCTAGATAAGTCGTTGAGACCTATTATGTCCTGCTTTTGTTTATGTTTTCTTAAATAGAAACTCTCATGTTGACCGTTTACGCTGCTAAGTATGACCGAACCTTTATTGGGAATTACTCAATAATAGCCCGGACTTTGGACTTGCGCCTAGCATCAGTTTCGCCGGCTACTAAACTACCTAATAAGACTGACTACGTCAGTGTAGGTGAGCGGGTTAACTACATTACGTTTAGTTCTCAACGAATTCATCATTACTCTCATTATATACGTAATGAACGGCTCGCGTGAGCGCGGCCGGCCGGGCCACGCCTCGGCACGCGACGCTGAGACAAAATCAAATTAATTTCAACACTAATTCATTATTAATTTATCCATACTAATAACATTAAAGCGAGAACAACTGCTTGTCAGTCTGTCACTTTTTTAATACGGTTTTGTCATTAGGCAGAGATATAACTATTGAGCGTATTTTTAAGAATGTTCGCGGACTTTAAATGCGGTCTCCATATTGCATAGCCAGGGGGCTATGCAATAGGGCACGCCACGAAAGTGGCGATAAGTCCCCTGGCTGGCTGGCTGGCTGGAGAGGCCCCACGGCACCCTCATCTTCCGACTGATGCAGGTCCTTACCGGACACGGTTGTTTCGGGAGGTTCCTGCACCAAATCGGGCGGGAGGAAACGCCCGGGTGTTACCACTGTGAGGATCGGCCGGAGGATACGGTGGAGCACACCATAGAGCTATGCCCCGCTTGGGCTGAGCACCGCCGTGTCCACGTAGCGGCGATTGGCGGCGGCGACCGCGTCCGGCCCTAGTTCAATTCATGGTCCGGAGCGAGAGGGAATGGGAAGCCGTCGCCTCCTTCTGCGATGCCGTCATGCTAGCGAAGGAGGTGGCGGAACGTGAGGGGGCGAGAACTTCACGTCCCAGCCGCCGCGGGAGTCCGCCCAGACCGGGAGAAGTCATTTGATGATTTCCCATCCAAAAAAAGAAAAAAAAGGGGGCTGTGCAATATGGGGCTATCTCCATGATATCCTATCCCTATGGAAATCTCCGCTACTCTTCTTTAGCGCACGGGGACACCATGACCCGGGGCAAGACAAATGCTACTTTCTTTCCCGGTAGTAAGTTCCCAAGGAATAATTTCCGAATTCCACGCGGACAAAGACGCCGAAGACGCTAGTATTATTTTAAACTAGACTCGTATCTAGATGCTAGGTTTATTTTAGTTTTGTTTAGTATGATTTATAGTAAACGGAAGCGGAAAGCAGGTCACTAAAACATCTACCCGATTACTTCTTTAATTGCCTCGACACTACTGAGCAGGTTTATTCTTTCCAACTGTTCGATACTCATCGAACACATCATCATCAGCAGTTTTGACTCAAGTAGGTCGCGCGGCCGCACCAGCGGAAAGCGTGAGCTACGCGAGCCAGTGCGCGATCGACCGGCATACTGGTAGCACTCATTACCATCATTAGCATTAATTAGCGTGAAGTTTCGGAATAAACGTACTCTGAATCTTAGCTCAGACTTATCATTTAGCACCCGAAATAGCTAGCAGCACGAACCTTACCGTTCATATTGGTCCTTCGAAACCGTCAAGGACTCCGCGACCGCGACAAGTCGTAACGCGAAGTGCTTGTACCGTACCAGCAACCTGTGGGTTGCCGCGAACTAGATTAGGCGTGAGTTCATAGGGATTCACAACCACCGGGGGAGCTACCCGCGCAGCGACAACAGCGAGCCAGCAGCATAGCAGCAATAGCCGTAGGACAAGGCGGCTTTCAAGTAAGAGCGTTCCGTATATTCTGTCTCGCTTAAGTCTAACAGCAGCACCATGGAGACTTTATACTTCCAACAAACTGAATTAGCAGAGAGCATTGCCAAGGTCCTTATTAATTTCAATAAGGATAGCAAACAGCGTAAGACCATCGACTACTGTAAAAAGAGACTAGATCTTTTAGAGTCGTATTGGAGAGAGTATCAGCTAAACAACGAAAAACTTGTGCCGCTTGAAAAGAGAGGTCATAAGTACTTCGTAAATTCGGAGTTCGAGCGGACAATGGAGTCTTATAAAGCAGCAAAAGACGCCATATCCGAATATTATGACGCGTTATGTCACCAAGCAAAGCCGCCAGGATTCTCTGATCTAGAAGACAACCCTTCTAATCAGCAAGTAGCAGCAACAGCAGGTCCTGCCGGGGGCAAACACTTACAGCACCAGGACCAAGAGCCATCCTCAGCATCCGCCAGCCCGGCGCGCGCTCGTGCCGAGGTGTCTAAAGGTATTTATAGCAAACTAGATGATATGATGCGCAAGCAACATATCAATTTCAAAGCATTCGCAAGAACCGTAGAAAGCATAGATGTCGAATCCATGTCCGATAAATGGGAGTTTGAAGACGCATTGCGATTATTACAAACTCGATGGACAGCCGTGGACAACAGCCATTGGGAACTAATGATGGAGTTAGAAGACGACGAGGCGTACGAATTAAGCTACATTAAACATGAACGTACGTATAACGGCTTGAGAAAGGCTATCAGCTCTAAGATGTGGGCAACATCGTACCGTGACAAGTCCACACCGAAGATGGAAATTCCTGTGTTCTCAGGTAACTATCAGCAGTGGGTATCCTTCAAAGATCTTTTCGATGAAGCAATCCACAACAATCCATCTCTATCAAAGGCACAAAAGATGCAATTCCTGAAGAGCAAGGTAAAAGGAGAAGCGGAGCGCTTGATCCAGCATCTCCCGATTAGCGCGGACAACTATAACACCTGTTGGGAAATTTTAACTCACAGGTTTAACAACAAAAAGCAGATATTTATGTCCCACGTAAATTCCTTTTACAATCTTGCCAATATACCGCAGCAGTCGTACACAGCCATCAAACGACTTCATGATGTCACCTTGGAGAGCCTCCACGCCATAAAAAATCTAGGCGTAGATATTACGACATGGGATCCTCTTCTTGTATATATACTAGCACAAAAATTGGATAGTGAGTCTTATTCCGAGTATATAGAGTCGTTGAAGAATTCGCGAGAGCTTCCGGTACTTCGGGACTTTTTGGACTACTTAGAGAACAAGTTCACTGCCCTAGAGTCATCTCGGCGACGTCAAGATGGAACAACTAAAGCAGTTTCATCTCAATCATCCAATGGTTCATCCAATTTTAATCGCAAAAATAATTTTAAATTGGGCAATGAATCTAAAAATAGCAAGAAAATGGAAATGGCGAAATCAATGCATGTGTCTGAGTCAGTAAATAAATGCCCTCATTGTTCGGCAAAACATAATTTAATAAGCTGCAAAAAATTTACAGAATTACCAAATGAGCAGAAAATAAAAATAATTAGCCAATTAAATTATTGCGTAAATTGTATTTACGATCATGATGGCGCAAAATGCTACTCGACAAAAAGATGTCATAAGTGCAATGAAGAACATCATACGACTTTGCATGACTATTTCGCAACACAATCAAAGTCTAACAACTTGACCGAGATTGCGAAACAAAAATGCGAAAACAACAAAAGCATCTACGCTTCTCAGCAAGTAACATCGGAGATTTTGCTAGCCACAGCGCTGGTGAAAGTCACAGCAGCCGACAGGACCCAGCACGTCATGCGAGCACTGATCGATCAGGGCTCACAAATTTCCGTGATCAGCGAGAAAGCAGCACAGCAGCTAGGATTAAAGCGAAAATCTTTTAAAGGGGTTATTTTCGGAGTAGGTGAACGTGAAAACAACTGCAAAGGAAAACTAACGATCGCTTGTCAATCGACTTACACCGATTTTAAGTTTTCTACTGATGTTGTCATAGTGAACAACTTAATAAAAAATCTGCCAAACGAAACGTTCGCTAAGCCATATTGGCAACATACAGCACATCTTTGTTTAGCAGATCCAGATTATAACATCAGTCGTCCGGTGGATCTTCTCCTAGGAGCAGAAATCTACGCCAACATCCTTTTAGAAGGATTAATTCGCGGACAAACGTCCTCGGAACCGCTAGCACAGCAAACTCATTTAGGATGGTTGCTGTGCGGTGGCAATACAAGCACCTCATTCCAATGCAACGTGATCTTGCATAACGTTGAAGACATTCAACAATTCTGGACAATTGAAGACATTCAAGAACAGAATTCTATGTCCGTAGAAGATCAGGAATGCCTAGATTTTTATGAAACTACGACGAAACGTCTAGAAAACGGTCGTTATGTAGTTAGGTTGCCCATGAAACCAGAATTAGAAGAGAAGCTAGGATCTTCGAAAGAGATAGCGATAGCACAATTTAAAAATGTAGAACGTAAGTTTAGCAAGAATGAAGACCTAGCGAAGCAATACAAGCAATTTATCCGCGAATATGAGCAGCTGCAACACATGAAGTTAGCGACTTCTAACAGCAAACAGAAGACGGAAATAGAATGTTTCCTTCCTCATCATGCGGTACTGAGAGCAGAATCTAGCACAACAAAGTTGCGCGTAGTATTCAACGCGTCGTCTAAAACTACTTTAGGCCACAGCCTAAACGATCTAATGTACAGGGGTCCAAACCTCCAGTTAGACCTGTTAGAGCTTATCCTGAAGTGGAGGCAATATCGTTTCGCATTCACAGCTGATATTGAGAAATGCTTCCGTATGATTTTAGTCGATGAGCAGGACCAAAGCCTACAACAAATCGTATGGCGACAAAGTCCGGATCAGCCTATAAGAAATTATAAATTAACAACCATAACGTATGGAACTAAAGCAGCACCATTCCTGACAATGATGACTCTGCGAAAATTAGCGTCAGATGAGCAGCAAAAATATCCCAGAGCAGCTAAATGCATCCAGGAAGAGCTCTATATGGATGATTGGGTATCGGGAGCGCATAGCATCAAAGAAGGAAAGCGGAGGATTACGGAAGTAAACGCATGCCTAAAAAGCGGCGGATTTTCACTAAGAAAGTGGTCCTCAAACGATAAAAGATTGCTTGAAACAGTTGAGCAAACTGCCGACAAACAGCCAGCAGTCTTTACATTTAAAACTGAAAGCTCATCAAAAACTTTGGGGCTACAATGGAACTCAACCGAGGACGAATTCATCTTCAAATATGATTCAAACAGCACACAAACAGCAAAACTGACCAAAAGAATGCTTCTATCCGAAATCTCTAAGATTTTCGACCCTTTGGGATGGTTAGCGCCCCTAACCACAAAGATGAAAATTTTATTCCAGCAAGTATGGCAAGATTCTGAGGTCCAGTGGAGCGACGAAGTTTCTATTAAAACCAAAGAAGAATGGATCAAATTGAAGGGAGATTTAAATCTATTAAATCAGTTCCACATTCCTCGGTGGTTACAAAGCAAAGAGCATGACGTCATAGAATTACATGGGTTTTGTGACGCATCAATTCAAGCCTTCGCCTGTGTAGTATACGCACGAATCGTATCCAATAACTCTACATCAGTAGTGCTAGTAGCAGCAAAAACGCGGTTAGTGCCCTCTAGCAAGGCTGTATCGCTACCTAGGTTAGAATTATGTGCGGCCGAACTACTTACGACGCTACTTCGGGGAAGAAAGGGCGTAAAAGCCAAAATAGCAACTTTACAGGGGAGCGAAAAAACGTTTTTTTTTTTAAATTTTGGAAAATAACTTTTTTTGCAATAGAGTTAAATTCGAATGAATTGGTGATATTTACTTGCATTTAAGTGCTCTTTAATATCAAGAAGCTTAATTTTAAGTAGACCTTATGGTTTAGAAGATAGGATGGATTTACGACCCAAAATTTTAATAAAAATGGCTTTTACACCGTCTATAAATACGTACTATAGGACGTAAATCCACAAATATCTATAATGCTAACATACATCGTGTCGTATAAACCATCTTTAGACAGTGAAAAGGTCGTAATGACTGCACCACTTATAACAATTATCGTGAGTAAACCTACAATTATTATAATTTTGTAAGATTTAATGTGGTGAATATTGAAATTAAGGTGCATAGAAGCTCAAAATAATAGCATAATAATTATTATTATCTGATTTATCATAGTTCTATATTACAAAATTTATTATAACGAATTAGGTTACCTACCTGTTAAGTTAAATGCACACGATTCATGAATAGTGAAACAAAAGAAAAGATTTAATTGAATTGAACTTTGATTATTTTCATTAATTTAAATTTTAAGTTAACTGTGATAAATAATTACTATCATCTAATATTAATTAATTAAGAAATAAATTAACTAAAATTGATAAAATAGTATAAAATAATGGTATGTTTGTAATTTATTCTACTAGGTAGGTATTGGTGTATTAAATAAATAAATTTAGTTAAGATGCAAATCAGTTTTATTCATTCATAAATCAAATCAAATTGACAATAATTAGTAATCTTCTTTTTTTTCTATTTCCTTTTCTGTTTTTTGTTTCGTTTTCTTACTTTTTTAATTTTATTGCTTGTAATCGTATTCTTCTTTATTTTTTTTATCTTTTACTTTCTTTTTATTCATCTTCTTTCTCTTCTTATATATTTTTTTCTTTTTCTTATTTGTTTAACCTTTTTTTTTAATTATAATTTGTAAAATAAATCTTTCTTCTACTTATTAATCATTCATGCATTATTCTAATGAAATTAAAATGTAGATAAGTACCCATTCATTCTAATTCCTCTAATACATCGTCTTCTTCGTCGGTATCTAGTAATTGGTCTACTACTGTTTTAAAATGAGGCAGCGACAAAAAATCTTGTTGGAACGGTCTGGGTATTGTGTGATTGTCACAAAGAAGTTTTAAATCGTTATATTTTGCAGTCGAAATTGGTAATCTGGCGTCATATAACTTACGCAACACAAATTCGTTTGATTTTTCAGCTTGGCAGTGATTATTAGTTGTATCTAAACAAATATTTTTTTTAGGTCTTCCTCTCGCTTTAGATTTCCCTTTTGTATTTGGCCTTTTTTCAGGTACTTCAAATAGAATGACTTTTTGTACTGATGTGTCTTCATGCATGGAGTACTTAATTTCAACTTGATCAACATTCTTCTTCTTAAATGTAGCAATCCGAATATTTTTAAATTGCATGTTTTTTAGCGTTTCCTTAGTGAAAGTCTTTGTAGCTAGTTCGTCCCAACTAATAAAATCACTATGCTCCATGACAATAACACGATAAGGTCGTGGCCGTTTTCGGGCAGAAGCAATGTAAGGCATCCACTGGGAAGGACTCCAGACGGTGAGTTTTTTTATTTCTCGTTCTATTGTTGCATGCACTGAATCAACAGGCATGTATGTATGTCCAGGCAACAAAAAGTTAAGCTGTATTGTTTCTAAATTTACGGACTTTTTGAGGTAATAGTTTATGGCAGATAGAACTACTTTATTTTTATTTTGACCTGTACAGGAATCGCAGTATAAAATCAATTTTTTTATTTTTCTTTCGTCAACTTCTTGTAAATACTTAAAGAGACAAGTTGCTATTTCTTGGCTACCTCGTTTTCCGTCACACTCTCCCCAAATGTAGCAATTCACATTTTGAGTTCCACTTTCATAAATGGTGAAATTAAAAACTGCATACTTTCTTGAGTACCCTAACAACATGCTATCTCCGTGGGGTGTTGTCAATACCTTTTGTAAATCAAAGCTAGCTGTCAAAGTACCATTAATATTATAATGATTACTTAAATTTTGATGTGCTAGAAACCTTTTATAAGTAGATTTTTTTTCTTTAATGTGATTTTCTAAAATGGTTTTATCTTCTTCGCTGCTTATTTCTTTTCGGTCGGCTCTTGTACACAGAAGACATTTGTCTTTTTTTGGACAATGAAAGCTGATATTATATTCATTATTAAATATATTTCTAAATATAGTATCTCCAACTGCATCTTGATTTTTATCTTCACATTCTTTCACATAAAGTCTATACAAATTGGATACATTTTTTAATTCTTGGGGAAGATACACCCTGCTGGTTCGTTTCCGGTTATAGTGTGAAGGGACTGCTGGCAATTTTTCAATAAAAGACTTTGCATGTGCTTTTGCTTCTGGAGAATACTTATCCGGAAATTACGTGTCCTCCGATCATCCTGAGACATATTATATTCTTTAGAATGAGACAGATTGTATAATAAATATTTCTGGGTCACATTCAATGTCTCAAGCAAGAACTTTTGACAAACTTTTTGACGATCTTCACCATTATTGATAAAGTACTCGTATGTTAAATTTCTCCTACTATTTGGAGAGTCCGTTCTTTTCCTGGAAATTGATACCTGGCGAGTACAATTAATAAGCCAATCTTTCCTCCGTTGTGAACTTATGCTCCAAAAGAAGTCAAACAGAGACTTTCGCCTTTCTTCCGTTATATTAAAACAACCTCTTTTACATTTATCCTGCTTACATGGGTTTTCTCCCATAGATGTTTCTTTAACTATGTCCCCTTTCTTGGTTTGGTAGGATTTTCCGTCATCTTTTAATTGTTTTCGTTCTTTCCGTTTATTTATTAGTTTCTGTTTCTTCCTTGTTATATTTTTACTTGTATCATCCTTTTGGGCTTTCTTCTTTTTTTCTTTTTTCTTCTTTTTCTTTTCAGGTGAACCACTAGATTCAGATTCATTGCAAGTCCAATCATCAGAACTACCACCAGAAAAGTCTAAAGCTTCCTCGTCAGATAAGAAGTCTATATAATACATCTTGTATTTTGAAGTTGAAGTTTTGCGTGTTCTTTTAGTCCGATCTTTTTCAACTGTGTGTGTAATATTTAAATTGGCCAGTGCTGTACTTGTAGATGGATTAGGAGGTCCAAGCTGAGTTTCATCGTGAGATGCAGCCAGTAAAGGACTCAGTTCTAAAAATGGCGTCTTGGAGGTGGTAGGTATACAACTATCAGATTGAGGTATATATTTATCCAACGGCAGAAGGTTGGTCTTCAAGTCAGATGATTCAGGGATCGGTACAGAAGGAACTTCGGGTTCATCAGCGGCATAGTCATCTTGTGGCACGAGATTAACATATAAAGTAGGTAATTCAGCAGTCAATACGGAAGAAGATTCAAGCTGCGTGCTATTGTCGTAGGTAGACAATGTATTAACAATTAGAGACGAATTAGCGATCGGAACTGATGTAACTTTGGTTTCTGGAGCATAGTCAGCTGGCAAAAGGTTTGAAGAAAACGACTCAACGGTCGGCACAGCACATGAGATTTCATTTTCAGCAATTACTGGATCTGCAGGGAGGGCAGTAATATTTGGATGTGGTAATACAACAGTCGACGAACTATCAGCCTGTTTTAAGACTTCCATAGAAATAATATTTATTTTGTTACTATTGTTTTTAAACGGGCTTTTTGGTGGTATAAGGCTACCAACGTTGTCTCCAAAGAATGAAGCATGTGCTCGGGGTAAAGAAATCATAGAGGTATTGATATCGCCATCACTGCTTGAATTAATTATGATTTTTTTGTGTGTTGCTTTTGATATTTTTATTGGTTGCATTTCTGTGTCGCTGTTTTCGATTATATCATTGCTTTGATCCGAACTACTATTTTGATCAAAACTCCTAGTCGACTGACTCGGCTCGTAGTCAGATCTGGAAATAAGATGATAATAGAATTACTTATACAAAAATTATACAAAAAAGTCGTCTTTATTTTTAATGCTAGTAAGAGTTAGGGCGTAAAAGCCATTGTAGTTTTAGTTCCCTGTAATATTGGGGTCGTAAAAGTCACGCACGGCATCGAAAAATCAGAAGACATTAGTCATTAGGGCGTAAAAGCCAGTCTAACAAATCAGTTTCATGGAGTTTATAACGGAATAAATAGAAATGCATGTAATTTGAATAAAGAAAATGATTAAACAAAATAACTGAATAAAAATATTGTGAATAATTAGATAGGTACCTACGTAACATGACCTTTGTGGTAAAGTTAGTTAGCACTTAGGTACGTAAGCACCCATCTATACAACGATACATACAACCATAATAAACCCGACCGTTTTTACACCGTGAGTACCTAATATTTTAAGTAGTAAAAAAATAGGTAAGTACCTATCTTCCTAGAAATTACTACGACGAATGCACTCTTAATATTTATTATAAAATAAATACGAATAATAATATCTCTAACTAAAGAAACATCACATTAGGTAAGCACGTCTAAACAGTTTGAGCCAAGAATAATAGATAGGTACTGTACTATTACTTAAAACTTACCTTTGTGATGAACGACGACGGCTTTGTAATAATGCATTAACGATATTCCTTCTTTTTAGCAAGGAATCCAAGGCTTTCGGCTTCGTATTATCCATTTTTTTAATTAAACAAGTAACTTATTCGCACTGTATTAATATTCAAACGGAACGTAAACAATAACAATCCGGTAAAGAAACTGCGATTGACAGACTGACAAGATTGGACACGTGGACTTCACTTGTGGTAAGTCGTGTACATGCAGGTTGCGATTGTGTTTGTGCGTGTGTCGTCGGCAGCGCGCGCGCTTTATTGGCTAAATAAATTATGTTTCTATCTCACTCCATTGTAAGACTGTTTAACGTACGCATAAGAGACAACGATAAATGACATGATTATCTCTCCGATTTTTAGACTAAAGAAATTGTTATTGTTACGATTTGAATGCTGTAACTCCAAGTTTTTATTTTTGTGCAAGGGCGTAAAAGCCAAATCATATTTAAATTGCCAAGTAAAAATGTCGTAAAAGTCATTACGTAATAAATATTGTATTTACGACCAAATATTCTTTCATACTATGGTGATACGCCCTTATTAATTTGAAATAATTAAATAATGTCATATACGTCAATTTTTTTTAATAAAAATGGTTTTGGTGAGAAAAAAATCATGGGGGTAAAAGCCATTTTTTTGGGAATATTGAAATTTTAAATATACAGATCGATAGAGCGTCGAAAACTAAACAAAGTTGCATTATTAACTCATTTTGACCAAAAGTGGCTTTTACGCCCTTTCTTCCCCGAAGTAGCGACGAAACTCATGTCAAAAATCGTCAAAAGCATCAACAGCTTGGCCGTGAAGATATACGGCTGGAGCGATTCTAAGGTTTCCCTTAGCTGGATTCAAGGATCCCCGGAGCGCTGGAAGCCTTTCGTAGCGAACAGGGTGAAGAAAATTGCTAGCATTATGCCACCAAACACTTGGCATTATGTAAACACCAAAGAAAACCCAGCGGATGCAGCTAGTAGAGGCCTGACGACCTCACAATTGCTAGAACACGAATTGTGGTGGCAAGGACCGACCTTCTTATCTTCATCGCACTTCAAACCTACGGGTCAAACGAAGTATACTACTAACGAAGAGATAAAAAGGCAGGTAAACATTGTTCAAAATCCTATCATGGATAGCAGCATAGTCGACGATCTATTACATCGCTACAGCTCGTTTACAAAAACAACACGCATCTTAGCCTGGGTACGGCGGGCATTGACACCTGTCGTGAGTAAACAGAAAACAAAGCATCTCACTTTACACGAGCTCAGATCAGCAAAACTTATAATAATAAAAAACGTACAGCGCGCTGAATTTAAAACAGACATTGAACGCTTATTGCAAAACCAGGAAGTAAAATCTGATAGCAAGCTACTCAACCTTAATCCATACTTAGATCAGGACGGGATCCTTAGAGCAAAGGGAAGACTCAGGCAGGCCAACATAAGCATAGAAATGAAGCATCCAATCATCATTCCATACAACAGTCGACTGACTGAGCTTCTCATCGCGCAAGCCCATGAGCTCACATTTCACGGAGGAGCTCGACTTACTATGTCCTTTCTTAGACAAAAGTATTGGATAATTAAAGGAAATCGAGCCATCAAAACGCAACTTCATAGATGTGTTACTTGTAGGAAACAGGCACTCAGGAAGCTACAGCAGATTATGGGAGATCTACCTGATTTCCGCACCAACCCAGCACCAGCGTTTTATCACACAGGTGTAGACTACACGGGCTTCATATCTGTTAAGGCAAATAAAGGGCGTGGAATAAAAACAACGAAAGGATACGTGGCTTTGTTCGTCTGCATGGTTACGAAAGCCGTGCACATAGAATTGGTGTCGGACTTGACCAGCACTTCCTTTATCGCAGCATTGAGGAGAATGTCAGCGCGACGAGGAGCCCCGAAACATGTGTACTCGGACAACGGCACTAACTTTGTGGGAGCTAACAAAGTAATGCAGGAGGAGTACGAGCAGCTAAAACAAGTTTTCGGTGACTCATTTTATAGTGAGATAACGGAAATGGATATAGAATGGCACTGGAATTGCCCTTCCTGGCCTAGCGCGGGAGGATTATGGGAACGATCAATACGAAGTCTAAAGCAACACCTCAAACGAGTTGTAGCGGACCAAGCATTGACCTATGAAGAATATAGCACCATTTTAGCGCAAATAGAAGCGGGTCTCAACTCTAGACCACTATGTCCGATATCTGAAGACATAGACGATTTAGATTTCTTAACACCCGCGCACTTCCTAACCGGTAGAGCAGGTCTAACCGTTATTGAAACAGCCAGTGACGCTAGGACTAGATGGCACTTAATAAACAAGATTTTCCAAGACCTTTGGAGGAGGTGGAAAACTGAATATCTTAGCCAATTATCTGTTCGTAGCAAGTGGCTAAAGCCAAAAAGCAACATTAAGATCGGAAATATGGTGACCATCCACGATCATAATTTTCCTTCTGGAAAATGGCCAGTGGGGAGAGTTGTCGAGGTACACCAAGGGAAGGACGGGTTTGTAAGGGTTGTGACATTAAAGACGAAGAACGGTTTAATAAAGCGACCTATTATCAAATTGTCCGTCTTACCAATCGAGCAAGAGGACGCAGAAAAGGAAGCTGAAGAGCAGAGTAAAAAAGCCAAACCCAAGATCACAAAGGATGAAACAAAAGCAAGTACGAGAAAGCATCATAATTTCGTCAACATCGTTTTATCACTATTATTTTTTATCAGCATTTGGAGCAGCAGCGAAGCATCGAACCACATTACCCAATTTAGCGGTAATCAATCCTTATACTACGACCCAATAGGTAAATTAAATCTAATACGGGATCAATGGAAAATTGTGTCCTACTACAACATGCAACCTTATTGGCAAGGTGATAAAGCCGGGGACACCTTCATTAAATATCTAGAGCAGACATGTGAACAAATCAAGGAGCCTAGCCATTGTAACATGATTTTACTACAAGTGCAGCACGATTACAACGAGCTCCAATATCACAATCAGCGGCTGCTAAATCAGCATTTCGGCACTCGGTCAAGAACCCGACGCGGCCTTGTCAACGCGGTCGGCTCCATAGCCAATACATTATTTGGAGTACTCGACCAAAGTTTCGCTGATAAATACCAACGTGATATTGAAATTATAAATAGCAACGAAAAGCACCTATTACAGCTTTGGAAAAACCAAACATCAGTGGTAGAAGCTGAGTATAATATTCTGAAACGAACTGAGAAGACTATTGATACTCAGTATAAGCTCATAAATAGACATCTAAACCTCTTAGATCAAGCGACTAAGCAGATACAATTGCAAGGTAAAAGTACATCAATGTTACAAGAATTCACTCTCGCAGCCATGGCTACGACAAACATGATACACAACTTAAAGCGTGTCCAAGATACATTAATCGACACCTTAGCGGATATTTATCATAGTAAAATTAACATGCATCTACTTACTCCAGAGCAGCTCAGCAACGAACTTCAAATCATTTCCGGTCAAATATCAAAAGAACTTACTTTGCCTATCAACAACATCCAGGCCGATTTATATGAAATCTACAAACACCTAAAGATCAAGGCGAGAATGAGTAAAGAGTACTTCATGTTTGAGATCTCCGTGCCACTCATTAGCAGAGACAGTTTCCAACTGTACCGCTTAATACCTGTTCCTCTCCAGGTGGGAAAGGACATGATCAGCATTATTCCCCTCACAGATTACATAGCAACTAATCTGATGAGGGACGCCTATATCGAAGTCAAGAACGACGATCTTCAAACCTGCACCTATCAGGAGGAAAGTTATATCTATCAGCTACGAGGTCCAGTCAAGCGACTGGGTCTAGAAGAAAAGTTCTGTCAAACCGAACAAATAGGTATCTGCCAGTCTAAAAAAGAAACCTGCAAGAATATGTGGTTACAATTACACGACCTATCGTCTTATTTGTATTTCGCATGCGATACCTATTCATTTACAATCATATGTGACAATGAAACCCGAACGCGCCGTGTCAGCAAGGCCGGGCTCATTCAACTCGATAAAGAATGCATAGCTAAGGGCCGTGACATAACACTTTATTCATATCAGCAGGAAAACAAGCTGACTTTAAAACCTGACCTATTATTAGCGAACATAGCTCCAATACAGCACTATCATTTGGTCAATATTACGCTACCGCTTCTCGAAACAACAACAGAAGACGCACAGATCAACAACACACTAACAAGTCTCGGCAATCAGATAGCCGCTATGAAGAAAGCAGCTTTAGAAGAAGGAACATTAACTACGCATGATATACATCACTATGCCATATCATACGTATTGCTAGCAGCAGTCGTCGCCGTCGTAGCGTTCCTGGTGTTCCTGTGGTGGCGAGGCAAGCAAGCCTCACCCGCGCCCGCGCGTGACCCGCAGGCCCCAAGCGAACCTGCCGCGCCGCGGGCGGCGCCTACCAGCAGTGTGAGTGTTAGTGCTAGTGCGCGTAAATCACCCGTGCCCGAGCAAGGGCCCAGTGTTTGTGGGACCAAACGGTGGTCCAGTTTACGGTACAAAAGAGACAAATCAACGTCACCTATCAGTAAAAGACAATCGGTCTTTACGGTAGATCTAGATAGAGATTAGCTATCACTTAGGATAAGAACATTCAGCATTGTATTAACCTTCATTTAGCATAAACAAATACTGGTTCACCTATGTGTTACTAACCCTCTTAATTGTGTTATCATCCCATCTCATCTTTCCCATTTCCTCCACTCGGGAGCATGTTCGATACTCATCGAACACATCATCATCAGCAGTTTTGACTCAAGTAGGTCGCGCGGCCGCACCAGCGGAAAGCGTGAGCTACGCGAGCCAGTGCGCGATCGACCGGCATACTGGTAGCACTCATTACCATCATTAGCATTAATTAGCGTGAAGTTTCGGAATAAACGTACTCTGAATCTTAGCTCAGACTTATCATTTAGCACCCGAAATAGCTAGCAGCACGAACCTTACCGTTCACCAACGTTCAATATTGTAGTGAGAGGAGGTGAATTTTTATGTAAAATACGGTATGTATTGTAACTTAGCATAATAATTAGTTCATATCGCTCCACTGCTAGGACGCAGGCTTCTTCTCTGTCATAGGAAACGGGCTGATATCCACCACGAGGGGGTGCGGATTGATGTCGGTAGTCTCATGGTGTTTTCTTAACCGTTTTGGGAATAGTGACAAAGAAAAAGAAATGTTTTTATTTATTTATTAAAAACTAACTTGCATTTACAATTTTAAACCACACAAACAAGTTATAGGTAAGTATAACATAAAAAAAATGAAAAATACTTTAAATTACATGAATAACAATTTTTTATAGTAGGCCGTAGATAAATACTACCTAAAAGTAGGTATTGTATATCAGAGAATGCAAGATTAACTGGAGAGATAGCCGTCAGAAGCTATTTTCTCAAAGCGCTCCTAAATTTTTAAAAACAAACATCTTTCACAGAAGCAATAGTACTGCACGGTACTAGTCAAAATCCGCGGGCAAGCGCTTCAGATTCCACAATAGCAAACGCGCCGGTAAAATACATCGGGATCCCGTCGCAATCCCGGGCAGCCCGGGATTCCTGGCGCGCTTCACCCAACGCTGCAATACACCCAATGAATTGCTGATTGTGCTCTTACTGTATTTAGTGGTTTATTAAGCAGTGGCTACAGCTCTCGCTTCGGATCAAACGTGGCGGGCGCGGGTGGTTTGTTTCAAGTTACTGCCATTTATTGTTTGTTCGTTCTAGGCGGCGAGTTTATTGTTGTATAATGTAATAAAAATAAGTACAAAGACAAGTCTAAACTTTTGATTAGTATTGTTAATTAAGAAAGTAGCAGTATTGATACGCATTCATATAGCATTCTAGTCAAGAATTAATAAGTTTCAATCTGTAGGTGAAATTGAGCACTTATTACAAAGCCGTAGTTCATAAACAAGCCGCCCATTATATTTCTGTCTACAAATCAACTTACATTCGGCAATAAAACAAAAAAATAAAAGCCACTAAAATAAATCGAGCAATTTGTTCAGCAATACAAAACCACGTGATTGGATACGAACCTCGATCGGTTGATGTCGGGCAATTTTTTGTAATGTGTATGTGGCCGACCGGCGATATATTACGTTGCGTTTGTTAAAGGCAAGCAGGTTGGACAGGGGCGCTGGGAAAAGATATTAGTTTTCAATATTTAATAAAGCAGTGGATCCCGGACTGTGTCCCTGGTCCCGGGTCTGCTGACGCGCGCCGTCGCAGCACTAACAGCCGCTGTTTACGCTCAGGTGTTGTTGTTATGTAAACTTCTGACCGACTTTATTATTGTTGCGCATTACAACTTTCTCGTTATTTTAGATTCTAATAGACTTGCTTTGATAGACTGCCAAACCGATTCAATCAGTTAGTTTTGTTTAAAAAAGTAAGTTAGTAAGTTACATAATGCCCCATTGAGCAATTTGACGTATTTACTACCTACCTCACTAAGCAAAAAAAAAAACCTTATAAAATACTTGTATGTAAACCAGTATTTTATATCGTCAGACTTCAATGACAATTTCTTTTGAATGTGTTAATATCAGTCTGATCAAAATTAAATAAGGATTGAATAAATATTATCGAAGCACTCATTTGCTTGATACGTACCGATGTGCGATCCAATAAATGGTATAATATGGAAATGAGAAAGAAAACAAGTCTGAAAATGTCGGACCAAAATATTTATTTTTTACTGAAACAAATTGTCATCGGTGGTAATTGGATAAGTCAGCTACTGTGACTGGTAATGCAATCAGAAATTATCCGGATTTTAATAAAATAGATCAGCTGACTACATTTCAAAGATAATGTTATGAAGATCCAAATGCCCTTTTATCGCAAAGAGTTTCTAACTGTCTCTTTATCAACATCGCACCAAATGCATTGCACAACCAACCTGGGAATCCAAGTAATACTTCTTGCTTAGTAAACCCGCAGAACACAAGACCAATGCAACAGTTCCAAACTAGTATGAAACATATGTCATGTTTAGGGTAAATACACACAAGCGTACAATATATCCGCTACGTTCCCCCCCACCTCTGTGTTCCCCGGAGGTTGGAGTAGCGCACAGACGCAATATGCTCAGCGTAGCAACTCTGTCAGGTATAAAAGTGCATACATACATTTGGCTTCTTACCGCTCCTTACTCGATGTTTTAACATTCCGATCCCGTCACACAACTCCAACTTAACTCCGCGAATGTGTAATGCACTCTAAATACTTGACAAACTTTAAATACTTTTGATCATCTCAATTATAAACCTTATTTCATCGTACTAAGAGTTGTATTGTATGCATGAATATGTTTGAAGGTGGTATTCGTAAGGTGAACGCCAGTTTTTCTCGCTGAGCGTACGAACGTGAATGTTTCAGGCATTTAGGTGTAGTTTTATATTGTTCGCTAACCTGCCATGTGAAGTCCTTATACAGAGTTAAGTTTCAACGAACACTTCAGTGACTTTAGGATCTGATAGTCAGGCTGCATATAACCGAACTAGGAACTTGTTATCTAGAAGCTGAATTGAATTTTAACGCAGCGTGCCAAATAAAGCCAATGTTTTTTAGATCAAGAGAATAAAGTATAGGGTACCGAGGATAATTAGCGATAGTCTATGTCAATCCAGGTATTCAGGCAGCCTTTCTCTTAACAAACGAAAATGTCACGAAATTGACGGTCGGCAAGTGATTACGGCATAATTTACTGATTAGGTTGATGCCCTCAAGATAATTGAATTTAAAACCTCTAACAGCCCCTGAATAATTTAAACATCCTCCCAGCAACGTGATCTAATTAAAGATTTCTTCGTCAAAACTAAGTACTTTCACTCGGCAAACTTGGGCCTCCTGCCATAAATAACTGCGAAAGTGGCAACCAATCATTTTAAGAGCAGTTTCCTGTCCCCGTTTGAGAACCTCAAGATAAAACAGAGTAATGAACACAAAAATACGAAGAAATAGCGGAAAGTTAATAGAGCAGTGTGTGGTTACAAATGGGGCGGAGTCGTGCCGCAGTCGCTCCGCTGTCGTGTCGTGTCGCGGATGGTTCGCGTCGCTTGATTGCTTAACATATTTCGCGGCGCCCTCCGCGAAAGTGACAATATACGAGCATATATTGTTACTAGAGATGCTGTGTCGTGTACTGCCCGTGCAACGAAATAAGAGTTTTGCATTCATCACCATTCATCATTGCATTGTGCCCGCTAAATCGGTTTTCTATTTGATTAAGGCTTGAAGCTCACTGTCGTGCTCTCGGTTACACAAACTGTAATGCTTCGTTGTTTGCTGGAACTCTGATTATTTTGCTATGCGCTGGGTGCCTTGCCATTGGAGCTTTGTTGGTTACATGGTTTGGTTATTAGTAACGCTGAATGTTACGATCTTACCTGAGATCAGATAGCGCCTGTAAAAATTTACCTCAATGTTAACTCGAAAACGTCGCTTGCACGTACGTGTTACGTGTCTGTATGTTCGTGAACAGCGGCGCGGCGTCACTAAATATGACATTTGTCGGTGTCCCAGCGAGCGAGAGGAATGCCGCCCGAAGTTTATGTTCTCTTAGTCCTAGTTTTTTTTAATACATGTATGAAATTTTAAGACAAAGTAATATAGATAATTGATTTCTGTAATTAACTTGGTATTGAGAGTTTAAAGCCTCCTCCCTTTCCATCTACATTTACATGGCTAGTCCTTTAGTTTTCCAAGCTCGTGTCACAGAAATAGTGATGGGACGAGAGAATATTCTCTCACGGAGAATGTTCTCGGATCGAGAATATTCTGCAATATTCTTTTCGACGGAGAATTTACGAGAATTTAAAATTGGATTTACTGACTGCTTTAACTTTTTTTTGGAACGAAGTTCCTTATCGCGCGTTGTGAAAGGGGGCTAGACTGAAAAAATTAAGACCAAAAAAGTTGTAACGACACTTTTTAGGGTTCCGTAGTCAACAAGGAACCCATATAGTTTCGCCATGTCCGTCTGTCTGTCTGTCCGCGGTTTAGCTCAAAAACTATTGGTACTGAAAGTTGTTATTTGGCATGAGTATACACGTTAATTGACGCCAAAAAGGAGGTAAGTAAAATAAAATTTTGAAAAAATACAGTTATTTAGGGTACCTCCCCTACATGTAAAGCGGGGATGATAATTTTTTTTTTCGTCCATCCTATAGTGTAGGATATCGTTGGATAGGTCTTTCAAAAATATTAGGGGTTAGGGAAGACCGTTTTTTGATTAAGTAAACCATTCGTGACTTATCTAGCTTTAAAGTACCAATTTTCGTTAGGTTTAAATGTCCCCCCCTCTACAGATTAAACGGTTGTAGTTAGAAATACAAATGTCACGGCAGTAGTACCTATATATAACGAAGTTTAAAGGAAAACTATCACACTTAAGTGGGCTTTACAAGTTTACGAGTTATAGTCGACCAATTGTATTTGACTCGAAAATTTCGAACAACTCCATAGAAATGTCGATAGATGGCGCTAAGCGTCAGTTGTCTCGCGTTGAGAAACACTGACAACTGATTCCTAAATAAGTTGTTGTTGTTGTTTGTATAGGAAGTCAAATTAGGTAGGTAGTCATGTTAGGCTTTTAGTTAGAGCATGGTACGAAACAATCAGTCAGCGAATACGACCAGCACTTAGCTGTTATAAAAACTATGGAACCTTACAATGCGCGTGGCCCGACACGCACTTGTCCTGTTTTTGCTATTGTTGTAAGCCATGCGGCGTACAAGGACAAGGACAGGGACATGGACAGGGACATCGACCGGGACAGGGTCAGGGACAGGGACAGAGACAGGTACAGGGACAGGGACAGAGATAGGGACAGGGACAAGGACAGGGACAGGGACAATTGCTATAGTTGTAAGCCGTGCGGCGTGTGCGTGTTTCTCTGTCTGTCTCTCTCACTCTCTCTCATAGAAAGCAAGCCAGTTAAAAGGAACTTCGTTCCATCCGGGTGTCCCTTGAAACCTCTTAAGTTCTTTTTTTTTTCGGATGGTAAATCATCAAATAACCCCCTCCCGCTCTGGGCGGAGCGGAAGGGAGTGTCAGACTTGTACTGACTAAAACCCATCCATGTTCCTTCTTAGCCCTTTGTTTTCCAGGGCCACGGTATCTTTTTCGAACAGTCCCGCAGCCCTGGCAGGCATCGGCCCTCTCGGACCCCTTCCGATTTGCTGACATCTCCTTGAGGCGCGCGTGGAACACGAACGCGCCGTCGGCACGGCTGTCGTCATAAGACGGACGGACGGTGAGCTAGCCCATTACTCACCGTCCACAGGCCCGCGCCTACGGTGGGCGGGGGCCACTGGTTGCCCCCCGACGCCCGGGGCGTCTCCCGCGGCGGCTGGGACGTGAGGCTCTCTCCCTCTCACCTTCCGCCACCTTTTTCGCTAGCATGACTGCTTCGCAGAAGGAGGCGACGGCTTCCCATTCCCTCTCGCTCCGGACCATGGATTGAACCAGGGCCGGACGCGAGAGGTCGCCGCCGCCACTCGCCGCTACCAGGACACGGCGGTGCTCAGCCCAAGCGATGCAGAGGTCCACGGTGTACTCCACCGTGTCCTCGCAGTGGTAACACCCGGGCATTTCCTCCCGTCCGTTTCGGTGCAGGAACCTCCCGAAACAACAGTGTCCGGTGAGGATCTGCGTCAGGCGGAAGGTGAGGGCGCCGTGTCACCTCCCCAGCCACTCCTCAAAGAGGGGACTTATCGCATATTGTGGCGTGCCCTGCACGGGGTTGCGACAGTCGCTCCCTCCATGTCACCATGAGATCGCGTGACTGCTCTACCTGACGTTTGGCTGAAATCCAAATTTTATGCAAAATTTGTCGGATTGCTCACAATTGGAAAATTTTGAACAAACCGCAACGTTTAAACAAAGAGTCTGAAGAACCAAATCCAACTACCTCTGCCACAAGCAAAAGAGAAGAGCCTACAATCAATTTAGACAACGAATCTGAAGAGAGCTCATCAGAAGAAGAGGCAGAGGATGAGCCAGTAATCTTGGCGGAAACAGATCACATCAACTTAGATGGCATGGATCAATCGTTATCAATAGACAAATAACATTACTGCATTAGCAATTTGATCCGATTTCAAGAAATGTTAGGATTGTGGTTGTTACTTTGTTTTTAATTATTTAAGTACACCATACAATGTTATTTTTTAAAATTTTACTAAAGCTGATTATTTGTATAACTCATAAAGTTTGTTCTAATACAGAAATCCTAATTTAACATTAATACCTTAGGAACTTTAAGAGAATTTATGAAAATGTTCTTGGAAATATTCTCGGGAATGTTCTTGCTCAAGAGAATTTACTGAGAATTTAAGTTGTGGAGTAGATTATTTTAACGCAAACATCGTAAAAGTTCAAAATGCACTAAAAACTATTACTCTTAAATAGATCGACACAAAAGAGTCATTCAATTTTTAAATTCTCGTAAATTCCCTGCCAAAAGAATATTCTCGAGAACTTAACTGCAAAGTTCTCGCAAGGAGAATATTCTCGGGAATTTACCATCACTACACACAAATCATACAGTTGGATAGTTAGGATATCGGCGCGGGACCTGTTACCATGAATTCAAATAGCTGTTTCGTACATTTTTGTAGCTTTGTACATAACTTCCAAGTGAAAAGTTAGCAACACACTAAGACTAGTGTGGCAACAATTCCTTGTAACGTATGTCCAAGTCTCCGACGTCCGAACTCCCGGACAGGCGGACACTCCACCTCATCCGCGGACAAATGGCGGCACATCTGACTCCGCATACCAGACATGATTAACTTCTCCTGCAAAGATGGCCGGCTAATAAAATAACGCTATTTCTAGTGTATATACGTTTGCTTTGCCTTTGAGACTTTTTGGAAGTTAGGCAAGCTAAATATCAGTTTAAAAAGGTTGCTTACATAGTTTTGTGTCAACAGTACTTAATATAGACAAGCAGGAGCTTGCTTTTTGATTGGAATTAATACTATTCTAATCGCGAGCTAGATGTCCAGCTAATAATTAGAAATTAAATACTTGTAGCTTGTCATTAGCATAACTAGTATTTATATTGACTGCCTTATCCATACGTTATTAACATACGCCATGTGTACTTAAGCAACAAATTAATTTTCAATTATAAGTAACATGGCGACAGATTACGCTACATTACCCAGTATAACCTGACCTCGCTTTGGATGAGCTTCCCGTCCAAGGAAAGAGATCTTACTTTAGTTTCGAAAATGTTTGCCATTAATATAATAAATACTATTCCTTACTTTGAAATACCTTTAATATTTTCCAACCAGATTTATTTAGAATGGTCACCTTTAGTCTAGCGTGTATTCGAATTCAAGGCCGATTGAAAGGTATCACTCGATATTCTCCGTCGAAGCGAACACTCTGTGCTTACATGCACGGCGCAGCATTCATTGCGTCCTGTAGCACTCAGAGCGGATAACTCGCCTCCTCGACGCGGCGAAACAACCCACTCTTAATGTCTTAGGTAGCTAGACTGGACCTTAATCAATGAAAAGTCCGTACTGACAAATAAAATGTGTGATGTACTATTCATTTGGAATTCAAATATGTTTGATGTCCCTAATAAATGATTGATATATTTATTTGTGCTCTTAGCTGCTTTCATTGTAATTTGTACGTTTTACGCAGAAAAAAAACTATTAATAGATTATGCCGTATTGTTCTCTACAGAGTTATATTCCTAGAAATCCGAGGATATTAGTAAATACACGACAAAGTAGATGATTATAAATACATCTGAGAATGACTTACGTAGATAAGTACACAGATGGATGACGTCATTGGTATTATTCTGGTAAATCTTAGTAGACAATCTGCGCAGAATACGGAGAAATGATCTGACGTAAGTATCTATGTAAAGCAGTCGAGTCAAAATAAATAATAAACTTTAGTGAAATGTATGTTGTCCGGAGCGAGAGGGAATGGGGAGCCGTCGGTTCCTTCTGCGAAGCAGTCATGCTAGCGAAGGAGCTGGCGGAACGTGAGAGGGAGAGAACCTCACGTCCCAGCCGCCGCGGGAGACGCCCCAGGCGTCGGGGGCAACCAGTGGCCACCGGCCACCGTAGGCGCGGGCCTGTGGACGGTGAGTAATGGGCTAGCTCACCGTCCGTCCGTCTTATGACGACAGGCCGTGCCGACGGCGCGTTCGTGTTCCACGCGCGCCTCAAAGAGATGTCAGCAAATCGGAAGGGGTCCGAGAGGGCCGATGCCTGCCAGGGCTGCGGGTTGTTCGAAAGAGATACCGTGGCCCTAGAACACAAAGGGCTAAGAAGGAACATGGATGGGTTTTAGTCAGTCAAGTCTGACACTCCCTTCCACTCCGCTCAGAGCGGGAGAAGTCATTTGATAATTTCCCATCCTAAAAAAAGTTACTGTTTGTATTGCTGTTGTGGTGAAGTGAAAGTCTGCGTTCGATTCTCGGTGCAAACTTAAATTGCAGTACATAGTTTAAAACTGTGCTCAATAAGTGCCGTAATGTTATATCCCAGTGAAATCCACACTTCAAGAATGTAAAAGTGAAAGTCATTCTGTTTTACCTTCATAGCTGAAGTGATTTCGATTAATTATGGCGCACAGGAAGCCTAGACTACGACTTAAATTAAAACATACAGGATACTTTTTGTCCCAGGGAATTTTTACCGACATTCACGCGGGAGAAACAGCAGGCAAAAGCTGGTTGAGATTAAAATAACTCTTTCACAGAACATAGTCATATCTGTTGCATATTATATTTACAGAAAAATATCAAATTAAGTTACTCTTCCCACAACGACCGTCGCCGTTAAATATAATTAATTAAGAATTAATTATAAATTAATTACAATATATCGGCTTCGCTTATTGCATTCATTCTTTGTCCTTCATTTACTTCGATCATTAATTCGCTCTCGTTAATTTCGACTGGCCTGGAATGAATCTCATTTTGTGTAGCCGATATGACGGTACGTATACTGCTTTATACCAGAATATCGTACGTGTCACGTGAGCGTGGAGGAGGCTCACTATCTGTACCTAATAATACCTGTAATCTTTCCGCAATTTAGTTGAAGTCGGTTTTCGGTTTACCCAGTTGTGGGACTGTTCTAAATAAATCGTCTCCCCTCATATTGGCACCAAGTACACGAGAATAACTGTATGGTGTCGGACGTAAAGAATAGCACCATCCCATATCTTCCCGTGGGTGTCGTAAGAGCCGACTAAGGGACTTGCCAGAGAATGGGCAGCAGCGTTCTCTGTGCTTTTGTAACAACCGTACTGCGATCGCCAACCCGTCTGCCAAGCGTGGCGATTATGGCAAAACCCCTTTATGTCAATGTGGCGTTGGGGGAGGCCAATGTCCAGCAGTGGACGTCTTTCGGCTGAAATGATGACACGAGAATTGATCATGGGGTGGTAAAATGTATAAGTCACTTGGGAAGGTGGCTATGGGGCTGGACTGTACAGGGTTTGCTGGGTGTACGCTTCAGTATCGCTACGCGTGGAGACTGCCAAAATATGGGCGATTTAGTTAGAGCAACTTCTATACACAAAGATAATTTCTGGAATTTGTTACGGTACTCATATTAGTAGTAGTTGTAATGTGGAACTCAGAAATCTTACTCCAGGAATAAAAACACTTGGTGTTAGACATGAGATGGTCTTGAACTATCGTGACGACCATGCCATCTGGGTGATTGTCTGCACTGAATCAGTCTTGTCAGAAATGATTCTTCTGCAAGTCGTCATACTACGAACGAGTGGTCTCCGCCTTACCTGGTGACGTCACACGTTCGCGTAATGATTAATGAGTAGTATCAGCGCCATCTCTCGGCCGGGCCCCGTAACTCCACGCGCCGCACTGCCGCACAAATGCAGGCGAGCATTTATCTCCCAAATGCACCGTTTAATTCAGTACCGGACCGCTAACCGTGTTTAAACCCGATACACGCTTCGGTCACCCGTCCCGCTCTAATTTCCTATGATAGAAAGGGACGGAATGATTGATAGGATTTAATGAGGTGCGGTGAAGTAACGAGGTGCTATGAATGATTGATTAGAGTATTGAGCAAGTTATACTGTTATAGGTGGGGGTAATTAGGTGTCCGGTTGAGCTACGGTTGAGCGATGCACTGTGGCGCTACTTCTAATATCAGCGGATATGGAAATGTTTTGAGTGGTTTCCGTTGATGTTGCTCTAGGCAGGGGATGATTGGTTTCCGTGATCATTTAGTAGATGGTGCTTCCAATTATAGTAGTAGCTGCGCCCGCGGCAGTAAGCGTTCAACATATTACTTGCCGTCTTTTCCTATACCTTATTCTCACCTTAAAGGCAATAAACTACCATTAATTTACGAGTTGAAAGTTATTCGCTACTGAACAAAGAATACTTTTCAGCTTTATTCCACTTTCAGTCTCATTATAATAAAAGTTCACGTTTCAAGTTGTTTGTTAGTTTAGGAGGACGCCAATTGACATTGAGATTAGTTAAGAACTCTTTTAATTACGATTTTTATGAATCTTCTTCTGATTTCTACCGAGAGGCGGGGGCTTGGTACTTAGGACTCTTGAAATGCACCACTACAGTATTTCAAGAAAATATAAATGCTATAAAGTAGTAAAATATTCTCCACTTATCTCTGTCAGGTAAAAATAGAGAACAGTTCTGACGTAACTAATGGGTCGGTCGGTAATCCGCTTCGCTGTAATGTAGTTAGCATTGTATTTTATTGGATACCGTAGGAAGTAACTGCCTGCTATGAGTCGTTGTGCTCATACTCTGAATAAGAAAGTGTAATAAAACTGTGCTTTTCCACAAACTGTATCAGAAGACTGTGAAACATAGAAATTAATTATCAAGAAAATAAAAACTAAAGTTTCAAGTAACGACAATGATTCAAGCGGTAGGACTGTTTTATACTTCTTTGAATGTTGTTTTCAAAAACAGAAATCTCTCCAATCAAAACGTTTATATGCGAGGTATTAGTGTAATCGTCAGCTAAGCAAGCGAGTTCGATCGAGAGCACATTGTGATGGACGAATCACAATGCAGGCAGTCCTCAATGCACGCGACACTGCTTGTTGTGAATTCAGATACATAATTAAAATCGTTGCAAAACAGTCGTGGCAAAGATTGGTGGCGGTCAAAGCTTGTATTTATGATTCAAGAAAAGGTCTTTTGTTTACTTAGTTTGATTTAATGTAAC
The DNA here is from genome assembly GCA_949152445.1 of Cerastis rubricosa. Taxonomy (NCBI): domain Eukaryota; kingdom Metazoa; phylum Arthropoda; class Insecta; order Lepidoptera; family Noctuidae; genus Cerastis; species Cerastis rubricosa. The sequence goes on from OX424529.1 coordinate 489,848, forward strand.
AATCATTGACATTATAAATATGTGTAATACTTTGACATGACATTTAACAAATATGTTCAATAATTTAGGAAAAGGTTATTGATTCGTGCTAAAATAATATGTAACTTTTTTACAATTCAGGAAATGTCTACATTTTCTGAGTCCAAGGTATACCTTGGACTAAATTCTTTACGAAAAGCAAACCGCAAACAGAATTCATTCAACCGGTGTGGTTTACTATTCAATTTTACTCGAATAAACTTCAAGCATACTACAGACCCGTAACAAAAAGTATGTAATAATCCTCTGCTTCACATAATTGTGTGGCGTGAGGGTATGATGCCGGCGATTTATAAGAGAGAGTAAATAAAGTGTAGTGCAAATCCAGGCGCTGGTGTAAGTAGATGCAGATTTTACACCGGCTGTTGGAGGCGGGTGATCTATCACTAGCGCCCGGGTGAACTCCAGCCGCCTGGAAACCAGCGGGGGCTTAGGTGTGAGCGGTGCGGAGTGGACTGGCGGACTGTCTGTTAAATATTTATGTTCGAAATATGTGATGCGTTTTTGTTTTGATTTTTTTGTGGTGAACTATTTCAAAATCAGTGATGTAGGGAAACCGTCTAATGGAGATCGTAAAAAAAAACTTTTGCTGTCGTAGTTCAGGCGTGCTTATTAATGCTTTTGTTACACAAGTCGAGTAAGGTAAGGGCTGTCAATATGTCATGCCCGCTTTCACGCTACATCGCTAGCTTCATGGCCTGCCGGTACACGGGAGCTTACTGGGGTTTAATAAATGCCCTGTCTTTGCTTTGCTTTATAATTTCTCGGTGAAAATAAGGTGTCTATAAGACTGAGACACCGGAAATGAAACGGAACGGCCCAATGAAACGGAACTTTTTATTTTACTCATTTTATTTGTTGCGTTATAAATAGCTCTTTTATATTCCAAACTTGAGGAGGTAAATGATACTGGGGTGTTTAAGGGTTCCGCTGTGAGGAACCTGAATTTGAATGCGTCTGTGTGTTTTCCGGTAGTTTATGTTTTAGTGCACATAAGAGGTAAAAACCAAATTAAGGAAATTGTCAGTATACCTAAAAGAGACTTGGAATCTTGTAACATGCACACAACAGATTACCTACAGTATTTTATTTATAGATGAAATCTACGTTCCTTCATTTCGTAAGAAAATTCAGCATAAAAAGGTTTATTTTATTTTTATGTGATATTGCAGACCAAATGGTCACGGACTGTCTAAACGATCGCACTGTCCTCTTATTTGAATATACTTTATATTATCCACATTTATATTTGCACAGACTGAGCGTCAATTTTTAATAAAAATATTTTATTCCTATTTAAAATTCAATTCCGCCAGATATTGTAGACAGCTCAGAATTTATTGATACTTTATTGGCAGTATAAACTGCTAGTAACAAACTGGATCGAATAGTTAGCGAATCATTCGGAAGGTGATAAAAGTCCATTAGAAGCAATGTTTGATCAGCGAGCGATGAATATTTGAGAGAGATGGCGACGAGCTCGTTGCGCCTAAATATGATTGTTGTCTTTCTCGGAAATAAAATCTCTGGAGGAGTATTAAAAATGTAGCCTCATTAAAAATTCCTTTTCTTGGGGCGTGAGAGGGTGTGCGAGGTAGAGTGAGGGGGGAGGCGGCTTCACCTTAAAAAACCAGTTAAATATGAACGCTCTCGCACGCTCGGTGTTCAAGAGAACATTCAGTGACTTTTACCGCCCCGACTGAGAACAAAATTGAAGTTTTTTAAATTGTCTCTGTTGTCTTAGACAAAACTGTTTATTATATTTTTTATGTATTTGAGGCACCTTTTTTATATCATAATTAAGTTTAAAGAGTCGAATTTACAGGGAGGATTTTTAGGAGGTAAGAACTAATTGTACGACATACAATAGACATAGTAACTGATCTAATGAGAAACGTGCTTTACGTCTCAGTTTCGGTTCCTAAATGAAATGTAAATGTTTGTAAATGACCTGCACATCATTCATCATCATCATCATTTCAGCCCTTTTAACGTCCACTGCTGGACATAGGCCTCCCCCAAGTTTCGCCACATTGACCTGCACAATGTCTGTGAATGCACATAACAGCAATAGTGTAATATATATGTTTGATTTTTTTATGGCAACTAAAGACGCGAAAAAGAAACACTTTTTAATAGCAATTTGGGCAGTACAAAGCAACAACCCCGCGGCCGGGTCCGCGGTGCGCGCCTCTCTTTCAAGTGAGAGGAAAAAGCTAATTTCCTTTCGCATTATAAATTCATGGACTCTTTGTGTTGCCCAAAATAACTTGTTTGTTTCGACATCCAAGTTTTTTTCAGGCGGGCAAAGTCCGACATGTAATTGCTAGCTGCCTGATCCCCGGTCAAATTTACCTCCGTGCTGGCGCGGATTTATGCGAATATTTAATGCCTAGGGAATTAATAGATGGCGATCGTGCACCTTGTTTTGGTAATCGGCAGTTGATGGAAATTGGATTATTTGGGCGCTATGACATTGCAGCTGTTTGTTATTTTCAAGTCATACAAACAGAACACAAAATAATATTAATTTAAAAAAAAAACATCAAAATCCGTGTTATAGACGCGCTACGCCGTAGCCAGCCTACGGCGTAGAGCGTTTGCACGACTTGACAGATCCCAGTTTTTTCCGATTCTTACCCCAGCTGCGAAGCTACCATGATCTCGTTACATTCAACCGCACGTACATTAACAGGCAGTAACTTATATCTCCGCTCCGCTCGCTCCGCTCGTACAAGACAATGCTTTTAGCCGGCGCCGCCCACTTGTAGCCGATTTGTCCTCCAATCGACGCCAGTTCACCTCTAAGTGGAAAAGTGCTTCAAGTCTGAGTGGCTTACTTGTGTCAGAGGGCAACAATGAGGGCGACATACTTCGAGGCTTTTTCTTGTCGCGTTTGACCTAAAGTGCAGTCCACTTTCACTTGTTTTGAAGTAGGACAATACATAGTGGGATGGTTGCTGGGAAAGTTGGCTGTTATTTTGGTAAAAAGGGAAGTATGATATTTTTATGTCCCGTTTAGTAAGATTTTAATGGTACTAAAGTGTACAACGTATAATACACCGTTGCCAGTTCCTAGAAAATCTTAAGAAAAGCTAAATAAGTAGTGATGATTGTATCGTAATTGGTGTGACTTGACTTGCAATGACCGTGTGACCGCCATAACTATCGCCAAGTGTTCTCCGACTATTAGGAGGCGCTAATGAACACGCGCGTTACGCCACACCGTCAAATAGGACTGAGGGAGGTTACGAATCTGAAGGAGGCACACAGAGAGGCTGCCTTTTTTTGATAAATATCGGTACTGAAAAAAAAAAAACGTTAATTTCACAAAGTAATTAACAATAAACAGCCAAAACGGAACCAAAACTGACGAAAACGGTAATAACGGTTTTTTTTGTAAGCCTCTCATGTGTCCCACTGCTGGGCAAAGGCCTCCCCTTTTCTCCTTCCAAACTTCGCTATTTTGTGCGATATCTAGTCATGATCGCCCGGCAAACAAGATATCGTCACACCACCTTCGCCGCGGTCTACCTCGACGGATTATTATATTTTATTTCAAGGGGATGTAGCAATGTTCCAAAAAACTGTTACAGTTTATTATAAAGACTAAGTATCACGAACATACACCACCAAGATCATGTTACGCCGTAGTCGCCTACGCCGTAGCACTTCCGTAGACACTCTACGACTCATCTTCGTTTTTGTCACCCTCATTGTGTCACCGGACTATTCAACAAACAGAACTAAAACATGTCTCCCATTACGGCTCGTCCGGCCCCAATCCGCCATAACGCAGGGATAACTGCCGTGAAATTTGTATAAATTATATAAACTATCCGCCGTGCCGTGCCGGGTCGATGCCGGGTCGGTGCCGGCCGGCCGCGGTCGCGTGCCACACAGTTTGTGAGCCTGTAAATCAGGCCCTAACACGCTCTGGCTTAAGAATTTAGTTTAATGGTCATTGTGATCTTTTTACTTTAACTGATATGTCCGCTGTTTACATTTCGTTTGGTCACTCCAAATTGTGATGATTATAGTCATGGCAGCTATACTGAAAACCAACTCTCTAACAAAACAGAGTACCAAAAAAATGCTGAAATGACTGTTACATTCTATTAATGTTTTGATATAAAGTTGTTATATGTGAAAAGTAATCAAAAAAATAAGTAGTAAATGGTATGAAATTGTATAAAAAATCGAATAAACGCGCTTCTCGTAAATCGGACCGTGGGGATTGGTTTTTATTTTTTTTAAATTGTCATGACAAAGTTTTTTCAGAAAATGGATTATTTTATACAACATGTAAAATGATAGTGGGATAAAAGTTAAAATAAATGACGTAGTATAAACATAATAACACGTAAATATCAAATATCAGGCACTGTATGCTGTACAACATTATTAGAGTTCTGTTCGATAGACTATGGCTTTCGTATTTGCGAATATATGTCTAGAAATAGCTCATGTAACCATAGAAACGTATCAATTCATGTTTTAATTATTATTAAAACAAGAATTAATAAGTTTGTGACTATCGTCAAAGGCAAATCTTTAATTTCCAATAGGTTACATTTCAAGAAATCTCAAAACTTGCGTGTATTGTTTAACTACAACGTAGAAGAATAGGAAAGAAACTCAGTGAAAACTTTTTTTAAAATTGTAGATCGAAACATTCTTATTATATCAGTGTACAGGGAACTGAAATGAAATAAAACTAAATAAAAGGACAGAAGAATTCTATTGAAAAGCTTTGAATTTGAGCTAATTTGAAGTCATGGCAATCCCAACAGTTTTTACTGAATCTCAGAGATGACGCACTCAACACAACATCTGTTTGTGAGTTAATCACTTACTTATTATCAGTCTTAAATAAAGCGCTCCCGATAGCCGCTTGCTGTTCATAAAATTAGATCAGATCTAAACCAAATGTTCAAGGTCAACATGCTACCCCGCAAACATGCCCGCGCGCACTCGGAAGTTTTTGCCGCGCAAGACCCCCGCGCCACTTCCCATTTAAAGCTTATTTTCTCGTAAACTACTGCAGCTACACGAAAACAAAAAATACGTGTGTATAGCTGAAAATATACAGAATCTAATTACGTTAAAACTAATTACGACAACTAGATATAAGTATTTAAAAAAAATGAAAACTTGAGAATTTGCGTTGAATTTCAGTTTCTCCAACAAGAATTAAAGTTTTTCCAATTAGAATTGTAATTAGTATCAATAAAACTTATGTATAATTAGACTATATAAGCTTTGTTTTAATATCCATTTGTCCTTACTTTAGCACTTTATTAGTAGCCAAATTAACCAAACCAAACAACCCCTGCTCTGATAAATTCTATACCTATTGATTTTGTCGTGTTTTCGTAAAAAAATCACTAAGATTTCGTTTTTTTTTCACTGTTTTATATTGCGGAGACACTAATAATTACTTAATTGAACCAATTTTTATAACACCAGCACTTTATTAACTATTTTTTCAATAATTTCTAAAAAAACATTAACAAAATACCACGCTCGACATGACGCCACTTTTACATTTCGATATTGTCGTTTCAACAGACTTTTAACCTACGATGTTTTTAGATATTCGTAAAGCTTGATTAACGAGGTTTATTTTGATATATAACACTATATATATTGGGTTAAAATAAAATAATACTCACGTTTTAAAACCAGGGAAATTATATCACAACAACTCAATACGGTGAAATTTGACACCTGACGTTTAAAACTTTTTTGACATTTAATTTTGTACGGCTGAGATTCTCGTTGTTTTTGCCATAGACGCGGAATTTAATACAGAAAATATAGAGGGCAAAACCATAGATACAGTGCGACGTGGAACATTTGTAAGTGAGTTTTTTCGGAACTAATGTTTTGGGCTACTATGGTAGCGTGGACATTTGACTGTATTTGGTTTTGGGCTACTATGGTAGCTTGGACATTTGACTGTATTTTGTTTTGGGCTACCATAGTAGCGTGGACATTTTACCGGGTAGTTGAATTTGTGCAACTGTTGAACTGTGCAATCATATGAGGCATTCCTTTAATCTAAGTGTCGTTCAGTCATAATAAGAATGACCATTCGACTCTGTCTATAAGTAACAAGAAGTTGATTAGTCGTTTTCGAACCTCTCACGGTACTCGGCTTGCACCATAAAATAACTCAGAAACCATTACGTGCTCACAAAATCCTCAAAGAAGTATGTCGCTACCCACTACACTACAATATCATATGTTCAAAGTATTTGCGTTTGCATGTTTAGCTGCATCTCGCATGCAAATGGTTGTCGCATCTCGGAGGACCGGATCCGTCGGGAGGGATTCAATTACCTCCGTTTGACCCACTCTGCCTTTGTGCACCTTTTTGAGACTTGCAAGGAACATTGTGCGTAAAAAATATATTATTTGCATCCGATTTCCTAAGAGATTTAGTTTCTTTTGAGGCCAGAGTTAATTAATTTTGAGATTGATTGGAATATGCTTTGAAGCAGTAGAAATAGAATGTGAAATACCTAACTAACATAGTTTTGTGTAGTTTCGCCGAAACCTTAAGTATTCTTTAGCATTTTCACTTAAAAAATAATCGTTTATCTTACACATGACGTCACGGCTGTATGCTCTCGAAGGATAAGGCAGAAATGTACGTGCAGTTCACCCACATGTCGAGAGCCCTTGGTCCAATCGGGTATAAATCCAAACCCCGGGCTGCTACTAAGAAAATCCTAATGTAAAAACCGAATAATTGCTGAACCTGAGAGACGAAATGGTTCAATGACTGTTTACATGGGTTATTCTGGAAATGTTTGTAAATATCTTTCGTGAAACACATTGACACTGAAAAGAGATATCTACGGTTTTCTCACTTACATTATCCCCTGCAATGTTATTTGACCTCAGTATAAATATAGCCGCCAGGTATTGATTTATTAATATCGATATATTCCTTTGACTGTGTAAGTCTATGCTAACTTTTTTTTGTCTTGTTCTTACTTTTGTAGTAGCAACGACTTATTGTCGGGCCTACGCTGTCCTCCCATACTTAAGTAAAACCAAATGATTTTAAAAAAGCTACCATGGAGTTTCTTGCCGGTTCTTCTCCATAGGAAACGACCAACCCGAACCGTGCACCTTTTGTCGACGTTTTAAAAGTGCCCTTGTAGGCCTACGTAAAAAATATATATTTTGATTTTGATTTTAACAAGCTTAATTTCCTCTCGACGAGTGCTTCTCATGTAGATCATCCCATTATATGTGCATACGTGTGTGTGTGTGTACACAATACGGTTTATATTTGTGTGTCGCTGCGGTAAGCAAACCTGTCGTATAACTCCGAAGGACTTTAGAATCACTTGAAATTCTGAAAAGAAAATCGTCAAAGCTTTATATTGCCTCGTTCGATTTGTGGCTACGACTGCAGAGGGAGAACTGAGGGATTGTGAAACATTTTTACTGTGGATTTTTGCTCAACATTCAGAGCTAGAATTATCAGAAAGACACTATATTACTACCTTTGCCTACTGTTTTATCGTGTTTTTAATCTATCTTTGAATGAGGAACAATTATTCATTATAAGACGTATTTATTCATTTTGCGATTATTTGTTTTGAATTTTAGACTGTTATTTTGTATACAAATCTTTTATGCCGCAAATGTGGGCCTAACCCCGCGGCGGTTGCGGGCGCCGTCACAGGGCGCGTTCCGGCTTTCCAAACAAATGAACGCAATATTTTTTTATTCTTGCAAACCACGACGTTATACAACGACACGCACTAAGATTAACTGCTAATTATAACCTATCAAAGAGCAATTTCACGTCCACAGCTGACGGACTAGTGGTATTCTACGTCACTCGCAACAAGAATGACATTGATACTGTATAAATTCAATTAATTTAGTATTATATAATTGCATAGCCCATATTGTGTGAGTCCTATGTGCTAGATAGCTATCATTTACTGGAAACCTACGTCTTTTATTGACTTGAATGTGCCCTGGCGGTTGAGAGTATGTCATGCTCACTCAAATGTCACGCTGATGGCGGCGTGTGTGTCGGGTCATTTAGTTCCCTTCAAAATGGTTGAGTTGAGTGATGGCTGATCCATGCGTCATGTTCGCGAACGTTCGCTGTCAGTTGTGCCTGGTCGTCTCTTAGCTGCCACGGCTTATTTCGAACTAATTATTTTATCTTTTCATTGTTTTTTTTTGTTTTTGCTGTGGACACTTTTAACGTGAAGTCTTGCTACATCGTTCTCACATAATGTACCATCTCAACATGAATGATGTAACCAAGGTTTTTGTAACAAGATTCTGATTTAAAAGAGTGTCCATGGAGTTTCTTGCCCATTCTTCTCCATAGAGATCTACGCTTTGGAATGGGCAACTACAGTACTTTCACAGTTATTATGTCTTGTGACTGGGACTGTAGCTTAATTTTTATTGTTGTTCGACCATTCAAAAGTGCCTGTAACTGGCTTATTTGAAATAAATGATTTGATTTGATTTGATTTGAATGCAGTCTTTTCTTTTTGTCTTTGACAAACAAGTTCTGTTGCTCGCTGCAGTCTGTTCCCCGCTACTGTAGTGGCTCCATCAAAAAGGCTAGAGCGACGTATGAGTAAGAAATGTTTTATTCATTACGAGTACAGTCGGCGTCTAAACAGCGGCGAAAATATTTCAAATTAAATTTGGCATGCAAACAACAGTCCGCGCCGCTTACCTGCCGCACTCTGTGATGCTGGGAGATTAGCCATGATATTGTGTGCTCTTGCAGTTATGTCAGCAATTATTGTGTTGATATTCAAGCAGAGAGTTAGATTATGGACGTAGTAGGCAGAAGTGTACCTATAATACAGCTTCAATACGGAATTTATATGTATTTAAGTCTCATGTGGGGTCTATTGCCGCGCATGGATCCTGTCTCTGGACTGCTATTAAGAAATCCCTGATAGCACATACTGTGCAAAGACCCAATACCACTTAACACGCTCGACCTGTTTATCGAACCTAACACCAGCAGTAGCGCTTGCCACCACTAGATCAGCGAACCTAAAAGTAAACTGTGACACCTTTTATCTATTTATAGGTTTAATGCTTCACATTTTATTAAGCAGTTAAATAACATAATGTGCTATTAAGGAGACAACTCAAAATAGTGTTTAATATTATTTTAGAACGGTATTCCTGATGAAAATACATATTATAATGGTGGATTTATTTTAGAGAAATGATTCATAAATTTAGATGCATCTCAAGAGGTTACCTATTTCCTTTAAAGCTTAAAGTTTCTGATGCTATTCATTTAATCGCGGTTTGCCAGTGCAAGTTGTAAGCTAGCCGTAATTCCACCATAGTAGCCGATTTAAGATGCAAGCCAGCTGAACAAAATGGGCTACAATGACGTCTACTTAAGCGAGAACATGCCTTCTATATATCCAGACTTATACCAGTAACTTGATTGCTCTCTAAAAACAGCTAATGATACCTCTCAAAGACTACGGCATGCCTTTTTTACGGGAGTATTTTGGTTTGAAATTCTTTTCCTGACAATACTTCAGCACCGTTTTGCAAACGTCACAAAAATATGCAGAATTGAAGCCGGTATCGCATACGGTGTCAAATCGCGGAGGCTTCACTACACGTCACCAAACTTGGCTTTTCACGAATTTGCCTCCACTAGTCTGTCGACGATTTTATGACGAACAAACTTCACATGTGTGCGTGTGTTTATGTATGTCATAAAAACTGTGTGCTTTGTGTGCGTGATATTATAATAGCCGTGCGCCTGTGTGGGTTTGTGACAAAAACAAACGTGTGTCAGATAAAACATGGAGCGAACTTCATCAAAACGATATCGCTGTGAAAATATTTGGTTTTCCACACACAATATCTATTTATAGAGTCGGATTTCGTGTTTGCGTTAGAGTGTGGGGTTCTCATTGAGTAGATGCGCGGAAGCGGGTATTCATTTTATTTGAGTTAATATTGGAATATATGTAATTGGGAATGATAACGAAGGCTTTACCATGCTGTGCATGCTTATCATGTTAAATGTTAGAGATGTTCCGACTAGACGGCGACTAGTTGCTAAAGCCGACTATCCAACCACTTTCGTAGGCGCCGACTATTCGGCTTCTTACTTTGTATGTATTTCTCGATAAAATGTATATACTAATACTGTTAGCCTGCGTCATCCCACAGCTGGGCAAAGGCCACTCTCCATGACTTCCAGTTGTCTCGGTGCAGGACCAATGTGGATCACTGGTCGCTGGTCTTGTCTAGCTCGCCCCGCGATCTTCTACGAGGTCTACCACGACGCCTTCTGGCTGTATCAGGGCACCAAAAAGTCTCTATTTTGGCCCACAAATCATTGGGCATACGGCAGACGTGGCCAGTCCAGTCTCACTTCAGCTTAGCGGCTTTTTGAGCAACATCAGTAATTTGTGTTTTGGAGCGCAGTGTGGTATTGCGTACACGGTCGGTTAGTTTGACTCCTAGAATTCTGCGCTCCATGGCATGTTGGCAGACCTTGAGTTTGGACTTTTAAATATTTGTCAAAGACCAAGGCTGGGATCCATAGGTCAAAATGGGAAATGCACATGTCCATGATTTTTCGCTTTAGCGAAAAAGGAAGGTTTCCCTTCATAGGCTCCTTCATGGACCAGTAGCTCCTCCAGACATTTTCGGTTCGTCTTGCGAGTTCCTTGTCTTGTCTGGACTGGACTGGAGACTAACTGGCCCAAGTAGATGTACTCATGGACATATTCCAATTCTTCACCATTTACTCTGATCCTATGGTTAGTGATGTTTGACATCAGTTTGGTCTTTGACATGTTCATCGCCAGTCCAACCTCAAGGCTTGCATTACTACGTTGGTTTAGCATTAGCTCTAGTTCTTTGGCCGTGAAAGAGAATATGACAATGTCGTCAGCGAAGCGAAGGTTGGTTAACCGCGCCCCACCGATTTGAATACCGCTTTTGTCTCAACTAGCCGTTAGCTTTTTGAACAGTTCTTCGAAAAAATTTAAATACGAAATAAAAAAAAAACAATAAACGAGACTTTGTTTTTGTCATGATTAAATTTTAATTGAGCTCTTTTACTTTTATGTATAACATCAGTATTGTCTTTATTTTTTCACACAAAAATACCGCTCAGACCAGAGCAAAAGCAAAGCAGGCGCCGGTTGCGACTTGCGTGTGAATCAGCTGTAAATGAAGCGTTTCGGAAATTTCCGAAAACCCCCGAAACCGTGATCGGCTCAGCCGAATAGTCGGCCGACTAGACGGTGTCTTTACAACTGACCAATCGGCTAGTCTTCTTGACAACACTAAAAATCTAAAAACAGTAATTAAATAATATAATAAGAAATCGCGTTATTAATGTCACTTCATGTGTATCCGAATATAGAGAAAGTTGTTTGGTGGTCTGTATCACCAAACAACTTTCTCTATATTTTCCTTATGTACGAGTATGTATATGTGTATATACCATTTTTGTTACACGTTATAATTATATAGTATGTACGTAGTTGTATTTGAAAAATAAACAAGGCAAAAATGTGTTTTCATCACCTAAGTTGTTGTTGGCTTCGTGTCTCACCGGATGCAGTTGAATACCAGCATTTTATATGGAACGACTCGTTACCTTATCATCACAACCCGCACACTGGGTAACTTGAAACTCCTTACCCAGTAAATGTATTCTGTATAAAGAGTTAAACATTTGTGTGTAATAAAATAATATAATGCATAACATCATCATTTCAGCCCAAAAGACGTCCACTGCTGGACATAGGCCTCCCCCAAGTGTCGCCACATTGACATTTTAGAGGGTTTTGCCATAATCGCCACGCTTGGCAGGCGGGTTGGCGATCGCAGTACGGTTGTTACAAAAGCACAGAGAACACTGCTGCTCATTCTCTGGCAAATCCCTTAGTCGCCTCTTACGACACCCACGGGAAGATATGGGATGGTGCTATTCTTTACGTCCGACACCATACAGAACTTTACGTCCGACACCATACAGAACGCGTATAATAAATAATGCGTATCTCAACTAGAAAAATATAAAAGTACCAACCCGCACCGCTCACTCACAAGCCCGCAGCCCAGCCGCATAGGGTTGGCAATCGTCAAAATTCCGCCAACAACGATCAGCCAGAACGTTTTCTCTTACAACAAGACATGAATCATTTATAAATGCAAATGCCCATTGTTCCCGACTACCGCGATTATTCACGTCCGGTTATCTTTGACGTATTGAAGCCGGGTTTGTCGCAACCCTGATTTATTTGTACAACACACTTTTATTGATGTGTCTATAAATTTTCACAGCTTTATTAACGATTATTATATTTATGTGTGTGCACGTTTATTTGGTACAAATATTGGCGAAATTTGAAGTTGTTGTTGTAGTGTATGTTTTGTTAATAAATAGGCTTTTCGTATGGATATTATTATTTTGTGTTCTTTATTGTTGGTAATTGGTGTTTGTATTGAGCCAACGAAGTGCCGAAAATAGAGTATGTCATACTTTTTATGCAACCATATCCATTGTCAATTTAAATGAGCAATAAAATGTTTACACAAAATAATAGTGATAGTTACAGTATGTGACTGCGACTTCATTTACTTGTTATAAACTGACTTAAACAGTAACGAGAATGATGTATAATCTCAATGTAATGCAAATAAGAGTAATTACAACTTACCAAAATCCAATATAACAATTTACAAATTAATAACTTGCATAAGTATATTTTTGACCACCGAGCAAACAGATCGGCTGTCAATGTGTAAATATAATAAACAAACAAACATTGGTTCGTAACTGATTTATCTATGTTTATTGTAAATCTGAAATTATCTGGTTAATGGTAATAGTGTGGCCATTTGGCACGTCAAACTATTATAAAATGTTGAAATCTTTATCCCAGAAAGTGATATTGTATAAATGTTTGCAAATAATTCTACCATACGAATTCAATGTCACAGTTCAGGTTTCTTGTAGAAGAAGGCGGGGGACATTTGCCCTAGATCGAAATAACTGGAAGTCATGGGGCCTTTGCCCAGCAGTAGCATGATGAAGCTGACAGCATAAGTAACGGTGTAGGTATCAGTTATTTAGCAATTATATTTTAAAATATATACATACATACAACTCTAGTTAAAAGCATAACAGTTGACTAAACTCCATAACTAGTTAGATATCGTTTCTTGCAAACCTTACTCATAATAATAGAACGTTAGTGGAAAGTTTTACGCAGACATTTTGACGTAATTAAATTCCAAAAATAAATGTTGTGCGAGAGTCATTTTGACAATTCATTCTTCAGGGACTACGGTAAGGATTCGCTCGACGTATATTAAAAAACTTCGCGACACAACCTACCGACTCTAATAATTGAACTCAATAAGCTTCTGTACTTAATTCACTTTTATTACCACTACAAAGTTTGTGCGAATTACTTTTTGTACTAAAATAGCTCATGAATTTGTTTTAGAATGGCCCTGTGGGGGATCAAACATAACGTAGATATTGCTCATCATTCCCCGAAATGAAGTGGCAGCCGACCAAGGGGACCCGCTATTGTTATTGTTGCTCTTGATCGTGCTACATAGATACAGTTTAGTTAAAAAGTGACATCTCAGTGCTTCGTTAAACAAAAAGGCTGCTATAATAACAAGACTAATTAGCAGCGCTATTTATTGAAAAAAAAAAACAAAAAAAGTAAGTAAATACTTGTCTAATACATAGTTTAAAGAAGTATTTGAGCCAAGTGTTAACAATAACAGCAATCAGGACGAATTAATAACAGCAACAAATAAACCGATAGCAACCCTTAACAAAAAACTTGATAAATAAACTTTATTCTTCAGAACTACATATCTACAATATCATTTATGAAAGCTCTTTATGAAACAGTTAGCATTGAGTCAGTCGGCAAGTCGGCGGAACAATACGCCGCCTCACAATGCATAATATCGTAACTAATTAGCGGCAACTTGTAACACCGACTTGTAACGCGCAAGTTAAAGAGCTCAGTACGCCCGGAACGCCCGCTACGCTACCAGTACGCCTGCTACGCCACGGGTACGCCGGCCGAGAAACTTTTCAAGACAGACAATGCCTAATTTAAAGTGGTATGAACTCGGATAATAACGTTAAGTATAGCTGATACTTTGAGTAGGGAAGGCGGATGTTCGGATATTCTCTCCCTAGTATTTTGTATACGGGGTTTTTGTTTGCCCTCTAGTGTAGGATTAGATTGGACTGTACAATAATTTTGTAAGGTTTTGCTGATTTGCTTCTTCGTCGGCTTGTAGATGAATGTTTTATTTCAGTTTGTGTTAAATGAGCTTCGACCAGAACACTCGACAGTGTTAGTAGTGGCTTTGGATAGGTCCCTCAAAATGAAAGTAAACAAAGGGCAGGACAAGAGTTGGGCCATCGTTGTGATGAGGCTTCGCACAGTCACACTTTGCTTTATCGAAAAACTTCTATAGTACCAAGTTATAGCTTCGAAGTGTTACAATTATTTGATATAATTTTTTTCTGCATGCCTCAATATTTTATTAAATGCAGATCAGTTACAATTTTATCTGTTTGCAAAAAAATAAATATCCGATTTCAATAAATATTCGCCGTAGATCCGAGAGGTTAGCACATCACTATGACAAACAGTGCGTGTTGTGGTGAGCTCGTAGGAAGTTATGTTTGTGTGCTTAACGGGCTTAACAACTTGTTGTGATCATTTTGATCCACCGGGAGCAACCTTCACGACTGCGAGGTACCCATATACAATATGTACCAAACATTTGGATATATGCAGGAGCTATGTACCAAAGTGATATAGGTTGCAATTAATCCACTGCAGACGAAATGAAAAACTTCTATTTAAAATAAAACCTTAAAATTCTTCATTTAAGAGACAGGAACCCTGGATGCTGGAGCTATCTGTGCGGTTACTAGCCTGAATATCCACTGATGTTTAAATTATCATTTTTAAGCAAGGCCTAAAATACAGGATCCCATGTGATGTTTCTTAGAATATTCTAGACCTTTCTCAGTGTCCAACCACGTTTTAGAATCCTGAGGTCAATGACACAACTCTCTAAATTGCACAATGTAGGTACTTAAATGTGTTTCTTACAAAAAATGAATACTTCTACCAAATGCCTTATTGTAGTCATTTGAAACTTGGCTGCATTTTGTACTATTTAAATATTTAATGTTGGCCAAGGGACTCGAAAATTTATATAACGAAATACAAGAACTCAGTCTACATGTTTTGCAGACAGAGTTCTTGTATTTCGTTCTTAAAGCTAACCGTGCGAGTGAACTGAAAAATATCCCTTTTACTAAACAAATTGACTCCATAACGTTGGAACAAAACGTATTGATGTACAAGGAGCATGTATACCCGCAATTCACTAAAACACCGTGCACTCAGGTACAGTGAGGATCAAAAATAAAATGTTGATTTATGTCGATTCGCTCACTACCCTCAAACGCTATAAAAAGAGTCGCTAGGGTTGCCCCACGATATTGGCGGACATAGGGACATGCTCTCACGCGGTTGTCAACCCTCATAAATATAGGCACAATAAAGAGCGAAACGTTTCTTACCATAATCTTATAGGACAGCTGTTATGTATCAGCTAACGATATTGTTGTATGACAAACGTAAATGCTCGTTTATTTTACAGGAGAACCTTTCATAGGGCGATTCGTCATCATCTGATGCTTGCCTTTTCCCAACAATGTAGAGTTCGCCTTTAAGTCTAATCGGATGCAGCTGAATACCAATGTAGCATGGACCATCCTTTTATACAAGTATTTGGTCAATTGGGTAGCGCGACCCCTTTAAAGACTGGTTGTCAGACTTAAGAGATTGTGATCTCTCCTAATGACTGTTATAGATCTTTGAACGACAGCTGGGTAGCTTAAATGCTTGCTTCGTGGGGCAATAATAGTTATTATAGGCTGATGTCATTATAATGCTTATACGTATTCCTCAGTGTGTACGCATCGGCCGCAGTCAAGCGCAATCAATTGCTCGGTCCCAGGCGACGCCGCGTGTGTTTTGTAAAGGACCAATAAAATGCGTGCCGCCCCCTGATAATTGATCAATACAAAACACATCACAATTCGATGCACTATGTTAAATTGATCGAGTTGTTTTAGTTATATGTTACATTTAATTATGTTTGATTGCGCATTATGCCTCAACCGTGTTATTAACATGGTATCCTTGGGATTTGCGTGAAGTAGTGTTGTTTAATTGCATTCTGCACAATCTGCTCAATTTATTTTTCACTTCAGTGGCCTTCCCATCGGGGGAGCCCAGTGCGGGTTAAAAATTTGCTATGAGATATCTTTGATATACACGGTGCTGTTTTGCATACTCATCAAATTCAAGGAGGTAACTATGTTAATGATTCTCGATCCAAATCGATTCGATAATTTCTTATTCCCTAAACCACGTTAATGGGGCTTATTCTGATATACTGACAAACTTAAACAACCAAAAAAGTCAGTGTTTATTAATAATTATCTGGGTACTATAATTTAAATTTTATAATATATATTTTCCTGAATTTTGACGAGGATGCAAAACAACACCTTGTATATACGTCTTGATCTCCAATAAATCTTAAATAGTCAACAAAGACTCTCATCCACAAACAGCACTTAACTTCCACACCCTAAAAATCAACAACTCCTCACCTGGTCCTGCCCTCTTCACACGAACCTCACCCTCTTCTCTTGAAGCTAATCAGTTGACAGATTCAATTTAACGCGTAATGAGGCATAGGCGCCTAAGTTAACAGGCTGTTTGCTTCTTGGTGGGTCGGGGTTCGCAGCCGGCGGGAAATTAATACCTGCGCTCAACAAACTTTGTGTACTACACATAGATAAGGTGGGACTACGGAGAGTGAGGATATGGACTTGCTTTATATCAGACTTTTGAACTTTAATGCACTTTTATAAGTTCTATAAAATTGGTATTATGTGTCATTACCATAGATCGGAGTAGGTAGATTGATTTTTGGTACTTGTATCATAAATGCACACAGAAAGAATAACATGGATAAGCCATTTTTCCGGAAAGTAATTCCGGTATTTCCGGATTCAATTAAATATTGTTAATGTTGGTAGTGATATTACCTATTACTACTCAATTCAAAATTTAAAAGAAAGGGATCAAAACTAAATTAATTCATTATTTATCTTTTGAATAATAAAAACAATCGAATTCCGATCGAAGCATTAATAATTATTTTTATTTTTGGCCTTTTTATGGCCACAACTTTTTATAAATTGTTTCACTTTAATTTCAATCAAATCAACCAATTCCGGAGTAATGTCCATATTAACACTTACGTTTCGGATCAATGACCCCAATTCAATCTACTTACTCCGATCTATGGTCATTACTTGTCGTCATTAATCATCTTCCTGCCCATGTCCTATGTTACTTCGGGTCGGTGAAACATGTTTTTTTTTTCTTCCATTGTTCACTGTCGTCATGCTATCATTTACTCCTTTTTCGTTCATATGTGTAATAATACTTCTAAGTTAGTCTACTTTTTTATGTTCGGCCATATTTGAAAGCTGCACATTTATTTGTATAAAAACAATACTATAAAGTGAAACAGGATTGGAAAAACTTTAGGTTTTAACTTCATCAACTCGTACACAATTAGCCCAAGTCCTTAGTCACCGCGGTGTGCACAGCCACCGGGCGCGTGCCGGCTGAATTAAGCCTAATTGTTGTTATTTTATATCCCGCGAACATTACGCGTCGGTTTATTAGACCGATCGATGCGTGGCGAAGCCCCGTGCTCGGGCTGTTACCCACCTCGCGGGTATACTTGCGCGGAATATGGAGTAGAGGACTACTTGACGGTTCTCATTTAACTCTTTTAGTTCAACTAGAGGAACGTGAACCGTTTATAGTCATAAACAAATGCCTAATTTTTCTTTTTGGAAAATCTTCTAGGTAGAGTATGAATTTGAGCGTTTGCACTACATTTTTCTTGGGACTGGCTTATAGAAACACGTTACAACCAATCCAGTCACATTATATGCTTTGTTGTCCCAGTTGCACAAAGTGTGGGGTTGTTTGAAGTAAGTCCTCGGTTATCCATCGTTTACTTTGTGCTGTTTTTGCTAGTTTGAATGGACTACCTAGAAGTGTTTTGCCAAATAGATCTTATTGTAAGATAGATTTTATTGATTTATTGTGTGTGATAAAGTTTTCAATTTAGAATTGTTTTTGTTCCTTGATAAATTGAACTGTACCTACTTAGGGCTCCCAGATTTATAAAAAAAGTTCGTAGAAATCCAGTCGTATGGCAACCTACAAATATTTATAACAAAAAAAATCTTAATCTGTAAAATATCTTAACTGTACTGTACTGGTTCAATGTCCATTCGAAACACATATTGAATTGCCTAGTTTCAGCCGTTACAGGTTTTAATTAGGTTTAATCAGGTCAGGGAATAGTGACAGTCTTTGAACTGTGATGTGTGACTGTGAGGTGGAATTAGTTAAGGTTAAACTTTTCAAAGGGTGACGACCTTCACTGCATTCTTACAGTAAAGATGATCATCCACTGCTAAGGCAGACACGCTTGGAGCGGCTGGCATCGTGCAGATTTTGTTTGTCGTAGAGGATGATTTTAACTACATTTTCAAACAACAAGGCAAAGGTACAACACTAGACAATGACCTCTTCACTTCATTCTTACAATGAAGTCCATCTCCTCTGGTACGGAGGAGAAGCAATGCCAAGCGTGGTTCATTTGTTTACTATCTTTATATCCTGCGTAGCTTAGCCATGAGCTGCTGTGGACGTGCGCCCTAATGCTAAGGTATAAAGTACAATTGCAGCTGGACAGTAGACTCCTGATTAATAGTAATTGCGCGGACAGTGCCGTGCCTTGCTCGTTGGCTCGGCGGCGAAGCATACATTAATGAGAAGACTCGCTTACTACGTCACTGTTATAGCGTCTTTAACGCTGGGATATAAATACACTGTTAAGAAGAGGCTTTATGAAGGCTGGCTGATCCTGTGATTTGTAGAATACTTAGTAGATGACTCGATCATTAATTTTATATGCAATTGGTAAATAATTATCTTGTAATACTAGCGCAGTATGAAACGTTAGAAGATGTTTTAAATTCAAGAGCAATTCTCATTTAATGCATTTTCTAAAGTAAACGTAGCCTGTTATTTTATGCTCTTGCCGTTACTTACAGTTCGCATTGCATTTAAGGAGAATGTTCATTATTTTTTTAGTAAAACACGGCGGTCGCGTGTCCACGCGGTGTCCTCTTAGAGTCCCAGAGCTTACATTCAGGAGTGGTCCCAAAATGTTTTATAGCAACCAGCGGGCTCCCGTCCGTGTCCCGTCGACGTCTCCCGCTCGGTGCTACGCGTTGCACGCCACCGGTCATTCTTAACTTCTAATTACATTCCGTGTAATTTCCCTATATTTATGAAGTTTTAGAAGACATGTAATGAGATAGAGTTACGTAAATACTAGTGTAAATCAAGACTTAGTTTCTTGCTCCGCAGGTCTTGATTTACATTAGTGCTAATGCCCGTTTTGCTATGTCTGAATATAATTGATACATGCGTCATTTTCGTGAACGCTGTTAGTTGTGACTGGTCATCTCTTAGCTGCCACGGTTTATTTTAATTACTTTATTTTTGGATTACTGATTTAATCTTTTACTCTGGACTTGCCCGTATTTCTACATCGTTCTCACATATTTGTAATTCTTAACATGAATGATGTAACCAAGATTTTGTAACATATTTTGATTTAAAAGAGTGTCCATGGAGTTTCTTGCCCATTCTTCTCCATAGAGATCTACGCTTTGGAATGGGCAACTACAGTACTTTCACAAGTTATTATGCCTTGTGACTGGGACTGTAGCTACGCGTTTTTTTGTTTTTTTTTTTTTTTTTGACTTTCAAAAGTGCTTGTAATGGTCTAATTGAAATAAACGCTTTGAGTTTGAATTGTTCATACGAGTTATTTGCTTAACGCTTATCTAAATTTGTTGGGCTGCTTACTTGCAGTGACTGCGTACCTGGCATGACACCCCCCAGTAGTCTCTGGTACACAAAACCCTCTGGTTTAGATTGATGTCAGACTTTTCAGCCGGGATTTTTCCAGTAGCTCCCTGGATTCTGGTTATTTGCCTGGTGGATGATCACGGGAACCAATCCTGTGAAATATGGGTATCACAATATACACCTCTGCCTGCACCTTTGCTAAGTTAACACGTAACATTGTGATGAAAGAGGAAATCCTCATTATCAACCGCTCGCTACAACATCCTACTGACGAAAATTTGCCACCGCCGGTAGGATGAAGAATTAGTAGGTCTTGTTAGAATATATACAAAAGGTTCTAGGGACTATCAAATGCCTAGCCTTTTTCCCAACTACGTTAGGGTCTTCTTTCAGTCTAACCGGATGCGACTGCCTATCTGACCCTCAAAACCCAGTTAATACTGGATAAAGTTAAAGATCTACAAACGACAGCCGGGCTTAACCGGGACCACCGGTTTAACGTGCTTTCCGAAGCACGTAGGAAACTCGGTATGTTAGGTGGTTACCCATGCACGGACCAACCTTTGCAAACAAAACTCGATCGATCCGACCAGCTATTAATATTTAGCGACAAGCTTCAGAGGTTTTAGCGACCGTGTAGGTAATGTAAAAGAATTCGTTTGTAAAGAATTGTGTTTACTGGTACATATATACTGTAAGGATGTAGGTGTGTCGGTAGCAGCGTGCACTTCACCCGCGTCACTTCTGATCAGCGCCGATTAGCTTTTATATTGTTTTTATTTTTGTTCGACTCAAGTTACACGCGGCCAGCTAGCGCTTTAAGCGTTGGTTCCCTATCTCTCTATCGTACGCCTGATCTCTCTCCAGTCGTGTTGCGTTGCCGTCCCATCGGACTAAGAGAGTGAGGGAAGAGAGGGTGTCTGCGCACACACTTGGGCACTATAACAAAATCCCCACTACCAACGGCTTATCTCCGCAGAGATTGGCCAGAAAGACTTGCCGTGTTTTCGTTGTCGGTGAGCTCTTAAATCCCATAAAGCTACTACGGCGTTTAGTTTGATTTCTTTCTTACAATAACAAACTGTCTTTCTCCTAATCATGTCTTCTCTATCACCTTCTCAATCTTTTATTTCGATTGTGTATTTCCTTCAACTACAACAGTGTCACAATGTTATTTGACTTATTTTGAGTAGTTCACAAACTAGATTAGTCTAGTGTTAGTCGTGTAACACCCGCGAGCAGCCCGCACCCGCTCGCGCTCGTCGCTCGCTCCGCTCCCCAGCTTGGCCGAATACCTCGCGTTAGGCGGCTGAAGTGGGTCTCAAATTGACGTCCATCTCTCTATTAGGCGCGATGCTTCGCTTTTCATATTTCACAAACGTCCCTTTACATTACTCTTTTGTTAATATTTACACGTACAAATGTACGTCGGTTTTATTTCATCTTTAGGACTTTTCTGTTGTAGTTATTTTGTACCGCGGGGGGTAATTATTAGTTTATAGACTGTGATAATAATTATAGACAAGAGCTATATATTTTAGTGGCTATGTGTATATACACAAAATATATAGGTACACGACCTACATGAAATGTTTGACCAGCATAATAAGTGCAAAATAATATGCTCAGGTGCAAAAATACATTTAATGTAATAAATATTTTGGATGTTCTACTAAACAGTCCGAAAATAATAATCGAGAAAGATGAAGTAATCGTGATTACCTTTTTACTGTATCCGCATTTCTAATCAATCATAGCAATATCTATGTTGGCATCTAGCTCTTGACCACTTACCACTTTACCAAAAACGCCCTACATTCCAATATACACCATTATATTACATATTAAATATATTAACTTGTATCAAAAACAACATAGCCTCTCATCAAACACAGCCGATATTCACTTCAAATATAAAATAACCCTTGAAGCACTATTACAATAGAACTTCATTCGCATTTTACAGCGCCTAACAAATATTGACGCCACCCTATAATTATATAGAACAGACGACCCGTTGTTTCCTTTCATAACCGCTGAAATACTATGCCGACGGGCTAGTAACATAATTAGGTGATAACTTCAAAAAGGTTTGGATACATTGCTGGGGAAACACCTGTGTGGATAATGTGACTGGGTAGAAAACTCGCAATGTATGCCATAAAACCAATGCAGTCGCTCTCGTTACGCTGTTAACAGTGGCACAGTACAAGAGTACCGATTGAGACGTACAAATGTTTGGAGTGGGATTACTTTTGAATTGGAACGTGCCTACGAAGACAACCGCGGATCGAGTTATTTGAGTTTCAATTATCAGCGGACTCAAAGCAAATACTAACCGGATTGAATTACGATATGGATATTAGCGGGCACTGATCTCTTTCTGTTCTATCACAAATATTAATGGCGAATTAATTCGGGTCATCGGAGGAACGTCCTCTGCTCTCCTCGGGTACTCAGTCCGATTGTTTACCAGCGAGTGGCCGTGCAGGAAAGTTATTTGATGCAATGTCAATTTTGTGGAGGTATCTAGAAAAGAAGTGAAACTGCAGCAATAGGTATTAGTGTTCAGTAAAGTGAATCTGGCAGGTTTGGCTGAAAGCTGACCACAACATATTTGGGAAAAACTTAAACATTGATGATAAATGAGGATATCTCTATCTATTAAATAAATAAATCGATAAACATGGTTGGATAACTACAAAGAAAATAAAGTTTTGATCCTCATCACTCCTCTCCTTTGCTTCTCTATTATAATCCACGAAACTGTCGTTCAACAATCACGGTATGTTATTTGATATTCTTCTATTTCGGATATTTTCTGCCCAAATCGATACTCCATTAAGTTCACCGACAGGCATAAATGCCAAAACTGCAAACAAACAAACAGTCATCCTCGTTCAAACAATACGTGTTATTTTATACTCACCTGTTGTTTACCTATATAAGAAGCCACAGGAGAATATAGTCTATGTAGAAAACATAAAGTTGAAAATGTCACTGTAGTGTGTTACCCCTGCGGCTGCTACTATATAGAATTGCAATAAATAAGTCCGTCTGTCCGTGTGCTCGCAGCGGAAAGATAGCGCCCGACTCCTTAAGGCGGCGCGTGTCACATGCAGTATATCTGAACTATTCTGTCAGTACACGACATACTGCTGCTGCCGCGCGCCTGCATTTGCAGCTCTACAGAATTGCTCCTTAAACTTTTGGCTGTCATTTGGCCGCAACTGAAGTTGTTAGCAAGTTTGATAGAAGTTTTTGGATTATTATTTATTTTTCAGTATCTGGACAGTGCAGTGTACTTTTCTTCTCAACGTGCAGCTATCAAAATATGTAACGAGTAGGTATTAGGTACTTCCTCTTAGTACCTTAAAGCTGTTGCATCATCAAAATCATCATACAGCAGTCGCCATTGAACTCAATTCTAGGCACGTCTCATACAGCTTCTACCAGCAACCCTGCGAAGTTAGTCGCTGCATGTAGCCAGAGGGTATCAATGTGAGTATTCATTCTGGTGGAGTCTTTACTAAGGAGGAAAGTAAACGATTACCAACTGATGCAAAAAGTACATTCCAATATTTTTGTGCAATAATATCGAGTACTGTGATCATCACTTATCCCCGCGTGCTAGAGGGGACTACTTTTATCAGGTCGTCGTTAAAAGCCTTCGTCTCCAAGTGACGGCCGGCGCCGGTTTTTTGCCGACGCTCCTACTGCCGCCCGATTTAGAACTACTCTCAATTGATTGAATAGTTCAGCTCTATTTAATAGAATTTAATTGTTCCGAGATTTATGTGTTTTTTAAACAGATTTCCAGCGCAGTTTTTTTAACAATGGAATGCTGTGCTGTGTAGCACATTTCAGACAAAGTTAACTTACAGCACCGAGCAGTGCATTTGAATCAAAACTACATTTACAATCAAATCCCATCCCTCTTTAGCTGTAAGTATCGCCGTTAATTCATATCGACGTAATATTCTGTTCCGAATATAAAACCACGCGTTCTGAAACGTTGGATCAACCTCGGCTCACAAAAGGAAAAAAACTTCTATACCTCCCACGCGAACGGCTTTAAAACAACAGTCGACAGAAACGTGATTAAACAACACTTCATTATTGTAAGGTTAATTAAACACTCGTCAGATTTCTCTTTACGTTCTTTATTCAAAGTTGCGGGCACAGTGGAAACGTGTCGAGGGGGTGTACCCCCGGGAAATGTATACAATTTGCAAAGTATGGCGCACGTTTCATGCGCCTCGACCACGGCTCGGTTCTCGGCTAGTTGCGACGCCACTTGCGTCAAGCGACTAACGTGTGTCAATTGTTTCTTTTCGGTGATTTGTATGGCATACTGAAGTCATTTGAATGGAATGCTGCAGTTATTTGTATGGCATGCTGCAGTTATTTGTAAGGCATGCTGCAGTTATTTCTTTCATTAGTCCTTCTCGTAGTCGCTGTTGCAACACGGTTGCCGCTTGTTTTTTTTTTTTTTGGATTTGCATTTAGCCTAGGAACTGAGAAGAAATCGAATGACTCCTTATTATACCCACATGACAGGTAGTGCAGTGAAATGTTCTCGTAGCGAAATGTGCTGATCATTTTCTACGTGAGGTAGCCACAAGATCGATTGTGACGTATATCGAATAGCCGCCATAGTTGTCGGTAGACTTTACTGTAGAATAACTCGCAGAGGTACGAATGACGCTCTCGGCTGTTATCCTATTGAAACGTTCCGGGAAAAACCTTGTTTGCATAGAATAGATATAATAGAATTATGTTTGCCAACTTATTGTGGATAAGCATTATCGTAAACCAGGCTGTGGAGTTGATTATATGTATTTCATTGAATACGTATTTTAATGTTACACGTGTAAGGAGAACACGCTTAAGGCAGACCACCGGCAAGACGATCAGACAGTTTCAAGAAGGCTTTTGGAGTTAACATTTACGAGTAGTACACACTGAAGAAGAGCACAAAACTCAGAAGCACGCCGCATGTACTTAGCAGAGAGAAAGACGAAGAAGATATTTTCATACGTAATGAGGTTCTTGCACCCATTAGTCTTATGCCAGAATACAGACCCTGACAAAAGGTAAATTACGTAGGTAGTAAATGACCTGCTATGATGGAATATAAAATACATAATGAATTTGTTTGACCGGTCATTGTATCTACTGGTAATAATGTTTCTAACAACACAGCACTCAATACATCATCGTGAAGACTTATATACTAGCTCTTCGGTTGAGTCTAGTTAATGGAAACACAGCTATTAGTGGTGGCTAAGTCTCGATCGACGCTAGACAGGCACAGATGTCCGCTCTGTCTATATTCTAGACTTCAGTCTAAATTCTAGACTTAGCGCAGTTCGACGTCGCAAGTTTGTTGTAAGCTTAATGTACTGGTAGCGTGGAAGGCTTTGATAAACCTAGCCATTGGTTTGTTACTGAGAGTAATGGTTCGTGGAATTAAATGTTAGTCATCTGTTTAAAGAACTTTACTACTACAAAATTCAT
Organism: Cerastis rubricosa; assembly: GCA_949152445.1. NCBI lineage: Eukaryota > Metazoa > Arthropoda > Insecta > Lepidoptera > Noctuidae > Cerastis > Cerastis rubricosa. The sequence continues at coordinate 515,512 of OX424529.1, forward strand.
TGAGTGGAAGATAGGTCGCTAAACAACGTTGCTGTTCTGTGTGTAGGCATTTTTTTTTGGGATGGGAAATCATCAAATTACTTCTAGAAGTAAACAGAAGGTAAGTAAATAAGAGGAAGTCAGTAGGAGCGGAAGGGAGTGTCAGACTTGACTGACTAAAACCCATCCATGTTCCTTCTTAGCCGTTTGTGTGCCAGGGCCACGGTATCTCTTTCGAACAACCCGCAGCCCTGGCAGGCATCGGCCCTCTCGGACCCCTTACGATTTGCTGACATCTCCTTGATGCGCGCGTGGAACACGAACGCGCCGTCGGCACGGCCTGTCGTCATAAGACGGACGGACGGTGAGCTATTCTGTGTGTAGGCCTTAAAAAGCTTTAAATACCAATACTGAAATTGTATGTCTTTATCTATAGGTTTCAGACATTATCTCCCACTTATCAAGATCATCAAGTAGGACTTCGTGGTTTATAAATATGACATACTTACCAAAGGCCTTGTCTCGTTGGTCTAGTGATCGCAAAGGGTCCTGCTGAGCTCGAGGCCCAGGGTTTAATTCCCAGTGTATGCGAATTGTTTTGGGTGTTTCTATGAGGAATAACTCAGTAGCAGCTCGGAGTTTGGAATTGTGCTCTGTTGAAGTACACATTTGACGAACCTTTCGGGTAAATATCGTCGTGATATGTTATCTTATTACAAAAGCAAAACTCTAATTATACAAGCTTTACTTTGTTTGTTAATAACTTCGTACGAGTAAGTCTCGTTCGATACGTGGCATGGGAACAAGAAAACTTGGGTCTTGCCAGCAGCACTGGCAGACACTTAGCGTCGTGTAGCCAGCTCGCCGCGGGCGCCTGCAACATGTCGGCTCGAACATGCAGGAAGTATTGTAACCATTCTCACGAGAACTGGCTGTTAGTTTGTTGTAAGTCTTTATGTTTCATTTGGGAATTTTGAGTGAAAGATTCAAAAGTCTTTGAAAAGGTATTAATTTTAATAAAAAATCATTAGGAGGTTCCTTTCTCTGGAGCCTTGACCCTGCTTGCTGGTTAGCTTGGACTCTGTTTCGTATACCAGTGGGCTACATTTTTCTTTAAGAAATATTTAATAATGTATACAATTTGTATATAAATAAGGGAAATCATGTATAGAGATTTAATTGAGTAGCTATATCTTCTGTGATGACTAATGAATAAATCAGATGTTACATCGGCGTAGCGTGTTCCTACGAGCGTAGAGTCAACGTAGCCCTATCGTTGCTACGCCGTAGCCGTAGTAAACGAAGTATAAATAATGTTTAATCATGGAGACTTACCTGCTTAGTATCCAAGTGATATTATTCCTAGATCGTTATATTATTGTGTCAGTGACGCAATATCTGTACAATATTCAAAAGTCTGCAGCCCTTGGTGCCCTTCCATAAGGTCAAAGTGATAGGTACATACCTTACGTAAAGGATACACTCACGACTACAAAATATTTTAGTTCTCAGCAAATAGATTTATAATACCTGATCTTACAATATACTTTCCATTTTACTCAAAAGAAAAGTTAAGACGAAAAATACATTTTTTCCAAGAATATGTTATGTATTCGGTATTACAGCGTTGTTGGGTATTAGAAATATCTGTAGTAAGGATTTTTATAACTTAATAACAGTTCGGGCTTACCTTAGACCTACATTACGCAATACCTCAGTAGATAAAAGGTATTCTTTCAGTTGAAACAGGTAGATACCTCTTATCGGGGTCGCTACTGAGAAATGTTGGTTCAGGGATTTGAGAACTACCTAATGTGCAGTTTTGACCCCCACTCCGCACCCCCCCCCCCCTACTGACCCGCGCCCGCGTGTCGTAAACATGGATCAGTAGGTACTTATCTGTTGTTTTATTGCTACGGGATTTGTTTATTTTCCGTCGACAAATAATACTAATAATACATAATGTACGTATGAACATACAAGTTTACCGAATATTCACGTTTCTACTGGAACACAACAATTTTGTCGATAAACATCTCTACTGGTGTCGGTTGTTAATATGTAGCTCCCGCAAGCTAACGCCAGCCGACCCCAAATTATGATTGTCAAAACCTTTTGTTTAAATACTGAGTTTTCATTCACACATTTGCGACCACTTAGACCCTCAGACTAATGAAGCAGTCTGTAATGCTTCATTGTAGATAAGTCAGTTTAGCCATTTGGGAAAGGTCTTGATTCCTCAAGACCTATTGAAATAATACCATAACATAATTACTGATCTCCCGATCAGTTCATGATGATGTCGTAGAAGTGACAAAGTATTGGGTTATTAAAAAGTACATTGCGACAAATACTATCACCCAAGATAACCCTGCTTGTTGGTGATAGGTTGGCGTACCACTCGGCGTATCACTCAGCGTATCGGTGGCGTATTGTGACAGCCGGCCGAACGTTTATTTAACATCCAACCCATTGTCGCGACGGACGCTCAAATTAAATATAAGCCGCCATGATGAAGCGATTGAATACCTAATTTGTTTAGATTCCGTTCTGTTCTGGTGTATTCGGGTGTGATTTTCGCAATATTATGATTTGACATATTTTCCATTTTCAGCCATTTACTTCTTTTCTGAATTTTTAAACTGTTATTTTGATTATGAACAGTAATATGTCTTAGGGACTTACTTTTTTAAACAATTTCTTTATGTTGTCTAAGGTGGGCTTTAGAAAGTATTATTATACTTGAAGTTTGATAATCCCAATGTATACAACAGATACCTAGGGTATTCTGAATAATATATATAGCTTCATAATTCTAACAAAAAGTACCACAACCCAAAAGTCAGACCAAGGTGTCGCTGCGGTTTGGCCTACAAACTTGGTTCGTAAATCTTTTTTATGTTTCCGAAGGTAATTGTACAGTTTGTTAAACAGTAAAACAAAAAGTGTCACTGGTGTCGACCACAACCGCAGGCTCGCCGTGGTGTCACAACACAGTGTCAACAACACCACCACTGGAAGTGACCGACGTCACATTAATACCAGTGGTTTATTTATATTGATGATCGAAGCTTAAATATTTCTGAGTATTTGCAACCATATTATGTTGCCGACACTGTACTGATCTAACGTCAAGCAATCAACTAAACCTGCCTCTTGCGGCCCACTCACTCAGGCTTCTCCCAAACTTCGCCACAACTGTCTTCCACCATCTGCAACCAGTCTATCCCAGCGACTGTTTTGGAAGGCAGCATCTATCACCTTACAACCGAGGAACCTTTTAAGTTTGTCGCAGTATTTTTTTTTTTTTTTAGTGTCCTAATACAGGCATCTACTTGCTTAAAAGGACACTTCCATCACTAGCTATGTAGTACAAACATGTTAAAGAAAATAAACTTTGTATTTTACAAATTATTTTACTCTTTTATTGACAAAGGGTTTAGATATATTTAAATTGCCTGAGCAAAATGGAACAGCAAAAGTATGTTTTCGAAATACTTAATTTTCATTGTTAGGCACTAGATTCCATTCCAATAAAACTGGGTGTCAGGACTGCTCGTTGGCGGGGAACGGTTAAGAGCGTTTACGCCTTACGACATTTCATACAAACTTTCAAGTCCTTATTTTCCGAAACGACTGAACCTATTTTAATGAAACTTCATACGCATAAGCAGGATACATACCTTTGGGCACAGGGTTTGTAAGCTAGTAGATTATAAACTTTAAGAAATCTTGGACTGAACTGATTAAATTGTTCATACCTAATTATACTTATAGAGCGTTTAAATATCTGGTAGCGGCCCGATTACGTGACGCGACTAGACGCGACTGACGCGTCATCATTTATTTATAGTAGCACTAATACGCTACACGCCACGAATTAGATCCTGACACCACTCTTTTAAGAACGCTAAGTTTAGCTGGAATGTTTTAGGATATTTAGTTACACAATCTGGTTAAATATAGTTATCCGTAGTTATTATAAATGATAACAACGGAGCTTATCTTATGCTATACGGTTCAAGGTCGAGGTTCGTCTATGATCTCTGGAGCTCGAAATGCTCCTCAGGTTATGATAAAAGTAGAAATTAATGTAACAGTAGTTTTTTTTTAGAGTAACTGACATTTCCTAAGTTCTTTGCTTGTCCGACGTCTTTACAAATAACAATAATAATATAAGTAACATCACGCTTGTAATCTTCGAGGAATTAGGTAGAGGTGTACGTAATAGTACTCCCATGTTATATGGGGCGAGCCTATCGCTATCAACTGGACATAAACAAACTCCATGGCTGCTACTCAGGTGTTGAACCCAGGACTTCAGCAGGCTCAGGCTCAGCAGTCCGCTTACGACCACTAGACCACCGACGCAGTTCGAGTATAATAATACTTTTTTGTTATAAAAGTATACGTTAAAAGATAAAAACCCATTTATCTAAACCCCTTCAAAGCTTACGTCTAACGTGTTTATAGACACGTTCCTAATACTCAAAAAACATATCGTCCGTCTGTTTATTTTCTCGTGTATTCCTCACGATATTATAACGTAGCGCGCGGTGGATTACCGACGTGTCACGCCGCGTGACGGGGGCAAAGCTGGCGTGAACTCCGAAATGTGTAATCCCGCAAAATTGAAAATACGACATTGTCCTGCTTACGCTTGAATCATTGTTACAATGTGTGTTTTTCCTAAATCATAATTGTTGGCAAGTTGTGTGAGAGTGTTTTGTTTTGTGATTTTAATGTTGTTGGGTTTGTGTAGCTTAGGATTAATTTGTGTGTGTTTGTATAGTATGGAAGTTAGCTTATAGGGTAAGTTATTCTTGTACAGTTTAATTACCTAGATGTCGAATATTATTTGAATAGGTTCTTAGAATATAGAATGAGTGTAAAATTCGAGAGTAAGGTATCTTTTTACCCGACTGAAGGAAGGGTTATGTTTTTTAAGTAAAATACTTAGTAACATCATCGTTAATGCTTCCTCCGTAGGCGTACTTCATAGTATGTTATTCGAGAGGTTCAACTGGAACTTTTTATTCGGCGTGGGTGCTTTCACTAACACAATCACTCAAATATAATAACTCCGAAAAAATAACCTTGGACGTTTCTTCATATAAAACGACCAATTAAATCCGTGCACCTAGCTTCTGGGGTTTTATAAGTGCCCATTTATCACATCACCATGATTTTCCTGCCCTTATCCCAATTTATTTGGGGTCGGCGCAGCATGTCTTCTCCTATACGTCTCTATTTCTCGTCATCTCATCCCGTACCTCCCTTTCTTCCCATATCAACCTTCACACAGTTCAGCCATCGTTATTTTGGTCTTCCTCTACTCTTATTTCCATCACCATTCATAATCAAAACTTTCCTCGCGAGTTTTTCGTCATACCTCCATGTGTGGAATAAATAATTTCAGTTTTGAATCCTTAAATGCAAGTTCTGCACAATCACTCACCACGTCCAGAATAAATATCTAATATAAAAATATCATATTATTATACCTAAGCATAATTATGTTACAAACGGACAAATACTACAAAAAAAAAATGATACACAAAAAAGTGCATTGAAGGCACAAAAAATACTTTAATCTAAACTCAAAATATGAAATACGTCCAAATGTCACAAAAATATATGTTTTCTCAGCTCATTAAAATACAAAAGGTAGCCTGCCTCAATGAATGGCACAAAAAGTGAGGCATGTTTTATGCAACAGGCTCAGGTGTCTAAATTAAATTCTGGCATCTCGGTGAGTCGGTGCCAGTCAACCGTGCAGGATCACCGGCCATGCGCTGAGTGAGGGCTAGCCAAAGGCTAAACCAGCTTGTAACCAGTTGGTTACAAGCTGGTTTATGACTCGTTTTATTAGCTGCCACAGAGGTTCCTTGTTGAAAAAAATGCCTCGAGATGGTGCTAGGAAGTTTTCAAGCTGTTTGTGCCGTCAACTAAATCTGCTCCTGCGCAGCAGAAGAAATAGACGCATAGTTATTGCTTATCAACGTTGGTAGTCAACCTAAGGAGTGTAAATGAATAACCCTTAGGTCGTACGACCTAACTGTTCTTATTTGATACCTAAGTACCGACCACATTTTGGATGTTGTAAGGCTTTTACATAATTTCAAGTCCTGAATTAAATTAAGTTTTCTTATAACTAGTCTTATCTCACAAGAACACAATAAAACCTAATTACTAAAACAAAAACAGTGTTCTGGTAACCCTGCACGCAACTGCTCAATCTTCGTGCGCCGTTTTTCATTCCTTCTCGAATTTATATAGAAACGTAATCGTGGAATTATACCCGCACTTTATTATGTCACAAACAAACGCTTTCTTTGTAATCAAGCGCACAATTAAATGTAAAGCCGGTGATAAGTGATAACATTATACCTGTCTTTACCGTTTTATAGGAGATAGAGCCATTGGGACGGTAAATTAAAGAAAACATCATAATTATGCACTCCAGCGTTTTGGTAGATACGTTCTAAGGCTGCTGTAACACAATGATTTGACTGGTATTTTAATTTTATTTAAGAATATTCTTTTATAAGCTTTGTCGTCTAAACAAGAATGATGTCATCAAAATCTCAGGCAGTCTCAGATCGCGTTTGTTTGCTTCGGCAAGTGATATAAATCGCAAATCAGCTTCTGATTGCCACGAATCGCACACAATAGCGGTTTGTCGAGAGTGTCCGCGATACCGACACCAATACCGCGTGGCGTTTAGCGGCTGTATTAGCAGGCTTACTGTCAAGCACAGCGTGCTGCGGCGGAACAACACCGACCGCTTCACCGCCGCCGCGCCGCGCCGCGCTACACCACGCCGCGACCTACTCGCACATAATTGCTTGATTAAATTCCGAGGTACGGACATGTCCCATTTCACGGAATGTATACTGGAATTTTCCTTTTGTTTGATATTTTGGATGTACTGGTGAAATTAAAATTATTGACGGAAACGGCTAAAATAATATTACATACCTACTTGATTTACCTACAGTTGCCTAAAAAATAGGCTTTGGGCAATTATTATATAATACGTAAGCATTTAAACAATGACGGTCTTTGACTTTATTTTTATCTTATTTTTTTAGTGTTTTTGCTGTTGACAAAATTATTTACTTAATACCTATATGCATTCCATTTATGTAATTATGTTATCAATTTTATTGTCAATGACCTCTATGAATATTTGTACGCCTTCGGGTATAACATAGCGCGCTTGCAATCTTTTATAACAACAATTTCTTTGTACCTGTGTTTAACAAATGATTAAATGACTTATGACTTATGACAATTCTACATAAATTCTAGTTCAAGTTCTGAAATAATTAATTGTACTCAAAGATAAATTTTCCTTTAAGAGGGCAGTCATCGCATTAGTACTTCAATGGAGCCCACTGAAGCCACGTTATTTGGTCGAGTCACTCTCTATAGCTTATAGTACCTACTTAACATTATTAATTCTTTATCCTATCAAGCATAACAGTCCCTTTCAGAATAGTATCTTTTAGATTAATGTTTGACCGAAAAGTATTGAAGAGAAATCTTTATAAAAGTATCCGATGATTAAATTGATAACGTGGTGTTTTTGTGAAGAGATTGGCCCAAACAAGTCTTATCTGACAAAGCCCTTTTGGGCTCCTATGGACGGCTTAGAAGAGAACCCTTTCAGGAAAGAGATCAATGCGCACACGTTGGCGGTGCAAGTTGTAGGAGCTCGCTGCGCTGCTGCGGAGACATGTGTGCAATACAAGCAGGGTGGCTTAACGTTCGCCCAAACCGGTCAGAATAAATTACCGACCGGCAACGGACACCGGACAATGACGTCATGATGATGTCACTATTCACACCGCGTCTACAATTATTAGTAGGTACCTTTTGTGAGAAATAGAGTGTGAGTTTTCATCAGAGGTTGAAATGTATTGTTCATAACAACCTTATGTAAGGTAGGTTTTGCATTGATACTTTAGGTAATATCACGCATTTTTTTTTCATTCCGTGTTTCATCCATGTGAACAAGACGAGTGTTTACGGATCTTGAGCCATTCCGCTATCCTCTCTTCCCTCACAACCTTTGTGACAGACATCAGATACGACAGTATCAAGTAAAACTCTGACAAAGTGAAAATCCGCGGCGAGCGGCAACTTTTAATGTTGCGCTCACCAAACGCGGTGCCTTTGATTTTTATCGCCATAAGTGGGCGGTTCACTTTGTTACATTACCATAAGTCCTGCAGCCGGAGAGCGCGTTGTTTGCGTCCGGCGAGGTGTTGCGGTTCACTTGTGAGCCATCTGCTTTACTTTGTGGCCATTTGAGTCGGCTGTTTGTGCTTTACTTCTTGTGGGGTACTGTGCTTATCATTATTGTTGCTATTTGGCTCTTGGTGTGTGTTTTGTCATGATTATTTACTACCCGCTATATACCTACCAACTTATTCCACTGCCGACGCGGAAATGACTAGCTATCGCTCAAAAATGTACAATAGTTGGAGATACGACAATACATGTGTCAGTAACCGAGTTACAATAAATAATGATTGATCACTGACTGTTCAAACTGTCGCCCGGTGAGAAAACGATCAAACAAACAACTTGTTTCAAGTTGCTAGATTTTCGCTAGTCGTCGGTTTTGGGCAGCTGAAGTCTACGGTTGAATTTTTTAAATTTACTGCTTTACCCAGTTTTGTTAATAAATTAATAAGAGTTTTGGTGCAGTTTGCTTTCCGAAACAAGCTAACAAATACGAAAGCTAGGTACTAATAAAACTGCACACAAGATTTTTTCATCTATGTAGTGAAATAACGATCGTCACACTCAAAGTAAATCATCACTAATATGAACGAATAGTGAGCAACTAAAAACGTTACGGTCGGAATTGTAAGCGCAACTAATTTGCTCACCAACTTTGTTACAAACTGCATGTTTCTTCAAATGAATATATTTGCGAGTTTCGTTTATTTCCTCATAAATAATGTTTCTGTTCGTTCCTGTTTGATAGTTGGCTACATGCTGGCTAAAAGCATTGTGGTTGACTGCATGTGATGACGTGACATTGTGACTTAAACTAAACGGGTTATTTTAATAGAGAATGCCATGGGCTATGAATAGCAAATGCAAGTATCCGTTCGATCTTCTGGATTAACATAAAGTTCTAATTTGCAGTCAATAAACAAGTACAGGACCTACATTACAAGGTTAATAGACCGGCAGACGTCATAAGTTTTATAGGGTCACTCAAAACAAAATTCAGTAAGTACGAAGCGTTCACCTTTCCCCTTCGTCCGTAATTCAGCAACAAACAAAAATTTACGGCACCATCCCACTTTCCATATCGCGATCATCTCTCAGAACAGAGACCTTTTCTGCGCTATATAACATTCCACTAGCGGGTAAATATCCGTGAAACTCATCGTCCCGAGCTGGTCCCGGCGGCGGCCGGTAAATCGCTTTAAATATCCATTACTCACGGACATGCATTTTATAACGGCACGGCATAAAAAATGTTATTGACGTCATAAAGCGATAGTCAATATTGAGTCCGGTGTCCGATGTCCGTCCGGGCCGGAATGTGACGATTTATCGGCATCTCTTGCCAATCCGTGTTGAACTTTAGTTGGTATAAAATCGCATTTTTCTTTTTATGGCTTTGCAGTCGGCTGCTGTTTGTTCAGTAGACGGTCGCATACGTTTTGTCTCTTTTTATACAAACAGTTTGCCACCGTTTTTAGGGCTCAATTCGTAGAAGCGATTTTATTTTAAACGTTTTCTTTATTATGTGTATTTTGCAAAAGAAAATCGCATCAACAGCTTTAACGAATATTTCGACCGTATTGCAACAAACAAAATGGAAAAAAAACTAGCAAAATTCAGATCCCAACGTTATATCCTAAATAGCGTTATTTGAACACAAATTGAGTTTATTTCGTCGGCGGCATAAAGCGCCGAGTGTGTACTGTAGTTAGCATAATGTAGTAGTCTACAGTACCGGGTAGACTACACTTCAGGCTACAGCATACTGCCTTGAAGGCGCAGCGGCGGGTCGTGGGCGGGAGCGGAGAGCGGGCAGCGCGTGCGGGGAGCCCGCGCGTTCTTACGTCTAGCTGCTTACTTCCAGCACTGTCTTACTAAACACATAGCGATGAAAGGACAGGCGGTTTTTCAATGGATAGATGGATATCTTCCGTTTAGGCGCAGCATCTCCAAAGTTTTTTTTCCGCAACAATGCAGTGACTTGCGCGCATCATAGCTCGAAAATGCAACCGACTGAGAGCCGGCAGACCAACTTGTTTCATCTACGGAGATGCCATACTTTGAATATGTTTAGTACATATTCAAAGTATGGCGTCTCCATACTGTACCGTAACTGACCATTTCTCTGATCGTTTTATTTTTGCAAAAATGAAGCCTCTTGTAAGCGCTGTAACTCGAAGTTGCAACCACTGAGAGCAGGCAGACCGACATCATTCACATTAGGGGACTACTCTACAACCCATTGAAGTTCAGCTAACCGTGGGGTGGGCCAAAATAGCGGTACACTAGTGACACAGTGAGGCTGGGTCGCGGCAGGCCATGAAGGAGATGGCGGGACGAACTGAACTGGTTCCGTCCGAACTGGAAGGAGGACGCGCGAGTTCGCGAGAAGTGGAAGGAGTGGAGTGCCTTCGAGAAGGAGTGTTTTATTGTTGTTCGACCATTCAAAAGTGCCTGTAACTGGCTTATTTTGAAATTTATTTGAAATAAATGATTTGATTTGATTCGCCCAGGAGTGGGACAGAGCAGGCTTGGAAAAAAAACGTGTGCAGGCTAAACACAAATAAACATAAATACTGATTTTAGACCGGCCACCGTCGTCGACGTCGACGGTGGTCGGTATTTTGTTTAGTTGTCGAAATGGGAAAGTTAATAAACGGGATGTAGCCAAAGTAACCTAACACGAAAAGGGTTGGCTGGGTTTTAGTTCGCTCACTTAGCTCGTTCACTAGACCCCCGCCCTCTATGCTTCTAACATGACAAGCTGGAGTACCACAAAAAATGCGGGTTGACTTATAATGTCTTCCATCGATTTGCTCTACCGACCAATATTTATAACCCATCTATTTCCTTTTTCCGTTTTGTTTCTTATTACAGTACAAAACCAGCGTGTAGAGTGGTTTACACCACAGCGATTAAGTCCGCTCTCCGCTTCAGTACCTGCTTACTGTATGACCTAAGCTCAGATTGTAGTAGCAACAAGCGAGCTAGATATTGTTGGAAATAACATTCCCTCCCTGCAGGAAGGACTATAACTGTTATATTTAATGCACTATTGTTGTCACTGTTTGTCTTGAAACCACTGGTTGAGTAGCAATAGTAGCCGGTGACGACGATGAATATGGGTTCAGTGCTAAATGACACGTGAATAAGCATGTGTAGACGAGAGAGCTTTTTAGACAAACTCCTTTAATGATAAAAACAAACAGAACAAAACTAACCATGCGTCCTAACTAAAGTGGTCACTGGCCGGTCTGTCATTTGTTCTTAAACCCGGAAGGTAATCATGATCACGAGTTTGTGATTGTCAATAAAATGAATGCGACGGTCATTTGTTCACGCGACGATCGCTTTATTTAGGACCTAACCAGTACAGGTACTAATCATAACGCTCTGTGGGTTCCCTTGTTATATTTGATTGATATGCGTTCAATTCAGTTACCATTGTAATGGACTCGACAGCCATTACAAATCTGTTTGTCATGGACTTACATTGTAATTAAACTGACGTCAATCCACGACCTTGGAATGGACCGCAGTTAACTGAGCCTGTTGGTAACGAACGACTAACCTGTTGATGAATAGCCCTCAAACTAGAGAATATGACTGTCTACGAGATTGAAATGTTGAATAGGTACAGTGAAATCAGGATGCTGTTGGTGGTAGAACAATGTGGCCGCAGAGGCGCTGCTGGTGAAAGTTTTTGAAAAAAATAAGATGGCAATTTTATTTTGGATTTTTACCACGTCTGCTAAAGAGCCTTATACAGCTGTAGGATCGTATCCAGAGCAAAAAATAAAGACGAAAGAGGGTAAACTGATTTGTCTGCTCATGAACACACGGGGTGTGTGTTCATGAGCAGACAAATCAGTTAAAGTACTACTAAGTTCAATTACTTCAGTTTATCTGCTTGTAATAGCGCCGAAATCTCGGGAACTCAAAACAAATAGTAAACATGGTAAATTTAATTTTCAGTGTTAATAATAGTGTAGGAATGCGTTTACTTAAAGACCGAATTCAATTCAAGAGGTCAAAGAAACCCTTCACACAGTTAATTACAATCAAAAACCAAATTAAACATAATATAACAATGATGAAAACTGTTACAAATGAAGCAAAAACACGCTCGTAATAATGAGCTGCCGATCCGTTTCCAATTACCCGTGGATCAACAGCGGGCAAATTTCAATATGTGCACAAATATCTGGCGGAGAAAGCGTTTCAATTACCTATCAAAACTGCGCGCCTGGTAGCTCCGCCACGGGATCTTTCTAATTACGAACATCGTTTGATTATAACAATGTGAAATTTTAATAAAAACGAGATTGGGAAGACTGTTCGAGGACAATTTCTCAGAATTTTGTATGTTCTGGCAGGTTTTTTGAACAATTCAAGTATTCAATCCAATCAAGGATTTGCTCACTATGGCAATCAACCCTAAATCTTCAAGTACATCACACTTGTGATTCCTGAAGGGATAGGTAGAAGGGACCTATAAGTCCACCCGCATTTCACCAGTTTTGTTTAAATCCCGTGTAATAGGGGGCGAGGTTATTGTTATCATCTGGCTACTCATCCAAACTTAAGGATGCTTCTAAACAAATCAGGTGTGTAAACCCGTACCATACCATAATACTACCCGACCTGGGATTCGAACCCAAAACCTCTTAATTCAGCAGAAGCCCTTGCGACCACTAGATCCAAGAGGAAAATAATGTGTACAGTTTCTGCTTCCACACAATTTAGTAAGCAACACAATAAAATTGAGTAAAGAGAAGTCCCGTTTAACTCAGTCAACTTCAAAGCGGAGCGTTATTATGAAGTCCCTTTACAACTGCTATTACCGCGCTCTGACGTTTCAGACACACATTACCAACAATTAGCTAACTATCATGAATGAAGTTTCAAGAGCCACAATAACGACCGAATTATTATTGTATATTAATAGTTACGTGGATTCCAGGAAAAGTTTTGGTCTTTAGCATGTAACCTTGTTTATTATTGCCTACATTAGCTTTTCACCCTGCTTCGCCCGCCTAGAGGTAAGAAATTATCGCATGGAGGAACGTATTACCGAGTTAAAAAGTATTATGTCTTTACTCAGTACTTCGTCTACCTGTAGGTTAAATAAATGCTATTCTTATGTGCTAAACTGAATTATAAAACCATTTATATTCAAAATGGCAGGAATATATAAATACATTTATTTACCTAAACACGGGATAAAGAAACCACTTGTATTACAAGTAATACAATTTTGACTTAGTGCTAAATTGCTCTGTCTGAATACTAACAACATATGAACGAACAATAAAAGCAGCGTTCTGTTTGTGTACCGCACGAGAATGAGAGTAATTTCATTTCAAAACAGCTCACGTTAAATTGAACTCTTTGCCTCTTTAATAAGGGTGTTACAGGGTGTATTAGATTATTTTTTGTAACAGTCTCGCCAGTTAAGTAATATAATATCCGAGTGACGTTTTCCATTTGTATGCAAATGCAGCGCGAGTAGGCGACGCGCGACGCGACGAGCGCGCGACGTCGCCGCGACATCGCCGCGAAATGGATACGTCTTAAGTAATGGCTTTATTAAAATTGTTCTTATTCATATTTGTTTATTTGAGCTAGATGAGGTCTCAAGTTCTAGGCTCTGAAAGTAAATACTATTTATTATTTGATTTGCCTACACCTTTAGTTATAAGTTGAGACATTTCTAAGTTGCATGGCTGAAGTACGTTAGAAATTAAATTAATTAGAGAGCAGGCGTACTCCAGTAGCATCAGCCTACGTCTTTGAGAAGAAGTGGTAAGTTTATGTATTAAGTTTCAGTACTTACAAAAGTATTGCATTGCATAAATCAATTCTTGAGTTTGATTGACATCAATGCTAAGATAGATTAGCACTAGGTAAACGTTGTCATAAAAAAGTCGCATTTGCTACAAAGCTATCAATATCATCAGCTACTCCAGTTTTCCCCCGACCCTTCCCACCTACCTACTTAACAAAAACTAATCCCTCACTACACATAATAGAATACAAATATGATAGTAGATATGGGTGCAGCGAGAATTGAATCCCGCGCCCCGGGACCCCGGGACTCCGGGACTCGGGAGTAAACAAGAATTGATCGCATCATTTATAACGCGCGATTTAGATAGCCGAGTGACGCGCCACCATTACTCAATACCCAGTATATGAGAACACAGTAAGACAAGTGCTCGCATTGCTGGTACAATGTATGGAGAGATGAGTGTTGTGTAGAATTGCCAAATTGGTGTAGTGGTCGCGAGCGCTTATGCTGCATAGCAGGACTTAGATTGAACTTCTGGGCCAGAGTGGTTCCATTAGGAATATCTCAAAAGCAGCTTGGAATCTGGAACTTGTGCCTTGTTCATGGGCATAGTTTCGCCTCCGTGGACATGGAACTCAACGTAACTTGCGAAGGTCGGTGTTTTATTGGTCTGTCTCTCCCCTGGGAGACCATAGTCGTGACGTTAAGTGGTATTGGTCTTTTAATGCGAATTGTGTCGTTTAAGAGTTGGTGGGTGTACAGGCACAAATCACTCAGCTTTGAATTAAATATTGGTAATTACAGGATCAGACATAGGTTTGATATTAAGATCAGAAATAGAGAATGGAGATTAATCAACGATTATTTATCGAGGCAAAGTTACTGATAAATCAAAACATGTAGATAGTCTAAGATTGCTTTATTTGTGTCGGAAGAACATCTTAACACACAAAACCATATTCTAATTTACTACATCAAACCCTAGCTAACTAAAACACCCTTAAAATGTTGTTGATAATGTGCACCTAAACTACTGTACTAAGTCTCCTAGTGTCATCTCCTTAACGCCACGTCAAACGTCTTCCCTCAATTGTTTTTTTTTCATTGATCTATAGTGTAAGTACTTGATGTGCTGCGATCATAGCCCGATCACTGCTGACGGCAGTTTTTGCGCCTCGCTCACTGCCCGCTTTTTCAGCTGGACTCTGAAATAAATGATGTGATTTGAAACCATTTCTGCGGCGTCACGATAAATTCAACGAGAGTCTTTAGAAACTACTTTGGAAGTAAATTTTCTTGTTAATAGCAGGACATTGAAAGAGACTTTAAGATCTACTCTCTACTTTGTCTAAAATTGGCTAATCGCCAAGACTACACGAGAGCCGGAATTCCGAATTAACGTCGGGCAGGAGTTGCTACTTGTAATTTAAAGTGACTGTTTGAAATGCGGTCAGTCGGCTTCTGCAATCTAAATTCAATATTTGCTGTAGAATCCTGTGTTGTACGTAAATAGAAACAGTAACTCTGCCACCATGTTGACGGCTGGAGCACACTGAAATTTCAAATCCCTAAAGCGTTAAACTATTATTGTGACTTCAATTAAAGAAATCCTTTTACAGGTGACTATTCTGACCTGCCTGTAAAATACCGAGTGTTTTGAACCCAAGTTGTTAGTATTTGCATTCAAGTATATATATTTTTATTTACCCTGCCGTCATTGCGTTTCGCTTTACCTGTTCCAAAGAATTTCAAAAGCTAGAATGATGTAGGCCAGTACAGCAAACAGGAACAGCGTCAGGAAGGCAGGGGCAGCCTGACCCAGAGCCAAAGCTCGGGGCTGTGCGCCCGAGCAGGCAGGCATGGTGCCAGCGAAGCGAGCGCGAATGGCCTTCACGTGGCCACGCTCCGTGAGGCGGAGAAGACTGCGGGAAAGACTTTCATGCACTATAGCCCAGATAAACGCATCTTAAACCATACGATAGTTTAAGACATCACGAAAAACTGTTATATGTAAAAGTGATGACTCGGTACAAAATCAAACATTTCTCACTATCAGTGTGTAATAATAACGGCCGCCTACTAGGTATACAGTTTTTTCCTGATCTAAGAATGAACCAAGTCTTCAAACATACAGGTACAAACATCTTAACGTACACCTTTGTTATCTTATCCTATACTCCCGAGAGGTTTGGCGGAATGTTTTGTTATTTGCCCCGCAGCAATGACGGCATTGTCGCACGAAAGGTTCGCGCTCGTCACCATTGATTGGATGAATTTCTATCAGGGAATGAACGCAGGTTTCCTAGATCAACTTTCAAAATTTTGGTAAATTCTGGAGATACCTTTTTTGATGTGGCTTATTTTTATATTTATTATGACTAAACAGTAATATAACTATTCCTGCTTTTTCCATTTCGTTGTGTGTTTCTTTTGCAGAATATGCTCTGTCTTTTAGTTTTTGTCAAGATTAATTTTTTTTCTTCCTATCACAGTGAGGTAAACTGCCTAGGGAGTGGTAGGCATTTAAGCATTGCGGCTCGTTGATGCCGTATTATATAAATGCAAGGTAAAAAAGTTCATTTGTTTACCAGGTCATGACTACCCCAACTACAGACCTCCAATCGAAGAACTCCTTGTAAGGACTCCTCTTCTGCGCCATGATGTACACGTGCGCTGGCAGCATCATCTGCAGAGCCCCGAGGTTGCACAGCTCGCTGTCTTCGAAAGTCTTGGAGATTACCTGGCTTGCTGTATAAGGTTCGGTGTGGAACGCATATTCTAGAAAGGAGTGGAAAAAGCACAGTTGCTTTTCGTATTGTTTTTTGTTTGGCCGTTTATTGTGTTTTAAACAACACACTAGATATCATTAAAGTTTTCCTTTAAATGTAGAGGATTTATATATATTTAATTTAGATAACACAGGAATTACGATGTTTTAACATTTCACCACATCAGAAGTGTCCCGTGCAAAACATTTCACCACATCAGCAGTGTCTCGTGCAAAATATAATTTGTAGTCTGGAGTTAAGCACCGGAATAGTAACATTATTATGTTATGTATTTTCATAAAGAATGTAAAGCTATTATTCTTACTTCCAGTCCGCATGAGTTCGACGCCCGTTTTTACAGTTTGTAACACTAAGGCAGTCCGTTTAGCCCTGGTCACTTTTTTTCCTCTTAGCTCATCTTCTTTCAAGTTCGTGAAACCACTGTAGTAAAAGAATCCAGGATTCTAAAAACAAAACATTTATTTATTTTCAAGCAACTTTGGCCCATAGATTGACAAGCATTTCCTTAATATTCCTTACGTAGAAAGCTACTCATTTTGTTACTAAAACACAGTAGATACTGTTAGTGATACATACATCAAGCCATCCTCTGGTATATCCGATATCTTCAAATATCAGTTCAAAGTCACTGTTGATGAGACCATCAAGGTTGGCAATGGACGGCGCTGCAGCATTCAGGAGCCAAGACACAACACTGCTGGTATAGTAGTTGTATAGCAACATACTCGTCAAGCCGATAACCAGAAGAGTCGCCTTACGGCCTGGAAAACTGACCCTTTAGTAATAGCATAAGGTTTAATTTAAGTTGACTAAATTCTTGGTTCTTCTCACCTTGACTCGAAAATGTCTCTTCTAACAGTTGAACTCCGTCTTCAAAATCTAAGCACACAATAATCATCGTTAACATACATCGTTAAAACAAATTGGTATTTAAAACTTCAAAGCGTATCTGAACGAAAACGTTGAAATGTTGATGTTTTCAAAAACATTCGGTACAGTTTAACTGAACAACATAGGTAACGCGAACTCAAGGTCGTATCCATAGAGATTGTAATTATTATTATCGTTGGGTTTCACGGTCTTCTTTCTGACGAAACGGTTTTGATTACTTTGTAAAGTTATTATGGCTTTTTGAATAAACTTCAAGCTTTTATTTGTACCATATAATAATTGAAGAACAACCCGAATGGGCCAGCTTGGTGCATTACCGCCAGTGCCCACTCACAGAGCAGAGGCCTGTGTCCCAGCAGTAGGAACGTAATAGGCTGATTATGTCATGACTTTGCTTAAGGTCTTAGATATCTTGACTGTGTATTTCTTATACCTTGTTGACATATAGCTGCAAAAACGCTGAAGAAGGCATACCAGCCGGACTTGGGCCTGCTCTCCAACCTGGCTGCGACTGTGAGGACCAGAGTGCAGGCGATGCCAGCGAGGAAGGCGCAGCCCCAGACACCGTCGGACATGGGCGTGAGGAATTGGTTCTCATACTGACCCACGCCTTTCTCTGCGATCAGGTAGTAGAATTTGGTCCTAAAAGGTACAAAATATTTTTAGCTACATCAGAGAAACTTAAGTGAATTGACGGTCATTAGTCTAGGTTAATTCGAAGGCAAAAGTACCGGCGGCCCTAAGAAGGGAAATTCAAAATTAAAACCTGTGAACTAAAGCTAGAAATTAATAAAAACATACTGCAGGTTGGTGGTAGGTGGGTGGTATATGTCGACCCAATCAAGCCAATTGGGGAAGATCCTGGCACATGTGCTGGATAGGTCTGTCTCTTCCCAAAGCAAAGAGTTTGTGACTGCCTGTGGAAGATCATACAGTTAATATTAATATTACAACTAAAAAAGAATTTGCCTATAAACTCATTGATATAAGAAAAAAATACCAGTGTGGTATTCCTCTCAGGAGATCCAATCCATCTGCCTGCAATACTATAGTTGAATCTGTAAAAAACATTTTAAATCAAAACTGTTTGTAAAGGTTCCATAGGAAAAAGTTGACAAGAAGTCCTCATTTGATAAAATGCGGCTGTGGTTAACAACAACGAAATCATTAATAAATTATAAAAAGGCACAACAGCATAGATTGATGCCGATCAATAAAATCAAGTGTTCAGATCGATTTGGTTCATTTATTGATCGAAAATCAAGTTTAATGCGATCAATATCCATTGTTCGACGTCGATTCACTTCAATCTTGTAGCACTTTAATGGACGGACTCAAACGAATTAGGAGGGTTCTTTGTACTATTACTGACCTGAAGTTGTGTCGTTCTTTGAGCGTGTTGAGCATCTGCGAGGTGATCTTGGTCATAGCGGCTACCCCCGGCGTGTATCCCATCTCTGATAACATCTCCGGATAGAACACTTCCGGTTGATCTACGATCTGAATAGTCATTATGAGTAAGTTTCGAGAAGTAACCAGGGCCAGTACCACATTTTATACTATTCTTACTTTAATGTCACTAGAATATAATAATCCCCCCCCCCCCTAGCCCCTAGCCCGTGCCTAGCCTTTTCCCAAATTATCTTGGGGTCGGCTTCCAGTCTAATCGGATACAGCAGACTACCTGAGCTGAGTATTTTACATAAAACGACTCTCTGTCTGACGTCCACAACCCAGTAACTGGGTAATACGATACCCTGTTGGTAAGACTGGATGTCAGACTATTGGCTTCTGGCTACTCTTAACGACTGTCAAAGATCTACAAATGACAGCCGAGACCAACGGCTGCACGTGCTTTCCGAGACACGGAGCAAACTCAGTATGTAATTTTGGTCACCCATCCACGGACCAACCTCGGCAATCACGGCAATTGTGAACATGTATGATAGATAAATTTTTCAACAAATCGCTACACAAACAAAAAACCGTTTTCCTTTAACCCTGACAACCCTGAAAGTCTTGATAATTCGAAGCATCTTATTATCGACTCTCTATAACCAAATTATACGTACCACAGTTATCGCCCGCAGTGTCAAATTGTGGAAATCCCAACGATTATAATACTTGTACCCTTTGAGGACTATGTCTATACCTGTGAAACCAAACCACCCAAAGTCATCAACAATACTGGCAAACAAAGTAACGTATACCGGTAATGAATTGCACATCTGCATGTAGGTAAAGTTAAATTCCAAGGTCACCTTCGTCAGGTCGCCATGTACCGAGATGAGTCGTCTCCAAGTCGTTACCTTGTATTTTACCAAAATTGTACACGTCCGTCAGTGTGTAATTGATACCTGAAAAACATTTGGAAACAAGTAAATAGGTTTAACGTTATAGTCTAAGATCCCGATATAAATCAGATCAGTCGCGCGCGCGCATCGGTCAGTGCCGGGCGATGTGAGCGTACTCCGTGTGCCGTGTTGATAAATAGTCAAAATGTCGGAAATTATCAAGTGTAACTCGTGTAATATAGTGATCAACGAGCTTTTATCCTATATTCAGAACAAAATCTCGATAATAGACGAAGAAACGCTGGTGCGAATATGTTCAACGTCATTTACGAGCGAAGAAATTAAAAAAGCTAAGTCGTCATTGTTCGAATCTATTCCTACGGACAAAATCAAGACAAATCGGAAGAACAAGGGAAAGGAAGGAAGAGACCTAGTTGATATACTGAGCCTCTTCAAATCGACTGAACCCGATCTAATACCTATTTTTGTGGCTCGCGAACTGGAGAAACTACCCCCTATCCTTTTTGATCATCTGGATTGCACGAAATTACTAAAAGACCTACTGAAAGTGCAAAGTGGACTAGATTTAATTAAAGCTAACTACGTCACAAAGGAGCAGCTGAGTGAGTGCAGATCTGAGTTACTACAGTTGAGAAATGATTCGTTACCAACTGTGTTTCCACAGAACGTGAATATAAGGCGCGGAGCATGGCAGCTGAATGATAGTGGGCCGGTTGGTCTCTCGCATGATATTAACGAGTCCACTCTTAACAATTCCACGTTAATTAAGCCGGTCGATAACCAGAAGAACTGTTCTGGTGATAACTTACAAGAATACCGAGAAATATTGAGGGTAAACTTAAAACAAAGTGCACGAAAATCAGCTGTTCCGAGACAACGGTCACCAGTTTTGAATGTAAGCGAAAATACAACGGCGAGCAGTGTGGAGCGGCGAGCCGAGGTGACGTCACCGCTACCTGCGCCTTCGGCGTCGACTGGCCAGTGCGCCGATAACTACATAACAACAGCTGAGAAAGGAATCGAGCGCCACAGCGCAGTAAACACAGTAGGTGAATCGGAACTGAATGAGAATGAAGGCTGGAAGACCGTATCAAGACGCAAGAAATCTAATTACCGATATCATGGGAAATCTGGAATTTCGAGAGATGTAGAAGGGGGCTTCAGAGCAGCTGACAGAAAAGTTCCGATATTTATAACAAGGATTCACATGGATACGACAGATAAAGACATAATTAACCATGTATACAGAAAGACGAAGGAAATGATAACTTTGGAAGAAATTACAATAAAACAAGAGAAGTGTCATAAAGCTTTTAAGTTTCTTGTATCGGAGCAGAAGCTGTCTATATTCTTAGATAGTAATTTATGGCCAGAAGGAATCATATTTAGACGATTTATACATTTTCGACATAGGAGTATGAACGCAGATTGCGCTGTGTCCGATCAAAAAACAAAATAAATATGGCTAATGAAGAATTATACAACTTTATTAGTTTCAACTGTAAGAATGTTAAGCGCTCAGTTGATGATGTGCGGCAGTTATGTCGAACATCCCACATAATTGCCTTGCAAGAACATTGGCTACTGCCGCACGACATTGATTTTCTGAGCTGTATAGATGACGACTTCGCTTATACGGGTGTATCGCCCATGGACACGTCAAAGGGCATGATCTCAGGAAGACCGTGGGGTGGAGTTGCATTGTTATGGAATAAGAAAATCTTTAGCAATGTTACTGTAGTGCGTTGTGATAATACTCGAGTGTGCGGTATTAAAGTGGTGATAGGGCAAAGGTCATTCTTAGTGTTCAGTGTGTACATGCCGACTGATAATACGGTGAATTTAGTCGAATTTACGGATTGTTTGGGGACGCTGAGCGCAGTTGTGGCTAATGAAGGTATTGAGTGTGTTTACATGCTCGGTGACTTCAACGCCCACCCGGGTGAGCAATTTTATTATGAACTTTTGAATTTTTGTAATGACTTAGATTGGAAATGTGCTGATATTATTAATTTAGGTTTATTGTCAGACACATATAGTTTTATAAGTGACGCTAATGGGGCGCTAAGATGGTTAGACCACTGTGTTGTAACTGAGTCGGCTTTTCAAACTATAGTCGATACACACATTAAGTATGGTCCGGTGTGGTCTGATCACTTGCCACTCATTATTAAGTGCAATCTGAATAATGTTAAACCAAAGATTATGCAAGAACATTTTAAATGTAATAAAATAAAATGGGGGGAGAGAAACCTCGAACAAATAGATTTATATACCAAATTATGTAATAATAGTTTAAAAGAAATAGATTTTCCGCCTGAATTTAGAAATTGTGGTGATAAACGTTGTGATAACCGAGACCACATGCGTATAATTGACAGTGTGTATCTGAAGATTGTTAGTGCGTTGTGTCAAGCCGCCTCTGAGAGTCATACTATTGTAAAATCGAGAAGAAAGCAACCAGTGATCGGTTGGAACAAGCATGTGCGTGACGCTCACGGGGTAGCTCGGTGTAAATTTATGGAATGGGTACGGTGGGGTAAACCGAGTGTAGGGCGTGTTTGGGAGGAGATGCGGGATAGTCGTAGAATCTTTAAATCACGCCTAAAGTGGTGCCAAAATAATAGGGAGCAGATAAAGATGGACATCCTCGCTTCTCACCATTCGAAAAATGACTTCCGTAATTTCTGGAAAACTACAAATAGGCTAAATAATAAGCCGGGCTTACCCGTGAGCGTCAACGGTGTGAGTGAACCGAAATGTATTGCGGACTTATTTAAGGATCACTTTATGGTGAAATCGCCATTGGGACCATCACGGTCATTCAGTGTGGAAGGGTCACATGGACAGGAGACAAATACCAGATTCACTGCTAAGGATGTTCGGGGAGTTATAAAGTCAATGTCGCGTGGGAAGTCTCCTGGCCATGACAACCTGAGCATTGAGCATTTAAAGCATGCCGGCGTCCATCTGCCCAGAGTTCTTGCCATGTTATATACATTTTGTATAGGACATGCTTACTTACCAACAGAGATGATGAGAACCGTGGTGGTACCAATTGTGAAGAGTAAAACCGGTGACCTAAGCGACACGAGCAACTACAGGCCAATCTCACTAGCCACAGTGCTTGCTAAGGTTCTTGACAGTTTGCTTAATACACAGCTTGACCGGTATGTAAGCATACATGACAACCAATTTGGTTTTAAACCGGGATTGTCTACCGAGTCAGCTATTTTGTGTTTGAAGCAAACTGTCAAGTACTACTCCAATAGGAGCACACCTATTTATGCCTGTTTTCTCGACCTCTCGAAAGCGTTCGACCTGGTTAGCTATGACATCTTATGGCAAAAATTAAATAACATTTCAATGCCCATCGAAATGATAGAAATTTTCAAGTACTGGTATCTTAACCAGGTCAACGTCGTTCGATGGTCGAATGCACTGTCGGAGCCGTACAGGTTGGAGTGCGGGGTGAGGCAGGGTGGGCTGACCTCGCCGAAGCTCTTCAACCTGTACGTGAATGCACTGATAGAGGAGCTCAGCAGTACCCGTGTCGGCTGCCATATTGACGGGGTTTGTGTCAACAACATTAGTTACGCGGACGACATGGTGCTGCTGAGCGCCTCGGTGTGTGGCCTGTCCAGGTTGCTGGGTGTCTGCGAGCGTTACGCGATGGATCACGGACTGCTCTATAACGCGAATAAAAGTGAATGTATGGTCTTTCGGGCCAGGGGTCGGAGCTGCCCAGATTCTGTTCCACCTATTAGCTTAAACGGTGTTCAGTTAAAAAGAGTTGAACAGTTTAAATATCTCGGGCATATCGTGACCTCTGACCTGAGGGACGATGCAGACATTGATAGGGAGCGGAGGGCGTTGTCTGTGAGGGCTAATATGATCGCCCGCAGGTTTGTTCATTGCTCGGGTGCCGTCAAAATAACTCTTTTCAGAGCGTTTTGTACGTCCCTGTACACAGCCAGCCTGTGGGTGTCATATACCCAGAAGCAGTACAACGCCCTCCGTGTTCAGTATAATAATGCGTTCAGGGTGCTGTTGGGGCTGCCCCGGCACTGCAGCGCGTCGGGGATGTTCGCCGACGCCCGTGTTGACTGTTTTTACACGACGATGCGGAAGCGGTGCACATCTCTGGGGCGCAGGCTCCGGGCCACCTCCAACACCATCCTGAGCGTATTTGCGAACAGGTTTGATTGTCAGTACATTAACCATTGTTATATGGTTAATGTAATGACAAACAAACAAATGACTCGGAGGCAGGCGTACTATTAGTCATTCATCATATGCCATCATTAATTGTAATTTTATTTATATTAGCTTACTAATTATTTTTAATATATATTTGATGTGAATGAAATTCTAATTTTTATAATTGTTATTTTTTATTGTATTTGAATTATTTAACTTCTAATGTTAGTTGTGGTCAGTTCAGATTTTATTAGACATGGCAAATTATTGTGTTAATTAATTTTGATATATGATTTTGATTGTTAATTTATTTATAATAATCGTATAGTTTTGTGTGTATTTATTGTCTCTGATTTTTGCATTACTAACATTATTTTTAAGTGTACCTACTAACAGAATTATGGATCAATGTGTCTGAAAATAAATGAAATTATTATTATTATTATTATAAAACGACCTTCACCGAGCTGGTTAATGGATGAAACTTATTTTATATTAAATTTAATATGTCAATAAATATATTGCGTAAGGGGTCTAAAAAATTTCAGTCAGATGTTTTTTAACGTTTCACCGGTTTGCTTAATATACATATTCCATACCAATCGAAAGTATAAAGCCCATAGAATATGCAAACGTTAGGTTGCCTTTTCTTTTCCCGTCACAACCCTCGGGTAGGCAGGTATAAACAGGTAAATCAATACTAGTAACTTGCACCGGTCTGGTTAGTGAATAAAAAAGGCAGTCTAACGTTTGCATATTTTATAGGCCTTATACTTTCGATTGGTATGGCATTTAATTATTAACCAAACCGGTTTTAAATGGTTAATTAATCATATCCTGGACTGAAATTTTTTAGACAACCCATATGCAATATATATATTGACATAATAAATTTAATATAATAGTACATTGTGTATTAAGGACGGTAACTAAGGAATTACGATCGAGGCTCTAGTAGAAGCCCGAAGTCGAAGACTGAAGGCTTTTTGAGTCGAGGTTCGTAATTCCCGTACCGTCCGTGAAACATACAATGTTTTTCATCACATTTGCGAGTAAATAATTCTGAATTAATTCTGCTTTAATACAACTATTATTACGAAATACGTGAATGTTTTTTTTTTAATTTTTAGCGGATGGGGTTATTTTTGCCTACACCACAGATTATACAAAAGTTTCGTTCAGAAACGTTAAGGGCAACTGTTACTTACGTAGGTGCCATGACGGAGTGTAAAAAAACAAAATAATTTTGAAAAATATATTTTTTTGATACATATCTATTATTAAGAACATTAGTTGAATATTTAAGTAACATGTAGCGAGATTGCAATGAAATTCCTGTTTAGATAACATTTTAAGACAATTTTTCAATTGCGTGTAAACTCCTTGCTTGAACTTGCAAGACATGTGTGCTGTGCTACAAATAAAAAAAAAATACTTACCGACCGTGGGTTTCATGGGGCATTACGGCCAAGTTAACCTGTATGTTTAGATACTGTTTACGTGCAAGTGTGATGAAAAATAGTTTCATCCATTAACCAGTTCGGTGAAGGTTGTATACCGAGATCTTAGGCTATTATTTCTATTTTATTTAGTTTATCCACCTAAACAAATTAACTTTGCTTATGCAAAGAATGTTATGTAATACTCGCTTTATCAAAGTTTATACTTTGATAAAGCGAGTATTACATTTTTTAATTTATTTAATTAAATCACTATATTGTTTTTCTTGGTATAAATTAAATAAACAAAAGTCTTCCTAAGAGCTGTTCACACAATTGTTAGAAAAATAAAAGGATGAAAATTAATTAAATTGCAGTAGGTACCTAACCTGACGTAAAGCGAAAAAACAAAGCACACAAACTAAAAAAAAACTGGTAAATTCCAAAGTTTCCAATTTGAAAGTTAAATACCATCTCTGGCGACCACGGTGATATCAGCGTCCACACTCAGGTTAAGCGATTTAAACTCGTCATCAATGTAATCAGTGTAGTTATCAGGGCCATCCATATCAGTAAGAACAAGCCAGGGGTGCATAGCATCAAACAGCTTGTTTTGAGAAGCCTGAAAACTACATTAGTCACTGCACATACAATTGTAGGTACCTGATAAAGATTAAGATCATTTTATTTGTCAAAACATGCGTATGCATGCAAATTAAGCATGCAGGATGTCATGATATTAATATTTCGTATACAGAGGGCATGGACAAAGTAATATTATATCAGAGAAAAAGATTTTGGTAAAGTCAAAAATTTATTGGTAAATAATAATTACCGTAAGTCTTACGTGGTTCCTTGTGGAGGTTGAAATGCATAAAAAGCCATCTATTTAGGTGCCTGAGCATTAAAAAGTGACTGTCTCATAGGTAAGCGTGTCAGAAAAAGCATAAACAAAAAAACTGAAGTTTTTACGAAATTCGATGTGCTATTTAGCGGCCACTTATTTGGTCATTTGGTAACAAATTGTTTAGTTCATAATTAGTGAGAATTTATAAATTAGCTGAACGAGAAATAATATTCATAGATTTCGATTTATAATTCAAGGCTTTACATCTCCGTTCTACAAGTACCCAAAGCCTTGTACCTACAAATATTTGTGTACTTACTGCTAGTGTACCGCACCGCCAATAATCTCAATACAATGATTACCTGATGCAGCAGCGCTCGTGTATTGACACAATGTTCGTCGACGAGCATGCCGACCGCCGCGGTACGCTGGTACGCAACCCGCACCAAATCCACCGCATCGGTATTCAGGTGTTTGTCGATACGCCGCACCGATACGCGGACACTCTCTTTTGTTAGTTTGTGGACAAGGATGGTGTTGTCTGGGAGAGGGATTTAATCGTTTATTGGGTGTAGAAATAGTGAGTCGTATATCTGAATTGGTTTGGACTAAATTTTATTTTTTTCGTCAAATACTCCTTATAGAAAATATTCTACGAATCTGTTGCCCTGTTCGAATTGTTATATTGGAACGATTAAGAGTTAGTTGGATCATTTATTTTTTGTGCCAAATATTTTTTAGAAGAACTTAAATGATACCCTAATTCCAGATAAAAACGTGTCAACATTTTGAAAATCATAAGAAAACATGTCATACAAGGCAATCAAAGAAATAAGTTCATTGGTAAACCTTTGACATATCATTACTTATATCGCCTTGATGTACGACTCCTAAACGTCTAATATCAAATTGCAAATAAAAGACAAAAATTGTCTTTTGTGCCCGACTGCGGTATAGCACAAAAAGAGGGTTAAATTTTTACTTACAATATTGACTTTCACACGTAAAATAGCAAAGATATCTCAAATCCTTATATAAAACATAATCAGTTACAAAATTTGCTACATCCAGATTGAAAGACAGTACGTTTAGGAATAGACTGAACAATATCCATGCGAAAATCATTTTACGAAGTCTTGACGCGTGCAGTCGTGAATGTGATATGAGCAATTGTTGCTCGCCAGGATCGCGTGAATAGTGGTTGATCGTTTTAGCTGTCCATCAAAATCAACGTCACTCAAACTTCATGTGTAATAGGGGTAGATTCGCATATTAGTAGTTTTAGATTCGAAATAGGTAGTATTAAGTAAAGGTCAAGATTAATTGGAATATTTTGTCATTGGCCTTTACACTGCAAAGGCTTGCATACACCAAAAGATTGTCTTGAAATACATATCTGGGCATTCAAGTCACCTTCTTGGCATGTCGATGAAAAATCTATGGTCACATTGAGCCGACTCTGAATTCGGTAAACAAGCTTCGTATCATCAGTCGAGCACATCAGGTTTTTGAATAGCTTTTATCATTTCGACTTAAGTAGAAATTGGGTGAAATGATGCTTAATTACAACTGCCATAAAGAAGTAAATGAAAATAAAAAGATACTGCTGATTAAATTTAACAGACAGAATTACGCAAACAAAGTAATATAATTTTGAATGGAGCACAAAGAAAACTACGTGAAACAATAAAAACCACAAGTTTCACTATAACTGATGCAATATAAAAGCTACAGTCAACAGTACTCTCGTATTCTGCTGACGGGCGAGATCGTGACTTCACAATCATGACCTACATCATCGCAAAACAAAAGTCTGCTTTATAATAATATGTATTATTAAATCAGTCTTTTAGTTACATTTTCCTCTTAAAAAAATAAATGCCGGAGTCTAGAACACACATTATCAAGTCAAACATTCCAAAATTAGCTAAATTCTTCCACACGCTTAGGAAAAGAGTCTCATTTACTTCAAAGACATTTGTACCTCTCTCACTCAGTAGAGAACAAACATAGTATTGTGAGTAAGCACTCACAATACTATGTTTGTTCTCTACTGTCTATCTCCGAATTATCAGCACAATCTAACCTACACGTGTATGAACTCGTAGGTAGGACGAGTGTTGCGAGTAATAGGACCAAATCCCGGATCTGAGAGAAAAGGACCAGTTGATGTGAAGGTACTGTTGTTTATGTTCATGATTTCTCGTTTGTTCTGACAATATGGGGAATTTAGTTTTCTGTGATATTTTATTAAACTCAAATAATTTATTTTCAAGATACTTAATTACGACTATACTTAATTATTATTTCAATATGTGGAAATTGGTTCAATATTATTATTTAATATATTATTCAATATTGGCAAGAAAGGAGGTATCTCATGAGATGACAAGTAATAGAGAGGTATGGAAGAAGTAGACGTACTGCGCCAACCCCCAAATGAATTGGGATAAGGGCAAAAGAATGATGATGATGATGATGTGGAAATTGGTTCCAGATTAAATGTAATCAATTATTTTGTCTTTTTCTCGTTATAAGGGGTGTAAATAGACTTGCTCCCCCGTCATTGCGATCATTTCTTTTTGTCTGGACCATACCTGGGAACCTTCTAGTTACGGAGTTATTGGACGTCAAAGTTCCAACTTCTTCACAAGCTTTTTAATTACTATTTAAATACCGCTATGAATCGTTTACTATTAAATGCTTCCATCAGCACAATGTTTTGAGTGTTTTACATTGAGTTTTACCGTAACAAGTGATGCCCTAAAAAAAAAGTTGTTTCCCAACAATAATTTTTGCGTTGGGTTGCTTAGTTTGCTGTACAGAGATGTTTGCTTCCTGAAGGGTCTGTTTACACCTTGTATCTTCTTCGAGTTAATTTTCTTAAATCAGTTTTACATCATATTCTGGTCCTATAATCTGAACAAAATTAACCTTAAGATAAATATCCCGTAAAAATCGCGAGACCGGCTCATACTGTACGAGTATACATTGTGCAAATGGCCGTACCCTGATGTTATTATAGAATTCAGTTTGCGGAACAGTTGCGATTATACGAATTGCCTCAATTACGGCGTCGCATGAATATTTAACCCTTTGACCTTTTAACCCTCGCAGGTAATGGTATGTTTGCTGCTTTAATCTTTTTATATGTTTATTGATAGCCGAATAAAATAATTCTTTATGTAGCACCTTTTCGTAATGGAGAAGCGGGCGATTGGACCGGGATTTAACATAATTGTTGCTGAATTCGGTTATTTTTGTATAGTAGTAACTGCTACTACCACTACAACTCTTAGGATAGCAGTTATTGTGCCTTTAGCTATCCTATTAGATATTTTATCTTAAAAAGTTTCAAGGGAATACAGAAATAAAGCTTAAACGATACTTAGCCGTAACTATAATGCGACATCTTCTACACTTTAGTAACAAACTCACGAGGAAGCGCTCGTCGTTTGTGAATAATTCAATAAAAGTTAAAATTGTATCCATTTTTGTTGGAGTGAGCCTCTAAGAGTGTCTTGTTAACTGGCTTACTTAGGCCATTACCAGGGAATTATTGAAAGGAATTGTTCCCCCCGGGACAAGACGCGGCAGCACGGAAAACCCGCTCTAAACTTATACAAGCTTAATATAAAGAATGGTGGTTTTCCCTTGACAATGGAACTTGACTTTGGAGAAAAATGAGCCGACTTTTTTATGGTTTCAGCCGTAATAATGTACCCCGTGTTGCTCCATTAGCTACTAATTAGGAACGAACGTATCTTTTGAGTTGGACTTCGTCGAAAATTCATATTTGGATTTTAATTGTAAATTCAGATTTAGGTAGGTACAACGAGCGAACTTGTGAGATGAGCGCTAATTAGAGTGATTTTACTTTGACTGCAAATATGATTATCTTTCAGCATGAGTACCATTTGTAATTTTAAATGCCTTTTACTTTGGGATGATTTTTTTTATTAAATATTGTGGTCCGCCGGTGTCTGGAGCAGGGTCCAAGCTACCGGTAGTTAAGGCTCCACAGACAGAAACCTACCCACAATACAAGCCGTATCGAGGAGTACTGCCTTCTGAATCAGGCCCTCGATCCAACCCCCCAGTGAGAGCCTTGAAAGACGATCGTCGAGGCTCTTGGCCATCAGGCCGTTGGCCGTAACGACAATACAATGATAGCCCACATAGTTCACATGCCACATGTCGACCACCTCATGTGCCAATTTGAGATATTTTATATAAAGTAGTCACATATAGAAAATGCTCTGTATGGTGTCGGACGTAAAGAATAGCACCATCCCATAACTTCCCGTGGGTGTCGTAAGAGGCGACTAAGGGATTTATCAGAGAATGGGCAGCAGCGTTCTCTGTGCTTTTGTGACAACCGTACTGCGATCGCCAACCCGCCTGCCAAGCGTGGCGATTATGGCAAAACCCTTCAAAATGTCAATGTGGCGACACTTGAGGGAGGTTTATGTCCAGCAGTGGACGTCTTTTGGGCTGAAATGATGATGATGATGATGATGATGATATAGAAAAAAATTGTTCCGGTCAGTTATTTAAATAATTTTATCTGTATTATTCCAAAGTAGGGAAAATACCTCTCTTTCTTCTTTGCAAAGTTCTCTATTTTGACGTAATGTGCAACAATCTTGTCTATCCGCGTCAAGTTCATCCTGTCATATTTGCCTGGTTGTTGGTCGCAGGTCAGTTAAATCCTTTTTTATAAACCTTGTCCCACTACAGTTTCAAAGATCTAGAGATTTTTGTTAATCACTGCGACGGTTCTGCAGTTATAAAGCTTAGATTTATAACACTACCCGCCTTAGAATTTTACAATCCAACGCGAGTTCAAACCCTTCGTCTTCAAACACAAAATCCGTATTAGTCGCAAAAGCGTTTCTGCGTGATTTATTAACAAAGTTGGGTTAGTTCTCCGGCGTATAAAAAGACCAATAAACGCGACAGTCGATGTTTACGCCGGTACGCCACTGGTCGACGGTACGCCGGTACGTCGGCGGTAGCCGTAACCCTATTGCTAAACCGGCCGCTCTCACACCGACCGACGCGTGGTCGACCACAATACTTCGTGTAGTAGTAGTGTGTACCTAGATCTACTATGCAAGTGTGAATGGCTGGTTTTTATATAGTGTGAAATAAGACCTGTTGCCGGTCGTGTTTTTACTTTTTACGTGTGTGTGAAGGTAAAAAGTTTGAGGTTTATTCCGTAGTGGTTAACTGAAGATAACGTGTTGGTACTTGGCAGTTTATTAAAAAAATAATTCATTTCAAGATAGTATCACAATCGCCTACAATAAATCCTATGCAGTAAAGGTCTGATATTAAGAACGTGTATTATTTACCTACGCAGTTTCATTTTCAAAACTGTTATTACCAAAATGAAACTAATAGTGGCGTATTAATTTCTAAGACGTTTTTAGATTAAGAAAATATCGAGTTAATTAAATTCAGACAAAGGGCTGCGGAGCGAAGCTTTACAATTAGAATATTAAAATTCATGAAACAATTTATAACACTTAGATATTAAAACAGTTGAAACACATTAAGATGTTGTATGAACGCAATAAGAGGTAATTGCTTGGTTTTTAATTAATATTAGTTTATTTTACTTGAAATTTCAGCGAATAGTGAAATATAAGCTAACTTGGCAACAGAACCTAATAAGCTTATTTTAGATGTAACTAAATATACATCACACCCACTACTTTGTATTTAGAATTTTATTCTAGACTGTTACTTGGCTTCAGATTCATTATAACGAGTTTGTTACTTTGACACGGTTGTTATTTGTTACAGATCTTCAAGAAATAAATAACTGGTATGGCGGTCAATAGTTTTTATAAATTCTAGCCGTGGACTAACCGCAATATATTTATTTTATAAACAACAAAAATTCTGGGATACAACAATAAAATTTTCTGCAAAACATGTCACTGGTTCATCCGGTGTGACACATATCCAACATAACAAGCGAAGGCAAAAGGCTGGTTGCGCGCGCGCTCGTATTAAGGAGACAATATAAATGCTAATTCGTGGCGCGATCGAGCGACAATGGTGCGGGAAACAAGGGACGGAGGGAGGAGGGGGGGTCTGGAAACAGGGCCTAGGCTAACTAACGAGGTTTTTAAATGACTTTGTTGGTACGATTAAGGCACGCTTGCACTACAAATCACTTAAAAGTGATTAACGTTAAACATTTTGAAAACAAAGAACGATTAATTCGGGTAAAAGGTTAACATTATACGTGACCTTTCAGTCACTTCTCTGCATTTTTTAATGTACAAGTATGAATTCTGTGCGTGAACAGGTAATTTATAGGCTGATTAACCCACTCTATGGATCCAACTCCATCAATATGGATCAAGCTCCAACTATCTAACCTTAAAATATCACCTAACCTTTGTACCTTGTCCCTGATATGAAAGATTGTTCTGTCTATGTCATCTTCAAATGATTGACGGATATACAACAATACTTGAAACACGTTTACCGTTAAACGCATTTAGTAAGTTGTGGTGCAAGTGGGTCTAAAAGGTTAACATCTAGATTAATTTGAAGCGTGCGCAGATACTTGCCGAGATAGCTAAGATGGCGTCGACTTCTAAGAATTCTATAAAGAAGACTTACTTAAGTTTCTCGGAAGTGAGTTAATTCGACAAGCGGTTTCTTAGGTTTCATAGGATTTGTCTATTGACGCTTGAATGTGGTACTTCTACCACTAATTCTATCAATTCGTGCGAGCAGAAGTTTCAATAAACTCACTAGTGAACATGATTTGGACATTTTCAACACCAGTGTTTCTCGGCTCAAGCATTTATTAGTAAAAATCTTTTTTACGGATAAATGATTTCTTTGTATCTGAATTGTAGTTTTTAGTTTTTAATTATAAAATAATCAATCATAAATTCGTTGCGTCAATCATAAAATATTATTAAATAAATTAGAGGCGTATGGAATACGGGGAAAGGCTAGAGATCTGATTGGATCATATTTAAGTAACAGAGAACAACAAACTGAAATATCTAACATATTGAACAAGTATGTACTAAACTAAGTCGGTATTCATATGCCTTATACATGCTTCGTAAAGTGGTAAATCAAAGCGCACTTCTATCTGCTTTAAGGTATGGAATAATGTTTTGGGGGAATGCCACTGACCGAGAAAGTGTCTTCAAAGCCCAAAAGAAATATATCCGGGCAATATGTGCTTTAAAACCTACAGATACATGTAAACCACATTTTATTAATCTAAAAATATTGACATTCCCATCACTGTATATTTATGAACTAGCATTAGACATTAGAAATAATATTAAGGAATATGAAACGTTAAAAAAAGTACCAGGCTGGCCAGTACACTTCGAGCAATATGCCATAGAACGGTTATGTTTGACAAGAGTGCATTTTGTATGGGCCCTAGAATTTATAATAAATTGCCTAGTTACATAAAGAAGGCTGAGAATTTTATTTCGTTTAAAAATAAATTAAAGACATATCTAATTAATAAAGCCTATTATAATGTAAATGATTATTTAAATGAAACAATGTAATTTAGATGTATTAACTATTAAATTATGAAACTATTATTATTAAAATATTTGACATTGCATGTAACACATATGTATTTGCACACCTGTTAAGGTAGAATATGGCAGCAAGAACTTTTGTTTGTAACACCTCATGTATGTACCCATATTCCAGCAAATAAATGATTTGATTTGATTATTTTAAATTTTTAGTTTGTTGTCTCTCGTAACATGTTTTAGTAGTTATTTTGTACCTACCTTTTTCTTTTGTTATTACTGCGTTTAACTGCGGAAACTTGTAAATGGCCGTCAAATCCGTATCTTTAGGAACTTTGTTTTTATTAACTGTAAGTTTCCCGAATAGCATAAAATAAAATAAGTAAAATTTAAATAATAAATACATTTAAAATATTTTATAGATGAGAAGTTTCTAGTATACCAGGCCCCTCAGAAAGTATTGCGAAAAAAAGTTTTTATATATGGGAGACTGGCCAGTTATTATGTTTTTCGAAAATATGATTATTTATAAGTAAAAATAAGTAAGTTCCAATTTCAAAATTTCCCTCCACATTTTTTGCGAGTTAATTCAAAGTATTGTGTCTCACTGAAATATGGATCTGCGCCGGGAACATTTTAGAGCTATGATTTTATACGATTTCAAGTGTCGCCTGAAACCGGATGAATCGTACGATAGACTTCAAATGGCATTCATGGATGAAGGCCCTTCCAAGGCAACCGTGTATCGTTGGTATAACGAATTCAAGCGCGGTCGACCAACTTTGGGGGATGACGAAAGAAGCGGTCGCCCTTTGACGGCTGTTACCGAAGAAAACGTGCTAGCAGTGAAAAATTTAATCCAAGACAATAGGCGAATTACATATCAGGAGATTCAACACATATTGAAGATTGGATCGGGAAGCGTTCACGAGATTCTACACAGCCATCTTCGCGTGAGGAGGATAGTATCACGCTGGGTGCCGCACAACCTCACCGATGCTCAGAAGCAGGCCCGGGTGGAATGGTGCCGTGATATGCTTAACAAATTTGAAGCAGGCTCGTCTCGGCGTGTTTACGACATCGTTACAGGTGATGAGTCCTGGATTTATCAATACGACCCAGAAACCAAGCGCCAGTCGACTGTTTGGGTGTTTCAAAATGAGCCAACGCCTACCAAAGTGAAGCGATCTAGAAGCGGGGGTAAGATTTTGATCGCTAGCTTTTTTAATTTGACTGGCCACTTGGTATCAATTCCCTTACGGGATCAAAGAAGCATTAATGCCGAATGGTATACTTCCAAATGTTTGCCAGAAGTTTTCTCTGTTATAAGCAACAAGCGACCAAACACAGGGCTCCGCGGGCTACTGCTCCACCACGACAATGCACCTGCGCACACCGCACTCAAAACGAGGGACTTCCTGGACAGCACGCCAGTCAAACTCCTGGGTCACCCTCCTTACAGCCCTGATCTAGCACCGTGTGACTTCTTTTTATTCCCAAAAATAAAAAATCAGCTCAAAGGGATACAATTTTCGTCGCCGGAAGATGCGCTGGCTGGGTTCGAGCAGGCTGTAAACGAGGTGTCTGCGGCGGACTGGAAAAAGTGTTTTGAAAACTGGTTTAGGCGCATGAATCTTTGTATAGAGGCTGGTGGAAAGTACTTTGAAAAGATTTAATAAAAATATATGTACGTATAGAACAATTTTTTTTAGTTTCGCAAAACTTTCTGAGTGTCCCACGTATGTCAGCTGTCGTTGTCAGTAGATGCCCAGATTCAACGTTGAATTATGGCAGATTTATAACCAGATTAAATGTATACCAGTCTAGGACCTTCTGCCGAAATCAGCATTCTGTGCGTTATAAAATTAAAAAGAGTTAAATATTTTGTAAATATTGTAAGGGAACCCAGTACTCGTACCTAAGTTAAAACTGTATTATAATTTTATTTAGTTTACTTTCCAACTTCCACTCGTTTTCATTAAGGTGGGGGCAAAATAAGAGTTTCTTAAAGTGTTTTAAGAAGAGCCCTGAAGTTCTGACAAGTGCTTCGTTTATTCTGGTTAATAATAATTTGTCGGTTCGTTATGAAACTCTCTTAAGTATTCATTATTATCTGTGTTACCAGCTTTTCCAGTGTTTTCATACTAGCCTGATATTTTGATACTCGAGGCAAAGGCCTATTCTCATTCAGATAAAGATTGAGTTAAATAATACATTATTTTGCTCTAGGCGATTTCAGATTTGTATTAACTGTTAGTCCATGCCTATGACTCTGATTGTCCAAAAACATTGGTTCTTGTCATGATTCGATCCCGTGTAACTTGATGAGAATGATGAGGTAGGGGCTCATATAACATAATGTATGTAGTGTTCATGGTGGTACGCCTTTGTAGAGTAACCACTCTTACTTCTTCAAGGCGTTCGAAGTTCAAGTTATACAACCGGCGACTGTTGATCGCACTATTCCACTTCCCCGTTACCCTAACACAAAGCATGATTTCATTGATCAAATACAACGCTTCTGTTTGCTTTCAAACAGAAATCGAACGTGCAGCATTCCAGTCAGGTTGCCCAACAACAGCACGCAGTCAAAGCGAAGCAAATTGCATTCGCGTACGAACCGGCTCCCCACGCATTGTAAACAGTTCAAGTAAATAGGGGATTAGGGGCACTCCGTAAATAGAGCCGTCTTTGATAAAAATGCTCCGAATGGACTCTGCCTTTTACAGACGCTTCATCATGCAATGCATACAACATCTTACAAGATGTCTCAGATAGCTTAGAATCTTCAATCTTGCGGGGTTCAAGTATTAAGAGACATCTCTTTGTACTTGAACCCCGCTAGATTCGTATAGACTAATTCATAGCATGAAAAAACTAAAAATGCTTACTTTTTTCTATACTTTTTTGCTATACTTTTTTCTTTTGTGATAAATTTTGTTAAAAAGGTTTTCAATAATCCGGTGACCTTTGCTGGATATATTTTAGAAATGGGCGACAGTTCTAAGACGTTGGGCTGAATGAAAAGGATAATAATAAACTCGTGTGTGGGATAAGTCTCATTGTAAGAATATCCTTATGTTTGGGTGTCTCCGGGGCGCGCGGGACGGCTCGCTGGGAAGCCGACCTTAAATACACACCTCTTAGCTCCACGACAACTCATTGTCCATTAGCCAGTTTCTTGGTAGAGATCAGAACTTCCTAAAATACTGACTAATCTCCAATTTACTGGTTTGGCAACACAAAGTAAATACTCAGTTCTGGCGGATTACTTAAATACGACGTTCTACCACTAGGTACCAGGAACAACTTCCTAATTTCTAATCCTTAAGTTTCAAAAAAAAAAAACAATTCCTGTTCGAGACAATTGAAATGTTCTTGCTGAAAAAAAACAATTACTACCTTCGTTTGTTAAATTTCCCTCCGTTTATACACGACAGCTAAGAAACCATAAAATACAGACGGCACAGGAAATAAATTGGGCAGTACTAACTGTAGTTAGTATTGTTAGTCTGAATGGGAGTGTCAGGTTACCGCTCAGACTGCTCCTTGTGCGCCAATGGAGCGAGATGAACGCAGCCGCCGCCGGGGATGCTGCTCACATAAATATGCCAGATGGGTTAGAGCTTGCTGTTTTTAACATTTTGCTATTAAAGACCGTGTTCGTGGAGAATATATTGTGAATTGGAGATGTAACCGTAAGCTCGAGGGTCTATAGGCAATAATCATTATTATGATCTTCTTCATCATGTCCTTCATCATCCGAAGTTTAATTATTGCTAAATCTTCACTTATATGTAGCACCTTTAGACCGTGATGTTATCATCACCAATATAATTATTATATTATATAATAATACCAATCCATACTAATATTATAAATGCGAAAGTCACTCTGTTTATTTGTTTGTATGTTCGTTTGTATGTTTGTTCTGTATAGTGTCGGACGTAAAGAACAGCACCATCCCATTTCTTCCCGTGGGTGTCGTAAGAGGCGACTAAGGGATTTGCCAGAGAATGGGCAGCAGCATTCTCTCTCCTTTTGTAACAACCATACTGCGATCGCCAACCCGCCTGCCAAGCGTGGCGATTATGGCAATGACAATGTGGCGACACTTAGGGGAGGCCTATGTCCAGCAGTGGACGTCTTTTGGGCTGAAATGATGATGATGATGATGATGTTCGTTTGTTTGTTTGTTTGTTTGTTACCTTTTCACGACTAAACGGCTGATCGGATTTTAATGAAATTTGGCGAGAAGAAATATTTCAACCTGGGGAAGGACATAGGCTATATATCATCACGCTACTACGTAACGACCAATAGGAGCGGAGCAGCAATGAAAAATGTTGCGAAAACGGGGAAAAGGTGACGCAGACGAAGTTGCGCGGGACAGCTAGCAAATATATTATAATGTACTAGCAACCATATTCTAAAAGCCTTCCCAAATCCATTTTTTAACTAAGTAGACCGTTGTTGCCATGATAACAGGTAAAAACATCCATCAAATCGTATTGCTAGAATTTCTTAGCCGTAATTGGCGGATCTTCGAATAAGGTATCTCCTCGGTAAATGTACTTTACTTCCTACACGAGCTATCTTTGTCAAACCCATAGTTGCATTCTGCTTCAATCAATGCTAAAGATGTCACATGTCACTTAAATCAATGTTTAAGATGTATTTTATTAATAATTTTCCGGTACTTACTTCAGTTCATGACCAAGAATACCAGTGTATGTGTCTGTTGGTTTTGGTTGTCTGCTGTCAAGAAATAAAACTTGATTATCATCATTATACTTTAACAAAGCTAACCGCAAGCTAGTATTCATCTTGTTACCTACCGTCGATGTATCAATAACATAAATTATGCAGTATTCCCCGAATATGAGAGTCATCTGCCTAGCCTTTTCCCAAAGTATCTTGGGGTCGGCTTCCAGTCTAACCGTATGCAGCTGAGTATCAGTATTTTACATGAAGCGACTGCCTATCTGACCTCCACAACCCAGTAACTGGGTAATACGATACCCCTTGGTAAGACTGGATGTCAGACTTTTGGCTTCTGACTACTCGTAACGACTGTCCAAGATCTACATATGGCAGCCGGGACCAACGACTTAACGTGCTTTCCAAGGCACGACAGAAACTCGCTATGTAATTATGGTCACCCATCGACGGACCAACCTCGGCAAGCATGGCTTAACCTTAAAGATCGACCCGTGCAGCTGTTATTATTTAGCCACGAGCTCATCTCCCCGAATATGAGAGTGCATATACATAATTGTGTGGAACAAAAACAAGGGAACTGTGCGATCAACTGTGAACTGCTCGCCAAAGTTTACAAAACCGGTTCATATAAAAACATACTTTACGTTCATCTGTC
This sequence comes from Cerastis rubricosa, assembly GCA_949152445.1. NCBI lineage: Eukaryota > Metazoa > Arthropoda > Insecta > Lepidoptera > Noctuidae > Cerastis > Cerastis rubricosa. Next base: position 554,931 of record OX424529.1, read on the forward strand.
CGTAAATTAAACTATGAACTCGGCCCGGTCGCGGTCCTCAGAGTTTTTGGCCAAACCATGTGAAAAAAGCTAGTACAGGCTGTGTGGTTCCTATTAAAAGGTAGGTTCTCTTCTCATTTTGAAAATGATTTGTTTAAAAATTTATAAATAATGAAAAGAAACATTCGTGGGAGATTAGGGTGGAGTGAAGTGGGAAGCTCTCACTCGAATCACTGGTCCTTATGTTTTATTTTTCAAACTTCCTCAAAAACTTTGTTACCGCGTATAATCCCTAAAGTCAATGTCTTTCAAACTTTGTGCAGTACAACAGAATAGTACAATGAACGTTAAAACATACGTATGAACATTTCGACTCCTTATTTATTATCTCTTCATCTTCCCAGCAGAGTTTATTCCTGCTCTAAACATAGTGTTTACTCTTGGAAAGTTACGATATCTAAACACGGCCTAGCTCATGAAACATTGATAAGTCCTGCCGAGAGCGGGCGCTCATATCTCGCATTCGCGCGGGGCCTTACCAATGATCGGAGAATTACCTTTATGGGGATTAACCCACGAATTAGTTCAAGGGATTGCCAGGGATTTACTGTTGAACTTGCTGGCAACGAAAACATGGTGGTGTTAATCGGGTTAAGTAGTATTTTAATCGCGTTAATATTGAAACGGCGAAGTATTGAAGTAATACCATAATGTTAGGTTGATTCGTAGACAAAAAGGATGATAATGAAAGATATGACATGAGTTTGAGCGACTGAAAGTAAAGTGAAATAAACCAAACTAAGACGTGGCAACGCATGTTAACTCCATCAAAAATCTTAAATAATATTTACGAAAAAACTCAGCAGATAACATAATTGCTTAACACACTGAATAAAAGCGAATTTTCACGCCATCAATGTTGGAGACGACACTAAATCAAATAATCTTCAGCTGTCATGGAGTGCTCGTGTGCTCAGTGTGCTCACACGGAATCCCACGATAATACGCTCAACCTTTGAGAAAAATATTATTCGATAATTCGGCGCGAATGGAAGAAAAAGTGTGGTACAATAAACAGGCTGTATTCAAATGAGGCGCCCCCGAGGACGTCGCCGGGGGAGGGAGCCGGGCGCGGGACGAGGCGGACGGGGAGGGGGCGGTGAGCGAGAAAACAATGATAACATTACAAACTTATTTAGATTGGGGCCACGAGGTGTGACTGCGAGCGGCTTGTTATTCCTCTTAATTGCAGTTCAGATTGCAGCTCGTTTCAAGGTGCTTTGTGAGTTTATCCGAGCGAACGAGCGAACAGAGCCCTAGGCTCTGAGTGTACTTGCTGGCCAGAATTTAGTAGTACTATTCTAAGACTTATTTGCACTGTTTTGAAATAGTCTTTTAGTAATAATTTTAAATTTTTGTGACCTGAAGAAACATACTTCATTATTTGTTGTAATACATACAGTTAGAAGTAAACTAAATTGTTTACTTCTAACTGTGGAGGCTTGTTAATGGCTTGTCGTTGTTACATCACTATAACTTATGTATTGTTAGCTGTAAGCCACCCAAATGCAATAAAATAAAATAAAATAAAATATCAATTCAAAATCAAACTTTTTATTTCAGACCATGGATCCATATAGTGTTAGTATGAACTTATCCTATGATTATACATAATTATATCCTTATCAATGATTGACCAAGTTTGATATTATACAGAGTTACATGCTTTGAGATTAATAATAATGTATAACTATACAGATAAATCATCTTAAGGAATAAATTCTCTTAAAGAGGGTTAAAATTGCATAACATCTGTGACGAAGTATATGTATTTACCTATATGTATCTATGAAGTATATGCAGTCACAGATGACTGCATATACTTCACAGACAAGAAAATATTGTATTTGCAATAGAACTTGAATGTAACGAAAGTGTCTGCTAAATGTTACTTTACGTTATAGATTTAAAAAGGTTACACATCGATCGGGTTAGTGCTAACACACAAATGTTGTTTAGATTTAAGTTTTTTACGTGCACTTGTGGCATGTGCCAAATACATATTTTTTCTTAATTTCTATTTCTTCTTTAATTTTCATTTTCAGGAAAACCTTTCAAATAACATAATACTATTCGGGTCCACTACTAGTAGCCTTACAATTTTCACGTGAAAGCGTTTATTCGTTTATTAATTCCATTATTGTGACAAGAATCAATATTGTGTAATTTACAGGAACTTGATAGAATACTGTTGATGTTCTGAAATAATTGATAAGTGTTGGTAGTATCGACTTTATTTAAATTAAAATTCTGAAAGTACGTATCTATACGTTATTTTCCCCAGAATCAACAAGTGCTCGGTAGAAAAGCGTTTTGCAAAAATTCCTATTCGTTTGTATGAATTATATGATAGGGATAGTCTTCAAATAGGTTTGAAATCTATATTTATTACGGACATTTAACTCATACTAACACAGTCCAGTGCTGGGGATCAATCTTTCTGAAATTGTGTCGCAAACCATTCTTGTCACAACAGTCAATTTTTAAATTATTATTAAGACCTCATATAAAACAATAGAAAAAATATAATTAATCCGTCAATTTGCTCATACAAAGTTTAATAGAAGGAAAGCTTTTGATACTCACTGTTTTTATTTGGCAAACACATAAGCGTAAAAGAGCCTAAAAGAAAACTCAAAACAAACATGTTTTCCGCGGTGTTCACACACACGTAGCTACATACATATAGTTGAGAAGCGTCGCTTACGGGCGCGACTGTGCGCGCCTCGCCCGTAACGCGGCCCCAGTGTTTTAGGGACAAGTAAATTCAGAAAAAATTGTGAGCACGAATGTAACCTTGAATATTTACGAGAAGCGACTCCCGAAAGGGTTGGACGGAGCGCGACGTTTTGGATAGGTGACGCCTTATGAAATTTTGCCTTTGTATCAAAATGTTCCGAGAAAATAGGGTCTATCAGCCGCGCGTGAACTTATTGCCACGAATTTGTTCCGGCGCAGAGAATGAGCGCCTGAAAATAATTAATTATTAACCTTTTATTTTACTCTTCAAATAGCGCTGCGTTATGAAACAAGAAATAAAGTTAAAATTTCCATCGCGCAGAAACATTTTTCACGCTTCTAGAATTTCGCAATATTCTGTCGGTATTTAAGCAAACTTTAAGAAAAATAATTTTACAACCGAGACGGATCCCTCTTTAAAGCTGGCAATATACGGGAAACGTGTACAAAGTACAAAAGCAAGTTGGTACGAGACATTTGGGACTAATAAAATTATAAGAATAAAAAAGTTGTACATTCAAAGTGTAGGTAGCTATAACTCAATTGTGTGGGGTGTGGAGTTGTCAGAAGATGAGGAGACTGAAGACAATCAACACTTGAAGATTACACACGTAACTGAGAAAAAAATAGCGGGAAATAATAGAGGAATTTGTTCGGCTGGTCACGTGCGTGACACATTGATCTAGGAATATTGTATGCTCGGGCACCCGCCGCCCGCCGCCGCCGGCTCCAGCTTTGTTACCGATCACTACGGCGATACGGAATTCTGGTGAGAAATGGGTTTGAGATCCGTATTTGATTGTATTGTCGCTGTACAGGATGCTTGTTACAAAAATTGATCCGATTACAAGACGTAACATATGTAAAACTTATTTATTTTAACTTATACAGGAATCGATTTAGTCACCTGCAGTAGTCAACGGGTTAGTGGTACCCGTCATACTGTATCATTATTTATATTCCTATGAAATTTCGGATTAATAAAAAAATGGTTAACATTAACACTAAAAACAATTTTGAGGCATGTTTGCATTGAAATTGTTTTTAGTTTTGCTTAAGTTAGTAATTATTTTTTACTAAAATTAGTTTCACTTTCGAAGGGGAACTGGTTTCATATTGCGGATAGACTTATTCTTGACAGGTACAGGTGACTTAATCGTCACACTGAACATTCCTTCCTTTTTTGATCTGCATATTGAAGTTGCAAAGTGGTTTTACAAATCACTTTGCGACTTAAACTGTCCCACAATTTTATTCGCACTAAACAACTTCTCAATTCAGCCACTAGTAAAAAACATTGTCCATTAAAGTCAGCAGCAAGCCACTAAACAAACTAGCGAGAAGGTGCAAACGAAAGTTGACCGGCGACCGCCCAGTGTGTCGGCGTCTCGATCTCAGGACAAAATTTATACCTCCGCTGGGAAATTAATATCAGGTGTTGGGAGCTGAGCGACCAGCGCGGTGTGTGGGACGAGGTATCACCTTGACGATGGATACTGTGTAATTAGATAAGTGGCGGTTTAAACTTGACTCTTGTGAAGCCCAACTAAATGATATGGCGTAGAAAATTTAAATATTTTGTACCTATAGCCAAATTGTATCATGATTATTTAAACCGGCTTTTTATTCCTAATATATGATTCAGCAAATTTATCAAACTATTTTTATGTATAAAATAAGCAGCCAATGTTCAAGAAAGCTGTCTCAGCCACCTAATATTCAAAAGTGTACCACTTTTTCTTTGTCTAGAGTAATTTCTAAAGTAATTCGAGATGTATTTCTAATAAAAATAAAATACCTACAGTAGTACTTCTAATTTCCCCTGAGAAATAATTTTGCAACTAAAAAATAAGTTTAAAATTGGCCGAGAAAGTTTAAATTCAGCCAAACGTTTTGTTAAGCCGTGTTGTGTACTTTGTGCTTACATGGAGTTTAGGATTGCCTTGTGAGTGGAGCTGGTGAAATTGGGGGGAAAGCTTATAAAAGCAGGTGTAAGTAACATTTGGCACGCGCGGTATGAATACTTAATTGTAATTCGAGTTACGCGGCAATGTTTGCGTGATAACAAAGTGGATTAAGCTTTCGAAATTCCGTTAACGATATAAAATGTTTTCGAGCAATCTCCGGGTACAATGAACACGCTCAACTGTGTTCATAAATATTTAAACTTTGAATTATTTATTGAAGTATGCAAATATGGCTATCTAAATTAACAAAGGACGTAGGTATTACTTGTATGAACTCACATTTTAAAGAACAATGCAAATTATTGAGAGCGGCAGTGGCCCAGTGGCGACAGCCCCGACTTACGAGCACTAAGCCAAGGTAACCCAGGCAGGCGCATTACTTTGTGTAATTTATTTCATCACCGCTGTTCTAAAAAAAAGGTGAAGAAAACTTCGTGAGGAAACCGGCATGTCCTAGAACTACAAATTCGAAGACTTATGACATCTCAAACCCGCACTGGGCCCGCGTGGTGGATTACAGCCTACTCCCTCTCATAGAGAGGAGGCCTGTGTCCCAGTAGTGGGAACATTATAGGCTGATGATGATGATAAAAATAATTGCCATTTTTACGTCTTTGCCTTCATTTATTAACAAATCTATTTTTATTTTTTTGGTATAACAAGGCACACCTTTGCTGCTTCTTTTTTATTCAGCAACAATAGGTGGCGCAACTCGCAACACGTGACAAGCCGCCAGATTGCATTACAATTATTCCAACACGACAATGTGAGCGACAAATTATATTAGTGTGTGCGCGTCTGAGGCGGCGCGCGCCGGGATTACTGCGGCCTACACCGAAACAAAGTGACAGCTGCGCCTTTATTCCCCCAAATGATCTGTAATTCAGTTTTGAAATTCGTAAGCAAACAAATCTTCACGCCTCATCCCATAAGAGGATAGACTGGTTTAGGAGAAATGATAAAAATGTCGTTGTTATACAAATTGGATTTTCTTGTTTTTGTCCACGATGTTTGTTTGCATTGCACACTGTGCGGTGATGTTCAAGAATAAATATTAATGTGTTAATCAATGCGTTCATATTTTCGATTACATGAATTTTTGAGTGAAACTGATACCAACGAATTCAGTTTCGTTTTGTTGTATAATAATATGAAGTTTCTAAAGTTAATAAGTAATTTTCACGAGGGAAGTTGGGGAGATGTAAAGTGTATTTAGTGTGTTTTCTCGTTGAAGTCGTAAGAGCTGCGAAACTGTAGTTAGCAACCTATCGCTACTTTGTACATCATTACAAAGTTTAAACGCGTCTTGGCTAAACGTATCATCTTCGATGTAGGTTACGCTTTCAGTTAGTTTACCAGGTAATTTCAAGAACTATTTAAAAGTTGTTGAGGTGAATGTAAAATTTAATTACTTTTTTTTATACAATTTTTTATTCCACGTCACCAAGACTGAAGAACTGATCCTTTAAACTAAGTGATGGAGTAAGTATACTAAATGTGACAAACATTGAAGAGTGGCGATTTTGACAGTTTCTAATCATCCATTCTTCGCAATAAGGAGAAGGTTTATAAGGAGAACGATGTTTAACTATGAGCATAATCAGCATCTCCACTTTCCCACTGCTGGGACACAGGCTCCCTCTCTGTGAGGAGTTATCCATAATCCACCACGCAAGATCGGGTAAGTTGGTCAATATCACATATTATCGATTTTTTGGTTCCAGGACATGTTAAATGCCAGTTTCCTCACGATATTTTCCGATATCCGACCCAACACCACAAACCCCAACTAGAACAAATTTTCGTGCGTTAAAGCGTTTTTCTTTTTTTTTTTGCGTCTGTGTGGTGTCGGACGTAAAGAATAGCATCATCCCATATCTTCCCGTAGGTGTCGTAAGAGGCGACTAAGGGATTTGCCACAGAATGGGCAGCAGCGTTCTCTGTGCTTTCGTAACAACCGTATTGCGATCGCCAACACGCCTGCCAAGCGTGGCGATTATGGCAAAACCCCCCTTCTTGGGAGAGGCCCATGTCCAGCAGTGGACGTCTTTCGGGCTGAAATGATGATGATGAAGCGTTTTTGCCAAACTTATTTTTGGAATAAAAAATAACAGCTCATAACTTAGGACCCATTAATATTAATGACAAAAAATTATCCGTAGTACTAGGCAACTGGACTTATCCCAGTTAGCGTCCTTTTGTGCCGACTGGCCTTGTTTCGTTCTGTCTCCTCCTTATATGGAGGGAAGGGAAATTATGGTTTTGCCTACTCCTCCGCTATTCTTTTCTGATTAATTTCGTTGCGGGATCCAAGACAGTTCTTTACTCAAAAATGCATGTAATGTGGTCATTATTTTGACAACCTTGTTTGAGCAAAGTCGACCTTGCCGTCCTTTACCAAGGAGCGGCCGGCAAAGTTTTGCTGGCCGCTCTAACAGGCTGGCAATGTTTAGCCGGCCGCCATTTTGACGTTTCAACGTTTTAAAAAATCAAATCCAAAAAGATTTTACTAAGAACACAGCTGTTTGTATCTATAGAGATAGGTTATATAAAAAGATTTTATTCCATATTAGGCTGTATAGTTCCAACTATCATTGCTCAAAAAAAAACAAAGAAGTAACAAAAGCGCGGTTCAGCGAACATTTTAATTATATTTATTTATTTAAATTACTTACTGGTTTTATTGAGATTAGGTACTTGCATTTTTGAGTAAAGCACTATACAAACCTTGGCCCACAATGACTGCTTCGCTGGTCACTCTATGAAGCCTGGAGCTGCGCTACGCTGCCTTGTCGGCCATAATCAGCGCGACCAGCAAAGTAGTCATTATAGACCGCGGCAGTAATGTACTATTCTCTGGGACTTCATCGAGCTTCATCCGGTGATTTTCTGGTTGTCAGCACTGTTGGTTCCGGCGCACAGGAGTTGCAGTGGTTTGGGAATAGTGTGGCGGGCTTGACCCAACATCACCTTGAAACTTTTGATGAGAAGCAAAAACAATCTTAATGTTCACAAAATAAAACTTGCAACAATCCAATTTAATTCAAGACAATCTAGAACACTGAACTAAATCAGTTATAGCGGCTTAACCTGGAAACATCGCAATCAGCCTAATACCAGGAGATAATAAATGGCGAGGCGGCAAGCAAGTTAAATATTAGTCGGCGCAAGAGGCGCAGTTGCATGATTGACAAACCGAGCAGCCGACGTAATTAGTTCTCTGAATACACTCGATGTGCCGCGCCGGCTGCTCTCACACCAACGTGTAGCGAGTAAGGAAGAATATTTTGGACATTTTGCTGATCATTGTTATTCTTCATCGTTTTGATGGCAATCTTAATTTTGTCAGCCCATAACTGAGCCACTTGTGTAATGTACAAACAATAGTCCTTGTTAACAAGTTTACCATTGACACCGAATCTGTGGAAGTGTGGCCACTTCTTGTGTGGATTCTATTGATTACACTTACAGGCGATCGGGGTTAACTGTGTTAGGGTTGCTGATAGTCTGGATCGTGATAATTGACGGTCATCACAATAGAATAAGATAAAGATATTTGATACGAAAAGCAGTTACAAGTTAATGTCTCTTCAACTTATTTTTTAGGATATTTCCCGAGAAAATGCATTAGATTACGATGCGAAAAAGATGCGCTTCGCTGGTGCGCCGAGTGCGGGCCAGCCCCAACATTATACTGCAGTGTGTTGCGAGCAGACTGGACTGTTTGTGTGTGAATCGTTGCGTTGTGAATAGGGCTTGCAAATATTCGACAATTTTGCAATTCGAATATTCGATATTTTTTTGGGGTATATTCGAATAATTCGATATTTATTCGAATATTTAATAAGTTTTTAGAAATCACGTCTTTAAATTTCTAAATAGTCTTAATTCTCTAAATAAAAATAATATTAGTTAAAGCTAACGCAGTCTTACAAAAAAAATGAAAATAATATTTTTTTACGCTATTAAACGTTTGATGTAAAATCGTTTTCTTTATTTTAAATTGTCAATGTCACACTAACAATGTGTGATATTGATAATTTAACTTTAAATCTTAGTGATAACACAAATAATAAATCACGAGATCAGATCAGATCTAGTAGTACAGAAAATTACAGTACATTTTTAATCCTTCCATACACCTTTGGCGTGTCCTTCCAGATTTCCCCGGGAAGTGGGACCTAACGAAACTTAGAGCATCCATGGAATAATCGTTTAAGGCTTTTTTTGAACTTCTTCATGAAGCTTATTGCAGTTTCCTGAATTGCTCCATTTTGTCGCGATCGCTGCTGCTGGTGGTGATCAACTAAGGGTCTATCGTCATTGTCATCAACGCTTTGCATTTGACTAAAGTATCTGTCGTTAATCTCAGTTATAACTTTAAAAATCGTGTCGTTTCCTGGAGATGAGAAAATATCCGAAGGTGTCTCTACGTAAATATTCTGGGATTGTGTAGATATTTTAATGTACACACTAGATCTAGTAGGCGTCTATCAGTTATTCTTTTGTTCAGAGCCTGGAATAGCTGATCACTTGTAAAACTGTTTGACGCTTGAAATTTCGCAACCATGAATTGTGGAACTGCCTAAAACCTGAACTGCAGTAAAAAAGGCCTAGACTGTTACCTTTAAAATATTGAGAGAAGTAGACGTAAAGCTAGCTCAGCAGAACTAAATGTGATTTCGTTCTTTAAATCAATAGGAGTCTTCATAATAGGCTCTTTTAGTATCAAAAACCTTGTGACCATATCAGCTAAGCTAATCCACCCATTTCATTAAAGCCAATTTTTTTCTGTTCTTCTGAAAGGTAGTAACACTCAATCTTGGTGCGTGATTTCCAAAAAATAAATAAAAGAAGATCTATAATATTTTTCAGATTTGCATTCCCGTATACATATTGATTCCTGTTCAGTTGTCTTTCAGTCCCAACTACAAATCCACCTTCTTATTCATCACTGTCAGAGTCATCATCCTGTTAATATACAAATTATAATAATAATTTACATCCATTCCATCCATCTATTGGATGCCATGTGCAAAACATAACGACCACACGAGACACATCACACTTGCTCCGTCAGTCACCAGTAGAAAAAGATCATGAGATGCTAGTTAGTTTGCCTTCAAAATATTGGCACAACGTTCTGCAGTTCCCCGGCCAGTTATTCTTGCTAGTCCCAAATTCCTGGACGGCCGCATCTTCCGAATGTTCCCGATCGTTATCGAATCCTGTCGTTACACTCAATTTTTTGTGCTTATCAGATTGTTGTGTTTGTATTCTAGGAATTGGTCGAATATTCGAATATCGCAAATTTTATATTCGAATATTTGAAACAGTTGATTATTCGAATGTTCGAATATTCGAATGCAAGCCCTAGTTGTGAAGCTATCTACATCAGTGTTGGGCTTGTAGCAGGGATTCGCATATCTATAAGGCAGTATAGGTTAAGTGTGTAGGTTAAGTTTACTAACATAGTTGTTAAGAAATATTGTTACTAACCTAATTTTGAGTCCTGTTACTTGTTAAATAAATATAAATAATATTATAAATAATGGGTTAAAATGGGACGAAGAAGGCTCATTTTCAAGAACATGAATAAGAAGAGCGGTCTTGTCAAGAGATGATGAGATGAGACGCCGTTTTTTTACACGGAAAGTTTTAATAAAGAAAAAACTAGTTAATAAGTTCCAATCACATAAGTATCTATATAATTATGTACCCATAATGAAATGTGAGCATCTTTTTAAGTAAACCGATAATAACAAGTTCCATTTGTAAAGCAGAAATGAAATTATTGCAAATTACAGTACGGTGTAAGTGCAGCCCGTTTACTAGTGTGTTCGTATTCAACTAGCACATTACACATACATGGGCTGCGGCATAAATCGCTCGCTTTGCATACATTGCTGGCTGAATGGGACGCTGTATTTCTGTTAGCGGGGCGTGCGTTTTAATGCACGCAATCATAGCGCATATATACGTCTACTTCGTTAGTTGTATTCACTTGCGAAGAAGAGATAGTCTTCACATGGATTAAATAATTAAAATGTGTTCACGCTTAACATCGTGGAAATCTGTGATATTGGCATGAAATTACATTTACTTACTATTTTAATAAAATTCAGTAAAAACATTACCTAGTTGTAAGGACACATTTTTGTGGATGGCTTGGAATTTGATTTAGAACTAGGTACTTAAACTCTACCTAATTAAGGTGTTTACTTCAATGATTTTAATGCTTAGTGGCACTAGTAATTTAAAATTGAAAATGGAATGAAGTCCTAATTCAGAAACCGTTTAAAAGTGTAGATAATTATTCTTCTTCTAAATCTTACCAAATCCCTTTGCCAAAAAACACAATATGACAGCTGTTTGTCAACCAGTGTATAAAGATTGATGAAGAGACAGACACGTTAACTTACTTCTTTACCAAACGAAAACACCCAGAAGAATCGAAACAGTTAATCAGGTAAATCATATTCTGAAATTACATCAACTCCACGCATCAAACTTACTCATAATCCAAGCACTCCTAAGATTTCTCAAACTTCATATTCATTTCGCGAACGGCACTAGTTCGTTATTTTATTCCTCTTCATAACGTGGAAGTTGTCTAAAGTGGCGCGGGCGGGCTCGTCACAGACATGATTAATCAAGGAGTGTGTAAAACAAAGGAGGCTGTATTAACTGAGGTGTGTGCGGTGCGCCTCACTCATGTAATTATTCTATATTAGTTCATTTGGAAGATCTGTGTGATGCGAGTTATGTAATGTGATTGTCTGTTTTCTCTCGAGTTGTAATGTTAAGCTAAGGTTTTGGTTAATGACAGAGGGTTGTTTTTTATCATCACAGAAGATGAAACTTTATGAAACAAGCTGTCAAAAATTTTACTTTATCATTTTGTTTTTCAAATACTGGTACTTACAAGTATCAAAAAATCAATAATGACACGAAAGACAAAAAAAATATATTCGTGGATTAACGATTTCTAAATAACGATATTGTGTTTAATAAAAATTGTCCAATTGTATTGAATTTTGGTTTATTATATTCTGTCAGGTGTCCCACTGCTGGGTAACATCCTCTCTTGCTCCTTCCAAACCTCTCAATCTTGTGCGATTTTCGGCCGTGTTTGTCGGTCGGCCCCGCAAACAAGATCAGATGGTCACGCCACCTTCGCCGCGTACTAAGTATACACAAATAAATAAAAATAACATACCTTAATGTAATATGAACCCTCAAACATCGAAACTAAGAAGTCACAAACTAACCCTACAAACTTGGCACGTCAAAAGTTGCCGCCACAATCAAGGGGGGGTCGGTACATCAAGCAAACGGCCCGCACTCTATAGCCGGATACATAAGTGCCGCGCCTCCAATGTTCGCCGGCGGATACTTCACCCATCTAAACTGCGGAACGCAACTATTCCCATGTGAGACCCGTTCGGGTAAGGGTACCGTGACAAGCGACAGCGGCATTTGATTTAGGAAAATTCAACTCGGCTCGTGTTGTAGGTTAATTTTGTTCAATATGCAATGACAATAAACATGCAAAAAACAATAATCAAAATAAACATGCATCATTGTGTTCTCAAACAATTTCATAGCTCACTGCGATAGAATACGCAAATATGGAAATAAACATTTTTTTATTTTTGTGACAGTTATTTGTAAAAGTAGTCTTGACTAAAAACATTCGCGAATGGACCGGGGGGGTCACAAGTGCTGTTAGATCGTTTAAACTCGCAAAAGACAAGGTGAGATATTCCGAGTTGCTGAGTTGTTAGTTTCAGTAATCGAAGGTGACCAAGAGATAGAGATCTATGAGTACCTAATCAATTTTTATAAATTGACTTTTGATTGATTGATTAATTTTGTTGATTGGCTTTCATTGATATATTGTGTTATATGCTCACACTATAGCGGAACCATAGAGACACACTATTAAAAGACACAAGGAAGTACAAAGGCAATACACACCACATTCTCCTTTAAGTTTCTCGCTTCCTCTCATCACTCAGCTACCACCCTAACCCAAGACAATAAATGAATGGCAATCGTGAAGAGATTATAGCAATTGAGAAGGGCCGAAGTTGGGCGCTTACCACAACTTGCGACGTATCACTCGGCCGGATTAGTGACGTGCCGAGTGTTCGGCCTGTAGGGGTGGGACGTGACTTTGTCGGGAGATAATCTGTGTTACATGATGTGATTTGTGCGAGATGATTTGTGATGCATACCGAATCATTTAATCTGATATAAAAGAAGGAAAAAAATTAATTGATTTTATATCATGAACATTATTTCTTAAAACAGTTGAATAAAAAACGCCATTTTGGTGTGGACAGTCATAATGTTTTAAATGGTAATTACTTAAAATACAAGATTTCATTAGTATTTTACGAATGCAAATCCCTGTATGTACAGTTAGTAAAACTTGTGATATCTACATAGCACTAAATTGCAACAAAAAGTTAAGTTAAACTTGCGCTATTCGCGAGACCATCATGTAAATGTGATGAATGCATTCCACACTGTAATAACTTCCAAACTTGTATAAAGCAAAAACTTAAAATGCAATTTCCTTTTATACAATTCGTTCTGCTTGTAACCCAAGAAAATAGTGAGACAATTTCTGAAATTGCGTAATCAGAGTTGTCGGAGCGAGGGACGGTCAGAATAGCCGCTTTTACATAAATACTTATATACTAGTCGTTTTCATCGTTTTGGAGATAACGCAATAACAGACACGCGAAAATAAGGTTGTGGAATCTTCGCATATTATGGCCTGACTATATTTTATACGAGATACATCTTGTAGCAAGCAATATTGTATTCTTTGATACGTTACTAATATGGAATACTAAAAATATAAATATGAAGCATTTTTGTGGTGGTAAAATATTTTATCACATATTTACTATGGTGTTGGCCGTGGTTTCATACTTTGAACAAAATAGTTTTAGTAACTTTCTCTCTTCTTCTTTGTTACGTGGGTGAAAAAATAGAAGTAATAAAAGTGTGATTTTTGGCATTTTAAAACAAATAAAACACATCATACTAATCTAATAAAAAACAAAGCGTTTAATGCCAATAGACCCTCAGCTCAGCATAATGCCACACAACGTATACCACCTGGCGACCATATCACCAGCAAACTTATGACTGGGTTAGTTGGAATCTATTCCTTGACCTCTGGATCGCAGAAATAATCATTGAACAACACACTGCATCATAAAACACCACAAACATGTACCACTAAAACATTATTATCATTCAACAAAGCCTGTTGATGAGTTAAACCAACCCGTCTCCGTAAGCCGGCACTTTCCCAAATAATATAATGTAAATAATAACGTGGGCTTAACTAAATAGAGATGGCCCAAGAAATACTGTCGTCGCAAAAAATACGTATCATAGTGTATCCTGGGGATCTCGGACCCATGTTACGGCGGGGACAGACGGACGGATTAACGTACAGTCGCCGACAATGAGTCGCGGATGGCCGCCAGCTCTTTGACTATTAAAATGTACTTCGGACAGGTGACTTTATAGTGGGCTGCTTTGAACTATTTTGGACTTGAGTGAGAGTGGTTGTGTTCACAAACGTGGTGTTTGATTGTGTGAGTCGCTTCCGGGTTGAAAATTGTACGCCAGAAAATATTTTTTGGAAAATACAGCATTACTTAATTTTTCATGCACTCGAAACTCAACTTACTAAATAATTAGTAAACTCTACGTCTAGACTCGTCTTTTTGTTAATTTTGGCTTAAAATGCTCCTGATTTCTCCCTATCTTAGCAAAACTGGAGGGTAACTTTTTACATTCTTGAAGTTTATTAATAATATTAATATTATTTATAATTAAATATGATCGATAATATAATTACTTTGACCTATGACATTATTAATTTGCTTCTGTATAATTTCACATGACATTATTATTACTAATTCAAATTTAATTATGAGTAATGAAATTGACCATACCTCAATGACGTTGTAATTTAATAACATTAATATCATAATTTACCAAATATATTTGCACACCTCACATGGTTATAATACAGTGAACCCTACGAACTTTGTAACATCCTCTAAACCTGTGTTATGCAAATAAATGATTTGTATTTGTATTTGTATTATTTTATAGGCACATGGATGCTGAACTGATCACAGGAGGCAGGTCATGAGTCAGGTGGACAAGCGGCTTGGTCATCGTGACGGGCAAGATGTTGCAGGTAGCATGTGAGATGCTGCAGGATCGGGTAAACTGACGTGTAACGGAGGTGTCCTCACTGAGGTTTGGGTGGATACGGGATGAGGATGAGAGATAGAAAGGATACTTACTGTATTATTAAAAAAGGTTCCAACAATTTAGTTTCCCCAAAATGCACTGGAGCTAGGCTTATAAAAAACACTCAAATACACATACCAGCACGAACGGGTTGGCGTAGTGTATCGAAATTATTTATGTGTTGGCGGCGTATTAATGAGTAGTACCGCAGGCAGCAGCGGCCGCGACGTATGTGTTACACTACGAGCAAAGCGCAGTTGACTTGCTTGCAACTTGCAATAAAACTTGCCTCTGGGGAAGGAGCGCCTGTAACGCGGTGGTGCAAGCGATGAGAGAGCACGATGCTTGATTGTTTCGGTTGTGCCAAAACTATTGTTTTCAGAATGTTAAAAGTTTTGAATTCTCTCTTCTTTTAATTATTTTTCATTACTTAGCGAAATATGTGTCGATAGCAAATATTTTTTATGGTAACACCATTTTCTGACACGGGTCATGGTCTTCATGTATACAAGTGACCGGGCTGGGCATTAAAATCGGTCGGTACAAGGCCGATATTACTCGCGGATTTTGATCTTCAAAAGGTCTTAGAAACACACATGATTTGTTGAAGATTTAGCCATAAAAGGATGTTGCCTAAAATGCCCAAGTCGCCTTGCGTCGGTAACTCAGCGCTGTGCGCGGGGACATGAACTCAAAAGCGCTATGTGCACGCCTAACTTTGTGCGGGAAACTTTGCAGTCGCAAGGCACACCTCCCTAATTGGGTAAATATAGGAGACGAGCAAAGTGCCCAATTCATAGATAATTTAGTGCAGTTATTGATACGAGGTGTCTTAATGTAAATAAGTGTTTTAATTTATAGTTTTTGTGTTGGTTTTTTACAAATAAAAGTGGCAATTCAACTCAGAATAAAAATAAGCCAATGATTTCACATTAAAACTATTTGATATATATATTTGGACCTATTAGGCTGGTTTATAGCGTAATTGTACTTACGGAGACACTACACGAGAATTTATAGCTTTGAGATAAAATAATAGTTTTTCATTTTACACGTTACGAATTGTAACAAGTATATTTAATCATTGCTTGGGTATTTCTATTCAGCAACAAATTTCAAATATTCATACAATGAAAAACAGAACTTTTTCTACAATCAAATCTATAATCCAGTTGTTCTGCTTATGGCTAAAGCTCGTGGCTAAGTAATGACAGCCACACGGGTCGATCTTTAAGGTAAGGCGTGCTTGCCGAGGTTGGTACGTGGATGGGTGACCATTTACATACCGAGTTTCCTGCGTGCCTCGGAAAGCACGTTAAGCCGTTGGTCCCGGCTGTCATTTGTAGATCTTTGACAGTCGTTACGAGTATTGAGAAGCCGAAAGTCTGACATCCAGTCTTACCTGGGGGTATCGTATTACCCAGTTACTTGGTTGTGGAGGTCAGATAGGCAGTCGCTTCATGTAAAATAATGCTACTCAGCTGCATCCGGTAAGACTGGAGACCGACCCCAAGATAGTTTGGGAAAAGGCCACGCAGATGACGACGGTTAATCCAGTTGATGGCTTCGTATGTTAGAAGTGAATCATCTCAAAATAGTTTCAATACATTCGTACCTAGCTAAATGAAATCTGAACGCGAACAACAAATTCAAAAGTTTATTTGTGAAGTTTTGCCAATAAATTCCACATTGTAAAAGCCTATTGTATATTAAACAACTATTTTAGCGTCACAGGTAAACGCCAGAGTCGGGCCAACACTTAAAATTCAAACTCTTGGCTCCGAAACAAATCCTTTGACAAGTTTTATTTGCTTTGGATGCGTTCAAAAAAGGTTCTTATTGCTGAAAAGTTAAGGTCGTAGATGGCAGTAAAGTGATCGTTTTAAAGTTTTACAAGCGTTTTTAATAATGTCCGGGACATGTAAATTCGGGTGAAGTTTTCCAATAAAAGTTGCATCGGTGTTAGAGCCGCTCCCGCCGTAGCACATCTGTGTGTAGCGCTGTGCTACGAGTAGCGTAGCAAGCCACGAGGCGCTACGAGGCGTAGCAGAAGTCAGGTATAATATTAGTCGTGAATATACTTGGTTACGAACGATTAACTTAAAATTAGTTGGTGTTATTGTAACTCTGAATTGAATACGTGTATGTTCTTAGTATATAAAGTAAGTAACACCTAGTAACACAGTTGGCTGTTGACGAAAAAAAATACAAAGATAAAATAATTGTTTGTGTTTTGAAAGGTTAACTTACTTTCTAGATTTAATTAGGTTAATTAAAACTGTACCCGGGAAAGTAGCGAAGTGTTCGCCCGTTCGAGGACTTAATGGGTGTTCGCGACGTTAACTTATTAGCATATTAGAGCCTGTTAGCACTGAACCTCTTTGTGCTCATTGCAAATTACATGAGTTGTCGGGCCAAGCTTGTCGGTTAACTCTTTTTGGAGAGTAGCGGGATTCGAAGAACGGTGCCAGCCGCTGGCCGACTGCAGTCAGTAGGGGCCCCAAGTAGCACGCCAGTCTCGTGCCAAAGGCTGTCCCGCCAACTCGCGAAAAATCCCGGTACGCTCCACCGTGCCAGCCGGCGACTGGATGGGAGGACCCGGTGGCCTTATCCGGGGGGGGGAGGTGTTCGGGCGTCCCCGCAGTCTCCATATGAGTTCCCCATAGGTTAGATTAGCTCTAGTATTCCACTTACTTCACTGAGCAGTGCCTCGATTTTTTTCCCCAAACACTCTTAACTTACCAAAGGATGACCAAAGTAAAGAAGAATTAGGTAAAACAACGGCTGCTCTTCCTCCCACTTAAAGTGGACCTCACTAACATCAGGGGGTTGTATTCCAATCTCGATCTGGTCCATCATTACCTAGAGACCGAGAAGCCGCACCTGTTTTTCTTAACGGAGACGAAGAAAACAACCTCGTCTGACGTGGCGTACCTCAACTACCCTCATTACTCTCTGGAACATAAGTTCAAGAAGCAGGCTGGGGTCTGTGTACGCCCGCGATGACATTTGCTGTCGTCGTGTGCTTTGAGAAATCGGATTTTTCTGCCCTATGGCTACTTGTGGACACTGGCATGGAGAAGTCTATGTACATCGGCGTATACCGACCGCACAGTGGTGACGAGGAGACAACAGCACGGTTTGGTTCCCTCGTGGAGTCGATTGATGTAGCCCAGCAAACGGTACCCAACAGCGAAGCTCATTTTTCTGGGGGATTTCAACGCCCACCATAAAGAGTGGTTGTTCCCGTACCAGAAAACTGACCGGGTTAGGGGCGCGCAAGTTTGCTTTAACGGTAGATTTAACCCAGCTGGTGAATATAGCAACGCGGGTACCGGATGTTGACACCCATACATCCAATTGCTTGGACCTTCTGCTGACAACTGATCCAGACAGACATCCAGTATCGGTTTCAGCCCCGCTTGGAACGTCTGAGCGCTGCCTGGTGAATTCCGTATCTACCTGCTCTCCTCCAGATGAGAGCCCTAGAGGCAAGAGACGAGTAAGGAGATACGAGTCAGCAGATTGGGATGAGATGCGGCAAAATATTGAAAACATATCTTGTATAGATAACACTGTTTAAAACACGAAAAACTGGCGTTGACAAAAAATATGTTTGAAGACTCCACCATCTAGTTTTGCCTAGCGCTACTGCTAAACGTCATGTAAGGTTCCAATTCCCAAGCAAAGTATTATTTGGTTTTCAATCAGAAATTTCTCCTTAGCAGCCCGGTAACTGGCAAAATGTAGTACACCATAGTTCTTTGCCTTCGTAATGATAATTATGTGAATGAAGTAGGAATGAGTGGGACCGACGATTTTTTTTTTTACTTTTATGTGAACAAAACATACTTTGTTCCAAAAACTACTTTTAATTTTACCTACCTACAATCAATTTGCTGAAAACTTCCAATATTTTTGTCACTAACGAGTTTTTCATTCGCCAATACATTGCACACAAGGTTTTCAACAATGAAAATAAAATTTCATTCTGTGTAAGACACATTGCAGTCGGTAAAGAAGTAAGTTCCGCGTTTGCGATGCACGTGCCTACTGCACGAAGGCGCGTTCTGGCCCACTTGCTGCCGGCACTAGACTAATAGGTAAGTAGAACGAAGTAAGTATTGTATTTTTTTTTTGTATTAAATGCTCAACGAGTGAACTTCTCGGTCACAACGGTCATGGTCTCGTTTTGTACTTGCGACGACTTACTCCAAATTTCACATTTTTTACTTTTATGAGCAGAGTACTTCAAGCAGCGCCCCTTAATTTTCTTAATTCAAAAATTGCTTTATGATTTGCGGAAATTAAAAGTGATGAATTACTTTTTCCTCATTCATAAAGACATTCATCATAACTGCCTTTTAGATGAAACGGTTGTCATCATAATTGTTACTTTAAAACATCACTTTTTTGTGACTTAATTAAAAAAAAATTAAAGCTATGTATATAAAAGTTCTTACCCACCGCATCGGAATCACATTGATATGTGACACCAGATTTAATTAGATTAAGAAAACAGACGTCAGCGATCTGTCAAGGCCTTGTTTTTGCGGAACCTTCCCTGACAACCACATAAGTCAACATGGCTGCCCACAACCACTTGACGTTCCGTCAGAGAGAATAGTAGGTCGCTTCTCTCTCGTCTGTGGTCGCAGTTTAGTTTGCAACGTGAATCATATGAAGCCTTTTTGCAAAGGCGCCGTACATTATATTTCTTCACGTAGAAGAAATATAATGTATGATTTTATTATACAGGTTTTCAGTATTCAATATAGTTTACACAAGTTTACGAGAGTCAAGGAGGGTGGTGAAGGTGAGATAGGCAGTCGCTACCGGTAAATTATTGGTATTGAGCTGCATCTGGTTAGACTTTCTCTAGTGGCGCAAGTGTGAGCATGTGAAGGCAGCACGGCGAGGCGAGCGGGCTGGCGCGCGGTGGCTGCGTGACTGGAGCCCGTAAGTATTGCTTTGACATAATAGACGTAGATAAAGTGCCTGCGTAGTTAAATAAACTTGCACACTACTCATAACTAACCGGCATCTAAGTAGATGGTAATACGCCTATAAGGATCACGTAGCAAACAGCCCGGAGACTTCGGTATAAACCAGCTATTTACATGACAAACAAAAAAACAATAATAAGAAACAAAGCTTCAGACGAGATAAGCTCTCAGTATACTTGGTTAGAACACACAAACCCTCACTTAACCTTGCGTGGCGCCAATTATGTAGATGAACTCAAAAATGGCACGCACACACAGCGAGTCGCGGCACTCAATCGGCGATTCCACAAAAACTTGGAAAGTAATCATCATACAAACACCACGTTATCTCCTCTCGAGGCGACGTCGACGGAGACGATACAATTATCCTCGTGAAATTGTCTTTAGTTAGACCGAATTACTCCGTCCTTCTCATAAAGATTTAGTATAACGGTGGAAGCAACCGTTTTCTTATCTTGCTAAAAAAAAACAAGATGGAAACAGTCTTGTCATAACTATATGAATCTTCAAAACACGTATGACTCGGTATACCAAATTGCGCGAATACTAAAAACGTCTTAGTTATACAGGTTTATATCTAATCAATTACCTATCATTCAGTGTAATTTAAAAATACTACCCTACATTTGAATGTTTTACAAAGCTGGTATAATTTTTCTCCAATTTTAATAATAGGCTGCTTTTTTACGAAACTCTTGGCTATTTTTTAAAATTCAGGTAATTAGTCAAGGGCGAATCTTATGCAAATGACTTGTTAACTGTCAAGTTGCTCAGTTAATTTAAAGGGTGCTGCAAGGTTCTACGATGGGAGCAGGCATCCAAAACAGTAATGCTGTTAGCTTGTTCCTACTGCTGCCCTAATTAATTGTCAGCTTATGTCTTATTTACAAGGAATTTTATTCTACAGTTCGTGGCTGGAAACTCTTTTACAGAGAGGCTTTTCCATTTTCCTTATTGTTCGCCTTTATAGTCCATTGATGATACTTTGGGTAAAATGTTACCTGAAAAAAACATCTCTTAGAATAAATGAATATCCATGTGCTGTGCATGTGTGTGTGTGCTTTGAGTAAGATTAAATCAATAGATTTGACACTAATTCCCGTTTCCACTAACAACTACACGACGCAAATAAATATTTTTACTGTTGCAATTTCAACTCTCGGTGCTGAACCGACCGTCGATCTAGCAGTATGTTTTTATTTAGGCATTGTAAACGTGTCGCCTAGAGGTAGTGCTTCCTACCTGTACTTATTCATCATAGTGGCAAATTTCTTTGAATCCTTCAATCGGAAGATCAATTTGTGGCATGATGAAGTATTAGGCGATTCTTAAACGAAACCGCTCGTCCACGTATAGGTGCCCAAGTTCGGGTGGTGAAGAGAAGTTTTGGGACGGCGCGGCGCGCCGCGCGGGGACGCGTTGATCGCCACTCGATCGCGCGGTCGGGCGCTGGATATAAGTATGTTAGGCATCAACGGATTTCATAGAAGCAAATGCGACTTGAGAGCAGCGGTGGCCCAGTGGTGGCAGGCCCCAGTTACGAGCAGTAAGCCGTGGGCTCAAACCCGGGCAGGCGCATTTTTTTCTAGATTTTCCCACTCCTGGGCAAAGGCCTCCCCCAATTCCTTCTACTTTTCTCTGTTTGTTGCCTCTTCTCGCCAATCAACGAGTAAGCCATCCAAGGCGTCCCACCATCTTCTTGTCGGTCTGCCGCGACCCCATCAAGCTGTCTCAGAGCTCCAGTTTTGTGAAATGTGGGCCCACAGATTTGCCGGCATCCGGCAGATATGGCCTGCCCAGTCCCATTTTAGTTTGGCAGCTTTGTGAGCAACGGTAGCAATTTGGGTTCTGGAGCGCAGTGTGGTGATCCTTATACGATCGGTGAGTTTTAACGTTAAGTATGCTGCGCTCCATTGCCCGTTGGTAAACCTTGAGTTTGGACTTCTGGATGTTAGTCAAAAACCAAGTCTGTGCACCATATGTCAGTATGGGGAGAATACACATTTCCAATAGCTTGCGTTTTAAGGGGATGGGTAAATCTCCCTTGAATAGCTCTTTCATAGAGCCTTCGTAGATGAGCACTACTTTGTTGTGATCAGAAAGATGGCGCAAAATAAAACTTATGATATCGTAGGGAATTATTTTTGTTTTTTTTTTTTTTTTTTTTTTTTTTTTGGAATGGCATCTCGCAGTTCAACCTAGGAGGTTGTCGTCTGCTTAACCGGACTATCCTGTGGGTGCCTTAAGAGTAAGGCCTCCAGCCAGGGCATAAAACTTACAAACTAAGCGACTACACGCTAAGGGCACCCCCTGTGGGGTACGAGCCTCGGCTTAGGGCGTCGCTGGGGGAGGACTGCATGGGGACAGGCTGGATCTGAATGATATCATTATTTAGGGGCTGATTTAAAACTACTGGCACAGCATCGCGGGCTGGCTCGAGCGAGGGTCGGGGAGGGCATGGACCGGGACGTCGCGACGGACCTCGACGGCGAGGTCGGAAAGACGGCGGTTTGTGTCTAAACTTTTTAAGAGTGCTAGTCTCTTTGCTACTCTCCTGTAGGAGGGTGATAGCATCATCGGGAGTGACGAGGGTGTGCCGAGGACGGCGTACTGTACTAATGCGCGAGGGTTCGTAACGGGCGGCCGCTGCGATCAGGGGATTACGGTGTTTAATGGCGTTATCGAAGAAACGCTTCGAAAGACGTTTCATAAACTGAAGGACGGTGGGCATTCTAAGGTCTACGTGTAGACGGTCATTACGGACATAAAAAGGGGCTCCCGTGACTCTACGTAAGAACCGGTTCTGCAAGGTTTGCATCCTATGGATGTACTTAGGCTTGGTGTGAGCGTACACGACGCAAGCGTACGTCATAATGGGGCGGATCACCGCGGTGTAAAGGCGCAACTTGCACTTGAGTGACAACTTGCTTTTTGCCGAAATCATGAAATGGGAATTATTTTTGATTTATTGGTTCCTGCCTTATATTACAATTTTGGTCATACAACTAGCACTAGGTTCACTTATATTAAAATATTTAATTGACCAATAGGAGCACACTGATTTCCAACATTTAAAACAATCTGTTGTCAATGGATCTACGATGAACGCGCACCTATCTCGCTCTGGCGCGTGCGCTTCGTATAGCATCGTCTGCTCGCACCATATAAAATACTATGGCACCGGCGCGCATCTCACCACATGCGTAATTTACAGCGTGCTGTAAAGAATCGCACCAGTGAGCTTCGTAATAATCAATGGGAAAAAACGCTAAGCGAACTCGAGCCTACCCACCTAGCCTTCTGGCAGCTGCAACGCAAGATGCGCTCCACCGAAGAGGCTTCGATGCCTCCCCTCACCCGACCTGATAAGAGCGTCGCATTCGACGACTCTGAGAAGGCCGAATGCCTAGCCGACAGCCTGGAGTCCCAGTGCTCCCCCAGCTCGCAACCAGTAGACAAGCGACATCTCGATGAGGTGAACGCATTCGTCGAACGTAGAGCCGCCCTGCCCCCCGAAGAAGACCCTGATGATCCTCTGCCTCCAGTCACAGCTGACGAAGTGCAAGACATCATTAGCAAACTTCAACCGCGGAAAGCACCCGGCTCCGACGGAATCACCAATAGGGTGTTCAAACTCCTCCCGGCTCAGCTCGTCTTGTTAATGGCGGCCATCTTCAATGGCGCCCTGAGCAACAACGCGTTTCCCCAAATATGGAAAGAGGCCACTGTCATCGGTTTCGCCAAGCCAGGCAAACCCAAGTCTGAGCCTTCGAGCTACAGACCTATCAGTCTCCTGAATGCACTCGGTAAAATCTACGAGAGACTTATGTATAAGCGACTCAAAGACTTCGCCGAGGCTAAGAGTCTCATCCCCAACGAACAGTTCGGCTTCAGGACCGGACACTCTTGCATTCAACAGGCCCACCGCATCGTAGAACACTTGAGCGCTGGCTTCCAGCGTGGAGCGATGACGGGTGTGTTGTTTTTCGACATAGCAAAGGCATTCGACAAAGTCTGGCACAACGGCTTATTATATAAGCTGTACAAACTGGGAGTGCCAGACCGTCTCGTGCTCATCTTACGAGACTTTTTGTCGGATCGCACCTTCCGCTATCGCATCGGGAAGGCACTGTCTTCCCCCCACCCCATTAGAGCCGGAGTCCCTCAGGGCTCCCCGCTCTCTCCCCTTATCTTTACTCTGTTCACCAGTGACATCCCCAAGAGCAAGAAGGCACAGTTAGCCCTGTTCGCGGACGACACGGCCATCTATTACACTGGCCGTAGTCACGACGCTATTTACAGCACCCTCCAAACCTCAGCCAACGTCTTAGGCGCTTGGTTCCGGAAATGGAGAATCGAGGTGAACCCCGACAAGAGCCAGGCAGTTCTTTTCTCTAAACCGCGTAAAAATAAGCCACCCGCGCTCAGCCCGATCACTATGTACGGTAAGCCTATCCCTTGGGAGAAGCAAGCCAAGTACTTAGGAGTCTTACTTGACAACCACCTGTCTTTCGCGGCGCACATCAAAGCAGCTCGCGACCGAGCTGCCTTTGCTATGGGTAGGCTTCATTTCATGATTTCGACAAAAAGCAAGTTGTCACTCAAGTGCAAGTTGCGCCTTTACACCGCGGTGATCCGCCCCATTATGACGTACGCTTGCGTCGTGTACGCTCACACCAAGCCTAAGTACATCCATAGGATGCAAGCCTTGCAGAACCGGTTCTTACGTAGAGTCACGGGAGCTCCTTTTTATGTCCGTAATGACCGTCTACACTTAGACCTTGGAATGCCCACCGTCCTTCAGTTTATGAAACGTCTTTCGAAGCGTTTCTTCGATAACGCCATTAAGCACCGTAATCCCCTGATCGCAGCGGCCGCCCGTTACGAACCCTCGCGCATTAGTACAGTACGCCGTCCTCGGCATACCCTCGTCACTCCCGATGATGCTATCACCCTCCTCCAGGAGAGTAGCAAAGAGACTAGCACTCTTAAAAAGTTTAGACACAAACCGCCGTCTTTCCGACCTCGCCGTCGAGGTCCGTCGCGACGTCCCGGTCCATGCCCTCCCCGACCCTCGCTCGAGCCAGCCCGCGATGCTGTGCCAGTAGTTTTAAATCAGCCCCTAAATAATGATATCATTCAGATCCAGCCTGTCCCCATGCAGTCCTCCCCCAGCGACGCCCTAAGCCGAGGCTCGTACCCCACAGGGGGTGCCCTTAGCGTGTAGTCGCTTAGTTTGTAAGTTTTATGCCCTGGCTGGAGGCCTTACTCTTAAGGCACCCACAGGATAGTCCGGTTAAGCAGACGACAACCTCCTAGGTTGAACTGCGAGATGCCATTCCCAAAAAAAAAAAAAAAAAAAAAACGCGCATCTCATCAGTGCGTATTTGCTTGCGAGGCCGGCACGTTGTCTGTCGGTGCGACGAATGCTCCTATGTGGCGTAAGTATGGAATACGCGATGTCCATATCACTCCCCTCTAAGTGAAGCGTACCACAGGCTTCACGATTCTGCCGGATCGGGTGGTGTATGGCTGAGTAGGTCCAATGTCCTGATGGTGATGTTTGTCTTCGATGGGCTCACTACACATGAAGGCTGGCTTGAGTCTGTCCAAATATATGACTGATGTGCGTAGCGGTAATTTGACTTCGTAGTACTTTTCGTAGCGCTTGAGAACTTCATAGGGGCCATTGTACGGTGGTGTGAGTGGCGCTCTGGTGGTATCGTTGCGAACAAACACATGCGTACACGTCGCCAAATCTTTGTAAACAAAAGGCTTGTCAGCCGATTGTGAGCGGTGCGCAGCTGGCGTGAGTGATGTCATCGTGCGAGTGAGACGGCGTACTAGTTCGGCGTCGTCGATTCTTGAATTTTGTGGCTCAAAGAAATCTGATGGTATGCGAAGTGTGGTACCGTAAGTCATTAGAGCTGGGCTGAGGTGGTTGTCTTGTCTCAGCGCAGTGCGTAATCCCAATAACACGGTTGGAAGTTCCTCTGTCCATGTTGTTGTTGCCCCGCGAGCCATAAGCGCCGCTTTCATTGTTCGGTGCCATCGCTCAACTTGTCCATTCGACTGTGGGTGGTATGCCGTAGTACGAATTCTGCTGATTCCCATTTTCTTCATGAGCGCGTTAAAGAGTGAAGACTCGAACTGGCGTCCTTGATCTGTCGTAATGCGTAACGGGCAGCCGAATCTCACTATCCACGTTTCGTACAGTACTTGCGCGACGACCTCCGCTGTGATGTCACGGACCGGAATCGCCTCGGGCCATTTGGTGCATCGGTCAATTATAGTGACGCAGTAGCGATATTCATTAGAGAGACGCAGCGGGCCAACTATGTTTATGTGGATGTGTTCGAAGCGTTGTGACGGCGGGAATTGTACTAACGGCGTGGTTACGTGCCGATGTACTTTCGCTCGCTGGCAGCTTATGCAGGCTCGCGTCCACTGTGCTACTTCTTTATTCATTGACGGCCAAAATAATTTACTTGCCATCAGTTCTCTTGTACTACGTACGCCCGGGTGACATAATTCATGTAGCGCTTTGAAAGCTGCGTAACGATGTTTTGCGGGCAGATACGGTCGTGGTACTGAGGTTGATAGCTCACATGTGATTGGTCGATTACATCCGGGTATAGTTATTTCTTTGAATATCAAGTTTTCTTGTTTCTTGAGCTTCTTGAGTTCTTGGTCCTGTTGCTGATCGATGCTTATTTGATAATAATCGATCGTAGTCGGAGAAATAATCTCTTCAAGTCTTGATAATGCGTCGGCGACTGTGTTTTGTTCTCCCTTTATGTACTTTATGCTCGAACAAAATTGGCTTATAAAATGCAGTTGTCTCTCGCGTCTCGGTGTGTCGGTGGTACTTGCTGTTCTTGTAAGCGCGTAGGTAAGCGGTTTGTGGTCTGTATATACTTCGACGTCACTACCCTCAATTAATCGGCGAAAGTGTTTAACAGCTGTATACATGGCTAGTAGTTCGCGATCGTATACACTGTATCGGCGTTGTGTTGCGCTCATTGCTTTTGAATAAAATGCTAGTGGTTTCCAAACTTTGTCCACTTTTTGTTGGAGAACAGCACCAAGGCTGTGATCTGATGCGTCTGTCATGATGGCGAGGGGACTTCCTTGAACTGGATGTGAGAGTATAGTGGCCTCTGTGATGCTTTGGCGGCACTTCATAAAGGCTTGCTCTGCGTCCGTTGTCCACTCGATCGGCGTGTTGTCATTACGCTTTCTGTTGTGTAGGTACTTGTTAAGTTCGTTCTGTAGTTCTGCTTGGCGCGGGAGACAGCTTCGGTAAAAGTTGATCATCCCCAGGAAGCGTCGTAGTTCGAGAACGGTTTTCGGTTTTGGGTAGGTAGATATAGCTTCAACTCGTTCCATTGTTGGTTTTATGCCATTCGCCGATACTTCATAGCCCAGGAAATCTATTGTTTCTTTTCCAAATTCGCATTTTTCTATGTTCAGTGTCCGACCGTATTTGTCTAACTGCTGTAGAATTTGATGAAGTAGCTGCTTGTGTTTTTCTTCGTTTTCTTCGCAGAGGAGTATGTCATCGATGAAACAGAAACAGCCATCTATGCCTCTGAGTACCTCGTGCATGAACCTTTGGAATGTTTGACTGCCGTTTCGTAGGCCAAAAGTCATACAATTGAATTCATACATTCCAAACGGTGTTGTGATTGCCGTTTTCTGTGCGTCCTCCTTGGCGATTGGTATCCAATAGTACGCCATTTTCAAATCAAGTTTGGAGAATATCTTTTTGTTATGTAGTTGGTACGTGAAATCTTGAATGTGAGGTACGGGATAGCGATCTGGTTGTGTGACTGCGTTGAGACGTCTATAGTCGCCACACACGCGTAGTCTTCCGTCCTTTTTCTTAACTACGTGAAGAGGGCTGGCCACCGAAACATGACGTTGTCCACCACATCGAAACTACCGGCCCCCCACTTTACGCTCGCCCCCGCCCGCTGCCCCCCGAGAAGTATAAGGCAGCCAAAGAAGAGTTTGACCGCATGTTAGAAATGGGTATCTGCAAGCCATCAAAAAGCCCCTGTTTTGATGGCTTGCAGATACCCATTTCTAACATGCGGTCAAACTCTTCTTTGGCTGCCTTATACTTCTCGGGGGGCAGCGGGCGGGGGCGAGCGTAAAGTGGGGGGCCGGTAGTTTCGATGTGGTGGACAACGTCATGTTTCGGTGGTTGCTTCAGCGACATGGGACGTAGGACATCAGGATACTGCTTCAAAATGTCGTAGTATACTTGATTGTTGCTTATTATGTGAACTGATTCGGTGTTTGTCGAAACTTCTAATGCGTCGATAGATAGTTCGGTAATCTTGTCAACTAACTTTTTCTTGTCCAGGTCCACCAGCAGCTTAAAGTGACGGAGAAAATCAGCACCCAATATCGAGGTTTTGACGTCTGCAATAATGAATGACCAAACAAAATCTCTTCGTAATCCAAAATTTAGCCTGATAGTTTTCTGTCCGTAAGTCTTGATTGGCGTATTATTTGCCGCGTATAAATTGTAGGCGCTTGAAGTTTTAGTATTCTTGTGACTGGCGGCCAAAACGGAGATGTCTGCGCCTGTGTCCACGAGGAAACGTTCGTGAGTGTTACGGTCGTGTACACAAAGGCGATTACTGGTGTACGGGACACCGACGTCCGCCACGGTCGGTGTCTGTTCTAGTTTTCCGACGACTTCTTCCTTCTACAACATGGCGATTCACAACGCTTTGCTTTGTCTCCAAAACGGTGGTGGTAGCGGCATTCCCAGTTGGCGTCTCCAGGTTTCGGTGCAGATCCACGTTGCGTTGACTGCGAGCGTGAACGGGATCGAAAGCGAGGATTGTACGAGCGGCGACGGTGTGCGTGTTGTGGCCGTCCTCGACGTAGTTCGGCGATCTCTAGCGTGAGCTTCTCCACTTGCTTAGCCAGTGTTTCTAACTGTGTCATGGATGTTGTAGACGACGAGGATGGTGCTGGTGCTGTGACTGCGGCGACGCTAGGACTTTCTGCGTACTCCACCATTTTATCCGCCATCGCAGCTAAGGTATCCAAAGACGATTCCTTGTTTACGGACAAGACGACTCGAACCTGTGCGGGTAGGTGATTTAGCCATTCAATTTTGAGACCTTCCTCGGTAATCATGCCGCTTGCGAGTTCTCGCATCTTCCTTAACAGCTGGGAAGGCTTCTGATCTCCCAGTTCTAGTCCGCTGATAAGTTTTTGGAAGTTTTTAACGTCTGACTTGTCGTAGGCTTCCAGTAGGCGTTGTTTTACTTTTTCATATTTCCCAGATGCGGGTGGATTGTAAAGAATATCGGTCAAATGTTGTAAGTCGACCGTTTGTAGCTGTTGCAGTAGATACCGGAACTTCTGGTCATCTGAGGTCTTCAACGGGTCAATCACAGCTTCGAATTGGATAAACCAGGCACGGGGTATTTCTCTCCAGAAAGGTAACAGCCGCGATTGCACGGATACTGCGCCCACGTCGTAATTCATGTCGGTCTGGATTTTCGCTTGTTGCTCTTCAGACATGCTTGTTCCGCAATAATCTTCTAATTAGTGTTCCGTTTTAATATTCGGGGTCACCAATTGTTGTGATCAGAAGGATGGCGCAAAATAAAACTTATGATATCGTAGGGAATTATTTTTGATTTATTGGTTCCTGCCTTATATTACAATTTTGGTCATACAACTAGCACTAGGTTCACTTATATTAAAATATTTAATTGACCAATAGGAGCACACTGATTTCCAACATTTAAAACAATCTGTTGTCAATGGATCTACGATGAACGCGCACCTATCTCGCTCTGGCGCGTGCGCTTCGTATAGCGTCGTCTGCTCGCACCATATAAAATACTATGGCACCGGCGCGCATCTCATCAGTGTGTATTTGCTTGCGAGGCCGGTACGTTGTCTGTCGGTGCGACGAATGCGGCGGCCTATGCCTATGTGGCGTAAGTATGGAATACGCGATGTCCATAACTTTATGTAATTTATTTTATCACCGCTGCCCTCAAAAACGGTGAAGCAAAACATCGTAAGGAAACCGGCATGTCCTAGAACTAAAAATTCGAAGACATGTGACCATCTAACATTAAGTTAAATACGCACAAATATCTACTTTTTCTTTTTTTCTTTTATTAATTTATAAATCCAGATATTAGTTCCAGCATAGTTATTGTTTTGTAGGTATTGTAATTGTGTTGTTACTAGCTAGTTTAAAATACTTTAAATTGTTATCTGTGGAGAACGTAGTGGGTAGCATAATTGTTAAAAATGTAATATTTAAGATATTGTAGCTTAAGTTTTATTGTGCTACTGTTTGTTTTTCCTTAAATAAATAAAATAAAAATAAACTCTACCAACCCGCACTGGGCCCGCGTGGTGGATTACAGCTCACTCCCTCTCATCGAGAGAAGGCCTGTGTCCCAGCATTGGGAACATTTATAGGCTGATGATGATGATGATGATGAATGCGACTTGAGATCGCCTCCATCACCCGACCGCGTGGACATACGGTCTCGTATGAGAATTGCCTTCGATAGGGAGTAGCAATAGCCTCCGACTGTTTTCAAAGAAATGTTTAAAAATAGAATTTTGCAGGTACTCGTAGATCCTGCAGATAAAACTTAAAGCCAGAAGAGCGTAAGTTCGGTTTTTTGGCAAGTATATACTAGTAGAGAGAGCGAGGGGCAGCTGAGACGGGTGTTATTATAATCCGTCCGTCCGTCTGTCACCCTGACATGGGTTAAGCTCTGTACAGCTGATGTTTACACCCTAACGTTTCTTTACTACCATTTATATTTTTTCTTTTACAATGTGGTTTTTTTTTATTGTAATCTGTTTCGGTATAATTATGTCAAACAGTTTAGTAAATGTTATTTGTCATGTGTACATATCCATATAACTGCAACTTGATGATATTGTATTTATTTCCTTGTTTAGTTTTAAGATGCTAAGCATCTCTTAAAGTCGTTTTTAACCGACTTCAAAAAGGAGGAGGTTATCAAGTTGACTGTTTTTTTTCATGTGTGTATGTTGAGCCTTTTTTCGCCAACTGTAAACCGATATCGATGATTATTTTTTTGTTTGGTAGAGTATTATTCCGTGGTAGTCTCGTTTAAATTTTATGAAGATCTGATGATGATCTTCGGAAATATACTATGGAACTCTTCAATAATAGACGGCAAATCTGTCGTGATTGCTGCAATCGATTGGATTTTCATTGTTTACACAATTTTATAACGTAACATCATGCCTGTATGCTCTGAAGGGGTGCGCAGATGTGTACAGTACCTACCCAAATAATGAAACACTCATCTATCTTGCCTTTTCCCAACTACATATATTTGGGTCGGCTTCCAGTCTAACCGGATGCAGCTGAATACCAGTATTTTACCTCCACAACCAAATAAAATTATGAAACACCAAAATGTTAAAAATTAAATGATAAAAAAAACAAAACCGCCTTCAAAAACTTACCTTTTAGCTACACTAAAAAGTTGTAAATAAAAAAAAAATGCATAAAATATTGAAATATTTACCATCAAGTTATTTTTCTCAATTTAGTATCTGCGATCAGCTTTATGCTTTTAGCGGATGTGGTGTAGGTTCTCGCTTTTTAGAGTGTATCTTCCAGCGAAGACATCAAATCCTTATTTAAATCAAAAAATAACATCCTTTCTCTTGAGGTGCTTGTTGTAGCTAGGTGTCAGTAGCTTTGTTGCCAGTGCGTTAGGATGGTTTTTGAGTCTATTTTGATATTGCTCTCTTGTCTTTAAGATCTCCTCCTTCACACTATTCATCTTTAGTTGCTCGTGTATTCCTTTGTTTGTGATATACCATGGAACATAGGCTATTGTGCGGAGTATTATATTTTGCATGCGTTGGAGCATTGCTATATTGGAGTTACAAGCACTACTTACCTACTTACCATTAAGTAATCAGTTTTTTTGGAGTCGGTACCAGCCAAGGATAGAAAACTTATAAATACCATAATAATAAAAGTGACCCACACAAAGCTATTTATATCAAAGCAACCTGTTTTAATTGAATTTTGATATGAATACAGGTTTGAGTACTCGGAAAAATGTTTAAAATTACACAATATACAATAAGTTATTGAACTTAACAATAAGCACAACCCGAACCTACAATTGTAAAGACAATTCACATGAAACAAAATAAAACATAACTAAAAGGTAATATTAAACTCTGACACCAAATCGCTGGCACCGACTCCAATAAAACTGATTAATGTTAAATATTTAATTAATATTTTATGCATTTTTTATATTATTTACAACTTTTAATACATACTTCTTAATTTACTTATCCTTTTTTTTAAATCCGAGTTATAGAAGTAAACGTCAGTTAGTAAGTAAGTAATATTTTGTATTGAAACACACCACTAGAGCATTTCAAGCAACATTCTGATAAAATACTAAAAATATGACGTCATCCGTCAGCTTAGTTCAGTAAACAATGTTCTCGATCAAACACGCCTTCGCGCAGAAATATAAACAATCATAGCGATGCAGATACATCGAGTTTTAGTGATAATAATAATTTATACGGAAACTGTTCTTCCCACATCCATTCGAAAAAAATCGTTACTAATAAATAACCCACAATTCATTAAAAAAACAAACAACAATCATGGTATACTAACGAAGAAGGGCAGAAAGATTCAACTGACTCGAGACGGAAAGTTTATCATCTGCGGTATTGATTCACTCGAAGACGACTACTATGGTTGTCAATCCAGTTACGAAGTATACATTTACGAATCTCCCAAAATTTATAAAAGCGAAAAACCGAAGCCGGAAACTCCGGCTGCCATTAAAGTTATAAACGTTGAAAAAAAACAGAAAGTACAACCCGAGCCTAATAAAACTACCGCAACGATGACTAGTAACAGTGAAACAACCATCAAGATGGCGTATTATAGTAATACGGAATCATCGAAACTTCTGGCGGACAGCTTTACCCCCAGAGCTTCAATGAACCAGTTTGACTACGTAGAACCTGTAAGGACTAGTACATTTGCAAGCACTACCAGTTTTGCAATCACTACCACATTACCAAGTACTACTAGTTTTGTAAGCACTACGAAATTCCCACGCACTACCAGATTGGTAAGCACTACCACATTACCAAGCATTACCAGATCACTAAAAAGATCGAAGGGCAGCACCACGCCGATATTTGCCACCAGCGCAGAAACACGAACTGCTGTCACACCGATCTCCAAAACTGCACCAGACATCTACAGTATTGGCAACTTTTTCCTGCTTACAAGCAAAATCACACGCAGTGCTAGTGCGACGACAGCGACGATGACAACAGAGTCTTATCTGAAATGGTTTCGGGAAAACATAGAACTTTCGATTGAAACCTCAGGTCCAACATATATGCCAGCCACAAGTCCACCATACATGCCAGCCACAGGAAGTATTGTGTGGCGCGCTGACACGCAATCTGTCGTCAGACATCTTTTTTACTACTAAGATGATATTACTAAGAAATACAAGAAACATAAATTTTGATAAGCAACTGTTTTAAAATACATGATATCGATGAAATTTTGTACCTTAGATACAGAAATATATTTAACTTTAAATACAAGGTTTTACCAAATTTTTTACATCCGGAATGAGTTCTTATTCTATCTATAGGAATAGACTATAAGATAGCCAATATTATATCACGTCTATTTACAATCCCTTAGCAAGTTATTTTTTAAAAAGACATGTTTCATGTTTCAATGCAAACCTTAAACTGGGGTTTGTGAATGATGTAGGTGTTTCTTGATTTTGTTCTAGTATTATATAATATTTTTTAAATATACATTACATGATTAACAAACTAATAAATTAAATAACTAAAATAACAATAAACTATAAAAGGGCGTCAAAAAACTCCTCCTCAACGCTGTCAGCTGGGAGTGTGCCCAAGAGATTGACAGCATTGCCACGTTGTATGAGAATACTTAGCCTCTGGTCAAAGTAAAAGCCAGCCCTTTTATTATAGAAAGGGCTGTGATAAATACGTACACTCTTGCAAAAAAAATATACAATATGGTAAAATTTTTGCACATCTCAACTATATTTTTATTTTTTGTCATTAAAATCGTGTTATGATAGTTTGATAGTTTTGAATATTTTTTAGTAAAAATCAAAAACTGTGATGAGTGATTATTAAAATGACTATATTAAATATTAAGCTATTTCTTTATTTCTCTACTACAATTCAAAAAGTAATCAACGACTCAAACTCAAAGCATTTATTTCAATGAGACAAAACAAAAACGAAAGTACTGTCAATCAATCGGTCAATATCTCTTTGTAGATCATAGTACACGTCTTAAATAATGAAATTGTGATCAGCTACGTCCACCCCTTAGGGCATACAATACTTACATTACAAATTTAAAATTAAATTATAGTTACAAATTAATAAGATTTCATATAAAGTATAAAAAACTGAAGTTGCCCATTACATAGCGTTGCTCTAGCCCCTTCCAAAACATTAGAGTCGGTACAGGGTTGATCGCATCTTAGTCTGTATGAACACAATTTTACTTCTTGGGTTCGTATTATAAAAATTACTACTACTGATTTTTAGTTCTGTCTTGTACGTAACGATTACGTAAAAGTCGTCTACGCGTGCCTCTGCGAATATCTCAGATGCACTACAGTGACGTAGCAACCCCAATAACGCCCTGTATGCATTGTTGTACTGGACACGTTAGGCGCTGTGTGCCTTTAGCGTGTGGTCAACACATAGCCTGATGGTGTATGCATATTGTTATCAACACAAATTATGTTATTAACGAGTGTTTCGTCAGTAGAATAGCCTACCATAGTACTGCTGCGCTCACGAAACAGCCGATCCACATTCAAACAGAAGAGTTTCGGTAAAGTCAGACCTCCCTGTCTGATATAATCTATATCTATATATAAATTACGCGTCACGTTGTTTGTCCGGGATGGACTCTTAGAGTACTTAACCGATTTTAATCAGCACACCGTGTGCAGTTTGATCCAGCTTGAAATATAGGATAGCTTACATCTCAATTTATAGTCGCAATAATATTTTATTGCAAATTAAGTCAAAATAATCTGTTAGCTCCAAACGATTCTAACAGATGGCTGTATCTGTTGACTGGATTGAGTAAGTATTCAATAGATGGCGATGTATAGAAGCGGAGCAACAATGAAAAATATTGCAAAAACAGGGAAAATGTCACGCAGACGAAGTTGCGCGGGACAGCTAGAATATTGTAGATACTAATAAGTAAAGGTTTTTAAACTTTTTCAAAGTTGCTATCTTCCTTGACTGCATGTAACCTTAAATTAGATTACAGTTTACGCAAGATAGTTTTGTATAGTTGGCTAGTAGAAAAATAAACCCAACAGGTACAATATTAAAACCCATTAGTCCACATTTTTTTTACAATGCATGATCTATAACAAGCATCATAAATATAAAAAAGGGAGTATTCCCGTTTGAGCACCTATTTTAAGAGCACCTATACCTTGAGCACCAAAGGTATTCCCATTTGAGCACCAACCATTTTAATAGCTTGGTGCTCAAAGGGGAACAATAAAAAATATTCAACTTTATTCCCTTTTGAGCACCTACGGTGCGGTAGCTAATAGTGATGAGGTGGTTAATAAAACATATCGATAAAAATGGCAGTACTTTTACTATCATATTAATTTTAGGAAACCAAGCAATTCTTATTTATCACAATCAGCCTTATGTTATTTTCTAGGTAGCTCACCTACATAAGACAAATAATAGAAATCACATTTCTCGTAACAAAAGTATAGAGTCTTAATGCTTCTTGTTTTTAATTAATATTAGATTATGCACCAAGGGGATAAAGTAGTGTCTTAATATGTAGCGGGCGTATTGAATCCTTAGCAAAACGAAGAATTCTAGCTTTAACTCCGAGCAAAGCGAGGGAGTTAAAACAAGAATCCTGAGTGCAGCGAGGGAATCAAGGTCGCCCAAGACGAAGGCACCTTTATTCCCGAGGTGAATACTCTACTTTTCACACCATCTACGAGACAATAAAAGTAGTAGTACTAGAATCAAAGTATTTTTTTTTTAAATAAGAAATAAAGTCTGTTAGTAGTTAGACCTATTTAAAGTAATTTGTTGTATAACAATGAACATAGCAAAGTAATTTTCAGTATTCGCGCCTCTTTTTTTTTAATTAAAAGCTTTTATTTAACTTGCAATGTATGTATGTATGTATGTTTGTTTGTTACGGTGGAATCTTGGAAGCTGAATTAGAACCACTTTCCGATGTCTGATTGAGCTGAAATTTTGCACACACCTTTGGTTCTGAATACAATACATTCTTATGCCAGACGTAACTTAATCCAGCAGCCAGGATCTTCTTCTCACGAGGGAACTCCTCAACGGCTAATAGCGTGGACACGAAACTTTGCATACGAGTTTATTTTTGATGTATAATCACGATTTGTATCATGAATTCAACCTGCAACCAGGATCGTCTTCTCACGAGGGAACTCCTCAACGGTTAATAGCGTGGACACGTAACTTTGCATACGATTTCATATTGATGGATAATTACAATTTGTATCATGACGTCAACCTGCAGCCAGGATCTTCTTCTCACGAGGGAACTCCTCAACGGCTAATAGCGTGGACACGAAACTTTGCATACGAGTTCATATTTGATGCATAATCACGATTTGTATCATGAACTCAACCTACAGTGAGGATCGTCTTCTCACGAGGGAACTCCTCAAAGGCTAATAGCGTGGACACGAAACTTTGCATACGAGTTTATTTTTGATGGATAATCACGATTTGTATCATGAACTCATCTCTTTTCCAGAACGACTAAAAACGTTACTTGTATATATTATACGTGTGTGTAAACATTAATAAGAAATTTTAATTATTAAAAACAAGGTATAAAGACTATACTGTTGTTACGAGAAATGTGATTTCTATTATTTGTCTTATGTAGGTGAGCTACCTAGAAAATAACATTAGGCTGATTGTGATATAAATAAGAATTACTTGGTTTCCTAAAATTAGTATGATAATAAAAGTACATTTTTATCGATATGTTTTATTAACCACCCCATCACTATTAGCTACCGCACCGTAGGTGCTCAAAAGGGAATAAAGTTGAATATTTTTTATTGTTCCCCATTGAGCACCAAGCTATTAAAATGGTTGGTGCTCAAATGGGAATACCTTTGGTGCTCAAAGTACAGGTGCTCTAAAAATAGGTGCTCAAACGGGAATACTCCTAAAAAAGAACTCCCGCTTTAAACGTTTTCTTTTATCGAAAGGTACTCGCCCATGTGCAACGGACGATAAAGTAATAATAATATTCCGAAGTTTTTGTACCAAAACACAACATTCCGATTACAAGTTCGATAGCTAATAAGCATAGAAAATAATAATGTTCAATGGTTGGTGCCATAAACGTGATGCGGTACATTATCGTGCACTTCGCAGTTCTACTCAATATTATTATACTGTGCTCCGTGAGTTCAACTGAGCTCATGCGCTATGTGGTACCTATTAGTGATATATACAATCCAGTAGATTCCAAATATCCAATGATAACAACAATCAGACGACCAAAAGCAGTATTGAAAAGTGCTGTTGCCCAGATACATTTTCGTGATGACTACGCAAACATGTTTGACCAACTGTTGGCGACTTCGCCTTCAAACCAAGACCAAAACTTCGACTTTGGATTACAACCATTTATTACTACCACACAGGACAATAAACGAAGTCCAATGTTGATAGATTGGATGAACATGTATGATTTGGGTCATGCTGGCCATCAGATACCTGAACACCTGCAGGGAACAAAGGATAAGGTATCGTCAAGCACCTGGTACCCGGTTATGAAGATGAGTAACACCACCACGGAGAGCACCACCACGGAGACCACCACCACGCCGACCACCACAACAACTGCGACCACGACCACGACTACCACCGAACCGCCGCGAATCACTACAGACCCTAGCGCCTTAAAGTGCGTCGGTTGGGCTAAATGCGACGTGAAAATATGGACGTAATCGCAGTGAGAGATCTCCACCACTTAACTTACTGAAGTCAAACACACAAGCCGAGGAACTCGGCGCTTTTTGAGACTTTCAATGTGTTTTAGTAACTTTATCATAATGTGTACGGGCAGGTTTTGGAATTGTGCAGCCGATTTTTTTTTAATAGGTAATTTTAAATATTACTAATCATTTACTACTTATTCCGCCCTTACACTCACAGGGTCATCTTCTTCGTTTAAGCCTAGTTTAATAAATAAATCTATCTATACAGGGTTATTGGTAAAACACCAACAACCTCTTAATAGGTCGTTGTACTTAGCATTATGAACAACATTTACTATGGGACCAAACAAAAATCGCGAAAAAAAAATCAGCTGTTCAAATTCAGCTGCTTTATGTTAGAATCAGAATCAGAATCAGAATCATTTATTTGTTAAACATAGGTATAAACATTAAGGATCAAAAATATTATAAAAGCTCTTGCTATGTTTTGTCATTACAGACATACAAATTTAAACACAGAAAAAAAATGAATTGAGATTAAAAATAAAATGTCAACTTAAATAAAAGATTAAAAATATAAAAAATCAACTTAAATATAAGATTACAAATATAAAATGTCAATTAAAAATAAAATCATAAAGATAAAAGCCATTCAAAAATAAAATTTAAAAAATAAAATAAAATTTAAAAATAATTCAGATAACAAAATGTCAATAGAATATTACAAATAATAAAATGACAATAAAATTTAAAAATCATTAAAAAAAAACAAACCCAAGATAAAAAGCAAATTAAAAATCTTAAAATCACAAACCAGAATAATTCATACAAATAATTTATCATTTAAATATTCATCTACACTGTAATAAAATTTGTCTAGTAGTATCCCCTGAAGGGACTTTTTAAATTTATTTAAAGGCATACATTTAATTCTGTCTGGTAGTTTATTATAAATTTTGGGACCAATACCAAATAAGCACATAACTCGTCAAAACGTAGGGAACAGCTGATTTTTTATTACTTTTTAGGGTTCCGTAGCCGAATGGCAAAAAACGGAACCCTTATAGATTCGTCATGTCTGTCTGTCTGTCTGTCCGTCCGTATGTCACAGCCACTTATTTCCGAAACTATAAGAACTATACTGTTGAAACTTGGTAAGTAGATGTATTCTGTAAACCGCATTAGGATTTTTACACAAAAATAGAAAAAAAAACAATAAATTAAGGGGGTCCCCATACTTAGAACTGACAACAAAAAAAAAAATTTTCATCAAACCCATACGTGTGGGGTATCTATGGATAGGTCTTTAAAAATGATATTGATGTTTCTTATATCATTTTTTTCTAAACTGAATAGTTTGCGCTAGAGCCACTTCTAAAGTGGTAAAATGTGTGTCCCCCCCCCTCTAATTTCTAAAGTAAGAGGAGGAAAATTCTGAAAATATTCAGGATTGTAGAATGTAAAAAAAACTATCAACGAAAATTAGTTTCAATAAGATATGATGTTTAGTTTTTGAGATATGGGACTTTTTCATCAAACTGCAGCAGTAACTTTGTTTTTCATAAACATACTATGAAAAACAAATTTAGTTTTGCGGTTGTGTGGAAGTTTACTAACTAATACTACTAACCAATGAATGACAGTTCAAAATATTGTTATTATATTGTTTGGAGCTATGGAACCCTGTGTGCGAGTAAGACTCGCACTTGGCCGGTTTTTAATACAGCTACTACTAGTGTGCGGAGCTACTGCCCGTACATTATTGGTCCTCCAAGCCGGATGATTTAAAAAATGTACCGGCAGTAGCTCCGCACACTGAGATGTAGATGGACGAATCACACGGGATGTGTACAGGAAATAAAATCACTGTTATGTGTCCGTTAATGATTGACAGTTTATTAGGTATAATAACATTAAAATATGTAATAGAATAGAATAGAAATTTTTTATTTCAGACCGGAGTCCATAGGGTTAGTAACAATTATACTTAAAATCTAGTGTTAGTAGGTTACAGACAAATGAATAATACACAATTTAAATTCAGCGTGAAGCCGCATCCATCTCCTCATCATCGGGGAATCCCACCGATCTGCGAATACACTGAGAATACGTCTGTTGGTGCTGCCGCGAACACGAGTCATCAGGGATGCACACCTATTCCTAATAATTGCGGCAAAACCATCAATATTATTATCTGCAAACATCTCTGACGCACTACTACGCCACGGCAGCCGCAGCAGCAATCAAAGTGCATTGTTATATTGAACGCGTAGGTCGCTGTGTGTCCGCTGAGTGAAGTTGACCCAAGGCTGCACGTATAAAAGGACTGACATTAAGCTCTGAAAAGCGTTACTTTAACTGGTTTCGTACAACGTGCAAACCTGCGGGCCAGCATGTTACAACGGACAGCCAGCGACCTACGTTCCCTTTCAATGTCACAATTATCTTTAAGATTTTCAGTGATCCAGTGGGGCCCAGATATTTTAACTTGTCCACCCTTCACAGTGGTTCACCACAAAGTACCACAGTTGGAATACACGAAAATGTCACACTACCTGCTTTAAAAAACATTAGTTCACTCTTTGTGACGTTATATCTGAGCCCATGATTCACCGCATAGTCTTCACATAGAGCAACCAGTCGCCTCAGAGCACCGACCGATGGGCTCAGCAACACCATATCGTAAGCATATCTAAATAATATTGTTAATACACACTCCGTCAATATGAAGTCCGACATTGGTGCTGCTGAGCTCATGGATTAGCTGGTTCATATATAGGTTGAAGAGCCGGGGCGAGCTGAGCCCCCCTTGCCTCACCCCGCACTCCAACCAATACACGTCTGAGTGCGAACCATTCCACTTCACACTATTGCTTTGACTACTATACCAATACTTAAATATTGACACTATTTCAGATGGTAAGGTAGTTTCACGTTCTAGTTTACGCCACAAAACATCGTAACATACAAGATCAAATGCCCTTGACAGGTCCAGAAAACAAGCAAAAATAGGAGTCTTCCTGTCTGTGTAGTATTGGACAGTCTGCTTGAGGCACAAGATTGCACTCTCAGTTGACAACCCAGGCTTAAAACCAACGGGGGGCAACCAGTGGCCCCCGGCCACCGTAGGCGCGGGCCTGTGGACGGTGAGTAATGGGCTAGCTCACCGTCCGTCCGTCTTATGACGACAGACCGTGCCGACGCCGACGGCGCGTTCGTGTTCCACGCGCGCCTCAAGGAGATGTCAGCAAATCGGAAGGGGTCCGAGAGGGCCGATGCCTGCCAGGGCTGCGGGTTGTTCGAAAGAGATACCGTGCCCCTGGAACGCAAAGGGCTAAGAAGGAACATGGATGGGTTTTAGTCAGTCAAGTCTGACACTCCCTTCCGCTCCGCCCAGAGCGGAAGAAGTCATATGATGATTTCCCATCCGAAAAAAAAAAAAAAAAAAAAAAAGGCTTAAAACCAAACTGGGCGTCATGATGTAGTTCGGTGTTTAGCCAATTGCTTATCAAGCAGACTGTCCAACACTTTTGCTTTGCTATGACTGTGGCTAGAGAGATTGGCCTGTAATGGGATATGTCAGAGACATCCCCCGACTTATTTTTAACAACAGGCACTACCATTGTATACATTAAGTCATCCCGTAAGTAACTGTGACTAACGCACAGGTTAAAAAATAAAGCTAGCACACGCGGTAAGTGTTCGGGCCACATCCCATCCAATAAATTTAAATATTTAATGGGTAAAAGTTCCTCCCCAAAATGCCAAGTTTGTGGGGTGATTGAGGATATTTATCATGTCCTGATGGAATGTGACCGGAACAAACATGAAAGACAATTTTCACTTGGTGTGGGATTTGAAGTGGGGGCATGTAATAGTATTCTAGCGTCCCCCTTGTCGGAGGAAGGTAAGATGTTGTGCCGACTATTGGACATTATTTACCAAAACGAATAGGTACTGAGGAGGTCATTATTATAATACCTATTAACTGTGTGATACCCATTGTTTAGTTTTAAGTTGTTGAATGTATCTGTTACGGGGGTGACATTATCACTAAGTGACAAACCCCTTAAAATAAAGATTTAAAAAAAAAATAAAAAAAATTGTCCCCCCGCATACTTCAGGTGCTCGATGCTGAGGCCATCATGACCCGATGATTTACCCCTCTTCATTTTCTTTATGATGGCTGATATATCTTTTGCCGAGAAAACAAAAGAAATTTCCCCACAGCTGGCTCCAGCATCAAACACCTGCACAGGTCTAGCAATAGGTGATTCAATCTGGAAATGACGCCGAAATGCACTGGCCATATCCGCCGGCTCGTGTACGCCCGCCACGCTCACAGGGGGACTCAACTTCGGATTCAAACTATTCGTTGATTTCCAAAATGATCCAAATTTCTTTTTAGTTTGATGTGTAGCTAAAATATCCATTTTAATCTGCTGTTGGTTATCTTGACAATATTTCATATTAGTCTTAAAGTTTTTTCTAGATTGACACATTTTATTGTAAACATAACCACTAACAGGTATACCATAAAACAACCATGTTTGATACCACAGTCGAGCCTCCCTGTGAGCGTCCCGAACATATTTGTTCCAACCAGGAATGTATCTTTTGCTATTATGACGCATCTGTTTACATAAATATGTACGTTCGGCACCTTCCTTTAAAATGCTAACTAAACTGCGAAACATTGTATCTAATACTTGCACGTGATTAACATTAGAACACATTTTATGGGCACAATACCGAAACTCATCTGGAAAATTTATTAATTTTAATTTAGAGTTACAATAATTTGAATATTCATTAATTTGATCAACATCTCTTTCACCCCATATTACCTTATTGCAAGTATAGATTGGGTTTACTATCTTAGGTATTATTAAATCAATATTACATTCAATTAATAAAGGAATATGATCTGACAAATAGACTCCATACAAAACTGACGCATCTACAACTAAGTGTCGTGCCGCACTGCTCACCACACAGTGATCTAGCCAGCACCGTTAGCGGTACTCTCAAATGTAAACGTGTCCTTCGGTAGTAGTTCCATATCAACACATGACCACGATTGCTCCCCACATACAGTTAACGCTCACCTGGATGTGCGTTAAGATCACCCAATATAAACACTGATTCAACATTACTGTTCTCAATTATAGCAATAATTTCACTTAAGCACTCTGTAAACTCAATTAGATTATCAGACGATCTAGTCGGCATATACACTGAGAATATCAATAGGGAACGTCCCGCGTGCTCAATCCTAATAGCTAACAGACGATCACTATAACACTGCACCACTGATACCGTCGCAAACGCTGATTTCCTCCATAGAAGCCCAACTCCACCATATGGTTTTCCTAAAAGAACTCCGGCAGACGTGTCGACGGCGGACTTGCCCGCATACGCGAAACCATCGTCAATGCTGCCGAGATAAGAGACATCATGAGGCAAAAGCCAAGTCTCCTGAAGTGCAATAACATCAGCGACACGGCACAACCTGCGCACACAGTCAGCTGATCGAATAACATTCTTGCAGTTGAATGTTCATAAAGTTACATTCCTTTTGATGTTACTATCAATTATTTACTATGGGATTATTATTAACCGTATCTGAGACTATTCCTTTCTTGAAATTAATAAATCGCCAGAACATTATTCCCTCCGGCCAGAATTTGTTATCCAAAAATGTACATAATTTGTGTTTAGGTATAAACAACTTAAAGGCGTTATATTGCCTTTCCGATTTCATATTAAGTTTCTCCAATTTTACAACTTCGCTAGTTTTTGCTAGTTATATATTCACATATGTCTTTCTCAGTTGTATCTTTATTCACATTAGAGATAAAAACGGGTATTTTTATCTCGGCAGCCTTAAAATTTCCTTCTGAGTTAGAAGCAGCTTTTCCTGTCATGCCTACAAATCGATTTCTCGTTTTTGACCTTTGGACCAATATCCATTGTTCTTCATGCTTATTGTCCTTCCAATCGCCTTTTTTTACAATATCTGCCAAAGTCTGTTGTTTACATACGTCATCCGCGGTCACCAAGCTATTGCTCTCAAGCATAGTCGAGTTAACAGGTGTGAGAGAGACGGGTTTAGTCTGAGTAACACCTCCGGTATGCGGGTGTACGAGAAAGCGATAAATCGGCGCCGGCTGCGTTTTGCTTGCACTATCG
Source organism: Cerastis rubricosa (assembly GCA_949152445.1). Classification (NCBI taxonomy): domain Eukaryota; kingdom Metazoa; phylum Arthropoda; class Insecta; order Lepidoptera; family Noctuidae; genus Cerastis; species Cerastis rubricosa. Next base: position 599,268 of record OX424529.1, read on the forward strand.
TGACTGGAACGCGATACATCGACGACATCAACCGGCCGCTGTTCGATGTGAGGTAGGAGGCCAAACGGGCCGCTATCACAGTTTATCATGTACCCTCCACCTCTTTTCTTCATGTTAACATTTGAATTTATTAACGGACTCGATTTTTCCAAATTCACTTTTTTTTTGTAATACCTAAAGTAGGTGACTTGTGGCGGGCGTAATAACAATAAAATAGTAAAAATGTTTATTTCAATTACATGTTTCTTAAACATAGTTGATTTGGAGATCACCTTTTAAGCAAAGAGATGCTTGTGTTAGGTGTCTCCGCTCTTCCGCTTAACATTAGACAGGGTATGCAATTGAAAAACAATATAAAAAGAAAAGAAATTATAACAAAACGAAACATAAAGGCGTAAAGGAGCGCACATGTGTGGTATATGCGAATGGGTTTTTGAGTCTGTTTGTGTGGACTGAGCACTAGACGCCTTTTGGAAGAGGACGTGTGGTTCCTGCCGCTAAATTTTATACTAATACCCACGAGACTCGTAACCGCGTTGGATATTTTAAATGGTACATCTTAAAGCTATATTGTTGTGAATGGAATTACCCCGGATTGGGGTTCACCATACCGGTACCGGACTGCAGTTGTGTCTGCCTATGTGGTTGGGGCTGCCCAGACCTTGTAACAAACTTGCTTATTCCTTAATGAGTGAGGAGGAAATAAGCTAATTTGTACATTAAAATAGTAAGTTAAAAAGGGAAAATGAATACATAATTGATGAGATGGATTACAAATTATTATTTAAAAAAAATAAAACACTTAACACCCACACTTAACGTCTCTAAAAGGCAAACCCGTTTGCTGATTGCTGATTGCTGAGGATGACGATTCAGGACCCGCAGGTTAGTTCCCGATGAACATCAGCTACTGACAGTAGCAGCTCCCGTAGATTCAGCAGTTGATAATATCAGACAAGGCAGCCTCCGAAGTAGTATGAAAGGTCCCAGGAGTCCGGAGTGAGATCTCCTGGGCAGTGACCAAATCAGTTAGATTCAGGAATAAGCCTGACTGTGCTTATTTCCTCTCTCCAGTGTCGTCCGAAAAAGACCTCTGACTCCACTCAGGTATATGCTGGTGTTCACTTCAATCTCTCCCTCCACTCTCTCCTCAGTTTTTCGTCAGTCCTTTTCCAATTTATTTCTTTTTCAGATTCAAATTGTTGCGCTCGCAACTTGCCAGTATTCAAAACAGCCAGCAACAATCGGTCTAAAACCTTGCCCATAATATTTTTATAAATATAACTTAGAATATCTTTACACAGCAAAAATTCGTAATTATTTATAAAATACAACAATTGAACTCACGTATTGGTGATAATCAGTTTAGTAATATAAAATCTAAATGAAACCTTCATAGAGAATTTGGCTGGTAACAAAAAAAAATTAAAAAGTAAATGACAGCTGACAAGTTGGATGTAACAAATGTCATAACAATGGAGCTACAGAAAATATTTATAAAAATTGAAACGATTGGTAAAATGCTAATGAAAAACCAATAAAAGTATGAATATGGATGATAAGTGTGAGTATAAAGTATCTGTAGTAAGCCAATACTATAACCTTTCCTACCGTTCACGCTCCTGACAATCTGTGACGTCACTTCATTGGATCGTTTCGTCGTCAGCTACTACAGGACAGTGGTTTTGAATAAGTATTCTTTATACGTTTCGGTCTGTGAAAGAGTTCAACCCAACACCCTGGCTAATTTTAGTTATGGCTAGTCTACCCACATGTCATTATATATTAGATTGTAATAAACTTTTATATTGTTAAATCTAATTGTTTTCTTTTAATTCCTGGGTAGACACTAGAGGGCGTTACATTGTTACATTAATTGTGTGTGTGTGTGTTGTGTGTGTATGAGTTAAGTTCATTTAGGTTTTAAGTTAGGTTTAGGTTAGCCCTCCGACAGTGTCTTGGGGTCGGAAGAAGCCTGGCGTAGCTTCCTCCACTAACGATATCGTTACAACAGCTCTGTTATTCAATAAATTGTGTAAGAGATGATACCAACGCCTCAATGTCGTCGTAGGTTTTACTCTTAAACCAATCAGTCACAACTAGTTTGCAGTCACGGAGTTTTAGAGGATAGATATGTAGCTCTTTGTATAGCAGGGTTTTTCTGTGGGGCTAATTTTGTTTTAGCTGCTACTAGCCTGATCAACTGTTGACCTTTTTTATCAGTGGACTTGCAATATATGATGCATCTGTAAACTCTTTCAGATGCATCACAGAAGCCATGTAGTTCGAAGGGTTGTTGGGTGTCGCCGACCCAGCGTGGTATGGTCATGTCGTGTATGTGTGCGAGCTGATTGCGGAATTGCTCCCATTCTTGTTGTATGTTTGGTGGGAGTTGGTCATCCCAGCTCGTTGTTGTCGACCATGCATGTTGAAAAATTAGCTTGGCTTTCACTGTAACTGGTGATAGCCAGCCAAGTGGATCATACAGATTTGATATATCCGACAGTAGTGTGCGTTTTGTGTGTTGACGTCACGTTTGTTGCAGAGTGATATTTGTTTACTAAACTCGGCTGGGTATTAGTTGGAAACACAAATAAGTTCAACTGTCATGTCGTGGTAGATACTAACGATATCTCTCGTTTTTGGTTTTTTTTTTTTTTTAAACATTGCCCCACACTAGGAATTTCTCCTGTATCGTGGGTGCGTTTACAAACATTTAAACTGACATACACAAACAGCCAGACCCGGAACAACTATCTGTAGGCCATACAAATATTTGCTCCGTGCGGGGATCGAACCCGCGACACAAAAAATTGAAGACATAACATTAGACGACAAGTCTACGAGTGTTGAAGAGGCGCGAAGACGAGCGATACGAAGTTAGAATCCCCATGAAGACCAACTTTGAACAAAATTTGGGACGATCAAAGCCTCAAGCAGTCGCGCCATTCAAACAGTTGGAAAAACGTTTGACTAGAGACGAAACCCTCGCTTCAAGTTACAAGGCTTTCATCGACGAATATAAAGCTTTACAACATATGAAAAAGTGCACAGAGCCGGACACACCGAGCTGTTTCCTGCCCCATCATGGAGTAATGAGACCAGATTCAACGACAACCAAACTCCGAGTGGTTTTCAATGCATCAGCAACCACCAGCATGGGACACAGTCTAAACCAATTGACGGAATGTGGGCCTAACTTACAACAAGACTTGCAAGCGATGATTCTACGATGGAGGGCGTTTAAATACGTGTACACAGCGGATATTGAGATATTCTACCGACAAATACGTATTCAGGAAAAAGACCAACACTTGCAAAAAATAGTGTGGAGGGATTCAGTCACAGAACCGTTAAAAGAGTTACAACTGATTACAGTAACATGTGGCACCAAGTCCGCACCCTTCCTTGCAATCCGAACCATAAAGCAATTGGTCAAGGATGACGGCGCGCAGTACTCTTTGGCGGCGGCTATTCTCTCCAAACAACTATACATGGACGACTTACTAGGCGGATGAAACGACTTCATAACAGCACAGAAAGCTCAACATAGACTTATAACAATGCTGAAGGGCGGTGGGTTCAACTTACGAAAGTGGGCTAGCCACAAAACGCGCCTACTCGAAGGCTTGTCCGATGAATTGAGTTATAGAAGAGTTGTATATATAATAATATATGGTCCCATTATTCAAGAACACGATACAGTTTACTGTTTAAGATTAGCGTTAATATAACTCTGGCGATAAGAGTTTAAGTGTAAGCCGGCGGAATGACGTCAGCGATCACGTAATGCACGATACCCAAAAGGGGACCTCAAACGGGACCAAAGGATTCGGATGGGGTTAATAAGGTTAAGTCAAAATTTGAGATCATACCCAGGGCATACGTGTACAGAGAACAATTTCCAATCTGTATGGCCTAACAATTCACAAGAGCCAAGGTATTACTCTGAAAAATGCCCTCATGGACATTGGCACCTCCATATTCTCTTGTGGCCAAGCCTACGTGGCGCTTTCACGAGTAACCAATCTTCATGGGGTGCACCTCATAAATGTTGACTTCAAGAGTATAAAAGCTCAAGCTTCAGCGATCACTGAATACAACCGGCTTAGTCGTAAATACCGCGCCAATCTTTCAGAAATTAAACCGCCTAAACCATCTAAAAGAATAAATAATGAACGCGAATGGGCAATACGAAAAACTATTGCTACTGTACAAGAATCAGAATCGGAAAAAAAGAAAAGAAAGATTTGTAATAATAAAAAAAACTACTACTAAAATGAAAAAAAAATGTGTCAAATAAAAAAATCTAATGAAATAAATCAATATGCCCACGTTTCTACAAAAAGAAGTGTAATCCCAAAAACATTCTGTAAAAAACTAGCCAAGTCTCGATGGAGCTGCTTGTTTATCTCTAAAAAGTAGTGAAATCTAGACAAAGTCGTACCAAGTCTAAGGTTCCTTAATGCAATTTCTTTATTATTATGGTTAATGTTGTGTGACTTGGCCGTTGAAGGGTACATAAGGGTACAAAAACAGGTGCTCCATGAGACCATTGCACCAATCTGTCGACAGAACCGCTACCCATTGACGATGGAAAATTGCCACTTGGAAAACGTTGATTCAATAACCAGTCAATTGTAAGCTTGTTAAAGCTGTGTATTTCAATAATACATATAGGCCAGCCTGAAACAAACAATATAAGTACTTATTACTATTATAGTTAATAATAAGTTGCACAATCAACAACAGCCTAAAAGGAGACACTAGCGTCCAATTACCAATACCAGTATGGGCTATTATCTCGCTTAACAAACATAGGTAGTTCAACAGAACAGTAGTAACAACAGATATAACATTAAGTTAGTGTAAACAAAATTGACTTGTACCCACTAACGTATAAAGAATGTTCAACGGCCAAGTCACACAACATTAACTATAATAATAAAGAAATTGCATTAAGGAACCTTAGACTTGGTACGACTTTGTCTAGATTTCACTACTTTTTAGAGATAAACAAGCAGCTCCATCGAGACTTGGCTAGTTTTTTACAGAATGTTTTTGGTGGGATCATTATTTACAAAAAGTGTCGGGACGACCGCATATGTCTAACTATATATACACAATAAGAGTTCTTTTATTTAAAAAACTAGCTATCCCGCGCAACTTCGTCTGCGTCACATTTTCGCCGTTTTCGCAACATTTTTCGTTGCAGCTCTGCTCCTTTTAGTCCTAGCATGATGATATATAGTTTATAGCCTTTATCGATAAATGGGCTATTTTACACTGAAGGAATTTGTCAAATTTGACCAGTAGTTCCTGAGATTAGCGCGTTCAAGCAAACAAACAAACTCTTCAGTTTTATAATATTGGTAAAGAAGTAAATTTTAATGCCGCCGCTAGAAAAGGCTCTGTATTTGTATCTTGGTATTAATCCTTATCAAAATAAATTACTTCATATTCAACACTGCTTCAATACCTTTAAATAACTTTTTGAATTATTCAATTCGGACATTCCATTCGAAAGATATCACAAGTTTAAAAATGTAAGTATTTGAAAAAGTTGTCTGGTCGCCGCCGCTGCTCACCCAGGCGTCACTAGGGTACGGGCCGTACGAAAGGGGAATATTCAAACTTTAAAATTTTCTATTTTTAGTTACTTGTCGGAAATAGATGGGTTTATGTGTGTGTATTGTAATTTTTAATTTTGAATTTTTTGTTAAATACTCGTAC